>CM052668.1:32108202-32253940 GCA_028533165.1 Leontopithecus rosalia | reverse complement strand
TTTTTTTTTTTTTTTTTGAGACAGAGTTTCACTCTTGTTACCCAGGCTGGAGTGCAATGGCACGATCTCGGCTCACCGCAACCTCTGCCTCCTGGGTTCAGGCAATTCTCCTGCCTCAGCCTCCTGAGTAGCTGGGATTACAGGCACGCACCACCATGCCCAGCTAATTTTTGTATTTTTAGTAGAGACGGGGTTTCACTATGTTGACCAGAATGGTCTCGATCTCTTGACCTGGTGATCCACCCGCCTCGGCCTCCCAAAGTGCTGGGATTACAGGCGTGAGCCACCGCGCCCGGCTTCATCCTTTTTAATGCTGGCCTAACAGTTTGTAGTGCACTTGTATGCCAGTCTCCCTATTGATGGACATTTAATCTGTGTTCATTTTTTAAATTTTTTTTTTTTTGAGACGGAGTTTCACTCTTGTTACCCAGGCTGGAGTGCAATGGCGCAATCTCAGCTCACCGCAACCTCCACCTCCTGGGTTCAGGCAATTCTCCTGCCTCAGCCTCCCAAGTAGCTGGGATTACAGGCACACGCCACCATGCCCAGCTAATTTTTTTTTAAATACTTTTAGTAGAGATGGGGTTTCACCATGTTGACCAGGATGGTCTCGATCTGTTGACCTCGTGATCCACCCGCCTCGGCCTCCCAAAGTGCTGGGATTAAAGGTTTGAGTCACCGTGCCTGGCCAATTTTTGTATTTTTAATAGAGTTGGGTTTTGCCATGTTGGCCAGGCTAGTCTCAAACTCCTGGCCTGAAGTGATCCCCCACCTCGGCCTCCAACAAAAGTGTTAGGATTACAGGCATGAGCCACATCACCCAGCCCATTTTTTTTTAAGTGTAAGGATTGCTATATTATAACAGTCTTGTGTGTAAACCTAATCATGGGACAAATTCTTAGTGGTGGGATTGCTGGGGCAAAGGATTTTTGTGTGTGTGACGGAGTCTCGTTCTGTCAGCCAGCTGGAGTGCAGTGGCATAATCTTGGCTCAGTGCAACCTCTGCCTCCTAGTTTCAAGCAATTCTCCTGCCTTAGCCTCCCAAGTAGCTGGGATTATGGTATCTGCCCCCACGCCCAGCTAATTTTCTGTATTTTTAGTGAAGATGGGGTTTTATCATGTTGGCCAGGCTGGTTTCAAACTCCTGACCTCACGTGATCTTCCTGCCTCAGCCCAAAGTGCTGAGATTACAGGCATGAGCCACTATATCCAGCCAGGGTTTGTGTATTTAAAGTTATATTTTACCCACCAACTTTATCTTTTTGTTTCCTTAAGCTTTTTATTTTGAAATAATTTTGAATTTACAGACAAGTTATAAAAATAGTACTAAAAGCTGTGTACTCTTATGAGGCATGGATCACACAATGCGTTTAGTTGGCATGTCCCATTAGTCTCCTGAATCAGCTCCTCAGCCTTCCATTGTGTCTCATGACATTGACATTGTGAAGAGTCCAGGACAGCTGTTGGGTAGAATGCCTTCCTTCCATTTGTGTTTGTCTGCTCTTGCCTCGTGATTGGAGTCAGGTCAGGCACTTTTGGCAGGAATGCTGCAGAAGTGATCCCCTGGTTACCTAAGTACGTGGGGTCAGGAGGCACATGATGTCTGTCCCATTGTTGGCGATGTTAACTTTGAACTCTTGGTTTAGGCAGTATCGACCAGGTTTCTGTAGTGTCAAGTGCCATTTTTCTCTTTGTCAATAATAAGCTGGTGGGGATATTTGAAACTATGTAAAATACATGTTTCTCAGCCGGGCACAGTGGCTCATGCCTGTAATCCCAGCACTTTGGGAGGCCAAGGCAGGGGGATCACAAGGTCAGGAATTCGAGACCAGCTTGACCAGCATGGTGAAACCCCATCTCTACTAAAAATACAAAAATTAGCTGGGCATGGTGGCGCGTGCCTGTAATTCCAGCTACTCAGGAGACTGAGACAGGAGAATCTCTTGAACCCAAAGGCAAAGGTTGCTGTGTGCCAGCATCATGCCACTGCACTCCAGGCTGGATGACAGAGCAAGACTCTGTCTCAAATAATAATAATAACAACAATATCTTCTTACAGCTTAGCGTGATAAGCTGCAGTGGTGTGGCTTACTCCCATTGCCTAGATTAGGAGAACTGAGGCCCAGAATGAGTGAAGTAGTTGGCCAGGGTCATAAGGTACGTTGGCACCAGAGACAGGGCTGCAGCCTAGATTTTCATCTGCTGTTTGCTTCTGTTTGCTGAGGCTGACCGGAGGCACGTGCCACCTGGGCACCCTGGGAGGATGGAGGGCCTGCTGCTCTCTCTATAGCCAGCATCTTGTTATTTTTGCTTACCCCAGAGCCCAACCTGGGGGAGGATGATGAGGACAAGGACTTGGAGCCAGGCCCATCGGGGACCTCGAAGGCCTCAGCCCAGATCTCTGGCCAGTCAGACACAGACATCACAGCTGAGTTCCTGCAGCCACTGCTGACACCTGATAATGTGGCCAATCTGGTGAGGATGGGTGAGGAGTGTTTTCTCCCTGGGCGGGAAGGAAGGATCTCCTCAGTCTTTCTCCTGCCTCCACTTCACACTGTCCACCTCCTCCAGAGTTCTCTCCTAATTTATAAAGCAAAGGGGTTTAATTGGCTCACAGTTCTACAGGCTATACAGGAAGTGTGGTACTGGCATCTGCTCAGCTTCTGGAGAAACCTCAGGAAGCCTCCAATCATAGTGAAAAATGAAGAGGGAGCAGGCATCTCATGTGGCAGAGCAGGAGCAAGAGAGAGGGAGAGTTGAGGGGCAGGGCGGTGCCACACACTTTTACATGACCAGGTCTTGCAAGAACTCGCCATCCCGAAGACAGCGCCAAGCCATGAGGGATTCTACCCCCACGGTCCAAACACCCCCCAACCAGGCCCCACCTCCAGCATCAGGGATTGTAATTCATCATGAGATTTGGGCAGTAACAGATATCCAAACTACATCAGTGAGCCTCCCACCTGGATATGCGCTTCTGATCATCCTCCATTTGGATGTCCCAGGAGCATCTCAGACCCACCATTGCAGAACTGCACTTTTCCGTTTTCTCCCCATCATCCTCTGCAGGCCCCTTCCACTTCCCAAACCAAAAATCTGGGAATGAACCTCTTTCCCGTCTCTCCCTAATCCTTGCCCTCTTTTCCACCCTTGCTCTGGGCCAGACCCACCCTTTTCATCTGAAGCCCAACCCTCCCTTGCTACCTGGCTCAAACTTCCTTCAAGTAAAATTTAAGTTCCATTTGCCTTAGTCGGCCATCTTTGATTTGGCTTTTGTCTTTTTTTTTTTTTCTTTTTTTGAGATGGAGTCTTGCTCTGTCACCCAGGCTGGAGTGCAGTGGTGCAATTTCAGCTCACTGCAACCTCCGCCTCCTGGCTTCAAGCAATTCTCCTGCCTCAGCCTCCCATGTACCTGGGATTACAGGTACCCACCATGGCGCCAAACTAATTTTTTTTTTTTTTGAGACGGAGTTTCGCTCTTGTAACCCGGATAGAGTGCAATGGCGCAATCTCGGCTCACTGCAACCTCCGCCTCCTGGGTTCAGGCAATTCTCCTGCCTCAGCCTCCTGAGTAGCTGGGATTACAGGCACGTGCCACCATGCCCAGCTAATTTTTTGTATCTTTAGTAGAGACGGAGTTTCACCATTTTGACCAGGATGGTCTCGATCTCTTGACCTCGTGATCCACCCGCCTCGGCCTCCCAAAGTGCTGGGATTACAGGCTTGAGCCACCGCGCCTGGCCTAATTTTTATATTTTTAGTAGAGATGGGGTTTTGCCATGTTGGCCAGACTGGTCTTGAACTCCTGACCTTACCTCAGGTGATCCGTCCACCTGGGCCTCCCAAAGTGTTGGGATTACAGGCGTGAGCCACTACTGGCCATTCTACCTTTTGTCTTATCACCACTAGGAAATTGACCTTTTCAGTTTTGCCATGAAGTTGCTCATCAGCATGTATAAAAATACCTGCTGTCCATAGTATAAATACTGTATATCTGTAATGTGCTTCTTCTCTGTTGGTACCACTGTGTCCAATCTTGCAAAATACTTGCTTGTTTTCAGTCATCTCAAAGACTACCTCTGTTTTGCTCATAGTCTTTTGGCACTTTTTCTGTTTTATTCTGTTGTCTTTATTTCTTTCCTGCTACTTTCTTTGAATGCTTTTCCCCACGGTTTTAAGTGATTGGCTCATTAATTTTTAGTCATCTTTTCGAGTGTAAGCAAGCATTTAAGGATTTGATTTTTCCATCTAAGTATATTTTAGCTGCATTCCACACATTTAAAAGTACAGTAGTTTCATTATCTTTCTGTTCCAATTATTACTTAGATAGTGCATTTAAAGTTCACTGTGTCACCTTGGCAATATAGTGAGACCCTGTCTCTACAAATATAAAAATAAAAAAATTAGCTAAGCATTGTGGCATGTGCCTATAATCTTAGCTACTCGAGAGGCTGAGGCAGAAGGATTCACTTGAGCCCAGGAATTTGAGGGTGTAGTGAGCTGTGATGGTACCACTGCACTCTAGCTGGACGAGTATAAGACCCTGTCTCTAAGAAAAAAAATTATTTTTTAAAGTACCACATGTAGAGGGAGTTTGAAATTATCTTTTGTTACTAATTCCTGACATTCATGGATGTTCTTTGTTAGGCTAGTGGGGTTTTTTGTTTGCTTGTGTTTTAAAGTCAATTCCCAGTCCTTACACTCTTCAGTGAACCTTTTTTTGCTCTTTGTTGTTTCTTTATTTATTTTTAAGAGATGGAGTCTTGCTCTGTCCCCTAGGCTGGAGTACAGTGGCATGATTTTGGATTTACTGCGACCTCCGCCTCCAGGGTTCAAGTGATTCCCCTGCCTCAGCCTCCTGAGTAGCTGGGCTTACAGGCATGTGCCACTGCACCCGGCTAATTTTTTTATTTTTTGTAGAGACAGGGTTTCACCATGTTGACCGGGCTGGTCTTGCACCCCTGACCTCAAGTGATCCACCCGCCTCAGCCTCCCAGAGTGTTGGGATTATAGGCATGAACCATCATGCCCAGCCTCTTGTTCTTTAGACAGGGTGCCTGCTCTGCTGCTGCTTAGCCTTTTCCCATGCTGTGCCTCTCTGTGGAATACACACCCCTCCCACTGCAAAACCTTGTCCTATATTATGCTAACTACTGCCCTCCCCTCAGTTCTCAGCCTCAGTGCCTCTTCCCTAGGGAGCCCTTGCCTTGCCTGGTTCCTGCTGTGGCTCATAGTACCCTTTACTTCCCTCTGTCAAGCACTACACTGTATCATTATTTGTTTTCTCTGTGACTTCCCCCAAGAGGCTGAGCTCCAGGAGAGTAGGCCCACTTCAGTATTAGGCAATGCCATTTCCCCAGTATTGGCATGGGCATGGAAAGAAAACTTGCTGAGCTAGTGACTAAGGAGAGGCTGTCTTCTTGGGCATCCAACAGGTCCTCATCAGCATGGTGTACCTTCCTGAGGCCATGCCGGCCTCCTTCCAGGCCATCTACACCCCTGTGGAGTCAGCAGGCACAGAAGCCCAGATCAAGCACCTGGCTCGGCTCATGGCCACACAGATGACAGCTGCCGGTCTGGGACCAGGTGAGTGTGTCCTGGCCCTGACCTGGAGCAGGGGTAGGCACTTATGGCTTCTGGGATCTCTTTAATGGAAGAACACCTCCTTGTGCAGGCGAAATTGTGTGGGAGCTAAGGTATAGCCAATGACAGCTGCCACAGATAGATGGCTCAGTGTTTTTGAGTCCTGGGATTTGCAATCAAACAGGCCTAGGTTTGAGGTCTGAGTTGAATCAGCTCTCATCTACTTAATAGCTATATGACCTTGGTCAAGTTAGTTAACCTCTTTGAGCTTATTTTAACAGTACTATTAACGTATAATACACGTACGTGAAATGCACAGCTCTTAACTATAGACCTTAGTGAATTTTCACAAAGTGAACACCCTAGTGTAACCATCTCCCAGATCAAGATACAGGTTAAATATCCTTTATCCAAAATGCTTGGGACCAGAAGTGTTTCAGATTTCAGGCCTTGGATTTGGAATGTGGGCATATACATAATGAAGTATCTCAGGGATAGGACCCAAGTCTAAACATGAAATTCATCTGTTTCTTATACACATAGCCTCCAAAGTAATTATAGATAATATTTCTTAATAATTTTGTGCATGAAACAAAATTTTGACTGCCATCTATCACATGAGGTCTGGTACGGAATTTTACACTTGTGTTTTATTGAGACTCAAAAAGCTTCGGATTTATAGACCATTGCCACTGTAGAAAGTTCCTCTTTTGGCCGGGCACGGTGGCTCAAGCCTGTAATCCCAGCACTTTGGGAGGCCGAGGCGGGCAGATCACGAGGTCAAGAGATCAAGACCATCCTGGTCAACAAGATGAAACCCCGTCTCTACTAAAAATACAAAAATTAGCTGGTGCATACCTGTAATCCCAGCTACTCAGAAGGCTGGGGTGGGAGAATTGCTTGAACCCAGGAGGTGGAGGTTGCAGTGAACCGAGATCAAGCCATTGCACTCCAGCCTGGGTAACATGAGCGAAACTCTGTCTCAAAAAAAAAAAAATAAACAGTGTTCTGATTTCTGCCTCCATACGCTAGTTTTACCTATTCTTGAACTAAATAGGATCACAGGGTCAGGCTTCTCTGGCTTGCCGTACAGTTTTGTTTTGTTTTGTTTTGTTTTTTGGAGGTGGAGTTTTGCTCTTGTGGCCCAGGCTGGAGTACAGTGGCACAGTCTTGTTTCGATGCAGCTTCTGCCTCCTGGGTTCAAGTGATTCTCCTGCCTCAGCCTCCTGAGTATCTGGGATTTTAGGCACCTGCCACCACGCCCACGCCTGGCTAATTTTTTGTTTGTTTTTAGTGTTTTTGTTTGTTTGTTTGTGTTTTGATTTTTTTTTTTTTTTGAGACAGTCTTAAGCTGTTGCCCAGGCTGGAGTGCAATGGCATGATCTCAGCTCACTGCAACCTCCACCTCCTGGGTTTAAGTGATTTTCCTACGTCCCAAGTAGCTGGAATTACAAGCACACGGCACCATGACTGGTTTTATTTATTTATTTTTTTGGCATTGTCAGTAGAAACTGGTTTTACTATGTTGGCCAAGCTGGTCTCAAAGTCCAGACCTCAGGTGATCCACTCTCCTCGGTCTCCCAAAGCGCTGCAATTATAGGCGTGAGCCACTGTGCCCAGTCTACTGTATGTTTTTGAGATTCCTTCATTTTGTCATGTGAGGTGGTAGTTGGTTTTTTATTGCTCAGTAGTATTCCATTATATGAATATACAGTCTTTTGTTTATCTACACCCCTATTGATGGATCTGTGGTTTCTTTCTAGTTTTGGCCATTGGGAATAAAGCTGCAGTGAATATTCGTGTCCAAGTCTCTTCATGTACACATGCTGTCATCTATCTTGAGCATATACCAAGGAGTGGAACTGTTGGTCATAGGGTGTGATCAGTGCTATTAAAAACTGCTGTGGGCTGGGTGTGGTAGCTTAACACCTGTAGTCCCAGCACTTTGGTAGGCTGAGGCAGGTGGATCACCCAAAGTCAGGAGGTCAAGACCAGCCTGACCAATGTGGCGAAACCCTGTCTCTACTGAAAATACAAAAATTAGCTGGGCATGGTGGTGGGCATCTGTAATCCCAGCTACTCAAGAAGCTGAGGCAGGAGAATGTCTTGGACCCAGGAGGTGGAGGCTGCAGTGAGTCAGGGTCATGCCACTGCACTCCAGCCTGGGCACTGGAGCAAGACTCCATCTCCAAAAAAAAAAAAATAAAACAGCTGAGGGCTGGGCACAGTGTCTCATACCTGTCACCCCAGCACTTCAGAAGGCCAAGGTGGGAGGATTGCTTGAGCCCAGGAGTTTTAAGACCAGCCTGGGCAACATATGGAGCCCTTGTTGCCACAAAAATTAGCCAGGTATGTTGGCATGCACCTGTAGTCCCAGCTAATTGGGAGGCTGAGCGGCTGAGGTGGGAGGATTGCTTGAGCCCAGGAGGTCGAGGCTGCAGTAAGCCATGATGGCACCACTGCACTCCAGCCTGGGCAACAGAGTGACGCCCAGTCTCAAAACAAAAACTGCTCATCATGTTTCCAAAGTGGCTGTACCAGTTGCTGCTCCCACCAGCAATGAATGGCATTTCTAGTTTTCAGCCTCAGTTGTATTACAAAGTGGGGATAAAGAGGGTACCCAGCTCAGAACAGAGCTGGGTGCACAGGAGGTCCTCCGGTCGGAGCAGGTGTGTCTGACGTGCTGGGTGTCTATTTGCTGTCTCCCTCCCAGGTGTGGAGCAGACCAAACAATGCAAGGAGGAGCCCAAGGAGGAGAAGGTGGTGAAGCCGGAGAGCGTCCTGATCAAGCGGCGCCTGTCAGCCCAGGGCCAAGCCATCTCAGTGGTAGGCTCCCTGAGCTCCATGTCCACTCTGGAGGAGGAGGCACCCCAGGCCAAGAGGAGGCCAGAGCCCATTATCCCTGTCACTCAGCCCCGGTGAGTCCTCTTCTCGGTACTAGGGCAGGTCAGAGGGTCTGGTTCTCAGCGTGTGTGTGTGTGTGTGTGTGTGTGTGTGTGTGTGTGTTTAAGTGTGAGGCAGGCAGGCAGAAGTGTGGACCAGGTTCTCTCTGACTCCCAAGTCAGTGCCGCCATAACCACATAACCACTAAGCCTTTGCTGTTTTCTTTTTTTTTTTTTGAGACACAGTCTCACACTGTTGCCCAGGCTGTAGTGCAATGGCACAGTCTCAGCTCACTTCAATCTCCGCCTTCTGGGTTCAAGCAATTCTTCTGCCTCAGCCTCCCTAGTAGCTGGAACTACAGGCGTGTGCTACCACACCCAGCTAATTTTTTTGTATTTTTAGTACAGATGGGTTTCACCGTATTGGCCAGGATGGTCTCCATCTCCTGACCTTGTGGTCTGCCGGCCCTGGCCTCCCAAAGTGCTGGAATTACAGGCATGAGCTACTGCGCCCAGCCTTTATTAATATATATTTTTTGAGATGAAGTTTTGCTCTTGTTGCCCCTGGAGTATAATGGCACAATCTCGGCTCACCGCACCCTCCACCTCCCGGGTTCACGCGATTTTCCTGCCTCAGCCTCCCAAGTAGCTGGGATTATAGGCCTGCTCTACCACACCTGGCTAATTTTATATTTTTAGTAGAGATGGGGTTTCTCCATGTTGGTCAGGCTGGTCTGGAACTCCTGACCTCAGATGATCCACCTGCCTCAGCCTCCCAAAGTGCTGGGATTACTGGTGTGAGCCACTGCAGCCGGCTGCTGTTTTCTTTCCTGTAAAAAAACACCCCCATTTTTATGTCTAAAATTGGGATAATGATAGTATCTTTCTCATAAGGATCAAAGAAGACTTCAGTGAGTTGCGTGATGATGATGGTTAGATAACTGGATTAGATAACTCAAGTGAAAAGTGATTATGGGCAGGGCTCGGTGGCTCATGCCTGTAACCCCAACACTTTGGGAGGCTAAGGCAGGTGGCCAAGAGATAAGACCATCATGGCCAAGATGGTGAAACCCCATCACTACTAAAAATAAAAAAATTACCTGAGTGTGGTGGCAGACACCTGTAATCCCAGCTACTCGGGAGGCTGAGGCAGGGAATTGCTTCAACCCAGGAGGCGGAGGTTGCAGTGAGCCAAGATCACACCACTGCACTCCAGCCTAGGCAACAGAGTGAGACTCAGTCTCAAAGAAAAAGAAAAGAAAAGTGATTTTGACTGTCAAGCATTTTACATGGTTCCGGATACGTAGTAAGTGCTACCAGCTGTCACCATCCTTGTCCCATTATTATCTCCCTTACACACCACAAAATCGAGCCAGTCCCAGCCACCCAAGTCTTACTAACACAGTTGAGTAAGATCTGCTACCCTCACCCCTCCAGTCATGTCCACAAGCAGGTTCCCACCTCAGGGCCTTTGCCTGGAGAGCTGGTCCCCCAGACATTTGTGTGTCTTGTTCCTGACTCCGTTCAGATCCCCACTCACAGAAGCCTTCCCTAAGACACCCTCTGCAAAACCAATACAGCATCTTCTTCCTTCCTCTTACCCACTGCCCCACCGTGCCTCAGAGTTACAGGGAAGCTGGAGAGGCAGCAGGGGGCTGGGGCATCTCTCTGGCCTACCTAGACCTTGAAGTCAGGAGCGTCACCAGACAGGCCTGTGCTACAAGAAAGATGGCGATGAGTCACTGCGTCGCTATCACTGCTCTTCCACGTAGGCTGGCAGGTGCTGGCGGGCGCAAGAAGATCTTCCGTCTCAGCGACGTGCTGAAGCCCCTGACCGATGCCCAGGTGGAGGCCATGAAGCTGGGCGCTGTAAAGAGGATCCTGCGGGCTGAGAAGGCTGTGGCCTGCAGTGGGGCAGCCCAGGTATGCCCCTGCTACCCCCGCAGCCCATCCTTTCAGTCCCTCCCTCCAAGCATTTGCCTCACATCCAGCGAAGAGTCCGGCCCCAGCGTCAAACCTCCCTGGCTGTGGACCCCAGCTCTGCTGCTCACAGCTGCTTCTCCAGCTCATTCCCGCCCTCCATAAAACAGAGACAGTAGTGGCAGCTCCTGCTGGGTGACAAGTAAACGTGGAAATGCACACACGCGCTCGGGCGAACAAGGCGGGTGCCGGGGGCCTCTGCAAGTGAGGGCTGCGCTTGTGGTCTTGGTTCTTCCCAGCAGTTAATATTCTTACTGTTACTAATGAGCTTTAGAAATATACCTGGTTCTCGGTCCTGATTCTGCCACTTGCTGGCACTGTTACCTTCAAAGAATGGAGAAAAGTGACTTTTTTCCTATTCTATGAAGTTAATTTTTGATTAGCCAGAAGTATAGGAACACACACTCTGTGCTGAAAAATATCTCCAGGCAATCCAGATCTAGTACTGTCTTCTGTGGCCATCACCTGTGCCCTATCCCCCTCTTCAAAGGTGACAAGGGCACAAATTGGGGGAATCTTTGAGGATCTTTTTCTGTGCACTTAAGTACATGGGTGCTGCTCCTAGAAACTCATTTTTATTCTGTGCTGATCGATCCCCAGCCTGGCACCCCCACCCTCCACCACCCAAACAGGACCTTCCTGGGCATAAGGGACCTCGCTGGCCTTCCTCACTTCACTCCATGTCTGCTCAGAGAGTTCCTGCGCCTGGGCGGGAGGGGTCACAGGGCAGGATTGCAGAGTCCCTGAATTGCCCACTCTACACTGATGTGCTGGCTCGCCCTCCCACCAGGTGCGCATAAAGATCCTGGCCAGCCTGGTGACACAGTTCAACTCAGGCCTCAAGGCGGAGGTCCTGTCCTTCATCTTGGAGGATGTCCGGGCCCGCCTGGACCTGGCCTTCGCCTGGCTCTACCAGGAGTACAACGCCTACCTGGCTGCAGGTGCCTCAGGCTCCCTGGACAAGTATGAGGACTGCCTCATCCGCCTGCTGTCCGGCCTGCAGGAGAAACCAGACCAGAAGGATGGGTGAGGGGGCTGGCCCTGCAACCTCCTATCCCCGAGAGGCCCCCTCTCCTGGTGCTGCCCTCCATTTCTGGTTCTGACCACCTCCCTCTTCTCACGCCTATCCCACTCCTCTCCTCTGGTCCCCTCTGGAGGGTTATTGCTTTGGGTGTGGGCTCCCGTTGCGCTCCCTGAGCTCCCAGCTCTGCCGCTTGCTCTGAGTGGCTTTGTCACTCCCCCTCTGTGCCGTTTTCCCATCTGTAAATAACAGTGCTCACCCACGGGCCTGGAGATGGACTTCTCTGCACCCCATTTCCTGCCTGAGTTAGTTCTGTAGCTTCCTCACTATCCTTGGCCTCCAGCTTACTCATCTGTCCTCTGCACAGCAAGTCCAGGAACACTCTGTTACATACATCCTTTTACTACTTCCCCATAAAGAACCTTCCATGGTTCTCCATTGCTTTTGGGATAAACACAGCCCCCTCACTGTGACCCAGCCTCTTTGGCCTTCCCTGAACATTAGCCACATTGGCCTTTTGTCTGTTCCTTGAGCATGCCAGGGGCACTAGTGCTTCCTGTTCTGTCCACCTGAAAGGTTCTCCCCTCTGCTCTGCGCGGTTGGCTCCTTTTCATCCACCAGTGTACTCAACTGTGACTTCAAAGCGGCCTTTGGAGGCCCCCACATCTAAAATCCCGTCATTCCCTCCCATTGTTATGTTCAATGAATACAGTTAAGAATTCCCATTTGGGCCGGGTGTCGTGGCTCACGCCTGTAATCCCAGCACTTTGGGAGGCTGAGGCAGGTGGATCACGAGGTCAAGAGATCAAGACCATCTTGGTCAACATGGTGAAACCCCGTCTCTACTAAAAATACAAAAAATTAGCTGGGCATGGTGGCATGTGACTGTAATCCCAGCTACTCATGAGGCTGAGGCAGGAGAATCGCTTGAACCCAGGAAGTGGAGGTTGCTGTGAGCCGAGATGGCGCCATTGCACTCCAGCCTGGGTAACAAGAGCGAAACTCTGTCTCAACAAAAAAAAAGCCCGTTTGATGAAAGGAAGAAATGAGGTTCAGAGAGGTACAGTCTTTGCCCAGATCATCCAGCTGGCAGCTTTTGAACGCTGGCCCATTCACCTCCAGAGCTTTATAAGGCCAGGGGCTTGAACAAGCAGCACCTGAGGGAGAGCCCTTCTGGCTCTGAGCTCCTATAGTTAAGCAGGGCCAGGGAGCCAGGGAGCCAGTCAGCCTCTTCCTCTGCACCATGTCCTCCCCTCCCTCTCTGGCAGGATCTTCACCAAGGTTGTGCTGGAGGCACCGCTTATCACAGAGAGTGCCCTGGAGGTGATCCGCAAGTACTGTGAGGATGAGGTGAGGGCAGGCTTGGTCACTACTGCCTGGGGCTGGGGACAGGGCCCTGCTCTCAGGAGTCTGAAGGGCATGCAGCCTAAACCTTGTGGCAGGGGGTTTCAGGAGGCACCGGGCCTTTTTGTCCAGTACCTCATGAGAAGGATGCAGGAGAGACAGCCCAAAGGCACACTCAGGTGGGCTGAACTCGGGTCCCCTCCCTCTTGCTGCAGAGTCGCACCTATCTGGGCATGTCCACGCTTCGAGACCTGATTTTCAAGCGTCCATCCCGCCAGTTCCAGTACCTGCATGTCCTCCTCGACCTCAGCTCCCATGAGAAGGACAAGGTGATCCCCTCCTCCACTTCCTGGCTGCCCACAGCCTGCAGCTTGCAGAGGCTGCCACTATCCTGAGGAACCATCCCAGCCTCATCCACACTCCCTTACAGTTTCTCTGGGCCCACTACCTTCTTGCATTGGTTGTTTTGGCTGTTGCCAGGTTTCTGTCTGTTTGGGTTTTTTCATTTTCAGTGGCATGAAACTGCCTAGAAACCAGGGTCACTGTGCCTGAGTCTGCCTGCAGTGTGTACACACGCACATATGTACTTGCCTTCCCGGGAAGGGCATCCTACTCTTGCTCTTAAGCCACCTGTGTCGGCCAGCACCGGCTCTTGGTGCAGCCCAGTCCTGTGCTGGGGCCTGAGGGCATTGCCCAGTCAGGGAGCCGGTGTGGCCTCAGCCAGCAGTGAGGACACGGTGTGATCAGCAGCTGAGCAGAGCAGCGTGCAGCTGTGGAGCTCTGGGGAGAGAGGGGCCGACCATCTGGTTGTGGGGTGGGCAGTGGAGATGTTTCAAGGAAGGCTTGTGGGAGGAGGGGATGTGTGCACGGAAACCTGGAAAATGAGTAGCTGGTGTGCACTAGACGGGACGAATGTGCACGTGCTGTAGTTGAGAGTGCACCGTTGACGCAGCCTTGTGCCACAGCCTTGCCCAGCGGTGTTCATTCATTCAACAGACCTTCAGCGAGCACCTCTGGCTCTGGCCCTGTGCTGCTGCTGGGGTCAAAGCAGTGCCCAGGACCAGTCCCTGGCCTCACAGCTCCCAGCAGATGATACCTGAGTGAAACGGAGACATTCTAGGGAGACTTGGCAGGAAGCAGCACTTTTCAAGAACCGAGAAGACTTCCCTCGGCATGGAGCTTAGGGAGCAGGACAAGGAGCAATGATGGGCAGATGGGCTGGTGAGGCAGGCAGTGAGGTGGTGTCGCGGGTCTGGCCCTGGCCAGGATATCTCCCTCCTGCGCTGGGGACTAGCCCTGGCCCTGGTAACAGCTGGGCTGCCCTTTCTCAGGCTTGGGCTTGTTTTCACAGTGTTGCCGCACTCGGAGGAACAGCTGTTCTTCCTCTTCCCTCTTCCCTGACCCCAGCCTTCTCCATCTTCCTCCTCAGGTGCGCTCCCAGGCCCTGCTGTTCATCAAACGCATGTATGAGAAGGAGCAGCTGCGGGAGTATGTGGAGAAATTTGCCCTCAACTACCTGCAGCTCCTGGTGCACCCTAACCCACCATCTGTGCTGTTTGGAGCTGACAAGGACACAGGTTGGGCTCAGGTCATCAGATGCATATTGAGCGCAGCTGTGTCCGGGCTCCCCCCTGCGAGCAAAGGGGCTGAGTGGGGAAGCCACCTGGACAGCAGTGACAGGAATAGACAGGACTGGGAAGCCATGTAGGGGCTGTGGGAGTGAGGGTGGGGGGCACCTGACCCAGCTTGGGGGGTCAGGGAAAGAGACCTGGAGAACAAGGAGAGCCAGCCAGCTGCGAGACCCCAAGAAGGACCAGGCAGGGCCAGCTCAGGCAAGTTTCCTCAGCAAAGCCCTGGGTCCCCCAAGATTCCAGACAGGTAGATGTAGGCCCGGAGTAAATGAACCATTAAAACGGAAAGGTTGGGGGCCATGACAGGGCAGCACAGGAGGCCCAGCATGCCCCAGGTGCCAGGAATTATTCCCAGGAGAGGCACAGCCTTTCTGAGGCCCAGAGACTGAGCAGGTGTGGAGGAGCTGTGGTGCTGTGGACCAGGCAGAAGGGAGGGTGGACACAAAGGTGCAGAGACCAGGGCCCTTGAGACTGTTGAAAGGGTCGCACACCCTTCTGAGGCCACCCCATATAGGCAGACAGTGCAAGGCAGGGAGCTGGAGAGGGACAGGGTCAGGATTGTACTTTAGAAAGATCCTTCTAGCTGCTTTGTGTGTTGGTAGTCAGGAGGCTGGAGGTGGGAAGTCCTGGTCCCACCCCATTTCTCTGCCCTCCCTGGTTCCCGCTGACCCACTGCCTGAGAAGGGACAGGCCCAGAGGGTCCAAGGGGGTTAGAGAAGAGTGTGGGACAATCCGATGCCCATCCCTGCCCTCTCAGAGGTGGCAGCGCCTTGGACGGAGGAGACAGTGAAGCAGTGTCTCTACCTCTACCTGGCCCTCCTGCCTCAGAACCACAAGCTGATCCACGAGCTGGCGGCCGTGTACACTGAAGCCATCGCTGACATCAAGCGGACAGTGCTAAGGGTCATCGAGCAGCCGGTGAGGCCCCTGAGCCCACCAGGCCCTGCCCACCCATGGACAGGGCTTCATCCCCAGCTCCAGTTCTTCCCCTACCTGCTCCACCTCAGAGTGTGCCAAGCCCAAAGGGTGGTCACCCTGGGCCAACCCGGGCTGTGTAGCTTGTGGGCGGGCCGCATGTCACTCATCGGTTTCTGAGGAAACATCAGAGTGACCCAGCAGTTAGGAGCCTGGAGCTGGACAGAGCTGGGTTTGAGCTCTCTTCCCACTTTCTCACTGCGACCTTGGGCCCTTCAGTAAAAATGGGGAAGACGTTCCAGTCCCTCCACACTGATGCACAGGGTCCATAAACTCATGCACATACACCTCGGTGTCACTGTCACTGTCTATGAGCTGGCCTTCCCTGTGTTGCTGATGGGACTCTAGCTGTCATGTAAAAATAAGTCCTTCTCACTCCTCCCCCTGGAGCCACAGAGCTGCCACGTGAGACGTGGCTCAGTGACAGACTGGCACCTGAGATCAGAACGTCTCCTTTTCCACTTTGCAGCAGGACCTGAAACCACCTTTTTTCTCTGTCTCTGACATTTTTGGATTATAGAACATTTCCATGTTAAACAGAAGAGGGAGAACTGTATGTTAATCTCCACCTATCTGCCATTTGGGTTCATTAGGACCCTTACCTGGAAGATGGAGATAGTCAGGAGGAAAAGATCTGTAGACCTATTCTCAAAGTCAGCCAGCTGTGTGGAAAAGTGATGCCAAGGGGCTGTGAGCTCCTCGAGGGCAGAGGCAGTTGGTTTTAGTCAGGAGCAGAAACGTTACTAGGGGAAAGTGGCGCCCGGCCCCAGCTCCTGTGTTTGGCATTCACTGTGGGGCAGGCTCCAGACGGAGTAGCAGGTGGAGCCTCATCTGGGCTCACGGTCACATGCTGGCTGCGTGTGAGAGACCAAGTCTTGAAGGGGGTGGGTGGGGCTAGGAATATCTTTACCAATGAGTGAAGGACAGTGAGCATTCAAGGCAGGTCAGGTCTGAGCCACGGAGGAGGGGCCTACAGGAGGACAGCCCAGCCAGGGCTGGGAGCTGGAGCAGGCCCTTGACCGGAGAGGCTGTGAGAAGAGGCCAAGGTTCCTCTGACCTCTCCCGCCTTTCCCCCCGCCCTCCAAATCCTGTCACCAGCCTCACCCTGGGCCCCAGCAGTCCCCGCAGCCACCCTGCCACAAATACCCAAGCCTCCCCTGAGCTCTCACCGTGGGTCTGGTCATCCCTGTCTCTGCTTCTAGATCCGAGGAATGGGCATGAACTCCCCGGAGCTGCTCCTGCTGGTGGAAAACTGTCCCAAGGGGGCAGAGACACTGGTAACTCGGTGTCTGCACAGCCTCACAGACAAAGGTGACCCCAGAGACCACCCCCTTTCCTGCTTTCCTCCCGCTCCTTAGCCTTCCCTGGGACCTGGGGATCCGAGCCAGTGGTCCCCAGATGGTTGCACCTCTTGTGGGTCTCTGCCTTTCCTTGGGCCTCAGTTTCTCCATCTGGAATGCTGTGGTGCTAACTGCACGTGAGCAGCTAAGGGTGAAAGGTTCCTGCTGTGAAGTTGCCCTTCCCTCTCCCACACCCACCGCTTGTCTTCCCTGGGTGCCCACCCTCCCCTGTGCTCCCCTCTGTCTCCAACACGGTGCTTCCTGCTGCTTCCACGCAGTCCCACCCTCCCCGGAGCTGGTGAAGCGGGTCCGGGATCTCTACCACAAGCGACTGCCGGACGTCCGCTTCCTCATCCCGGTGCTCAATGGGCTGGAGAAGGTATGGAGCCGGAGGCCTGTCCCTGCTGCCTGGGACATGTGGGACTGGGAGGGGGCAGGGCAGCAGGTAGCTTCAGCAGCAGTTGAGCCAGAGGCACGTAGCAGGGGGTAGAAGGCACCCTATCTGTGGTCAGAAGTCGTGGAAACCACCGACACCCGTGTTCTAACGCACAGCAGCTCCTGGACTCATCCTCATGGGTACCGGGTGCCAGTGGCTCTGCTGCTTTCTCTACCTCAAGCAGGTCCCTTCCCCTCTTTGAGACTCTTTCCTCATCTGTCAGGGATCATGATGCCCCTTGGCACACACACATGACATGCACGGGGCTCAGCTGGGGCACTCTGCCCTGAGGGTGTAGTGAGGGTAGGAGGGGCTGGGTGAGCCAGGACTCACCCTCACCTCCCCTGGGTGAGCAGGAGCAGCTTGTCTGGAAGGGAAGTGAGGGTGTATCTGACTCAACCCCCACCCCACCACCTTCTCCCCGTAGAAAGAGGTGATCCAGGCCCTGCCTAAACTCATCAAACTCAACCCCATTGTGGTGAAGGAAGTCTTCAACCGCCTGCTGGGCACCCAGCATGGTAGGTGATGCAGCCTCCTCCCTCCTCCCTACCAGAAGGCCCACCCATCCAGGTGCTGGGTCAGGAGGCAAGATGCAGGGTGCCCTGCTCCCTGGAACACCAGCTGTACTGGATGCCTCTGTGTCCTGGAGCTCCCAGGCCACCCTCTGGGATGTTTGGATGATGGTTTCATTCACGGCAGGGGCAAGACCATGGAGCTGGGGGCGGAGTCTCCAGCAGTGTCTTCCCTTCCAGGATCTGGTCTCACCAGCCCCTCTCAGGCCCTGGCTCCATTCTGGTCCCTCCTCAGATCTTGCCTGAATCCCTCAAGCTGTGGGCCAGGGGCATTTTGTTTGACGAGGTCAGAAAGAAACGAAAGTAAAATTTTCAACTTAGAAAAACTAGCAAGTAAGGTAGAAGGGGTTCTTCGCCCCTTAGCCCGGTGGTTGGAACCAGAGAAAGAATGGAGACTGATCTGTTCCACGCAGACCCTGGTGGTTTAAAACACACACATAGACGGCTCTGGTACCATCAAAAGAGCAGCAAAGACCCCGACCCCCACCCCCAGCCTCCTCCCATCCAGGCCCCACGCAGGGGAAGTTTCCAGCCACTTTATGGAAGTCCAGCCTGGCCCCATCCTGCCCTGTTCTGCAAATGCGCATGAGCCCCTGTGCTGCCTTGGTGTCTCTGTTGTTGGTGTCTGTGTTGGGGACTACACAATGAGGTGGTCTTCCCTGCCCTCAGGGGTACACAGCTCAGGGCCAGAGACACCCAGCCATGCCACACTCTACCTAGGGTGGGAGTCCTAGATGGGGAGGAGCACACCGTGGTGACCTCAGGCTGCCTGAGGTGCCTGCTGCCTTCAGCGTCCCCTTTTTCTGTTGTCAGTCACTTGCCCTGCTCCAGCCCTGAAAGCAGAGGGTACCTCATCTTTGCTCGCAGCTCCCCCGATCTGAGGAACTCGGACCCTCTCTTCACTTAAGCAACTGTACTCTCCCCTGCCCTTCCTCCTGCCTGCTGCAGGTGAGGGAAACTCGGCCTTGTCCCCCCTGAACCCTGGAGAGCTCCTGATCGCATTACACAACATCGACTCCGTGAAGTGTGACATGAAATCCATCATCAAAGGTGAGGTGCTCTCCCCACTCCAGTGGCCTGGCCCCTGTGGCCCCACAGGCAGGACCTCAATCACCCACATGCCTCCACTGGAATCTGCCAAGTCAACTCACAGCCCCACCTCTCAGCTCTGCAGAGACACCTCCCTTCCTCCCTCCCTCCCTCCTTTTTGTCCCTCCTCCTTCCTTCCTCCCAAGTTTTACCCTTTACAACCCCACCTTTTTCTGCCTCTGTCTAAGGCACTCTGACGCACCTGCTGTGGGCTGGCACAGAGTGGGCCTAAAGCAGTCGGGGTAGCCACGGCCCTCGCCCTGAGGAACAGAAGGAAGCAGGGCACACCATGAGTGGTAGTCAGAGGTGCCGCAGCAGGGCAGACCCAGGGCTCCAAGGCGTTTGTGGGCTGGGGTAGATGAGGCAGGAGAGCTTGCCTCCAGGGCAGCAGGGTCAGTGATAAACTGGCTGGCTCATGATGGCCCACACTCACTGAGCATGCTCTGCACTGGGCTCTCCCTGAACGCCTACAGGCCTGAGCCTGCTGGTCCTCGAATGTGCCACCTGGTGAGTATGTTCAATCCCATTGTGTAGACAGGGATTGGAGGCTCCAGAGAGGTTAGGTGACTTACTCGGCCTCGTAGAAGCTAAGTGGTGTAGTGGAAAAAACAGAATCTGAAGTGAGATGGACCTGAGTGGGAGCCCCAGCTCTGCTGGTTCCAGGTCTGAGGACCACCTCCCCTGAGAGTGCCCCTCCACCTCTCCCTGAGCGAGGTTTCTGGGCCAGGAGCCATCCTGTCCCAGGGAGCTGGACACCCTCACTATCGCCTTCTCATTCCAAAGACCGCTGTCCTTTGATTCCTCTTCTCACCCTCAGACCTGGGGAAGGGGCTTCCTCCCTGTGCCGCTCACTTCTGTGCTCCAGCCTGAAACAGCTTTTCAGTGACTTACTTCCTAACCTTCCCCGCAAATTCTCTCAGAAACTTTTGAAGTCAAGAGAGGAGCTTATGGAAATGTCAAACCCACATTAAAACCAAGCAGGCGCCAAAGCCGGGGGAGACCAGCAGGGAGGAGGAGCTCCAGGCTCAGAGGCCAGGGCTATGGTGTCACATTCTCAGACCCCTTTGGTGATCTGAGGGAAGTTCTCCGTTCCCAGGACAGTATGCTCATATTATTTGCATACAGTTTGAGGGGATTGACACACACACACACCCCAAGACCATTTGTGGACCCAGATTCTCCTAGATGTCCTGAGGAGCCTAGGCCCAAGGAGAAAGGGCCTTGCCAGAGATCACACAGGCGACCAGGAGCCAGGTCCCTGGAGGGGTCAGCAGGGCCTACCCTACACGACCCCACCTTTTTCTTCCAACATGCCCAGGCTTGCACACTGCGGGCTGGACAGTCCTCCAGCTGGTGTCCCCAGCACCCAGGCCACATTTTTCCCCTGCTCGGGCACAAGCAGATGGCTGGCCTCACTCTCAAGCTCCAGGTCACGAAGTCCAGTCCTTATCTTGTGCACTGTTTGCTCCCCCATAGACCACCCTGTTCCTCTGGAGAGCTTGTCTATAACTAGACCCACTCCTGGTAGTCTGTTCCAGCATTAAGAAAACTCAGCATCTCTGCTCCCCCATATCCATACTGGGTGGTGCGGGGGACACGGGAGGGACAGCCCCAGCCCTGTCCTTCCAGGGCGAACAGTCCAGGGAAGGACACAGGAAGTCCCTAGCCAGTAACAACTGAGGAGTGTCCTGGGACTGGGCAGAGGGGTGACCTAATCCAGCCTGGGTGTGGGACATCAGGGAGGTCTCGAAAGAGGGGACCCTTGGGCTGAGACCAGGGAAGGATGAGCAGGCAGCAGCAGAAGGCTGCAGGGACCTAGGGAGGCGCTCGCCAGCTGGTTCTGGACCTACAGTGCCAAGCCTGGTGACCTAGGGGATGAAGGAGGGGCCCTGGTCTAGAGAAGAGGTCAGGCTGTGGCCATTGGGGAGGGCGCCCCTGGGAGAGAGCCCCTGGGGGCTTTCAGGTCAGGTGGGAATTTGGCCTATCTCTTGAGGGTCTCTGGGAAGGGAGTTAGGTCTGATCTTTCCAAAGCCCCCTGCAGGCTATTGTATGGAAAGTGGATCAGAGGCTCACCGGAGGCAAAGCTGACAGGGAAGGAGGGGAGGGGTGATTCTGGAGCCTTTAGGTGGCTGAGTGGGCAGCACCAGTGACCGCCTGGCCCTGAAGAGGAGCGGGGCTTCCTCGGTTTCTGGCAGGTCCTCACTGCCACTCTCTGCTCTGCCCATTCAGCCTCCTCCCCACTTGTCTACGCCTCCCCCTCCCTTAGAGGTCCCATCCCTGTTCTCTGTTAGCCTCTCAAGGATTTTTGGGGTTGTGGGGGGTGCTCTTCTGGCTCAATAAAGACTTCCTGGTTGACACTCACATGGCAAGTGGTGTTTGGGGAAGGGCTTCAAAGGCAGCTCCTGGGGCCTCCCATTAGCACGGTGGATTGGGGCATAGCCACCCACCCGGGGAACAGACCCCAGGGCCTGCCTTCGTGGGTGCTCGTGCTGTGCCAACCTTCTGGGTCCTACTGGTACTGGCACTGGGTGTTGAGCTGGGGGCCCATTGTATGCCCCGGCTCCAGTCGCCTCTTGTCCCTCCCTTCACTATTACTCTACTGATTGTGCCCTTATCCCCCACACAGACCTTGGCCTGGCACCCCCGTCTTTCCAGCACCAGCTCAAGCCCTCTGTCCCTGTCAGGAGTGGGTGGGCAGTTCCTTAGCCCTCTGCTGAGCTGGTCTGTGGATTGCTGTTCTCCCTGGAGGGGCTGGTGGAAGCCAGTAGCTGCCTTTTCTCCCTAGCAGGGGTGGGGGGCCCTGCCACTCTTCCAGGGCTTGGCAACACGTCTTTCCTAAAGTCATCCTCAAAGAGAGGGTGTCACGGGCTCCCTGTTCCACTCACTGTGGGGCTTCCAGGAGTTGAATGTCTTCTCCCTTGAACCAGACCTGCAGGTTTTCCAAGCGCGGGGCTGCAGTGTGGCTTCTGCTGGGTCAGGGGAGTCTCCTGTCTCCGCCGGGGGCTTTAGAAGTCAGGGTTGGCTCTTCCCCTCATGTGGGCAGACAGCAGGGTGGGGCTCTCAAAGGGTGCTGGCGCTCCCACCTCCCAGGGAGCAGCTGGGCAGAGAGGACAGGCCCACTCTCCGCCTCCTCGCAGCCACCAACCTGTGCTTTGCGGAGCGGAACGTGTACACGTCAGAGGTGCTGGCCGTGGTGATGCAGCAGCTGATGGAGCAGAGCCCCCTGCCCATGCTGCTCATGAGGACCGTCATCCAGTCCTTGACCATGTACCCCCGCCTGGGGGGCTTCGTCATGAACATCCTGTCCCGCCTCATCATGAAGCAGGTAACCCACCCCCAGCTACCCATCCCCAGGCTGCAGATGGCAGCACGCCGTGCTGACAGAACTCCCCTTCCCCTCCTGACCCCCAAGGGAGCCGGGTGGAGGATGGCTGGCTCTGCTCTGCCTCCTGCCAGGAAAATAGCAGTGCTCCAGGGTCTATGACTTGGCCAGCTCCCAGGTGATGAGGGAGGGCAGCTGGGTGGTAGGAGTGTGATAACCCTCAAGGAGCCTGCACTCAGGAGAGACATGGCCGCTCCTCACCCCCACCACTGTGTGCCGGACCAGGATGCATCTCAGAGCTGTAACATGGTCCAGGTTTTTGAGGGGTGCTAGAAATTTGGGCTTTAGAAATGCCATGATTGAGTCCAGGCGTTATAGCTCACACTTGTAAGCCTTTGGGAGGCCAAGGCAGAAGGTTTGCTTGAACCCAGGCGTTTGGGGCTGCAGTGAGGAAGAATCGCCCTACTCAGTGCACTCTAGCCTGAGCAACAGAGTAAGACCGTGTCTCAAAAAAAAAAAATTACCATGATGACAAAAAACAACCCCCATATGCAAGCCCCAGACTCGATTTGGCCTCTGGGTTGCCACTTTACAACATCTGGCTTAGAGGTTATATGTGGATTCAGACAGACCGGGGTTCAGATGTGCCCCTCCCTCATTTGACAGGTCCCGCACCCCCACGGACCTCCGCAGTTTAGCAGGGCTAATATCGCCCCCTGGAGGCTGCCCTGAGAATGTCATGAGAGGTGTTCCTGCAGCACTTAGCCTGGGCCTGGCCCAGCAGGGGAGGTCCAGAAAAGGCAGCCCTGGGTTTTATTCCACCTCCTTCCCAAGTTGACCTCATGGTCCAGCTGCCTGGTTTGGGAAGACAAAGGCCCCTGGAGGGAGGTCAGGGCTGCTTGTGGCCCATCCCGAGGAATGGACAGTGGGATTTGGGCATGGTCTTGGCAAGGTCTTTCTTCCAGTGTTGGGGCTGGGTTCTGCCTGTGTGCCCCTCCCGACGGCTCCCTCCTTGCCTGGTCCAGGTGTGGAAGTACCCCAAGGTGTGGGAGGGCTTCATCAAGTGCTGCCAGCGCACCAAGCCCCAGAGCTTCCAGGTCATCCTGCAGCTGCCGCCCCAGCAGCTGGGAGCCGTCTTTGACAAGTGTCCCGAGCTCCGGGAGCCCCTGCTGGCTCACGTCCGCTCCTTCACCCCCCACCAGGTACCCTTTCCCCCTACCCCAGGTGTGTGGTGCCCCCCTGGGTCCCTCCGGTTGGGGGGGAGCTGAATGGAGGTGAACACCAGAAGGCCCTGCACTGCTGGGAGCTCTGGAGGGTCAGGGCCCCAGGATCTGAGGTGTGCACGTGGGGTCTCTGTGCCAGAGCTGTCCTCAGCACCCCCTTCCTGCTCTCCACCCAGCAAGCTCACATCCCCAACTCCATCATGACCATCTTGGAGGCAACCGGCAAGCAGGAGCCAGAGGCCAAGGAGGCATCTGCGGGGCCCTTGGAGGAGGTGAGGGCCCTGCAGCCTACCCATCTGGATCCTCAGATCCTCACCCAGTACCCCAGGCCAGCAAGGCTCACTGTGGCCTGCTCCCGACCCCGAGACACGAAGGCCACCCCTGCCTCTGAGCCACCCATCTCCCAGGGGATGCTCCCGCTGGAAGGGAGTTAGGGGTCTGGGGGACAACTGCCCCTCCTTCCCTGTGCCCATAGTGAAGAGCTCAAAGACCACCTCAGGGTGGCCCCTTCTCTTTCCCACTGTCCTCTGAGCTTCTGTGTGGCCCTCCTCACCCCCCAGGATGACCTGGAGCCCCTGGCCCTGGCCCCTGCCCCGGCCCCCCGGCCCCCACAGGACCTCATCGGCCTGCGGCTGGCCCAGGAGAAGGCCTTAAAGCGGCAGCTGGAGGAGGAGCAGAAGCTCAAGCCGGCAGGAGTGGGAGCCCCCTCCTCTTCCTCCTCTCCCTCAGCCCGGCCGGGCCCGCCCCCGTCAGAGGAAGCCGTGGATTTCCGGGAGGAGGGGCCTGAGTGCGAGACCCCGGCCATCTTCATCAGCATGGATGATGACTCGGGGCTAACTGAGGCCGCACTGTTGGACTCTAGTCTGGAGGGGCCCCTACCCAAGGTAGGGAGAGCAGAAGGATCCGGGCCGGGGTGAAGGTGAGGGGCGGGCGCCAGGGTGCAGAGTGTGGAGGGGACCGCGGCCTCCGACCGGCTCCCCTTCTGTCATCAGGAGGCTGCAGCAGGCGGATTGACCTCGAAGGAGGAGCGGAGCCCCCAGACCCTCGCCGCTATTGGAGAAGATGCTGTGAAGACCCCCAGCCCGGCCGCCGAGGATGTGGGGGAACCCGAGGCCAAGGGGAACAGCTGACGGGTCTCGAGGGGGAAGGGGGGTGGGACCGGGACGTGAGGCTGGGAGATGGGGCGGAGCTCGACCTGCCGATAGTTTGCCTTAAAAAAAATAATAAAAGATGTGAAATTCGACAAGTTACTGCAAAGAAAAAAAAACAGTGGGCCTGGGTCGCGGGTGTCGTCTCGGGCCTGGCGCGATGTCGGCTGCGGGGCTGCGCGGGATCGGGAGTGCACGCCCTGAACCGGCGCGGAACACACGCTGGCCCAGCTCCCCGCGCCCTCCCCGGTAACGGCCCTCCTCCAGTGCTCGGAAACCTGCGGTGCCAACGTGCGGTTCGCTCTACCTCCCTGTCTGCAAGCTTTTCTCCTAGAGGTCTGTGCCTCCTTGCGAGCCATGGGGGACCTGCCGCCCTACTCTGAGTCCCTTCCCCAGCAGTCCCCGAGCCGGAGGAGTTCTCAGGCCTCCGAGAGGCGGCGCAGTCGGGGCCAAGCTCAGCCCCTGGCAGCCGACCCCGAGGAGGGGCGGCAGATGCCTCCAGACGCCCAGCACAGCGCCCCAGGCTGGTCACAGAGGCGCAGCCTGTCCCAACAGGAGAGCTTCCTGATGCCCCAGGCCTTCCAGGCTGAGGAAGTCCAGCTGGGTGGCACGGAGTACCCATCCATGAACTCGGGCTTTCCCACAGAGTTTCAGACCCAGCCTTACCCAGACGAAAGCAGGATCCAGGCTGCCCAGGGCACCACCAGCCTAATAATGCAGGGGCTCCAGCAGGGCCAAGGTGGCCTATTCCACCAACTGGACTCCGCCTTCCAGGAGCCCCTGGCCAGCCCCTTGAACCAGTTCAACCTCTACCAGACAGACCAGATCTATGAAAGTGCCCAGCACGGGCCCTACAGAAGAGACGACCCTGCCCTTCAGTTCTCAGGCTCTGAGCTGGGCTTCCCGCAATACAGCGCTGAAGTGCCCGAGCCAGAGCCGCTGGAGCTGGCCGTGCAGAACGCCAAGGCCTACCTGCTGCAGACCAGCATCAACTGCGACCTCAGCCTGTGAGCAGGGGCCAGGAGAGGGGCTGGTGGGGGACCCAGGCAGGGAGGGGCCCCAGCCAAGGCCCTGCCTTAGTCAGTCACACAAGGGATGTCCCTCATGGAAAACCGGTGACTGCTCCAGGCCTCTCGTTGAGCTCGGAGTTGGAATCAATGGCAACAACAGCTGGCATTTACTAATCAGACATGTCCTGGCTGCACATACACACCTGCTTTACGGAGGAGGAGACAGACACACAAGTTGGGTTGCTTACCCAAAACCACACAGCTAGGAGGTAGCAGAGCCAGGGTTCCAGAACACGTGATTTGGCTCCCCAGGCCCTCTTCCTTTATTTGTCTATTTTTTTCAGACATAGTCTCACTCTGTCCCCCAGGATGGAGCACAGTGGCACAATCTTGGCTCACTGCAAGCTCCGCCTCCTGGGTTCAAGTGATTTCTTCTGCCTCGGTGTCCCCAGTAGCAGGGATTACAGGTGACTCCACATCCAGCTAATTTTTGTATTTTTAGTAGAAACAAGGTTTCACCATGTTGCCCAGGCTAGTCTTGAACTCTTGACCTCAAGTGATCTCCCTGTCTCAGCCTTCCAAAGTGCTGGGATTACAGACACGAACCACCACACCCAGCCCAGCTCCCAAAACTCTCTTCTTATCCAGCAACGAAACCTCCCTGCCTGAGGAAGACACTTGCCAAAGCCACTTAGCTGCAGTCACAATGCACCGCTCTCAGCCTCCATGAGATACCCAGGAAGCTCTCATCCTAGGGGAGTGGACAAGCAACCGAAAAACTGATAAACTGAAGTTAAGGGGGGATCCAGTGAAAAATAAGGGAGGCTAAGAGGGCTGGGAACACATGTGAAATAGTGTGGGTCTGGCCAGGCGTGGTGGCTCATATCTGTTATCCCAGCACTTTGAGGCCGAAGCAGGCTATCACCTGAGGTCAGGAGTTCGAGACCAGCCTGGCCAACATGGCAAAACCCTATCTTTGCTAAAAAATACAGAAATCAGCAGAGTGTGGTAGCATGGGGCGGTAATCCCAGCTACTCGGGAGGTTGAGACAGGAGAATTGCTTAAACTCAGGAGGCAAAGGTTGCAGTGAGCCGAGATCATGCCACTGCACTTCAGCCTGAGACTGAACAGAGTGAGACTCCATCTCAAAAAAATAGTGTGGGTCAGGGAAGGCCTCTCTGAGGAGGTGACATTTGATTAGGGCCCCAAAGGAGGCGAGGGAGGGCACCTTGCAGATAACTGAAGGAAGAGTGAGCCAGGCAGAGCACATGGCAAATGCAAAGGCTCTCAGGCTTGCTGTCTTTGAGGAGTAGTAAGGAGGGGCTGGTATGCCTGGAACCAAGGGAGGAAGAGGGAGAAGCGGGAGAAGCGAGGTTGATGAAGTAATGGTTCTTGTTAAACACAAAGCTTGGCCCCACCCCTCCGATGCTCAGCACCTGCTATGGCTCCCCTTTGCCCACAGTGGGAAGCTCAGACTCCTCACCACAGCCTTCAAGGCACCTGGCCTGAACCATTTAACACCCTGCTCATGCCTGTAATCCCAGAACATTGGGAGGCCAAGGCGGATGGATCACTCGAGATCAGGAGTTTGAGACCAGCCTGGCCAACATGGCGAAATTCCGTTTCTACTAAAAAATTTTAAAAATAGCCAGGTGTGGTAGCGCATGCCTGTAATCCTCAGCCTACTCAGAGGCTGAGGCAGGAGAATCGCTTGAACACAGGAGGCAGAGCCTGCACCAAGCTGAGGTCATGCAACTGCACTCCAACCTCTCAAAAATAAATAAATAAAATAAAGTTGCAAATCCTCTTCCATCCCTGGCACCTCAGGCCCCATTCTCTACTTTATGTGTCACCCTAGAAATTACCACCCCATGCCTGACACACTATATATATTTCGCTTGTTTGATTTGTGTCAGTCTCCATCATCAGAATGTCCGCTGGGCACAGTGGCTCATGCCTGTAATTCCAGGACTTTGGGAGATAGGCAGATCACAAGGTCAAGAGTTCAAGACCAGCCTGACCAACATGGTGAACCCCGTCTCTACTAAAAATTAAACATTAGCCAGGCATGGTGGTGCACACCTGTAATCCCAGCTACTCAGGAGGGTGAGGCAGGAGAATTGCTTAAACCTAGGAGGCGGAGGTTGCAGTAAGCCAAGCTGGTGCCACAGCACTCCAGCCTGGGTGACAGACTCTGTCTCAAAAAAAAAAAAAAAAATCAGCTATACCTGGGCAGGGACCTTTCTGTTCCCTACTGTGTCCCCAGCAGCAGGCACAGGGCCAGGCACAGGGCAGCGGGCTCAGTGAGCTGAGTGAGTGATGTCCCCCTCCTCCCACTCCTGCTCAGTGAGCTGAGTGAGTGATGTCCCCCTCCTCCCACTCCTCCTGCTGGAGGCAGGTATGAGCACCTGGTGAACCTGCTGACCAAGATCCTGAACCAGCGGCCCAAGGACCCCTTGTCCGTCCTGGAGTCACTGAACCGCACCACGCAGTGGGAGTGGTTCCACCCGAAGCTGGACACACTGCGGGACGACCCAGAGATGCAGCCCACCTATGAGATGGCAGAGAAGCAGAAGGCGCTGTTCACCCGGAGTGGAGGCGGTGCCGAAGGCGAACAGGAGATGGAGGAGGAGGTGGTGAGTGAGCCAGACAGGAGAGGCGGGTGGCAGGATGGGGGCGGGGGCCCAAGCTTACTTAAGGCACAGCCTGTGCCAAGGCCTGGAGGCAAACAACAGCATTCCACAATCCAGCCACAAAACAACTTCAGTCTTGGCCGGGCGGGGTGGCTCAGGCCTGTAATCCCAGCACTCTGGGAGGCTGAGACAGGTGGATCACGAGGTCAGGAGTTCAAGACCAGACTGGCTAACATGGTGAAACCTTGCTTCTACTAAAAATACAAAAATTAGGCGTGGTGGCGGGTGCCTATAATTCCAGCTACTCAGGAGGCTAAGGCAGGAGAATCGCTTGAACCTGGGAGGCAGATGTTGCAGTGAGCTGAGACTGAGGCACTGCACTCCAGCCTGAGCATCAGAGCGAGCTCTTGCCTAAAAAATAAATAATAACGGACACGGTGGCTCACGCCTGTAATCCCAGCACTTTGGGAGGCCAAGACGGGCAGATCATGAGGTCCAGAGATCGAGACCATCCTGGCCAAAATGGTGAAACCCGGTCTCTACTAAAAATACAAAAATTTAGCTGGGCATGGTGGCGTGCACCTGTAGTCACAGCTATTCGGGAGGCTGAGACAGGAGAATTGCTTGAACCTGGGAGGTGGAAGTTGCAGTGAGCCGAGATTGCGCCACTGCACTCCAGGCTGGCGCCTGGCGACAGAGTGAGACTCTGTCTCAAAAAATAAATAAATAAAAATAAAATTAAAAATCATAGGTCAAAAATGCTTTAACACCCTGAAAAACCCACCCTACCGTTGAAAAATCTAAGTCAAGTTATCTTAAGTCTGGGACTGTCTGTATTTAATTTCACAATCCCACAATCAGATAATGCTTAAAATTTGGGTCAAGCGTTCTTTCACTTGTTCAACAAACTTTTGTTGTGGACTCTATAATTCTGACACCTGCTTGGTCCCCTGCTAAGAGCTTCCGGCGCGTGCTCTCATTTCACCCTGTTACCCAAGCACCAGACATGCAGGCTACATGCTGTTACTCTCTGCACACAGAGTCAGTCACTGAGACATTCCGAATTGCCAGCTGGAGAGTTTTCCCCCCACTTTTTTTTTTTATTTTAATTAAGTCAGGGCCAGGCACAATGGCTCATGCCTGTAATCCTGGCACTTTGGGAGACCAACACGAGGTCAGGAGTTCAAGACCAGCCTGGCCAACATGGTGAAACCCCATCTCTACTAAAAACACAAAAATTAGCTGGGCGTGGTGGCATGTACCTGTAATCCCAGCTACTCAGGAGGCTGAAGCAGGAGAATTGCTTGAACCTGGGAGGCAAAGGTTGCAGTGAGCTGAGATTGTGCCACTGCATTCCAGCTTAAGTGACAGAGCAAGACTCTGTCTCAAAACAAATAAATACAAATAAATAATTGAGATGGGGTCTTGCTATGTTGGCCAGGTTTGTCTTGAACTCTTGGCCTCAAGCCATCCTCCTGCCTTGGCCTCCCCAAGTGTTGGATTATAGGCATGAGCCACCATACCTGGCCAAGAGCTGGAGTTCTTAATTTGGGGTCTGTGGAAGGGCAAAACTGGGGGCTTTGTGGCCTGTGAATGCTTCTAGGAAATGACGTATAAAAAATGGGTGATTTGGCATTTTCTATTTTTTTTTTCTATCTAGTGCGAGGCAAGGCTCTTATTTCTCTCGTTTTCTGTCTTCCAGACAGCTAGCCAGGACCTTCAACGGCATTTAGGCCATAAACCATTCCTTCCCACCCCACACAGTTTTCAAATGCCTCCTGCACCATCCGTTTCCTCACACAGGGTCCTGCCAGAGTCTGCTCCCGGCCTTCGCTCTGTGGATGGCTTCCAGCTCTGAGACCCTCCTGTTTACTGCTGACAGCAGCTCATGCCGGGTGTCGCTGTTTTGGTAGCATAAGTCTCCCCATTACTGAGCCTCAAGTGCTTGACTATTCTCACATCTATCATTTTATTTATTTATTTATTTATTTATTTATTTATTTATTTATTTGAGATGGAGTCTCACTCTGTCACTCAGGCTGGAGAGCAGTGAACTCCGCTCACTGCAACCTCCACTTTCTGGGTTCAATGTGATTCTCCTGCCTCAGCCTCCCGAATAGCTGGGATTACAGGTGTATGCCACCACACCCAGCTAGTTTTTGTATTTTTAGTAGAGACGAGGTTTTTCCATGTTGACCAGCCTGGTGTCGAACTCCTGACCTCAAGCGATCTTCCTGCCTCAGCCTCCCAAAATGCTGAGATTCAGGCATGAGCCATGCGCCCAGCCAGATCTATAATTTTAAACTTTAGGGCCAAGTTTCATTCTTGTTGCCCAGGCTAGAATGCAATGGCACGATCTTGGCTCACCATAACCTCCACTTCCCAGATGCAAGCCATTCTTCTGCCTCAGCCTCCCAAGTAGCTGGGATTACAGACATGCGCCACCACACCCAGCTAATTTTGTATTTTTAGTAGAGATGGGGTTTCTCCATGTTGGTCAGGCTGGTCTCGAATGCCCAACCTCTGGTGATCCACCTGCCTCGACCTCCAAAGTGCTGGGATTACAGGCATGAGCCACCACACCAGCCTATTTATTTTTATTTCTTTTTGAGATGGAGTCTTGCTCTGTCACCCAGGTTGGAGTGCAGTGGTCCGATCTCAGCTCACTGCAACCTCTGCCTCCCATGTTCAAGCTATTCTCCTGCCTCAGCCTCCCAAGCAGCTGGGATTACAGGTGTGGGCCACCACGTCTGGCTAATTTTTGTATTCTTAGTAGTGACAAAGTTTTGCCTCATTGGCCAGGCTGGTCTTGAACCCATGACCTCAGGTGATTCTCCCACCTCTGCCTCCCAAAGTTCTGGAGTTACAGAGATGAAGTCTCACTCTGTCGCCCAGCCTGGGGTACAGTGGCGTGATCTCAGCTCACTGCAACTTCTGCCTCCTGAGTTCAAGCCTTATCCTCAGCCTACTCAGTAACTTGGATTACAGGCACCTGCCACCATGCCTGGCTAATTTTGTTTTGTTTTGTTTTTTTGAGACAGAGTCTCACTCTGCCGCTAGGCTGGAGTGCAGTGGCACTATCTTGGTTCACTGCAACCTCTGCCTCCTGGGTTCAAGTGATTCTTCTGCCTCAGCCTCCCAAGTAGCTGGGATTACTGGCGTCTGTCACCACACCCAGCTAGTTTTTTTTGTATTTTAGTAGAGATGAGTTTCACGTGTTAGCCAGGATGGTCTTGATCTCCTGACCTTGAGATCCCTGCCCACCTTGGCCTCCCAGAGTGCTGGGATTACAGGTGTGAGCCACTGAGCCCAGCCAATTATTTCTATTTTCTTTTTTTTTTTTTTTTTTTGAGACGGAGTCTCGCTCTGTCACCCGGGCTGGAGTGCAATGATGCAGTCTCACCTCGCCACAACCTCTGCCTCCCAGGTTCAAGTGATTCTCCTGCCTCAGCCTCCTAAGTAGCGGGGATTACAAGCACCTGCCATGACACCCGGTTAATTTTTGTATTTTTAGTAAAGACGGGGTTTCACCATGTTGGCCAGGCTGGTCTTGAACTCCTGACCTTATGATCCGCCCGCCTCAGCCTCCCAAAGTGCTGGGATTACAGGCCTGAGCCGCTGCGCCCAGCCTTAGGAACCTTGTGATTCCATCAGACCACATGGATACGCCAGGATAATCTCAAGATCCTCAACTTTATCTCATCTGCAAAGTCCCGCCATGAAAGGTCACGTATTCATAGGCTCTGAGAAGTAGGACACAGACACTGTAGAGGTGGGTGGAGGAGGGGCCGCTATTCTGCCTTCCACAGCTCCTCTCTCTCTGTCCTGATTTCAAATTCTGGCAAGAGAGCAGATGGTCTCCCTGGTTTGAGTCATGTGTTTCCCTGGCCAGGTCAGGTCAGCCAAGGGCAGGCAGTTTATGCCGATCTCAAAAGAAAAAACCTACTTGAGGCCGGGCGTGGTGGCTCACACTTGTAATCCCAGCACTCTGGGAGGCCGAGGCAGGCGGATCACTTGCGGTCAGGAGTTTGAGACCAGCCTGTCCAATATGGTGAAACCCTGTCTTTACTAAAAACGCAAAAATTAGCCGGATGTGGTGGTTCAAGCCTGTAATCCCAGCTACTGGGAAGAACTGATTGAACCCAGGAGGCGGAGGTTGCAGTGTACCAAGATCATGCCATAGCACTCCAGCCTGGGTGACAGAGTGAGACTCTGTCTCAAAAATAATAATAATAGGCCCGGTACAGTAGCTCATGCCTGTAATCCCAGCACTCTGGGAGGCTGAGGCAGGCAGTTCACTTGAGGTCAGGAGTTCAAGACCAGCGGGCCAACATGGTGAAACCCCATCTCTACTAAAAACACAAAAATTAGCTGGGCGTGGTGGTGCACACCTATAATCCCAGCTACTGGGGAGGCTGAAGCAGGAGAATGACTGGAACCCAGGAGGCGAAGGTTGCAGTGAGCCGAGATCATGCCCCTGCACTCCAGCCTGGGTAACAGAGCAAGACTCTGTCTCAAATAATAATAATAATAAATAAAGATTTGGGGACCGGTTGAACAATAAAGTGTTGGAGACAGCCTTGTGGCCACATGGATAGGGCTGGCAGGCACTTCCCTGTGAAAGGGAAGGACATTGGTCTGTGGCCTGTGCAGATATGCATCACACTTCTTCCCCTGGCTTCTGAGCCAAAACCCTGCTGGCTTCTACTTTCAGCCTGCTTGCTTTCAACCCCTTTCTGAGCCTCTCTCTCCTCCTTCCTTTCTTCCTCTTTTTCCTCCTCCTCCTCTCCTTTTCTTCTCCTTCCCCACCTCACCCATCCTCTGGCTGTGGGAATCAAGCAGATGGTGTAGATGGAGGCAGTGAGGGCAGGACTTACCACCATTCTCTAACATCACTGATTCCTCCATTCCCGACCTGTCTTCTCCCTTAACTTTCTGTGAACTATGGAGTACATATTAGGAGTGCTTTGGGCTTCAAGTCACAGAAATCATGACTAAAAGTGCCTTCTTTGTTACAGGAGCAAGAAGGCCAAGGTGGGTAAGGCAGCTGAGTGATGCTACTGGGGACCAGGCAATATCCACCATTCAGCTCCACCACCATTAAGGGTGTAGGACTTTGTCTCCCATGTGTTGCCTCATGGTCCCAAGGTAGCTGCTGTGGCTCCAGATCTTACATCACCATTCCAGACTGGAAGAATAGGGAAGGACAAAAGGCAGAAATTTTCTCCTAGTGTGGTTTTGCCTATTCTTCTCTATCAGGGACATCCTGTCCAAGGGCTTTCCCTACATCTCATTGGCCAGCATGAGTGGCCTGAGAAGCTGAGTTACAAAATCTTTTAGGTCTCTCTCTCTCATTTTTTTTTTTTGAGGCAGAGTCTCACTGTGTCACCCAGGCTGGATTGCAGTGGTGTGGTATCAGCTCACTGCAACCTCTGCCTTTTGGGTTCAAGAGATCCTCCTGCCTCAGCCTTATGAGTAGCTGGGATTACAGGTACCTACCACCACGCCTGACTAATTATTGTATTTTTAGTAGAGACGGGGTTTCACCATCATGACCAGGCTGGTCTCAAACTCCTGACCTCAGGTGATCCGCCTGCCTTGGCGTCTGCAAGTGCTGGGATTTCAGGCATGAGCCACCACATTAGGCTTTTCTTTTTTTTTTTTTTTTTTTGAGATAGGGTCTCACTCTGTCACCCAGGCTGGAGTGCAATGGTGCAATCTCAGCTCACTGCAACCTCCGCCTCCTGGGTTTAAATGATTCTCCTGCCTCAGCCTCCTGAGTAGCTGGGATTACAGGTGCCCACCACCAGGCTGGCAAATTTTTGTATTTTCGGTAGAGATGGGGCTTCACCACATTGGCCAGGCTGGTCTCAAACTCCTGATGTCAGGTGATCCACCTGCCTCAGCCTCCTGAAGTGCTGGGATTTCAGGTGTGAACCACTGCCCCGGGCCTCTCTTGACTCTAGAAGAATCTGGAAGAGCTAGGCTAGGAAGTGGAGCCTGAGCGTTCTCCCCTCTGCCCTCCACCCTTAACCTGCTGCAGGGGGAGACAGCAGTGCCCAACGTCATGGAGAGTGCCTTCTACTTCCAACAGGCTGGCGAGGGCCTGAGCACCGACGAGAGCTTCCGCATTTTCCTGGCCCTGAAGCAGCTGGTGGAGCAGCAGCCCATCCACACCTGCCGCTTCTGGGGCAAGATCCTGGGAATCAACCGCAGCTACCTGGTGGCTGAGGTAGAATTCCGGGAGGGCGAGGAAGAGGTGGAGGAGGAGGAGGTCGAGGAGGTGATGGAGGGCACCGAGGTCCTGGAGGCTCACGGCGAGGAGGAGGGAGAGGGGGATGAGGAGAAGGCAGTGGACTTCATCCCTAAGCCCACGTGGAAGCCGCCACCTGTGATCCCCAAGGAGGAGAGCCGCTCGGGCGCCAACAAGTTTCTATACTTTGTGTGCAACGAGCCGGGCCTGCCGTGGACTCGCCTGCCCCACGTCACACCGGCCCAGATCGTCAACGCCCGAAAGATCAAGAAGTTCTTCACAGGCTACCTGGATGCACCAGTTGTCAGCTACCCACCCTTCCCGGGCAACGAGGCCAACTACCTTCGGGCCCAGATCGCCCGCATATCGGCTGCCACTCAGATCAGCCCGCTGGGCTTCTACCAGTTTAGCGAGGAGGAGGGAGACGAGGAGGAGGAGGGTGGTGCTGGGCGCGACTCCTACGAGGAGAACCCCGACTTCGAGGGCATCCCCGTGCTGGAGCTGATCGACTCCATGGCCAACTGGGTGCATCACACACAGCATATCCTGCCGCAGGTGAGCTCCAGAAGCCCGGGCATGACCCTGCAGTACTGACGTCAGGCTGGGCGCGGTGGCTCACGCCTGTAATTTCAGCACTTTGGGAGGCCGAGGTGGGAGGATCAAGGTCAGGAGCTGGAGACCAGCCTGGCCAGCATGGTGAAACCCTGTCTCCACTAAAAATACAAAAATTAACTAGGTTTGGCGGCAGGCACCTGTAGTCCCAGCTACTCGGGAGGCTGAGGCAGGAGAATTGCTTGAACCCGGGAGTCAGAGGTTGCAGTGAGCCGAGATGTCGCCACTGCACTCCAGCCTGGCAGAATAAGACTCCATCTCAAAAAAATAAAACAAAAATACTGACATAAGTTCTTACTCTCTGCTAGGCATTGTGCCAACTAATATTCGTTTGCTCGTTCATTCATCCATTCATTCTTTCATCAATTCATTCATTCATTGGTTCAACAGATATTGGTGGATAATCCCATCAGAAACCTTTGGGGACAGATGCATTTTTTTTCTCTTTTTCTCTTTTGGAGGAGTCTCACTCTTGCCCAGGCTGGAGGGCAGTGGTGTGATCGTGGCTCACTGCAACCGCCACCTCCCAGGTTCAAGCAATTTTCCTGCCTCAGCCTCCCATGTAGCTGGGACTACAGGGGCAAGCTGGCATACCTGGCTAATTTTTTGTATTTTAGTAGAGACGGGGTTTCACTGTGTTGCCCAGGCTGGTCTCAAACTCCTGAGTTCAGTCAGGCAATCTGCCTGCCTCGGCCTCCCAAAGTTATAGGCATGAGCCATGGCTCCTGGTCCATTTTTTTTTCTTTTTTTCTTTTTTTGAAACGGAGTTTCACTCTTGTTACCCAGGCTGGAGTGCAATGGCGCGATCTCAGCTCACCGCAACCTCCGCCTCCTGGGTTCAGGCAATTCTCCTGCCTCAGCCTCCTGAGTAGCTGGGATTACAGGCATGCGCCACCATGCCCAGCTAATTTTTTGTATCTTTAGTAGAGATGGGGTTTCACCATGTTGACCAGGATGGTCTCGATCTCTGGACCTCATGATCCACCCACCTCGGCCTCCCAAAGTGCTGGGATTACAGGCGTGAGCCACCACGCCCGACCCTTTTTTTTTTCTTTTAAGACAAACAGTCTTGTTCCATCACCCAGGCTGGTATGCAATGATGTGATCATAACTCACTGCTACTTTGACCTCCCAGGCTCAAGCAATCCTCCCGCCTCAGCCTCCAGAGTAGCTGGGACCACAGGCATGTACCGTCACTACTGATTTTTTTTAATAGATGGGGTCCCACTGTGTTGCCCAGGCTGGTCTCAAACTCCTGGGCTCTTTCCACCTTCCAAAGTGATCCCTGTGCCTTGGCCTCCCAAAGTGCTGGGTTACAGGTGCTGGCCATCGAGCTCAGCATCTACACTGTTTTTTTGATACGAGCACAACCATCATTCCCATTTCCGAGTTGACAACACAGAAATTGGCTATAGCTGGCGCTTATGTTCATCCATTAGTTCAGCAAGCATTCATTGGCTCTTGGGCTGGGTGAGGAGGCTCATACCTGTAATCCCAGCACTTTGGGAGGCTGAGGCAGGTGGATCACTGCAGATAGGCATTTGAGAACAGCCTGACCAACATGACCAAACACCGTCTCTACTAAAAATGCAAAGTTAGCTGGGTATGGTGGTGCATGCGTGTAATACCAGTTACTTGGAAGGCTGAGGCTTGAGAATGGCTTGCACCCACCAAGCCTGGGCAACAAGAGCAAAACTCCATCTCAAAGAAAAAAAAAATTGTTGGGCATAGTGATTTACACCTATAGTTCCAGCTACTCGAAAGGCTAAGGCAGGAGAATTGCCTAAAACCGGAAGGTGGAGGTTGCAGTGCCACCGCCCTCCAGCCTGGGCGATACAGTGATACTCTGTCTCAAAACAAAGAAACAAACAAAAATATTTATTGGCTCTTGGGTATCTCATGTAAGGCAACAACAATCCAATAAGAGAGGCACCCAGGACACCCCCATTTCACAGATGAGCAGACAGGAGATCCTATGGACTGCCGAATGTCAGCTGCACAAGGAGGGAGGCTTTGGGGATCTCTTCAAGGCTGTATGCCCAGTACCCAGAGCAGTGCTTGTATACAGTAGGTGCTCATTAGATATATGTTAAAGAATAAACGAGTGGGCCGGGTGGCTCACACCTGTAATCTTAGCACTTTGCGAGGCTGAGGTGGACAGATTACTTGAGGTCAGGAGTTCAAGACCAGCCCAGCCAACATGGTGAAACCCTGTTTCTACTAAAAATACAAAAATTAACTGAGCGTGGCCGGGTGCGGTGACTCACGCCTGTAATCCCAGCACTTTGGGAAGCCGAGGCAGGTGGATCACGAGGTCAAAAGATCGAGACCATCCTGGTCAACATGGTGAAACCCTGTCTCTACTAAAAATACAAAAATTAGCCAGTGTGGTGGCTCGTGCCTGTAGTCTCAGCTACTCAGGAGGCTGAGGCAGGAGAATAGCTTGGACCCGGGAGGCAGAGGGCAGAGGTTGCGGTGAGCTGAGATCGTGCCATTGCACTGCAGCCTGGGCAACAAGAGCAAAACTCCGTCTCAAAAAAAAAAAATTAACTGGGCGTGGTGTCGGGCACCTGTAATCCCAGCTGCTTGGGAGGCTGAGGCAGGAGAATTGGTTAAACCAGGAGGCAGAGGTTGCAGTGAGCTGAGACCGTGCCACTGCACTCCAGCCTGGGCAGCAGAGTGAAACTCTGTCTCAATTGAAAAAAAAAAAAAAGAATCAATGAGTGAATGAATACGTGAATGAAGGTGGCCCAGTCAGGAGTCCTCACCTCAATACAGCAGCTCCGTCGGCCTGTTTCCCACCTCCCCTTAACTGTGCAGCTAAATCTTGCCCTCTTGCCCATGCCTGGGTCTCTTGAGGACAGGGCCATGCTTTAGTCCCATTGGTCCTTCACCTCCCTGGAGGGTGCAGACTGGGCTCCGTGCACTGGGGCATTACCTGAGCTTCCCCCCACCCCCAGGGCCGCTGCACTTGGGTGAACCCTTCTCAGAAGACAGAGGAGGAGGAGGACCTGGAGGAGGAGGAAGAGAAGGTGGATGAGGGGCCGGAGGAGGTGGAGCAGGAGGTGGGCCCCCCACTGCTAACACCACTTTCGGAAGATGCAGGTAAGAAGCACTCTCAGCCTGCATACTGCTGGCCAGGAAGGGCTGGGAAGAAAGGGAGGGGCAGCTGGACTGCTGGGGTCCCTCTCCCCCCTCCTCCCCTCCCAGCCTCAGAGGCTCAGCTACAAAACGGGCCCAATCACAGTGGCATCCCCCATCAGGAGGTTCTGGGAACATGTCCATAGATGTGTGGCAGTGGCCCAGACCTTAGGATGTGGCCTTTTGAGTCCTGCATGGGCCTGCAGTGAGGGAGATGTAGTTGGGGAACGCTCCCTAAAGACTGGAGCTGGATTGGATCACAAGGTCAGGCGTTCAAGACCAGCCTGGCCAACATAGTGAAACCCCATCTCTACTAAAAACACAAAAAAATAGCTAGGTGTTGTGGCAGGAGCCTCTTATCCCAGCTACTCGGGAAGCTGAGGCAGGAGAATCGCTTGAACCTGGGAGGTGGAGGTTGCACTGAGCTGAGATTGCACCACTGCACTCCAACCTGGGCAACACTGTGAGACTGTCTCAGGAAAAAAAAAAAAAAGACTGGAGCTGGGTGTGTGTGTATTGTTGTTACTGTTGTTGTTCTGAGACGGAGTCTGGCTCTGTCCCCCAAACTGGGGTACAGTGGTGCAATCTCCAGCTCACTGCAACCTCAACCTCCCAGGTTCAAGCGATTCTCCCGTCTCAGCCTCCTGAGTAGCTGAGATTGCAGGCGCATGCTACCACACCCAGATAATTTTTGTATTTTTAGCAGAGACGGGGTTTCACCATGTTGGCCTCGCTGGTCTTGAGCTCCTAACCTCAAGTGATCCACCTTCCTCAGCCTCCCAAAGTGCTGGCATTATATGCATGAGCCACTATGCCCAACCTGGAGCTGGATTTTGGATGAATGGACAGGAATTTCCTAAGGTTGGGGCCTCAGGCACCCACAGAGTAGTGGAGAGAGAGGCTACGAGTGGGTAAGGGGACAAGTCCCGGATTTGAAACTAGATCCTGCCAGCCTGTGCCCTCTGCACCCTGGTCCAAACTGATGGCCAACCCGGGAGTGGAATCACAGCGGCTCCCCAGTCTGGGGGCCCTGCTGGGCGCCAAGCACTGCAGCAGATGTGCTGCAGACACTGTCACCAGGCCTCAATGCCACCCTCCAACAGAGGCCAGGTGAACCTCCCCATTTTCTGGGTGCAGCTACTGAGGCTCAGACAGGTGAACCGGCTTCCTGGGGCCACATAAAGAGTGGTCCAGGCTGGGCACAAGGGCTCAAGCCTGTAATCCCAACACTTCAGGAGGCCGGAGTGGGTGGATCACCTGAGGTCAGGAGTTTGAGACCAGCCTGGCCAACATGGTTAAACCCCGTCTCTACTAAAAATATAAAAAATTAGCCAGGCGTGGTGGCACATACCTGTAATCCCAGATACTCAGGAGGCTAAGGCAGGAGAATCGCTTAAACCCAGGAGGCGGAGGTTGCAGTGAGCTGAGCTTATGCCACTGCACTCCAGCCTGGGCAACAGAGCAAGACTCTGTCTCAAAAAAAAGAGAGAGAGTGGTCTGCAGCCAGGGTTCAAACACCGAAGCCCGAGCTATTGGTCTCTGTAGTTCCCTTCATAACCCTCCAGGCCTCCCTCATGGCTGCCTGCCTTCCTATGGGGCGCAGTGCAGGGCCTGGGGCCTCCCTGACCCTGCCGCCCCTCTCTGCTGCCTCTCCACCGCAGAAATCATGCATCTGTCACCCTGGACCATGCGCATGTCCTGCAGCCTCTGCCCACAGTATTCGGTGGCCGTGGTGCGCTCCAACCTCTGGCCCGGGGCCTATGCCTACGCCAGTGGCAAGTAGGTGGTCTCCCAGCCCCTCCCAGCCGGGCGATCCCTTAGGACTTCTTCGAAGCCTGGTTGGGCTGGGCACCTCGCCAGGGTGGGCAAAGATGGGGAGGGTCCCCTGCAGGAAGCCCCCAGGACTGACCCCCTCACAGCTCCTAGGAGTTTCACAGGTGTTGGGAACCACCATCCCAACGCTGTTCGTGGGTGCCTTGTGTCCGGCAGTGACGAGAGAGTGAGAAAAGAAAGACACAAGAATAGAATTTTACAGCTTGGGTCCAGGGATCCAACGAACACTCGCAGGGTGATCCGACCGAGCTCCACAATCCCCAGTCTTCAGCCTTCCTCACCAGGCGCCTGGCCACCGCCTGCTTCTACCAGCTCTGTCCACCAGATGGCGTGATGAATTTCCTTTTCAATCTCAATGCGAACCAGGACCATTAGCTCCCATATGAATCACAGCCCTGGTGGGATTGCGCGTAATCTGGATACTTTAACACATTCCTGGCTTTTTTTTTTTTTTTTTTTTTTTTTTGCCTTCTCTGGAAGCTGGGAAGAGGCATGTTTGCTTTTGCTAACTCCCTTCTTCTAACCATACCCCGATATGCCCACATCCCTCTGAAAGCAAAAGATCCAAACTTGAGGCCCCACTTGCCCATCCATCCACTGCCCCAACCCACCCACCTGCTCTTCTGTCCCCCACCCAATCTGTGTCCATCCATTGTTGCATTTTTTTTCTATTTTTTTCTATTTTTTTCTATTTTTTTTCATATTTTTTTCTATTTTTTTCTCTTTTTTTGAGATGGCATCTCTCTCACCCAGGCTGGAGTGCAGTGGTGTAAACTCAGCTCACTGTAACCTCCACCTCCCAGGTTCAAGTGATTCTCCTGCCTCAGTCTCCAGAGTAGCTGGGATTCCAGGCGCCTGCCACCACACCCAGCTGATGGTGTATTTTTTGGTAGAGATGAGGTTTTGCCATGTTAGCCTGGCTGGTCTCAAACTCCTGACCTCAGGTGATCCACCTGCTTTACCTGCCTTAGCCTCCCAAAGTGCTGGGAATACAGGCATGAGCCACCACACCCAGCCAAGTATTGTGTCTTGAATGGATCAGGGAAGAATTCCTGGGAAAAGCAGTTTTTCTTTTTCCCATTACCTCTTTCTTTTGTTTTTCTTTTCTCTCTCTCTCTTTTTTTTTTTTTTAAGTTGAGGTTTCACCATGTTGGTCAGGCTGGTCTTGAACTCCGGACCTCAGGTGATCCGCCCGCCTTGGCCTCCAAAGTGTTTGGATTACAGGCGTGAGCCACCACACCCGGCCCCCATTACCTCTTTCTTAGGGAAGGGAAGAGATAATGGGGAAACTCAGGCAGAAGGAACATCCTAGACCAGAGTTTTCCAACTGTGAGTACGTAGCAATCCCCTGGGAATCAGGTTTGATGCAGATTCTGGTCCCATGGGTCTGCGACGGAGCCTGAGGTCTGCGTTTCTGACAAGCTCCCAGGTGTAGCCGAGGCTACTGATTCAAGGGCCACCTGAACCAGGACAGGTAGGGAGTGCAAGGCTCCCAAAGAAGCTGTGCCTTTGAGGTCTCCACGGAAGTCCTGGAGGAAAACAATTCTCTCCAGAAAAGCAAGAATGTAAAAATAAGGTCAAACCCACACTGCTCCTCCATGCAAACTCCGTATCCTGCCCTACCTTGCATCTTGCCCTTTCTCCTCCTACTTGTCTTTTTTTTTTTTTTTTTTTTCTTTCTTGAGTTGAAGTCTTGCTCTGTTGCCCAGGCTGGAGTGCAACGGCACGATCTCAGCCCACTGCAACCTCCGCCTCCCAGGTTCAAGCAGTCCTCCTGCCTCAGTCCCCTTAGTAGCTGGGATTACAGGCATGAGCTACCACGCCTGGCTATTTTTTGTATTTTTAGTAGAGACAGGGTTTCTCCATGTTGGCCACTCCTGACCTCAGGTGATCCACCTACCTTGGCCTCACAAAGTGTCGGGATTACAGGCGACTGGCCCTCTCTTCCTCTTTATTGGCCTCTGTCTCCCTCTCTCCCTACCTCTTAGTCCCCTCCCTTTCCTCCCATTTATTCCTCTTTCCTTCTCAAGTTAAAATTCTGCAGAAAGGGTGAATTGGCTGGGCTAGGACTGGGCGCTTACCTCCTTGTTCATCATCAATCTCCTCTTATTGGAATGTAAGCACAACAAGAAGGAGTTTTTGTTTTTGTTTTTGTTTTTTATAAGATGGGGTTTCACCATGATGGCCAAGCTGATCTTGAACTCCTTACCTCAGGTGATCCACCCACCTTGGCCTCCCAAAGTGCAATGGCACGATCTCGGCTCGCCGCAACCTCCGCCTTCTGGGTTCAGGCAATTCTCCTGCCTCAGCCTCCTGAGTAGCTGGGATTACAGGCACGCGCCACCGTTCCCAGCTAATTTTTTGTATTTTTAGTAGAGACGGGGTTTCACCATGTTGACCAGGATGGTCACGATCTCTTGACCTCATGATCCAACCGCCTCGGCCTTCCAAAGTGCTGGGATTACAGGCGTGAGTCACCGCGCCCGGCCTCTTTCTTTCTTTTTTTTAATGAGCCTTGCTTGGTGGCCCAGGCTGGAGCGCAGTGGTGTAATCTCATAATCTCACTCACTACGGCCTACACCTCTTAGATTCAATTGATTCTCAAGCCTCAGCCTCCCGAGTAGCTGAGACTACAGGCACCCACTACCATGCCTAGCTAATTTTTGTATTTTTTGTAGAGATGGGGTTTTACCACGGTGGTCTCAAGCTCCTGACCTCAGTTGATCCTCCCGCCTCAGCCTCCCAAACTGCTGGGATTACAGGCCTGAGCCACCGCGCCCGGCAGGGATTTTTGTCTAGTTTGTTTACTGCTGTGTCCCGAGCACCTAGATCATTTTATTAATGTCCCACATAATATGTCCAACACAAAGAAAATGTCACAATATAAATAAACTTATATCCAACATGAAATTATGTCTCACATAAATAAGGGCCACATATAATTTAAATTTTTTAAAAAATTATTCACTTATTTATTGATTTATTTTGAGACATGTTCTCACTCTGTCACCCAGGCTGGAGTGCAGTGGCACGATCATAACTTACTGCAGCCTCAAACTCCTGGGCTCAAGCAATCCTCCCACTTCAGCCTCCCCAGTAGCTGGAACCATGTGCCACCACAACTGGGTAATTTTTAAACTCTGGGAGGTGGAGGCGGGCAGCTCACTTGATGTCAGGGGTTCGAGACCAGCCTGGCCAACATGGTGAAACCCCCTTCCTACTAAAAATACAAAAATTAGTCCAGGCACGGTTGCTTATGCCTGTAATCCTAGTACTTTGGGAGGATGAGGTGGATAGTTCACTTGAGGTCGGGAGTTTAAATGGTGAAACTCTGGCCAAAATGGTGACACCCTGTCTCTACTAAAATGGTGAAATCCCGTCTACTGAAAATACAAAAATTAGCTGGGTGAGGTGGTGTGTGCCTGTAGTCCCAGCTACTCGGGAAGCTGAGGCGGGAGAATGGCTTGAACCCAGTAGGCAGAGTTTGCATCCAGCCTGGGTGACACAAAGAAACACAGTGAGCACATTTCAGCCTGCCATCCTCGACTTTGCCATCACACTACACACATGCTGGGTCCTACCTTTAAAGGAAGTCAAGGCTGGGCCTTTGAAGGAGAATTTCACAGTGTCTCACTGCCTCTCCAGAAAGTTTGAGAACATCTACATCGGCTGGGGTCACAAGTACAGCCCTGAGAACTTCAACCCGGCCCTGCCAGCCCCCATTCAGCAAGAGTACCCCAGCGGCCCAGCGATCATGGAGCTGAGTGACCCCACAGTGGAAGAGGAGCAGGCCTTGAAAGCAGTTCAGGAGCAAGTCCTGGCAGCCACAGAGGAGGAGGAGGAGGGCAAGGAAGAGGAGGAGGGCGAGGAGACAGATGACTGAGGCCCTAGATATAGCCACTTTCCCCAAGCAGGTAGAGAGCAGATTTTCCCTTGTAAGTAGTTAGTATGGATTATATTTTCACTGTCTGCTTCCTTTCCCCAGAGGGCAAGGATAGAAAAGGAAGGCAATTGCCTCAAATAAAATAAAATTCCTCCATGGCATTATGGATGAGCCATTCATTCCTTTGTTTGCCACATGTGTTGACCTGGACTCCAAGTCAGGGCTCTTGGGCCCTGCAGAGGGCACAGAGGGCACAGACATTGCCTGGCAGAGTCTCTCCCACCTTTTTGGTTTTTGTTGTTGTTTGAGACAGGGTCTCATTCTGCCACCCAGGTTGTAGTACAGTGGCACAATCTCAGATCCCTGCAGCCTCGACCTCCTGGGCTCCAGCAATCCTCCCATCTCAGCCTCCTGAGTGCACATCACCACATACACTAACTTTTTTTTGAGATGGAGTCTTACTCTGTTACCAGGCTGGAGTCCAGTGGCATGATCTTGGCTCACTGCAACTTCCAACTCCTGGGTTCAAGTGATTCTCCTGCCTCAGCCTCTGGTGTAGCTGGGACTACAGGCACGTGCCACCACACCCAGCTAATTTTTGTAGCTTTAGTAGAGACAGGGTTTCACCATGTTGGCCAGGATGATCTCAATCTCTTGACCTCGTGATCTGCCCACCTTGGCCTCCCAAAGTGTTGGGATTACAGGCGTGAGCCACAGCGCCTGGCCCACGTTCACTAATTTTTGTATTTTTTGTAGAGACAGGGTCCTGAGTAGCTAGGACTCCAGGCACAGGCCACCACGCCCAGCTAAATTTTTTCACTTTTTAGGGGGGTCTCACCATGAGATAGGGTCTCACTATGTTGCCCAAGCTGGTCTTGAACTCCCGGCATCAAGCAATCTGCCGGTCTTGGCCTCCCAAAGTATTGGGATACGGCCACTGCAACCAGCCCCACCTGTTTTATTTATTCACCTATCTGGCCATCAAACTATTACTGAAACACCTTCTGTCAGCCCAGCCCTGTGCTGGGGACACAGAGGTGACCAGACAGCTGCAGCCCTGCCTTCCTGGACCTCACAACACTATAAGGAGCAAGACTCATCTCTAGACAGTGACAGCCCAAATGGGGAAGCCCAGAGGACTGACAGAGATCCCGAGCCAACTCTTAAAGGGTCAAGAAAAGAACAGGGAAAGGCATTCCAAGAATGGGGAACAGAATGTGCAAAGACCCAAGGGCAAGAGAGAGTGTGATATGTTGGCGTAGTTTTTCAAGCCTCATTTTAGGGGTAGATAGTGTGAGGACTTAGTAGTGAGAGATGATATTGAAAAAAGGTTGGCAGGGGCCAGATCACTTGGGGCTTAACTTTGTCCTGAGAGCACTAGGGAGCTACAGGTGGGTTTTGAGCAGGGGAGGGCCCCGATCATATTCATGCTTTACAAAGATCTTTCTAGGCCGGGTGCGGTGGCTTATGCCTGTAATCCCAGGACTTAGGGAGGCCAAGGTGGATGGATCACCTGAGGTCAAGAGTTTGAGACTGGCCTGGTCAACATGGTGAAACCCCATCTCTACTAAAAATGCAAAAAAGTAGCCTGGCGTGCTGGTGGATGCCTGTAATCCCAGCTACTTGGGAGGCTAAGGAGAAGAATTACTTGAACCCAGGAGGTAAATGTTGCAGTGAACAAAGATTATGCTGTTGATCGCCAGCCCAAAAGGTGACAAGAGTGATACTCCATCTAAAAAAATAAAAAAGAAAAAGAAAAGAAAGACCAAAGACCTCTGTACATGCCAAGTGAAAGGTGGAAGTGGGGATGAGACAGAAATCTGGGAGACCAAGAGACAAGGTTGATGTAGGGGGTGGGGAAAGGGCTCGGGTAGAAGAGGAGCTTGGATCAGGGCTTCAGAGAACAAGGAACTGAGAAAGAGGAATACCAGGTGGTCAAATGCAAAAAACTTGGAGGCTGGAAGTGAGGACAGAGTGAAGAGAAATAGTACACATCCAGGAAGACACCCGGGTTTGTGGCCTGGTTGACTGAGTGGACGGCAGAGCTAGCTCTAAGATGCAAGAGAGGGGCAGGATTTGGTGTAAGACGTCAAGTTCATTGTAGGGTTCTTTTTCTTTTTTTTTCAGAGACTGAGTCTGGCTCTGTCCCCCAGGCTGTAGTGCAGTGGCATGATTATAGCTCACTGCAGTTTTGAGCTCCTGGGTTCAAGACATCCACCTCAATCTCCCAAAGTGCTGGGATTCTGGGGTTCCAGGTGTGAGCCACCCTGCCCGAACTATTGTAGGATTTTTAAATTTATTTATTTATTTATTTATTTATTTATTTATTTATTTATTTTTAAGAGGGGGTTTCACCATGTTGGTCAGGATGCTCTTGAACTCCCGACCTCAGGTGATCCACCTGCCTTGGCCTCCAAAGTGCCTGGATTACAGGCGTGAGCCACCATGCCCGGCAGGATTTTTTTTTTTAACTGTGAGATGTGCCTGGGAGAAATAGGGGAGGCCATTGACTATGTGAGACTAGAAAGATCTGTGATGGGGCCTGGTGGCTTCAGCACACATGGGGAGCACTGCTACAAGTAGGAGCTGTTGGGATCAGGGGGAGACTCTGGGTTACAAGTGGATCACTGGGACACTGGGGCACCGTGGGGATCAATACAATTTGGGAATCAGGGATAGGTTTTGGAGGCCAAGTGAGGTTGTTGAAAATAAGTCATGAAGGTTAACATTGGAGGTTGGTGGAAAATATGAAGGATGTTTGGGGTTAGCATTAATCAATAGTGGGTCAGAGGAAGTCCTTGGAGTTGTGTGGGAACACAGGGATTTGGCGGGTCACCAAGAGTGGGGAAGAATGGTAGGAGATGCTGTGGTAATTTGGGGACTTGAATATGTCAGTGGGAAACTTTGGAGGTCAGGGGAGTGTATGTTGGGAGTCTAAGGAGAGACTAAGGGTCACTTGGGGTCGGCTGGGACGGCTGTGACTTCATGGGAAGGCTGGATTGTGGACGAGGGCTTCTTTGGCGGAGGTCTCTCCGTTGCCAGGCAAACGGTTCCCAGGCGCGGTCGCTAAGGACTTGAGATTTCTAACTGGCCACGCCTCTTTCCAATACGGGCTCCGCCCCCGCAGCCAACCAAAAGTCGGTCACAGGCACAAAGGCCGCGCCCACCTTCTCGCCCCGCCCACAGTCTCAGCCCGTTACCCGAGCGACCGCGGGGGATCGTCCCGCCTCCGGACCTGGGTGCCAATCGAAGAGGCGTCGCCCGGGCGACGACCCCACCTTTTCCGGTGCGGGCTTGCGGCTTCCGGCAGGGGGTCGGGCTGCGGGCGGCGGTCCGGCAGCCGCTGGGCCCGGGGGGCGCCCAAGATGGCGGCGGGCGGCACGGAGGGTGGCTCGGGCCCCGGCGCCGCCATGGGGGACTGCGCGGAGATAAAGTCGCAGTTCCGCACCCGCGAGGGTTTCTACAAGCTGCTCCCGGGCGACGGCGCCGCTCGCAGGTCTGGTCCGGCTTCCGCTCAGACCCCGGTGCCGCCCCAACCGCCGCAGCCCCCGCCTGGCCCTGCCTCCGCCTCCGGCCCGGGCGCTGCAGGCCCCGCGTCGTCCCCGCCGCCCGTAGGCCCCGGGCCCGGGCCCGCGCTGCCCGCCGTGCGCCTCAGCCTCGTGCGCCTCGGAGAGCCGGACAGCGCCGGGGCCGGGGAGCCACCCGCCACGCCCGCGGGGCTGGGCTCTGGGGGAGACCGCGTCTGCTTCAACTTGGGCCGCGAGCTCTATTTCTACCCGGGCTGCTGCCGCCGCGGGAGCCAGCGGGTGAGCGGCCTGTATCGTGGGGCCCTGGGTGCTGAAAGGATGGGGGTTCCAGAGAACTGATAAGAAGGTCCCCGAATTGACCCTGAGATAGACATCCTAAATGTGGTGGAGTCCTAGGGCGACGGCATTCTTGGAGAGAGTGTAGGATTCTGAAACGTGATGGGAGGCCCGCGGGGTGCTGGGCAGGCGTCTTAGAGGTGATGGTGGAAACCCCTTTATGCGTAGGGGTTCTGGGATGGTGAGTATTTTAGACGTGACCGGGTATCTGAGATGAGGTGGGATCCCCAGTTCTAGGGTGGCAGGCATGGTAATGGGGAATCGTGAGATGCAGGCTCAGAGGTGATGGAGAAACCAGTATTGCAGCCTGGAGTGTTCCAGAGGGGTCTTGGGATTGAGCCCAGGAATGAGGAGAAGTCTAGAAGTCACGGGGGCCTTGAAGGTAATAGGGCTCTAGAAGCTGAATGGTATCCTATAGAAAATCGGGGTCTGGAGATTATGAGGCTCCTGGAAGAGATGAGCCTGTGGAAGCTGATGGGAGATCTTGAGGAGAGGCCCTGGCAGGGAAATCTGCAGGTGTGATTCAGGGCATCCCTAAAGCGATGTGGTGAGAGCCCTGGCAGTTTATGGTAGTCCCAGAAATGATAGGGATCCTCAGAGCCCACAGGTGATAAATGGGCCTAAAATGTGGGAGTCCATGAGGTTTGATGGGTCTCCGAACTGTGGCGGCTTAGGGACTCCAAAGTGAAGGGAGTACTGGGACGTTAGGCTTTAGAGTCCTGGGAATTTGGATGACCTCGAGGTTTGGGGGTCTTGGAATATTGTGGTAATAGGTCCCAAGGGAGTTGCTGAGGTTATAGGCTGGAGAGGTGGGGCTGAAAGGAATCGGAGCTCAGGAACTGTGTGGACCCAGAACCCTGATGCTGTGAACAAGGGTGTGTCTGAATTAGGGGGTGACCCAACTTTGGGGAGACACTGTGGTCAAGGGGGATCCTTACCATCTTTTTCGCTCCTCTGTGATTTGGGTCCCCTTCCTGCCTGTGGTTGCCCCCTCCTTCCCAACCCACCTACTCACCTCCCCACTTCCCTCTGGGTTCTAACCCTGCTTCCTCTTAGTGGTTTCCCCCAACCTCAACATCCTCTTCCTTCCCCTCAGTGGCATAGACCGTTAACTCCTTTTCTCCCACCCCTCAAGTCCATTGATCTCAACAAGCCAATTGACAAGCGGATCTACAAGGGCACCCAGCCCACCTGCCATGACTTCAACCAGTTCACTGCTGCCACGGAGACCATCTCCCTGCTGGTGGGCTTCTCAGCTGGCCAGGTGCAGTACTTGGATCTCATCAAAAAGGACACCAGCAAGTTATTCAATGAGGAGGTGATTGCACCCCGCAGAGTCCCCAACTGCTCTGCCTTCTCACCCACCCTCTATTTGCCATTAGGCTGCAGCTGCCTGGGGAACAGTGTAGACCTGAGAGGGGCAGGACGAGGGACAGATGGAGAATTAGGGGACAGCAGCTAATTACAGCTGCACTTACTGTACCCAGGCCCTATGCTATGTTACCCCCCATGCTGAATACTCCTTAAGTTTTTAATTTTTTAAAACTTTTTATTAATTTTAATTTTTGTTTATTTGAGGCAGAGTCTCGCTCTGTTGCCCAGGCTGGAGTGCAGTGGTGCAATCTCGGCTGACTGTGGCCTCCACCTCCCCGGTTCAAACAATTCTCCTGCCTTAGCCTCCTGTGTAGCTAGGACTAGAGGTGTGCCACGCCCAGCTTAGTTTTGTATTTTTAATAGAGACGGGGTTTCACCATGTTGGCCAGGCTGTTCTCAAACTCCTGACCTTGTGATCCACCTGTCTCGGCCTCCTAAAGTGCTGGGGTTACTTGGAGAGTGAGGTGTGAGCCACCGCACCCAGCCACTCTTTGGGTTTTCATCAACCACTGGATACAGAAGTGGGCTGCCCATTTTGCAGATCAGAGAACTGAGGCTAGTAAATAAGTTGGGTCTTAGTTGATGCCCTTGTTGTTTGATTTCTGGACTCTGGAGGCTTTGGATTCAAAGCCCTGCTGCACCATTTACTCACCATGTGACTTTGGGAAGGTGACCATTCTCTGAGCCTCACTTTTCCTCCTCTGCAAAATGGGATTCCAGTTCCTCCCTCGCAGAATTGCTATTGTAGCATCATACATGGAGACTGCTCAGTCCTGGGCCAACTTGGCACACGAGGAGATGCCAGTAAACGACCTTATCCTAGGGCAAGGACTACTCTTGGCTTCTGTCTCATTCTCTCTGGTCCAGAGGAGGTGATCCATAAATATTCTCAGAATGAGTGAATGGCTGAAGGGAGTGAGTGGAGCAGCAAGTGGATTAAAAATTCATTAGCTCATCCATTCACAAATAGTTTTTGAGCATCTGTTCTGTGCCAGGCACTGTTCCCAGCACTAGGGATATCACATCTCAGGGGCCTGGACAGGAGGCCCTGCCCTTTTGGAGCTTTCAGTCTAGCTGGGGAGACGGACAGTTAATCAAGTTAAGTCTTCATGTGTCAGCAGGTGATTAAGGCCTGTGGAGAAGAAAACAGTGGGGAAAGGACTGAGGGAAGCTTGGAGAGTGTAGTGGGGTGGTCAGGAAAGGCCTCACTAGGAGGTAATATTGAAATAAGCACCTGAGGGAGGCAGGTGCGAAGAGTTACCTGGGGAAGGACATCCTTTTTTTTTTTTTTTTTCTGAGATAGGGTCTCACTCTGTCATCCATGCTGAAGTACAGTGGTGCAATCTTGGTTCACTGCAACCTCCGCCTCCCAGGCTCAACCAGTGCTCTCGATTCAGCCTCCTGAGTAGCTGGGACTACAGGTGTGCACCAACACAACTGGCTAACTTTAGTATTTTTTGTAGAGATGAGGTCTCTTTATGTTGTCCAGGCTGGTCTTGAACTCCTGGGCTCAAGCGATTCGCCTGCCTCGACCTCCCAAAGTGCTGGGATTATCCGTGTGAGCCACTGCGTATGGCCAAGAAGGACATTCTGAATAGCGGGGGCAGCTAGGGCAAACGCAGGCTGGCACAGAAGCCGTGTGGCCAGAGGAGTTACTGAGGGAGAGAGGATGGTAGGTGAGTTCCAAGAAACAACAGAGGGACCGGCTCATGGAGAGTCTGGAAGGCCACGGAAAAGACTGCCTTTTACTCTTAGATGGTTGCCTGTGGAGGAGCCCTTCTCAGCAGGCTCACCTGAGCCCTGGAAGGGAGAAATGGCTGGAGTGATTATTTGCTCAGTTCTCCCAAAGATGGTCGGCACCTCATTCCCTAAGAGAGAGCAGCTAGTCACAGAGGCTGGCTGCCTGAGGACATTAGGTCCTCAGCCTCTGGAACCCTGCTTGAGAGAGGCTTCTAAGCGTTGAGAGCCAGACAGTGCCAGGTGCTAGCTGATACTTCACAGAGCATCTCCGTGGCAGCTGCAGAGGACAGACAGGCCCAGGCAGTAGAGACTGAGGCCAGACACACAGTATTGCAAGCTTGGGGTGGTTGGAGTGGGGTGGTGAGAGGAGGTTAGATTCTGGGTGTATTTTGAAGGTAGAGCCCACAGGATTTGTTGAAGGATTGGGCGTGAGGAAAAGAGGGGCAGTTGCTTAGGTTTTTTGTCTAAGCATCTAGCAGGATGGGGGGTTGTCATTTGTCCAGGGATCACCTTCGAGCTGCCTTCTGGGTGCACTGATTTACAGAACAGCGAACCAAACAAAGATCCCTGTCGCCCAGGCTAGAGTGCAATGGCGCAATCTCGGCTCACTGCAATCTCCGCCTCCCTGGTTCAAGTAGTTCTCCTGCCTCAGCCTCCTGAGCAGCTGAGTAGCCACCATGCCCAGCTAATTTGTGTATTTTTAGTAGAAATGGGGTTTCACCATGTTGGCCAGGCTGGTCTCAAACTCCTGACCTTATGATCCGCCTGCCTTGGCTTTCTAAAGTGCTAGGGTTACAGGTGTGACCTAGGAGGAGCTGGCTTTCTGTGAAGAAATTTCTTGCTTGAAGCCTGATATAGTAAAGATTGGGGGAGGGTTAGGCAGAGCAGTGATCCCCAACCTTTTTGGCACAGGAACCAGTTTTATGGAAGACAGTTTTTCCACAGAATGTTGTGGGGATGGTATTGGGATTGGGATGAACCAATATGACCCACCTCTGATCATCAGGCATTAGATTCTCATAAGGAGCACATACCCTAGATCCCTCACATGCGCAGTTCATGGTTGGGTTCGTCGGGTTCATGCTTCTGTGAGGAGTGAATGCTGTGGCTGCTCCAGTAGGAGGCTGGGGTCAGGCTGTCATGCCTGCTCGCCCACCACTCAACCTCCTGCTGTGTGGCCCGGAGGGTGGGGACCCCTGAGATAGAGGACAGTTCTGTGGCAGGTAGGAATGTCCACTCACCAAAGATGGGACATCGAGGTTCCTTGGTGTCCCAGGATGGGACGAGAGGTTCCTGTGGCCACCTTGCAGCAGACCCCATTCCCCAATGTTTTCATAACCTGGTGTCCATCTGTCACCCCCAGTTTGGGAACTTCTTTCTGAGGAGGGCCTGGTGTGACACCTGCTGTGTGAGTGGGGCCGTGTCCAGCAGCCCTGGGGCCTTTGGGTCGGGGAGGAGGTCTGCCTGGATTTTACTGCCTTCTCCCAACCTCATCCTGTCTGCCCTGGCAGCGGCTGATCGACAAGACCAAGGTGACGTATCTGAAGTGGCTGCCTGAGTCAGAGAGCCTGTTCCTGGCATCACACGCCAGTGGCCACCTGTACCTGTACAATGTCAGCCACCCCTGCGCCTCAGCCCCGCCCCAGTACAGCCTGCTGAAGCAGGGCGAGGGCTTCTCCGTCTACGCTGCGAAGAGCAAGGCACCCCGCAACCCGCTGGCCAAGTGGGCGGTGGGCGAGGGGCCCCTCAACGAGTTCGCCTTTTCGCCCGACGGCCGGCACCTGGCCTGCGTGAGCCAGGATGGCTGCCTGCGTGTCTTCCACTTCGACTCCATGCTCCTGCGAGGGCTCATGAAGAGCTACTTTGGGGGCCTGCTATGTGTGTGCTGGAGCCCCGATGGCCGCTATGTGGTGACAGGTGGCGAAGACGACCTGGTCACCGTGTGGTCCTTCACGGAGGGCCGTGTAGTGGCTCGAGGCCATGGCCACAAGTCCTGGGTCAACGCCGTCGCCTTTGACCCTTACACCACCCGTGCAGAGGAGGCAGCAACAGGAGCCGGTGCCGACGGAGAGCGGAGCGGTGAGGAAGAGGAGGAGGAGCCCGAGGCTGCAGGCACAGGCTTGGCCGGGGGCGCCCCACTCTCCCCGCTGCCCAAGGCTGGCTCCATCACCTACCGCTTCGGCTCGGCAGGCCAGGACACACAGTTCTGCCTGTGGGACCTCACTGAAGACGTGCTGTACCCGCACCCACCCCTGGCCCGCACCCGCACCCTCCCTGGCACGCCTGGCACCACACCGCCAGCTGCCAGCAGCTCAAGGAGTGGTGAGCCTGGCCCTGGCCCTCTGCCCCGCTCGCTCTCCCGCTCCAACAGCCTCCCGCACCCAGCGGGCGGGGGCAAGGCGGGTGGCCCAGGCGTGGCGGCAGAGCCTGGCACACCGTTCAGCATTGGCCGCTTCGCCACACTCACACTGCAAGAGCGGCGGGACCGGGGGGCCGAGAAGGAGCACAAGCGCTACCACAGCCTGGGTAACATCAGCCGGGGTGGCAGTGGTGGCGGCGGCAGTGGCGGGGAAAAGCCTAGTGGCCCTATCCCCCGCAGCCGCCTGGACCCCGCCAAGGTGCTGGGCACCGCCCTGTGCCCGCGCATCCACGAGGTACCGCTGCTGGAGCCCCTCGTGTGCAAGAAGATTGCCCAGGAGCGGCTCACTGTCCTACTGTTCCTGGAGGACTGCATCATCACCGCCTGCCAGGAGGGCCTCATCTGCACCTGGGCCCGGCCGGGCAAGGCGGTGAGTGGCCCCACGCCAGCCTGCCTGGGACCTGGCAGGACCCTTGGCGGGAATAGGCAGGCATTGGCAGAGAGAGGGCTTTGTCACTTTCACAGCCTCTGGCTCCGTGGGGTGACGGGAAGCCATGGAAGTCTTAGAGTGATGGGGTCTAGCCCTAGGCAGCAGGCAGCAGAGAGGGGTGTGTGTGAGAGACGGCTGGTAGTGGGGGTGTCCAAGGCTGGCCGTCTGAAGAGCAGCAGATGGGCCCTGCATGGCCAGGTCTTAGTACCTGTCACTCAAACCAAAATCTATTCCAGTTGGACATCTGTTGTTTTAAGTGGTGAAACTTTTTTGAGTGCTTTGGGCCAAAACTCTAGGGGCAATCTCAAGCCTGTGGGCGTGGCTGCCAGCGTGGGTCTGGGACTCAGGATCCGAGCCTCCTGCTGAAGGCGCAGGCTGGGAATCCCAGGCCCGGGTTCCAGTCCCACTCCGTGTGACCCCGGACAAGTCACTGCCCTCTCTGACCTCCAGCTCATCACCTCTTAGAACAGAGCCTGTGGATGGGCAGTGGGTGGATGCACTTGCCTGCTGGGCGGGCTGTGGCATTGGGAAGTCACAGTAGGCGAAGCACAGGCCTGGCACCCTTTAAGTTTGGAGCAGGTCTTGGGTGTCTGCTCCTTAGGGCTTTGGACTCAGGTGCCCAGGGTCCTAAAGGCCATGGCTTGGTTTCTTCTATCCTCGGTTTTGGAATCGTAGAGTCCTGAGTCCCTAGAACTTGAAAGCACAGTCTGAGCACCTAAGAGGCAAGATCGGTGGGATGCGGGGAGTCTGGTTGAGTCCTAAAAGAGACCCCTCTGTCTCCCTAGTTCACAGACGAGGAGACCGAGGCCCAGACAGGGGAAGGAAGTTGGCCCAGGTCACCCAGCAAGTCAGTGGTAGAGGTAGGACTGTCCCTGAGTTCTTTCCCCAGCACCTCAGGGTCCCTCCCAAGTTAGAAGGAAGCCCCAGTTTCCCCTTCCCCTCCCACCCTCACCCTTACCCCATCGTGTCACTCAGGATCCGAGGAGGACTTTGATTATTGAGTGAACGTGCCAACTGCCAGGACAGGAAGCTAAGATTCAAGTTCCCAGCCTAGAGCAGCGGCCTTGGGGGGGTCTGGGGTGGACCCAAGGGCAAGGCCAGGGTGGCAGCAGTTTTGGGGACTCTGGGCTGGCTCCCTCTCCTTGACACTGGCTGAAGCCTGGGTGGTCTCTAACCCCTCCCATCTCTCCCTCTCATCTTCCCCAGGGCATCTCCTCCCAACCAGGCAGTTCCCCGAGCGGCACCGTGGTGTGAAGCCACGGATACTGGCCCACCCCACGCCCCCAGCCTCCTAGCCATAACCCTTCCCGCTGACCTCACGGATCAACGTCCTAACAAGACTAACCATGACGGATGGACTGCTCCAGTCCCCCAACCTGCACAAAATTTGGGGGCTCCCCAGACTGGCCCAGACATTGGGGGGATGTCACGGTCCTTGTGGCCTCAGCCTTGTCCTCCACCCACTGCCAAGTACAATGACCTCTTCCTCTGAAACATCAGTGTTACCCCCGTCCCCAGCATGTGACTGGTCACTCCTGGGGAGAGACTCCCCACCCTCCCACAAGAGCCCCAGGTCTGCGGTGTGCCCCTCGGTCGAGTGTGCAGGGCCGGGGGTGGTCCAGCCCTTGCCCGGCCCCCACTCCAGTCACCCTTGCTATTGTCTGTGCTTTTGAAGAATGTTAAATTATGGAAGCCCCTCAGGTTCCTCCCTGTCCCCAAGGACCTCTTATTTATACTAAAATTCCCTGTTTTCTCAGCGGCTCTGTCCCCTTCGGAGGAGATGGTGTAGAGGACCTGTGTGTGTGCTCTTCGGTTCTAGGCAGTCCGCTTTCTCCAGAGGAGGAGTGCAGGCCTGCTCTCCTGCCCAGCATGTCCCACCCCTTTTAATAGCAGGAAAAGCTGGAGCCCGGGAAGGGAGGGGACCCTTAAGACACACAGCTGGTGACCCATTCCAGAGAAGAGCATTCTGCCGGCAGCCAGGGCAGGGCCTCATCAAAGTCCTCAGTGGGTGTTTTTTAAATTCCCAAAACTGCCCTGAACCACATTTCCCGGGCCCTGCCCAGGTGGGACTCCTCCGTCCTTGCCTCCTAGTTTCTCAGGCCTGGCCCTGCCGAGGCCCGGGCACCCCAGGCCAGCCGGTGTCCACTTTGGAGAACTGTTCACCCTGGAAAAAAGAGCTCAGATCCCTCCTGGCTCTTGGAGCCGTAGGGAGTGTGTCTTCCCGCTCCACCCTCCACCCCCCGAAATGTTTCTGTTTCTAATCCCAGCCTGGGCAGGAATGTGGCTGCCCGGCCAGGGGCCAATGAGCTATTTTGGGGTCTCCTTTGCCCGAGGAGGGCTTGGCTCCACCACTGGCCTCCCCCAAGCTTTGGGCAGCAGGTCACCCCCGTTCAGGCTCCGAGGGTGCCACCTCTTGGTCCTCTCCTCACCACCCCTTCCCCACCTCCTGGAAAAAAAACGTGTAAAGTGGAGACCCAGAGGGCTAAATTTAACTGTCTGAGTTGGAATCTGTCTCTGAGTCACCCAAGAAGCTGCCCTGGCCTCCCGGCCCCTTCCCAGGCCTCAACCCCTTTCTCCCACCCAGCCCTAGCCCCCAGCTCTGGAGCTTGTTGGGAGCAAGGGGTTGATCGCTACTGGGTCACTCAGCCTTGATTGTCCCCGTTTCAGCAATGGGCAGGTTCCTCTTGGAATCTGTCACACCTGCAGCTTCCTCTGTGCTCAATCTTTTTATTGGTGTGACAGTGTGAGAGTTGAGATTCTTCATCTGTTCCCCCTACTCTAGCTCTAAAGGGTTCTGCAGGGCCCGGGAAGGAGGGAGCTTGGGGGGCTGGCTTGTGAGGGGTTAAGGCTGGGAGGCGGGAGTGGGGCTGGACCAAGGGGTGGGGAGAAGAGGAGGAGGAGGCCTCAGCAGCAGAGAAGTGGCCAGAGAGGCCCAGGGGACAGGCAGACATGCAACCAGGGCTCCAGGTCCTGGACTGGGGCTGCTTGGCCCTGTGACAGGAGGACCCCGAGCCCCCGGCCCGGGGAGGGGCCATGGTGCTGCCTGTCCAACATGTCAGCCGAGGTGCGGCTGAGGCGGCTCCAGCAGCTGGTGTTGGACCCCGGCTTCCTGGGGCTGGAGCCCCTGCTCGACCTTCTCCTGGGCGTCCACCAGGAGCTGGGCGCCTCCGAACTGGCCCAGGACAAGTATGTGGCCGACTTCTTGCAGTGGGGTGAGTGCCTGCCCTCGGGGCTCCTGCAGGCGGGGTGGGGGTGGGGCAGGAGATGGGTCTGGGCACAGAGGCTTGGCTGTTGGGGGTCAGGATGGTATGATAGGAATGGGGAGATCCTCCCATCCTGGGACTCAGAGTGTGGACCTGGGTCCTGGGGCAACATTTCCTTGCCCTGTGCCACCCTAGAGGGGCAGAGTAAGGTCAGCAGAGGCCAGGGCGGCTATGACTCAGAGCCGTGGCTTAGGAGTCACAGCAGGCCAGGCTGCCAACAGCCTCCCATGGCCTCCCTGCACCCCACCCCAGGGTCTGGGCCAGTGTCATTCTGGAAGCTCCCTCTCCTGGGACCCTGCCCCTGAAAGTTGGCCCTATGGCCCTCTCCCCTGGTTTCCGAAGCCTGGGGCAGCTGCCAGGGGTGCAGCCGACAGGCAGGTGTTCGGCGCCAGCCTCTCCAGCTGCCCCAACAGGTGCCCAGGCATTGGGAGGGCGGTGACTCACTCGGGCCCTCGGGGAGAAGCAGCTTTGCAGACAGGCACCACCAGCGCCCCCTCCTCTTTGATCAAGGAGGGACAACTTTGGGTTCTTCTGGGTGTACCTCCTTTCTCTGTAGGTTCTGCGCCCACCCCCCAGCCCCAAAGTCTTTGTTGCTATGAGCTGTGCGGGTTAGCCGCCATTCCCCCTATCCTGGCTCCCTGCGTCCTTTAGTTCTCCTGGCCCGGGGCCTCCAACCTTCCAGCTGTCCCACAAATCCCCCTCTTTCCAGGGCCTAGGGCCAAGGCTGGAAGGAGGATGCTTCCCACACTGCCAGCTGCCTTGTCTGCCCCCTCCTCCCCCAGTCCTGGACTCGGGCTCACTGGTCACTGGATTCTGTCACTCCCAGCACCCTGCCCCTCTAGCCCTTACATGCCCAGCCCTCAGTGACTGGCGCTTGGTCTTTGGCCTATGTGTGCCAATGTCTTGCTTCCTGTCTCTCCACCTTCCCCTGCTTCCTCTTGTGTCCATGTCTTTCTGACCTAGGCCTGGTTCCTTTTTGTCCGCCTCCCATTTCACAGATGGGAAGGTGGAAGCCGAGAAGGGTAGGCCACTCAGCCTCTGGAAAAACCTTATCCCAGCCTCCCCTAGCCCTTAATGACTCTCCTGGCCTCCCTTTAGCAGGGGATGAAGTTGGGCTGGCAGGGTAAACTGAGACCGGGCGCGGTAGGGGTCTGGCTCTCCCTGGAGGAGCACTCCTTTTGTGGCCCGAGCTGCATCCTGCGGCCCCTCCCCTGCCAGTCCTGGGGCGGGGGAGGGGGCCTGGGTTCCCGCTGCCTTAAAAGGGCTCAATGTCTTGGCTCTCTCCTCCCTCCCCCGTACTCAGCGCTGGCTGGTTCGTCCCTGCTGGCCCACTCTCCCAGAACCCCCTAGAACCCTCCAGGGCCTGTCTCTTTCCTCCAGAACCCACTGTGTCTCCCCTCCTTCCTTCCCCTCCCATACTCACCCCTCTCTCCATTCAGCTTCCACTTCTTCCACCCCTGGGACTCCAGGTCTCCCTGTCCCCACTGTCCCTGACCCTCAAGCCTCCACCGGAGCCTGTCACCCACCCAAGCTGCCCTGTTTAACATTCGTAGTCTGAGGACCTTGACTTCTGGGAGCCCGATTGTCATCTGTTAATAAGGGATGGGAGTGAGATGGGCCGGGATGGAGCACTGGAGTCTGGGATGTGTGACCATGCTGGCTTTGTTTCCCTGTTCCGTTCCTTCCCCCAGCCCCAAATCCAGGGTTTCCCAAAGTGTGGTTCAAGAACCACTTGCATCTGAATCTAGAGGTACTGGATACAACCCCACGTCTGGGCCATTATCCAGTACATACTACATGAGAACGTAGGGGTGGGGCCCCAGCTGCACCTAGAGTCGGGGTGGAGGGCTGGAAGACCAGGAAGGTGGAAGAACTGGGTCTTATGTCCTTCTCCCCCTGTTTGTTCTTCAGGGTCTGCCCTTCTTCAGACTTCCTTACCCCACCCTTGCCCTCTTGCACTGCCCTGGAGCCCTCTGGCCCAATGCCCTGTCCCCTTAAGGGTTTCCCAGGCACCTTACCTCTATGGGAGGACAGTTTTGGGTTCCTGGAACCTTACACAGTGTTTATGTCCTTGGGAGGCAGATAGTCTTAGGGTGAAGCTGAGCAGCAGAGAAGAGGGGAGACAGAGGGACAGAGGGTGGGGCTTTCCCCCTGGTCTCCAGTGCCCTTTCTGGTGACACGCGGTTCTTTTCCCCCACCACACCCCCAGCGGAGCCCATCGTGGGGAGGCTTAAGGAGGTCCGACTACAGAGGGAGGACTTTGAGATTCTGAAGGTGATCGGACGCGGGGCGTTCAGCGAGGTGAGTCCTGAGCCGGAAGGGAGTCCCACTTGACTAGTGGTGGGCGGGTCATGGGGAGTGGGGCGGGGCCTTAGAAATTGATGAATGACCAAGCCTTAGAACCTAGGGCCAGGCTGGAGGCGGAGCTTGGGACAAGTAGGCGTGGTGTGGTCGATGGGGCGGGGCCAAGGCTGGGTGCAGGCGGAGGTGGAGTTGGGTCTGGGCGAGCCTTTCTGCTTTCCCGCCATCTCCACCCTATCACCCTATATCGGCCTCAGGTAGCAGTGGTGAAAATGAAGCAGACGGGCCAGGTGTACGCGATGAAGATCATGAACAAGTGGGACATGCTGAAGAGAGGCGAGGTGAGGGGCGGGGCAGGCGTGGGGGTCTTGAGGATCTGCGCCCCCTCTCCGGCTGCAGCTCCTTCGGGTACCCTGCAGGTGTCGTGCTTCCGTGAGGAGAGGGACGTGTTGGTGAATGGGGACCGGCGTTGGATTACGCAGCTGCACTTCGCCTTCCAGGATGAGAACTATCTGGTGAGCTCCGGGCCGGGGTGACTAGGAAGAGGGAGAGAGCCCCGTGCTGTCACTGGACGAGGAGGTGGGGAGAGGAGGCTCTAGGATTGGGGGCGCTGCCTGGAGACGCCTGTGGGAGAGTCTGTGTGTGGTAAGAGGGTGTGTCCCTTGGAGGAGGGGCCTTCCTTATCTGGGGCGGGGATGGTGTCTCTCACTGCCCGTTTCTGGGGCTGATTGGGGCGACCCTTTTATAAAGATGTCTATGCTGGGATAGCCTCTTATCTGGAATGGGATAGCTCTTCAGGAATTCTAACGAGGCCACTGCCTAGGCAAGGAGTGTCTGGGACCTGTTCTCTGGGTGTTGAGCGGTCTTTGGGTTCTTTTTCCCAGAACTTCTCAGGGGGAGTGAATCTGCCTAGTGACATCCCGGGAAAGGTTTTTTTGTGTTTTTTCCAGGGGGTGGGGACCGGGGCCACAGGTGGCCTCATTTAGCCCGGCAGATCTCTATAGTTTTCTCTGGGCTGAGGCTGCAGGTCTCTGCTCAGGGATGGGGTGTCTCTGGGAGTGGTTGTCCCGGCCATCGGTGATGAATCAGGGCCTCGGGGGACTACCGACCACCCATGACGCACCCCCCTCTCAGTACCTGGTCATGGAGTACTACGTGGGCGGGGACCTGCTGACGCTGTTGAGCAAGTTTGGGGAGCGGATCCCGGCCGAGATGGCGCGCTTCTACTTGGCCGAGATTGTCATGGCCATAGATTCGGTGCACCGGCTCGGCTACGTGCACAGGTGGGCGCGGAATGGCTGAGGGCTGGGGCCGGGGGAATAGCAAGCTTGTTCCCTGGCAGGGTTCCTGGAAGGTCGGAGCCCAGAAAGGGCAGGGCCTAGAGAGGGACCTCTTTGGTTGGAGCCCAACGGGGGCGGTGCCTGGGAGTTGGGTCCAGAACTGTAGAATCCCCACAGGAGCAGAACTCGAGGAGGTGGGGCTTCAGGCGGCACTGCCCAGAGGGGCGGAGCCTGGTGGGACCACGGGAGGGAGGTTCACTTCTCCCACCCTTCTTTCCTCGGTGCAGGGACATCAAACCCGACAACATCCTGCTGGACCGCCGCGGCCACATCCGCCTGGCTGACTTCGGCTCCTGCCTCAAGCTGCGGGCAGATGGAACGGTGAGCCAGTGCCAGCTGCAGAGCAATTCAGGCTGCTAATGAGGGATGGGAGGCACAGAGTGTGGGGGCGGGACTGGATTTGGAGGGGAAGGAGGAGGTGACCCAGGCCTACGTGTGCATTGTGTGGCGGAGCTTTAGACCAGGCAGAGGGCGGGGATAAATATTCGGGAGTAGTTGGAAGAAGGGCCCAGAGCTGGTGGGCCCAGAGGGATGGGTCTGAGCCTTGCTCTGCCCCTTTTGGTCCAGGTACGATCTATGGTGGCTGTGGGCACCCCGGACTACCTGTCCCCTGAGATCCTGCAGGCTGTGGGCAGTAGGCCTGGGACAGGTAGCTACGGGCCCGAGTGTGACTGGTGGGCACTGGGCGTGTTCGCCTATGAAATGTTCTATGGGCAGACGCCCTTCTACGCGGACTCCACAGCAGAGACCTACGGCAAGATTGTCCACTACAGGGTGAGCGCAGCCCCAGAGAGCCCTGACCTCTCCCCGTGGGCGCTCCCAGGCTATCACCTCCTCTCCCTCTCCCTCTTCCTCTGAGCAGGAGCACCTCTCTCTGCCGCTGGCAGATGAAGGGGTCCCTGAGGAGGCTCGAGACCTCATCCAGCAGCTCCTCTGTCCCCCGGAGATACGGCTGGGCCGGGGTGGAGCAGGCGACTTCCGGACACATCCTTTTTTCTTTGGCCTCGACTGGGATGGTCTCCGGGACAGCATGCCCCCCTTTACACCGGATTTCGAAGGTGCCACCGACACATGCAACTTCGACTTGGTGGAGGACGGGCTCACTGCCATGGTGAGCGGGGGCGGGGTAGGTACCTGCGGCCCCTGCTTGGCTGCAGGAACCTCCCCATCCCCTCTCTATAAAGTTGGAGTAAGGACAGTGCCTCCCTCCTGGGGTCCTGAATCACCTAGTGCTGAGGACCTAGCAGTGACCTAGCCTTACAGTCCAGTGGGGGAACACAGACCAGCCTTAGACAGTGAGGCTCCAGAGTGATCAGGGCTGAGACAACGGAGTATAGGTAGTGGGGGGCTCCTGACTCAGCAAGGCAGGTCTGGGAAGGCTTCCTGGAGGGGGAAGCTATCGGAGCTGAAACTTGGAGGGATGAGAAGTAGGAGAGGACTCCTCTCTCCACCATGTAACAAGCTGTCGTGGAATGCTTGCTTGGCTATGGGTGCCCTTTTCCGGACAATTCTGGGGATGCAGCACTGACCAGATGAGCTCTGGTCCCGGCCCTCACCCACTTGCAGTCTAGAGAATGAGAGAATTATGGAGAGTGTGGCAGGTGCCCTGAAGGGAAGCAACAGGATTCAAGAAAAAATGGTGGGGCCAGGCACAGTGGCTCACGCCTGTAACCCCAGCACTTTGGGAGGCCGAATCGGGTGGATTGCTTGAGTCCAGGAGTTCGAGACCAGCCTGAGCAATGTGGTGAGACCCTGTCTCTACAAAAATGTATAAAAATCTGGTTGGGTGTGGTAGCATATGTCTGAATACTCAGCTACTTTGGAGGCTAACACGGGAGGATTATTTCGAGGCCGGGAGGTCAAAGCTGCATGAGCTGGGATTATGCCACTGCACTCCAGCCTGGGCAACAGGGAGAGACAGTGTAAGATAAAATTACTTTGAAATTGCCCAGGCTGGAGTGCAGTGTAAGATAAAATTACATTGAAATTAAAAAATAGGCTGGGCAAGGTGGCTCACACCTGTAACCTCAGAACTTTGGGAGGCTGAGGTGGGCGGATCACTGGAGGTCAGGGGTTCAAGACCAGCCTGGCCAACATGGTAAAACCCTGTGTCTACTAAAAATACAAAACTTACCAGGTGAGGTGGCTCATGCCTATAATCCCAGCCCTTTGGGAGGCCAAGGCAGGTGGATCACTAGGTCAGGAGATTGAAGCCATCCTGGCTAACATGGTAAAACCCTGTCTCTACTAAAAATAAAAAAAAATTAGCCAGACATGGTGGCAGGAGCCTGAATCCCAGCTACTCAGAAGGCTGAGGTAGGAGAATCGCTTGAACCCAGGAGGCAGAGGTTGCAGTGAGCTGGGATCGCGCCACTGCACTCCAGCCTATGAGACAGAGTGAGACTCCATCTCAAAAAATAATAATAAATAATTTAAAAATAAAAAATACAAAACGTAGGCATGGTGGCTCACACCTGTAATGCCAGCTACTCAGGAGGCTGAGGCAGGAGAATCACTTCTACCTGGGTGGTGGAGGTTGCAGTGGGATGGGATTGTGCCACTGTACTCTAGGCTGGGAGATAGTGAGACTCCATCTAAAAAAAAAAGAAGTGGGCTGGGCACAGTGGCTCATGCCTGTACTTCCAGTACTTTGGGAGACCGAGGTGGGAGGACTACCTAAGCCCAGAGTTTGTAACCAGACCAAGCTGGGCAGCACGGGGAGACCCTAGGCAACGTGGAGCGACCCATGTCTACATTTTAAAAAAAAGTAAAGAAAAAATGGCCAGGTGCAGTGACTCAGGCCTGTAACCCCAGGACTTTGGAAGGTCCAGGTGGGTGGATCACTTGAGGTCAGGAGTTTGAGACCAGCCTGGTCAACATGGTGAAAACCCATCTCTACCAAAAATATAAAAAGTTAGCTGGGTGTGGTGGCATGTGCCTATAATCCCAGCTACTCAGGAGGCTGAGGCAGGAGAATTGCTTGAATTCAGGAGGCGGAGGTTGCTGTGAGCCGAGATCATGTCACTGGACTCCAGACTGGGTGACAGAGTGAGACTCCATGTCACACAAAAAAAAAAATGATGGAGGGGCCACTTTAGATAAGCCCTGAGTTGGGGCTGGCTTGGGGGGAACACATAAGCCATGATCAAAAAGCAGGAAGGGGCCCACCCTGAGGACTGCGGATGACATCTGTGTGTCTTGCGCAGGAGACACTGTCAGACATTCGGGAAGGTGCGCCGCTGGGGGTCCACCTGCCTTTCGTGGGCTACTCCTACTCCTGCATGGCCCTCAGGTAAGCACCACCCTGGGTAGTCTCCAGAGGCCCCCAGGCTGCCTGGGCTTCCTGGGGCCTGCTCCTCGGTGGCCAGCAGTTGCAGGATCGGTCTTGGAACTTTATTGTTTTGGGAACATGGACTCCTAAGAAGCCAGAGTTGGAGGACCTTAAAATCTCAGATACATGTACTTCAGAATGTTAGATTCATTTCTAAAAGCTCAGAGCTGGCCAGGCACGGTGGCTCATGCCTATAATCCCAGCACGTTGGGAGGCCGAGGTGGGCAGATGACCTGAGTTGGAAGTTTGAGACCAGCCTGACCAACATGGAGAAACGCCATCTCTACTAAAAATACAAAATTAGCTGGGCATGGTGGCGCATGCTTGTAATCCCAGCTGAGGCAGGAGAATCACTTGAACCTGGGAGGTGGAGGTTTCAGTGAGCCGAGATCGCATCGTTGCACTCCAGCCTGGGGAACGAGCGAAACTTGGACTCAAAAAAAAAAAAAAAAGTGTATATATACACACACACACACACACACACACACACACACAGAAAATTGAAAAAATTCAGCCAGGCATGGTTGTCTGTCCCTGCAGTCCTAGCTACTCAAGAGGCTGAAGTAGGAGGATCACCTGAGCCTGGAGTTTGGGGCGTCAGTGAGCCATGATAGGTTCCAGCTGGGGCTAGTGTGAGGCCATACACATCATGCACTGCTGATCACAATCAGAAAATACAGATAAGGACAAGAAAGTCAGTATCTTGTGAGCTCACCAGACGGCAGTGGTCCCTGGCTCACACGTGCACAGAGACATGTTTAACTACTGTAGAAGAGGTAGGGGTTTTTTTCTCTCCATACTACCTTGTCTAAGAGAACAGGTGGTTTTCTAATCGGCTTTTATTACTGGAAAACATTACAAATGCCATTTCTTATCATTAATGAATGCCAACTTGATTCTGAACCACTGTGGGGCCTGAACCCAGAGGATTTAACCCATCCTCTGTTAGACCCAGGTGCATGTCCAGGATAGCTAGGTCCTGAGCCATGTTCCCACAGGAGAGAGTGCTGGGTTGTACGGGACAGCCACTTCTTACCCCAGGGAGGGGCTGTCCCCCTCCCACAGCTGAGCGGGGTGTGCTGCCATGGCGTCACCATCTTGGGGTCCCATTCCCAGTCTTAGGACCACATCTGTGGAGGTGGCCAGAGCCAAGCAGTCTCCCATATCAGGTCTGCAGAGGTCCCATGTCAAAGGAGGAGACGAACTGACCCTAGAACATGGGGGTCTGGACCCCGAGTCCCTGCAGAAGGTTTAGAAAGAGCAGCTCCCATGGGCCCAAGGCCAGGGGAGGGGCAGGGCTGCTTGTAAGCAGGGAAAGGGCTGTCAGCCCACCTGGGACTGTTCTCTTCACTCTGCCGCTCCCCTTCCTTGGATCAGGTGGTCTTTGAAGCAGCTGCCCCTTACCCACAGGCCAGGAGTTCCTGGTTCTCCATTCAAGAATCAGCATTCTGTCTTTCTCCCTACTCCCTCCTCCTCTCCCCAGGGACAGTGAGGTCCCAGGCCCCACACCCATGGAACTGGAGGCTGAGCAGCTGCTTGAGCCACATGTACAAGCGCCCAGCCTGGAGCCCTCGGTGTCCCCTCCAGATGAAACAGTAAGTTGGTAGAGGGGAGGGTCCATCAGGGACAAACAAGAGAAAAGGCAAGGGCTTCCTGGGTGGGGTGTACTGTGGGGCCCTCTGGGAGCTTACTGAACCAGGAGCAGACAGAAACCACAGAGAGACGAGGTCCCTGTGAAGGAGTTACAGCAGGGCGTTTAAGGGTGTGTGTGTTGCAGGGTATCCGAGGAGCTTATCTTTGAACTGAGAGCTGGTGAAGGAAAGAAAAGTGCCAGGTGGTCAGGCGAGACCTTAAGGGCAAAGGCCTTGGGCAGGTGGGAATCCTGGTTTGTTGCTGAAAGTCACAGACAATTTCGCTGCATCGTTCCTGAGATGGCCGAAGAGGCCAGCAGAAAACAACCCGGCAAGACCTTTTGTCCTGAGGGCATTAGGGAGCTGGAGGGATTTTGAGAAGCCAGAGGGTCAGGGTCAAGTTGTGTTAGTGTTTTAGGACTAGCCCTCTAGTCCCTGCGTGGATTGAGGGGACCAGACTCAGGGATGGGGCTGAGGGGAGTAGGGAAGGGAGGGGGCTTGGATCATTATAGGAGCTATGGCAATTCCAGAAATCCTGAGGGGGTCGAGGAGTAGGGGACAAGCGAGAATCCCAGGCCTGGAACCAGTGCCCAAGTCCTGAGTCTTCCAGGAGCCACAGGCAGCCTTAAGCCTGGTTCCTGTACGCAGGCCGAAGTGGCAGTTCCAGCTGCTATCCCTGCGGTGGAGGCTGAGGCCGAGGTGACGCTGCGGGAGCTCCAGGAGGCCCTGGAGGAGGAAGTGCTCACGCGGCAGAGCCTGAGCCGGGAGATGGAGGCCATCCGCACGGCCAACCAGAACTTCGCCAGGTCGGGATCGGGGCTTGGGGCCTGTGGCAACCCTTGGCAGCCCCTCTCGTCCAACCCAGACGGACTCACCGTCCTTACTTCCCCACAGTCAACTACGCGAGGCCGAGGCTCGGAACCGGGACCTGGAGGCGCACGTCCGGCAGCTGCAGGAGCGCATGGAGTTGCTGCAGGCAGAGGGAGCCACAGGCAAGTCCCTCAAGCGTCCCTTTCCCGAGGGCCGGGAGGAGGTGGGCCGTCTGCTCCGTGGGGCGTGTATGGACACCTGGTGGGGGGGGAGAGGGACCTATGCTGGGGCACGCCACGCCACTGCCCTCTTTCGCCCCTCCACGCGCCCTATGCCTCTTTCTTCTTCCAGCTGTCACGGGGGTCCCCAGTCCCCGGGCCATGGATCCACCTTCCCATGTAAGACCCCTCTCTTTTCCCTGCCTCAGACCTTCTGCCCACTCTGCAGACTCCCTCCCTGGCTCCTGGTCTCCCCGTCCAGATACAGGGCTCACCCTACCTCTTTGCGACTTCAGAGGGCAGAAGCCCTTCATTCAGTCCCAGATCTCCCTCGGTTCAGGTCTCACCAGATCCCCTCTGGGATCTCCCTAGATAACCTCCCCGGCCTCGACTCCCCTCACTGTCTCTCACCCCACCGCCGAGGGCTGGGCTAGGCTCCGATCGGGTCACCTGTCCCTTCTCTCTCCAGCTAGATGGCCCCCCGGCCGTGGCTCTGGGCCAGTGCCCGCTGGTGGGGCCAGGCCCCATGCACCGCCGCCACCTGCTGCTCCCTGCCAGGGTACGTCCGGCTGCCCAGGCCCCCCTCCGCCGCCGCGCCCCTATTTCCACCCGCCCAGTGCCACCCGCTTAGCTGCGCATTTGCGGGGCTGGTCCCACTGCGGGAGGGAGGATCCTCGGGCAGCGAATAAACACAGGCCGCTAGGAAGCAGCCAATGACAAGTTCGGAGGGGATTCGAAGCTTGCGAGTGGATTAACAGCAACTGCAGGCTGTTGGGGAGGGGGCGAGGAGCAGGGAGGAGTGCGGGCCCACCTATGGGCGTAGGCGGGGCGAGTTCCAGGAGCCAATCAGAGGGCCGTGCCGGGTGCCGACCTCGCCCTCTCCCCGCAGGTCCCTAAGCCTGGCCTATCGGAGGCGATTTCCCTGCTCCTGTTCGCCGCTGCTCTGGCTAGTGCCGCCACCCTGGGCTGCGCTGGGTTGGTGGCCCACGCCGGCCAACTCACCCCAATCTGGCGCAGCCCTGGAGCCGCCCTCGCCACCTGAATCCTAGAACTGTCTTCAACTCGGGGGCCTCGTTGGAAGACTGAGCGCCCCGGGCACGGCACAGAAGCCGCGCCCACCGCCTGCCAGTTCACACCGCTGAGCGTGGGTCTCCGCCCAGTTCCAGTCCAGTGATCCAGGCCCGCCCCCTGGTGGCCGGGGAGGGAGGAGCCGGTTCCGCGGCCGGCAAACGGGGCTTGAGGGGGCCTTGTACCCGGGAATGCTGCTGCTACTGCTGCTGGGGGAATCGCAGGCCACTTGTTTTTTCGGCTAGGCAGAGGCCCCGACGTGGATGGGCAAACTGCTAGCCTGAAAAGGCGGCAAGTCGGGCTGTCCGTGTTCCACCCTCCACGCACCCCCACCCAACGTCTGCTAGCAAACCGCAAATCCCCCTTGGGCATGATGCCCTGCTCTCCAGGGAGTGTCCAGCGCGACCTCTGCCGCTTACTCGGGATATTTGCTTTTAACCCCGCTTTTTCGGGGGATCCCGTGCCCCCCTCCTCACGTGCGCTGCTCTCGGAGCCCCAGCCGGCTCCACCCGCCTTGGCGGTTTGGATATTTATTGACCTCGTCCTCCGACTCGCTGACAGGCTGCAGGACCCCAACACCCCGATCCACGTTTTGGGTGCACTGAGACCCCGACATTCCTCGGTATTTATTGTCTCTCCCCACCTAGGACCCCACTCCCGACCCTCGCGAATAAAAGGCCCTTCATCTGTCCAAAGCCCTGGACTCTGCAGTGTCCACGGTTTGCATTTTAGGCAGGAGGCTGCGCAGCGGGCCAATCCGAAGGCGAGTGGAGGCGGCCGAAGGTTTGAGAGGAGCTAGCGGGACGCGAAGTGGACGAATCACTGGTGGGGGAGGAAAAGCCACGGGGCGGGGCTTTGGCGTCTGGCCAATAGGAGAGGGCGAGCGGGCCACCCGGAGGCACCGCCCACGCCTAGCTGTGGCACCGAGCATCGAGAAGAAGGGGGCTGGGCTGGTAGCGCGCGGCCATCCTCCTTCTACTGCGCTTGCGTACGCCACGCGCATCCGCTCTGGGGACGCAAGCTCGAGAAAAGTTGCTGCAAACTTTCTGGCCCGTTCCCCGCCCCTCCCAGCCAGACCCGCCCCCCCCTGCAGAGCCGGGAATTCCGAGGGGCGGAGCGCAGGCCGAGATGGGGAATGTGGGGGCCTGCAGAGGACCCTGGAGACGGAGGCGTGCAGAAGCGCAGTCTCGGAGCGGACGCTTCGCGCCCTTAGCCCTCCTGGACGGCCCGTTACCTTCTGCGTTGTCCCGATGGGGAAACTGAGGCCCTGAGCCAGAAGCACACGCGGGGGGAGGCAGAAAGCGCGGCCAGAGGCGGAGGGAAAACAAAGGGAGAATCACGGACTGACGGGGAGAGGGACGAACACACACACAGGGACAGAGACCGGGTGGAGAGCTGGGTCTCGCCTTCCCGGTGTGGGGCGCAGGGTTGGCCTGGGGAGATCCAGAAGCGCGGGGAGTGGGGCGAAAAGGGGGGACAGGTGGGGGAGGGGGCTGGGGAAAGCCCAAGGGAGGAAGAGGAGGAGGGAGGAACTTCCCAAAGTTGCAAAACATGGCTACCTTGCCTGCGGAGCCGAGCGTGGGGCCGGCGGCCGGGGGGGAGGCGGTGGCGGCCACTGCGACCGAAGAGGAGGAGGAAGAAGCACGCCAGCTCCTGCAGACTTTGCAGGCGGCCGAGGGTGAGGCGGCGGCAGCGGCCGGGGCCGGGGCGGGTGAAGCGGCGGCGGGAGCGGAGGGCCCGGGATCCCCGGGCGTCCCCGGGTCACCCCCGGAGGCCGCTGCCGAACCGCCCACGGGCCTCCGCTTCTCACCCGAGCAGGTGGCGTGCGTCTGCGAGGCGCTGCTCCAGGCGGGCCACGCCGGCCGCTTGAGCCGCTTCCTGGGCGCACTGCCCCCGGCCGAGCGCCTACGTGGCAGCGACCCGGTGCTGCGCGCGCGGGCCCTGGTGGCCTTCCAGCGGGGCGAGTACGCCGAGCTCTACCGGCTGCTCGAGAGCCGCCCCTTCCCCGCCGCCCACCACGCCTTCCTACAGGACCTCTACCTGCGCGCGCGCTACCACGAGGCCGAGCGGGCCCGCGGCCGCGCACTGGGCGCAGTGGACAAGTATCGACTCCGCAAGAAGTTTCCGCTGCCCAAGACCATCTGGGACGGCGAGGAGACAGTCTACTGCTTCAAGGAGCGCTCCCGTGCCGCGCTCAAGGCCTGCTACCGCGGCAACCGCTACCCCACGCCGGACGAGAAGCGCCGCCTGGCCACGCTCACCGGCCTCTCGCTCACGCAGGTCAGCAACTGGTTCAAGAACCGGCGACAGCGCGATCGGACCGGGGCCAGTGGCGGCGCGCCCTGCAAGAGGTGAGGGGCCTCGGGAGGCGCAAGTCCCGCTTTCCCGGGGACATCCCGTCCACCAGTCCTCCTCCCCTGTGCCGACTGCTGGGGCCGGCGCACTGAGGCCCTCGGACTCCTGCCGCTCAAGTCCTGGGCGCCCGCGGGGCGCGGGGACTAAGCGTGGACGGCATAGGCACTCGCCCGGGCCTTCTCCCCGGTATCACTGCCCAGCACGCGTCTTCTCTAACCGCGGCTCCGTTCCGAGCTCCTGCCCAAATCCCATCGGTGTTGGGGACCACACTGCGCGGTACACTAGAGGGGTTGCGGAAAGAAGACGGGGGCCTGTGCCCACCCCACCCATGTAGGGGCTGCTTTCCAGCCCCCTTTCTTCCCTGCCCGTTACTCTCCCACCCGCCCCCACACCCCCTCCGGGCCTGGACAGCATGGTCCGTCGTCTGCCTTTGTTGTGAAACGTGAACCTTCCCCGGCTCTGGTTTCCCTGTAACCCAAGCCCTTCCCCTCCCACCCTGAGCGCTGGCCTCTCCCTTCTCTGACGCCCCGCGGGGAGGGCACGGGGAACTGGGCTGGCGGCGCCTGCTCCCTCTCTCCAGGCCACTCGCCTGTTTTCCACCCAACCAAGGAACTTTTAGTGCAACCTGGAAGCTCAGCCTGATGACCCCAGGCCGAGGCATGGGGGTTGCAAAGGCCTCTTCCCTCCCCAGCGCTTCTCTGCAGTGGTGTCCACACATAGCTTGCAAAAGGCCCTCGGGTTTTGGGTGGTCTCAGACGGGCTTCATAACTCCTGGAATGATCCACTGAAGCTTGGGCCTGGGAAAGGTGGGAGAGCAGCCAGCTGGCTCTGCAAGAGGCCCCACAGTCTAAGGGACCCCAGCTAACAGCCATTTCTCTGGCCAGCGAGTCTGATGGGAATCCCATGACTGAGGACGAATCCAGCCGAAGTCCTGAGGACCTGGAGAGAGGGGCGGCCCCAGTGTCTGCCGAGTCGGCAGCCCAGAGCTCCATATTCCTGGCGGGGGCCAGCCCTCCTGCGCCGTGCCCTGCCTCCTCCTCCATCCTGGTGAATGGGAGCTTCCTGGCTGCCAGCAGCTCCCCAGCAGTACTCCTCAACGGGGGTCCTGTCATCATCAATGGCCTGGCCCTGGGCGAGGCCTCCAGCCTGGGCCCACTGCTGCTCACCGGGGGCGGGGGTGCCCCTCCACCGCAGCCCAGCCCTCAGGGGGCCAGCGAGGCCAAGACCTCCCTGGTCCTGGACCCTCAGACAGGGGAGGTGCGGCTGGAGGAGGCTCAGCCAGAGGCCGCCGAGACCAAAGGGGCCCAGGTGGCTGCTTCGGGACCAGCCCCTGGAGAGGAGGTCCCAGGGCCCCTGCCCCAAGTGGTGCCTGGCCCCCCACCAGCTGCCACCTTTCCTCTGCCCCCGGGGCCAGTACCTGCTGTGGCTGCCCCACAAGTGGTGCCGCTCTCCCCACCCCCGGGGTACCCCACGGGCCTGAGCCCCACTTCCCCATTGTTGAACCTGCCCCAGGTGGTGCCCACCTCGCAGGTGGTGACCCTGCCCCAAGCTGTGGGGCCACTGCAGCTGTTGGCAGCCGGGCCAGGCAGCCCTGTGAAGGTGGCAGCCGCAGCAGGCCCTGCCAACGTGCACCTGATCAACTCCGGGGTGGGCGTGACTGCCCTGCAGCTGCCTTCGGCCACTGCCCCAGGTACCCCCATTTTCTTCCCTCAGGCCTGGGTAAGAGCCAGGGGAGGGAGGTGCAGTCATCTCAGAGAGGGAGGGGCTGTCTGTGGGTTCCTGGGGGGCATCTCATCCCTGGCAAGTCCCAGTGCCCCACTGGAAGGCTCCCTCCACCCACCCTCCTGCCACAGTCTCCACCTCTGCCTGGCTTGGCCGGCTCTCCCAGGGCTCTCACCTACGCTGGGCCCCTCTCTCCCCACAGGAAACTTCCTCCTGGCCAATCCTGTGTCTGGGAGCCCCATCGTGACGGGTGTGGCCGTGCAGCAGGGCAAGATCATCCTCACCGCCACCTTCCCCACCAGCATGCTCGTCTCCCAGGTCCTGCCGCCAGGCCCCGGCCTGGCCCTGCCCCTGAAGCCAGAGACGACCATCTCTGTGCCTGAGGGAGGCCTCCCAGTGGCCCCCAGCCCTGCTCTCTCAGAGGCCCATGCCCTAGGCACCCTCTCCACGCAGCAGCCGCCTCCCGCCGCCACCACCTCTGGCGCCAGCCTGCCCTTCTCCCCTGACTCCCCCGGCCTCCTGCCCAGCTTCCCATCAGCCCCGCCGGAGGGGCTGATGCTGTCACCTGCGGCTGTGCCGGTCTGGCCAGCAGCGCTGGAACTAAGTGCAGGAACAGAGGGGCTGCTGGAAACAGAAAAGGGGCTGGGGACGCAGGCCCCCCACACCGTGCTGAGGCTGCCAGACCCTGACCCTGAGGGGCTGCTCCTGGGGGCCACCACAGCGGGCGAAGTTGATGAGGGGCTAGAAGCTGAGGCCAAGGTTCTGACACAGCTCCAGTCAGTGCCTGTGGAGGAGCCCTTGGAACTGTGACCCAGCGCGGCCCCGACCCCATGGCCTCGCACAACAATGGTGCTGAAGACTTAGGGACAAGAGCTGGAAGAGGGAGTCCCTGGACGCGATTGCTGAAGACCCCAGCCACCAAGTCCTACCCGGGTTGCCTCTCCCAGCCCTGGTGATGCTGGGAGACGTGTCCCAGGTCACTGCCTGCCCAGGGCTCCTTCCCCTCTGGATGAGAGGCCTCTCTAGCCCTCCCCATGCTGTGCCCTGCCATATACACGGAGGACTTGGGGGTCTTGACTCAGGGGCCCTGCCCCTTCCACCGGTACTAGCTGTGAGCAGAACACCCTGCCCCAGGGCTGGACTTCCAGACTTCAGAGCCTTCTCCCTGTCACTCCCTGAAACGCTATTAATAGCTCTGCTGATAGATGGCTGGTGTTGTCACAACTGCCTGGAATCCGAAGGTAGAGGACAGGCCGCCCCGCCCAGAGACTGGAGACCCTCCCAAGCGTGGCATTTCCTGCCAGAGTGGGGGGCAGCTGTGGGGCGCCAGGGATCTTCCCCACCAGCTCCCCTGGACTCAAGCCCTTGTCACATCTGGCCCAGACCAAAGAGTCCCTCATCCCCGGGGGCAGCCCTGCCCACTGTGTCCCCTTTGTATCCTAAATCTTTATTTTTCTAGGACATGTTATGCCTCCATTTTCAATTAAAATAAAGTTAGTGGACTATACCACCACCAGGGCTATGGGGTGCCTTCCAGGGCCTGCCCAAAGCAGCACTAAACACAGCCCTAGTGGAGACCTGGCTTTCCCACTGCTGCCTCCCGGGGGAAAGGGCTTTGCTTTCAGATGCACAGGGCGGCTGGGGAGGGCGGGCAGTGAGGCCTCTTGCCAGCCGCAGGCCTCCAGATGAGGGCAGCAGGGAGACTCGGGAGGGCTTGCCCCTGTGTCTTGCTAGTAACAAAGGTCCCACTTGCTTTATTTTATTTAAAACAATAAATAGCCTAAACATAAAACAGGAGAGGGAGGAGTAGGGTGAGGTGAACTTGAACAGGGCTGCAACCGTGTGGCTCTGGGGCGGGGAAGGAAAAAGCAGGGGGCTGGTAAACTTCATCCTCCAACACCCCGAATTTCATTTTGGGCTCCCTTCCTGATAAGCCCAGAGGAGAATCAGGGCAGCTGTGGGCGACTCTGGTGCTCTAGGCAAATGTGCCCAGCGTTGGGGGCCAATCAGTGCCCCCCTCCCTGGCTCCATGGGACCTGGCTAAGAGGACCTGCATTCTTAGGGGCTGGAGGCCCAGGAGGGACAAGTTCATTGATGGGTCCTGGCTTCCAGCAAGAGCCACGGTTGCCCTGAGGGGTGAGGGGAGCAGGTGAGGGGGCTGCCCTCTCATTGGAGGTGTGGGGGCAGCGGCAAGGCCTTCTCAGCCAGCAGCTGGTAGAAGGGCTTGGGTGTCTCCCAGTCCTCGTCCTCACTGCTGGAGCCGTCCTGCTTCACGATGCGGTTGTGCTGGCGGCTGAACCTGCGAGCTTTGATGCTGGGGAGACGGCGGCAGGATGGCCCAGCTTCCTCAGTCGCCTCCGGGGGTCCCTGTCTCACCCCCACCCCAACCCCATGGCCCCCTAGCAGCCTGGGCCACCGTTTTATCCTCTTCTGGACAAACCTTGGGGCCACCAAGTCCTGGTCTAAGACGGGACTTGGCCAAGGGCTCTGGGATGTGTTCAAAGTTTCAATTTTTCAGGGGCCAGTTTGGAAATGGGCTGGTGGCAGCTCCTTGAAGGTGGACAGGCCAGGGTTTGGGCGGGGCAAGGTGGCCAAGAAACTCATGTGATGGAGACAGCAAAGGGATTGAGGCAGGGGGTCCATGTCCACGTTTAGCTGTTCCCCAGCCTAGCAGTGGGGGGGCACCCCTCCACCTCTGTCACCCCCAAGGGTTTCATAAGAACAGGCAACAGGCAAATTCCTCGGTCCAGTCTCCCATGCCATGACACCCAAGGCTCTGGAGACAGAGCAGGGTTCCAGAGCAGGGAGGCCCTTCCACCCCCACACCTCAGGCCAGGGCCTCTCACCAGTATGGCCTCCGTTCCTGCTGGGTCATCACCCGCCACAGTTGGGCCAGCTCCTTGGTGGCAGCCGTGGAAGCGGTCCCAGGGCAGAATCTGGGACAGGAAGGAAGAGGAGGTAAGGAGAGGCCTGCGGGGTACCCTGACTGAGAACTCGGACTCTTGCTAGTCCCGTGGGCCTGTGAGGCCTCCAAGACCACCCTCTAGAGCTGAGGAGGCAGAGGGAGCTAGACTCAGTGGCGGTTCACAAGGGGGCACCCGGCGTCCCCGGAGAGTGGAGGGGACCTGTGGCCACTGCTCCTGGCCCCCACATCCGGATCTTCCTGTAAAGGAACCAGCTCTTCTCCACTGTGGCTTGGGGGTCCCCCTTTCCCCTGGCTCCAGGCCTGGCAATGACTGGTTCCGGGTAGGCACCCAATCTACCCAAGTCAGCCTTAAGGATTTTGCTTAAAACCTTAGAGACCTCTCGTTCCCCAGGGTCGCTCGGGTGGGAGACAGGACCGAGCCCGCGCCTCCTGCGGTGACTCCGCCTGCCAGAGAATGAAGCCAGCCCGGAAGAGAGCAGAACTGAGTGAAAAGGACGAAGATTCCAGACAGCCTTGTGTGAGCCCTAAAACCATCGACTTCTCAAGGCAGTCTACACCCACCGTGTTTTCTAGGTTATATAAACTAATTCATTTCTTTCCTTGCTGGGCCTGCTGGCTCACACCTGTAATCCCAGCAATGTGGGAGGCTGAGGTGGGCAGATCACTGGAGGTGAGGCGTTCAAGATCAGCCCGGCCAACATGGTGAATCCCTGTCTCTACTAAAAAAACAAAAATTAGCCGGGAGTGGTGGTGTGTGCCTGTAATCCCAGCTACTCAGGAGGCTGAGGCACGAGTATCTGGGAGGCAGAGGTTGCCGTGAGCCATGATCACGCCCCTGCACTCCATCCTGGGTGACAAGGTGAGACTCCATCTCAAAAAGAAATTTTTATGTTTCCTTTTCTTCTGAAGTCTGAGTTGTGTTTCGGCGCTGACAATGAATGGGCCCTGTCCAATATGATGGGGTCGGGTTCAGTTCTGGGGGAGAACTGAGGTCCTGGAAGGGTCGGTGGGGTCTGGGAGGGGGAAAGAGTGTCAGACAGTGTCAGACAGTGGGGAGTGGCATGGCCAGGCTGCGGGTAGACAGCAAAGGCAGGGCCTTCCCCGGGGCCAAAGACGACCATACCCACCGGATGTACTGCTTCCGGTTCATCCTGCAGAACATGATGAAGCCGTTGACACACTTTTTCTTCACCTGGGGTGGACAGGGGCCATTCTTATTCTCCTTGGGCTTCCCAGGGGCCTTGACTTTTTGGCCCTTCTTGGCGTTTCTCTCAACTGCTGGCAGGGGTGAGGCCTGCCGGTTAGGGGTCCATGTGGTGTCTTCGTCGCCTTCACTGGAGCCCTCAGGGTTGGCCTGAGTATTGGGGAGATGAAGGGACACCACTGTTCTCCCCCTCCATCTTTCTCCCTCGCTGTGGCTCAAGACACACCCTCCAAGGCCCCTGAAGACCCTCCTAAGTACCGCAGCCTGCCCGGGTCCTCCGTCTCGCTGGACCACAGCTACCGCCCGCTGAGCGAGAACGATGAGAGGTACATGTCTTGCTAGCACCTGATCTACCAAAGTCAGCCCCAAGGACTTTGCTTAAAACCTTAGGGACTCTCCTCCCCCAGGGTCGCTCGGATGGGAGACAGGACCCGAGAACCCATCCTGGGGGAGGGAGAGGACAGTGAGGGAGGAAAGAGGTTGGCCCCGGCACGTGGCTCTCACCTCCGGTTTCCTCCACAGGGGCTCCAAATCGCTGTCCTCTGAGCTGGAACTGGAGCTGGAGCTGGAACTGGAGGTGGAGCTGGCTGGCGCCTTGCTGTTCTCATTCAGGGAGAGGTAGCAGTGATCCAGCGAGATGGAGGACTGGGGCAGGCTGTGGGGTTCCGGAGGGTGTTCGGGGGCCTTGGCGGGTGTGTCCTGGGCCATGATGAGGGAGAAAGATGGGATGGGAGACCAGTGGTACCCCTTTATTCCCCTAGAACGCAGGCCTCCTATGTTGGGGTAATATCTTTTTTTTTTTTTTGGAGATGGAGTTGTGCTCTTGTTGCCCAGGCAGGAGTGCAATGGTGCGAACTTGGCTCACAGTAACCTCCACCTCCCAGGTTCAAGAGATTCTTCTGCCTCAGCCTCCCAAGTAGCTGGGATTACAGGAATGCACCACCACACCTGGCTAATTTTTATATTTTTAGTAGAGAAGGGGTTTTACCATATTAGTCAGGCTGGTGTTGAACACCTGAACTTGTGATCTGCCTGCCTCGGCCTCCCAAAGTACTGGGATTACAGGCATGAGCCACCATAGCCAGCCAGTCTTAACATGTCTGAACATCTATTTAATCTACAAAATGGTGGTCACAATCTATGCCTCACGGGGTTGAGAAGCACCCCACGCAGTGCCTGGGGCTAAGAACTCCGCCATTGGGGTCCGTTTTTGTTTCTGCCACCAATTCATCTACTCTCTGAGGGGACACTGAAAGAAGAATCATGGACTAGGGGTGGGGCTGCTGCTCCACTGGACAGTGGCTTCCTGGAGTGCAAGGTGGCTACAGAGGTTGGTCCAGGGGCCCAGGAGGGTAGTCTTGGGTTTTGGTCTCTGTTCCAGCTGAGCCTTCCTGGGGATCAGGGATCATTCTCTTTTTGCTTTTGTTTTCTGAGATGGAATCTCACTCTGTCGCTCTGGCTGGAGTGCAGTGGCAGGATCTCGGCTCACTGCAACATCTGCCTCCCAGGTTCAAGCCATTCTCTCGTCTCAAGCTACTCCTCAGACTACTCCTGTCTCCTATCCGACGTAGCTGGGATTACAGGTGCCCACCACCATGCCCGGCTAAGTTTTGTATTCTTTATTTTATTTTATTTTATTTTTTTGAGACAGGCTTTTGCTCTAGTTGCCCAGGGTGGAGTGCAACTGCGCTATCTTGGCTCACTGCAACCTCCGCCTCCCAGGCTTGAGCGATTCTCCTGCCTTAGCCTCCTGAGTAGCTGGGATTACAGGCATGTGCTACCACGCCCTACTAATTTTTTTTTTTTGAGCCGGAGTTTCGCTCTTGTTACCCAGGCTGGAGTGCAATGGCGCGATCTCGGCTCACCGCAACCTCCACCTCCTGGGATCAGGCAATTCTCCTGCCTCAGCCTCCCGAGTAGCTGGGATTACAGGCACGCGCCACCATGCCCAGCTAAATTTTTGTATTTTTAGTAGAGACGGGATTTCGCCATGATGGCCAGGCTGGTGGTCTCAGACTCCTGACCTCAGGTGATCTGCCTTCCTTGGCCTCCCAGTGCTGGGATTACAGGCATAAGCCACCACGCCTGACCAGTTTTTGTATTTTTAGTAGAGATGGGGTTTCTCCATGTTGGCTAGGCTAGTCTCAAACTCATGACCTCAGGTGCTCCACCCACCTCAGCCTCCCAAAGTGTTGGGATTACAGGCATGAGCCACTGCACCCAGCCTATTCTCTTGATTTCAGTTTTCTCATCTATAAAATGGGGCCCCAGGAGACCTTGCTTCATACAGTGGTTGTGAAATGATGTGGGAGGCCGGGTGCGGTGGCTCATGCCTGTAATCCCAGCACTCTGGGAGGCTGAGGTGGGCAGATCACTTGAGGTCAGGAGTTCAAGACCAGCCTGGCCAACATGGTAAAACCCCATCTCCACTAAAAATACAAAACATTGGCAGGGTGTGGTGGCAGGTACCTGTAATCTCAGCTACTTGGGAGGCTGAGGCAGGAGAATCTCTTGAACCCAGGAGGCGGAGGTTGCAGTGAGCCAAGATCATGCCACTGCACTGGAGCTTGGATGACAAGAGGGAAACTTGGTCTCAAAAAATAAATAAATAAATAAAATGACGTGAGGGTTTTTGTTTGGGCACCTGGCAGCTTTTAGCTTTCAGCTTCCTTTTTGTTCAGTTCACTCCAAGCACAGAACTGGCTCTGGTGGCCAATGGCACATGCACAGAGGATGGGTGGGTTTTTTGAAGGATGAGGAGAAGCATGAGTGGGTGGGGAGGCGGGTGCATGGCAGTTGGAAGGGTGATGGGTGGATGAGTGAATGAAGCTGTGAGTGGTGTGTGTGGAAAGATGGATGGATGGGTCTCTGGACAGAGGGGCAGAGGATTTTTACCTTCTCCTGTGGAGCCTCCTGCATGTAGGCTGAAGGTGAAGACTCCAGATCAAAGCCCACTTCTTCAAAGAGAGCCACTAGGGAGGGAGACCAGAGGGGCTGCCAGAGCCAAAATGCTTCTACCACAGCACCAAGCTTCAGCCACGCTGTCCCTGATAGCTGGACTCCCCGTCTCTGGCTTTCTCCTTCAGGATCTCCCACACTGTGTCCAAATCCCGCTCATAGCTCACTCCCATGGGTCACCTCCCACCCACAGAGTGAGCCCAAGTGCTGCTATGGGCTTCTAGAGCCACCCACTCACCACGACAGCCTATGGTTGCTCCCCCACGAGGCTGTGAGCTCCTTGAGGCAGAGCCAGGATCCACCCTGGGCACCCAGGATGGCCCAGCGCAGGCCTAGGCACCGTATGTTTCCGAAAGGAACTAAGCCTCAGAGCCAGCCCTGAGGCCTCACCTTGGGTCAGGTACTCCATGCCATCCTCCAAGAGCTCATCTGGCAGCAGTTTTCCGGGGGAGCTGAAAAGGCTGGGGCTGAGCCTGAGAATCTCACTTGGGTGGCCTGCTGTGCTCCAGACATCAATCTGGGAAGGCCCCAGGGACAGTGGGCTCCCTGGAAAGGAAATAGCAGACTCAGAGCTGTGGCCAGAGGTCACCCTGTGCCCCAGCACAGCAGCTGGAATTGAGGAGACAGTGCCTGATGCTGGGGCAAAGTGCCTGATGCTGGGGAAAGCGAATTGTCAGTTTCTCATTTTGAATTCTTGGTCAGTGAAATGAAGAGGCAGCCGGGCACAGTGGCTCACGCCTGTCATTCCAGCACTTTGGGAAGCCGAGGCGGGTGGATCACTTGAGGTTAGGAGTTCAAGACCAGCCTGGCTAACATGGTGAAACCCTGTGTCTATGAAAAAATACAAAAATTGGCTGGGCATGGTGGCACGTGCCTGTAATCCCAGCTTCTCAGGAGGCTGAGGCAGGAGCATCACTTGAACCTGTGAGGCAGAGGTTGCAGTGAGCCGAGATTGTGCCACTGCACTCCAGCCTGGGTGACAGAGTGAGACTGTCTCAAAATTGGAAAAAAAAGAAATGAAGAGAAATGACGTTTGACATTATGTCAGGGATGGCCACAAAACAAAAAATCAGTATGGTAATGTGCAAGATCGCACAGGCTGATTATAACTACCTGCATCTCTGCGATAAGATCTGAGCTCAGGTGCGGTGGCTCGAGCCTGTAATCCCAGTGCTTTGGGAGGCCGAGGTAGGTGGATCACCTGAGGTCAGGAGTTTGAGACCAGCCTGGCCAACATGGTGAAACCCCATCAGTACTAAAAATACAAAAATTTGCTGAGCGTGCTGGTGCATGCCTGTAATCCCAGCTACTTGGAGGCTGACACAGAATCGCTTGAACCCAGAGGCGGAAGTTGCAGTGAGCTGAGATAGCGCCAATGCATTCCCGCCTGGGCAGTGAGAGTGAAACTCCATCTCAAAAAAAAAAAAAAGAAAAAAAAATCTGATCTGTGTCAGAGCTAAGAAAAAAAAAGATTCTGAGGTTGGGAGCAGTGACATGTGCCTGTAATCCCAGCACTTTGAGAGGCTGAGGCAGGACAATCCCTTGAGGCCAGGAATTGGAGGCCCCAGTGAGCTGTGATTGCGCCACTGCACTCCAGCCTCGGGGAGAACTTGTATCAAAAGAAAAAACAAACACAGAAAGAGGCTGGGGCAGTGGCTCATGTTGTAATCCCAGAACTTCTGGGAGGCTGAGGCATGTGGGTCACCTAAAGTCAGGAGTTCGAGGCCAGCCTGGCCAACATGGTGAAACCTCATTTCTACTAAAAATACAAAAATTAGCTCAGCATGGTGGTGGGCACCTGTAATCCCAGCTACTCAGGAGGCTGAGGCAGGAGAATCCCTTGAAGCCAGGAGATAGAGGTTGAAGTGAACTGAGGTCATGCCACTGCATCCCAGCCTGGGCAGCAGAGTGAGACCCTGTCTCAAAAAAACAACCCAAAAGACCCAGAACGATTCTGAGGTAGTATCTGGGCTCAAGGAAAGAGTGGTGATTGATTAGCAATGTCTGCCATGGCAGCAGTGGTGAAGAAACGGCAGGTACACTGTGTGTTTGCCTTCCCTGTGCTTAGGGGATCTCTGTTCCCTTTCCCACCTCCCCTCTTCCATAGAAATCCCCAGACTGAAGTGTGGGAAGGCCCACACCAGCCTACAAGGAGGAGCGAGAGAGTTGCAGTCACCTTGAGGGCTGTCCTCTGGGGTCCAGGCAGGAAGCCAGGGGTCAAAGTCTAGGGACCTTTTGTCCACATCCTGGCTGGAATCATGGAACACCAATGGCTGCCTACGAGAGGTGGAGTTTCAGAGTCAGAAACTGAAGTCAGAAACAGCCCAGGGCCTGTGTTTCCAGCCCACACAGGCCCTGGGCTGGAAACTACTACTATGGAGCCCCTTTGTTGCTCTGCACTGGCCCCTTGGGGAGTGCTAGGGGAGTAAAGCTCAGTCAGCTGAGGCTCCCATAGTCAGGGAGCTTACAGTTTCATGAGGAGAGCCCAGCTGGTAAGCAGGCGCTGCAGACTAGGGGGCAGTGCTGTGACTGAGGCGTTGGGGAAGGATGAACCAGTGGAGAGCAGTGGGCTCAGCCTGAGGGATGGGTGGTTTTCTTTTCTTTCTTTTTTTTTTTTAAAGACGGGGTTTCACCATGTTGGCCAGGCTGGTCTTGAACTCCCAACCTCAGGTGATCTGCCCGCCTTGGCCGCCAAAGTGCTTGGATTACAGGCGTGAGCCACCACGCCCGGCCTTTTTTTTTCCCTTTAAAAAAATTTTTTTTATAGGGATGGGTGGTTTTCCTGGGTCACAGGGAAGCAGGCCATCCAGGGAGAGATACTGGAATGTGAGAAGCCCAGAGGGGCTGGCGCAGGGCTCCTAGGGAACGGCGAACGTGTGTGGTGTGAAGCGTAAGAGTCATGGGTGAAGGGCAGGGCTGATGAGGTGAGTTGGGGGCCACTGAAGATCTCAAACGCCGGGTAAGATATTGGGGCTGGATGCAGTGACCCATGCCTGTAATCCACTTTGGAGGCTGAGGTGGGAGGACTGTTTGAGTCCAGGAGTTCAAGACCAGCTTGGGCTGGAAATGGGGAGACCTCATTTCTTTTTCTTTCTTTTTTTTGAGATGGAGTCTCACTCTGTAACCTAGGCTGGAGTACAATGGCGTGATCTCGGCTCACTGCAACCTCCGCCTCCTGGGTTCAAGTCATTGATTCTCCTGCTCAGCCTCCTGAATAGCTGGGACTACAGCGCATACCACCACGCCTGGCTAATTTTTTGTATTTTTAGTAGAGACAGGGTTTCACCGTGTTAGCCAGGAGCATCTCAATCTCCTGACCTTGGGATCTGCCTGCTTTGGCCTCCCAAAGTGCTGGGATTACAGGTGTGAGCCACCTTGCCCTACTGGGAGACCTCATTTCTACAAAAAATAAACATAAACAAATTAGCTGGGTGGTGTGCGCCTGTGGTCCCAGCTACTCAGGAAGCTGAGGTGGGAGGATTGCTTGAGCCCTGAAGGTTGAGGCTGCAGTGACCTATGATCACGTCAGTGCTCTCTGTCCTGGGCAACAGGATGAGACCCTGTCTCCAAAAAAAAAAAAAAAAGATATTGGACCCTATGCTACAGGCACTGAGGAAGGGCTTTAAGCCACGACCTCCATGGTCAAGGTCTCTGTGGTCCCATGAGGATGGGATGGAGGGGTGACGGGAGACGGGGACGGGTGAGAAAGCTGTGACAATGTCCAGGAAATGGGAAGTCGGACTTTCCTGCAAGCTCACGGTGGCAGGCTCAAAGGTGCGCCCCTGTTGGTGCTCAAGGGGTACCCGCAGAGGACACGAATCGGCCTCTCTTCCCACTACTCCTTACCTGCACCACATCAAACCCCTCAGCGCTGCCCACAGTGCCGTGGGGACTCCCTTACCTGGGATGGGGCTGGGTCTTGTTGAGAAAATGGATCCTCTCCACATCTTCCTGGGCCAGGAGCTCAGGGGAAGGCGTGTCGTCCTGGACACTGTCCTGGCACCAGCAGCCTAAGAGGGCAGATCAGGGTGACCACGCCTGGGGACTGGGCCAAATTCCAGGACTCCCAGGCGCAGGGGAGGAAGGGTCCAACTTCTGTCACACACCCACTCCCCAATCCTAGCCCAAACCTCAGGATGCAGGGTGCCCTTGTGAGGCTGAAGGGTGCCCCAAATCACCCCTAGGTTTTTGGAATCCCACATCCCTATCAGAAGCTGTAATGGGACCAGGCAAGGTGGCTCACGCCTGTAATCCTAGCACTTTAGGAGGCTGAGGCGGGCAAATCACTTGAAGTCAGGAGTTGGAGACCAGTCTGGCCAATATGGTGAAACCCAGTCTCTATTAAAAATATAAAAATTAGCCAGGCATGGTGGCAGGCACCTGTAATCCCAGCACTTTGGGAGGCCAAGGTAGGCCGATCATCTGAGGTCAGGAGTTTAAGACCAGCCTGGCCAACATAGCGAAACCCCACTTTTACTAAAAATACAAAAATTAGCTGGGCATGGTGGCGTACACCTGTAATCCCAGCTACCTGGGAGGGAGGCTGAGGCAGGGGAATCACTTGAACTCCGGAGGTGGAGGTTGCAGTGAGCTGAGATGGCACCATTGCACTCCAGCCTGGGTGACAGAGTGAGACCCTATCTCAAAAAACAAACAAAAAAAGAAGCTGTGCTGAAGAATACCCGTAAGTGGAATCCTGACCATGACCAGGAAGCTAGCTGACAGGAGCACAGAGCTTACAGCTGGCGCTGCCGAGAGCCTTTTCCATTCTGTTCACCTTTGCCTAAAGGCACCATTATTATACCCTTTTTACAGGTAAATGAACGGAGGCACTGAGATCTCAGGTAACTTGCCCAAGGTCACACAGCTAGCAGGAAGATCTGAGAAGCCCTCCCTGCTCCCTAGGCTGGGTCAGATGCCCCTTATGGGGCCCCCAGCCTCGTAGGTAAGCCCAGGAAGTCTGGGTCACTCTGGGCTGTCAGTATTGGGTGACGTAAGCAATTCCTTCATGGGGCTGTGAACTTGGTCACTGATGTGTCACCAGCATCTGGCACAGGGCCTGGAACAGAGGAGGTGCTCGGGTTGGGGAGAAAGGGCTGAGTGAAGCTGGTTGAGGTGACTCACGCCTGTAATCCCAGCACTTTGGGAGGCCAAAGTGGGTGGATCCCCCGAGGTCAGGAGTTTGAAACCAGCCTGGCCAACGTAGTGAAACCCTGTCTCTACTAAAAACACAAATATTAGCCAGGCGTGGTGGTGCACGCCTGTTATCCTAGCTACTTGGGAGGCTGAGGCAGGAGAATTGCTTGAATCCAGGAGGCAGAGGTTACAATGAGCCAAGATTGTACCACTGCACTCCAGCCCAGGCAAGAGAGCCAGAGTCTGTCTCAAAAAAAAAAAAAAAGAAAGAAAGAAAAAGAAAAAAGAAAGGGCTGAATGAAGAGTTAGAGGAATGAGATGACTTGAGGCCTCAAAGCCCTGAGCTCTGACCTCCCTCCCTCTCATCCAGCTCTCTGCCTGAATGCATCACCATACCTTTTCCAAACCAGTGCAGTGACTGGGGCACAGGAGAGCCAAATGAGGCCTGATGCAGAGGCCCTGCCCTCCTCCTGGTTCTGTGATGGAAAGCCCACACAGGAGTATGACACTGTCTCGTCCCACCCTTACAGCCATAACACAGCCTTCAATGAACAAGACCACCAGAGCAAGGCCACAGGCTTGAGAAGGGAGAGGTGGTGTTTCCTATTCACTGCTGCAGCTCCTGCTACTGGTACTGTGTCTGGGATGCAGTAGGTGCCCACAAAGTGGCATCTCAATGAAAGACTAAGTTCATAGTGAGGAAAAAGACCAACTTGAGATGTCACAGTGGATGGTGTCCTCGGCCAGATCCAGCAGTGTCAGATCCAGCAAGGCCTTGGGCCTTGGTCCTCCTTTTCTGTCACCTGGAGGTGAGGATGATGCAGGTCTGGGGTGACCGCAGGAGTCGGGGCACCTTGGAGGGGTGGTGGTCTCCCCTGTGCCTCTTCCTTTCTGGTCTGGTGATGGGGTTACCAGCTTCTCAGGCTTGCTCAGGGCCAGGGAGCGGCGAGGCTTTGGGGACCGAGTCTTCTCGGGGTCTTGGTTTTCTGGGGAAGCAGAGAGTCATGTGTCAGAGGGACCTCGAGGTCACCTGTCTGTCACCAGAGTAAGGCTCAGATGGGAAACTTCCTTGTCTGAGTCAAAGCTATGCCTGGCCTGGAATGGGTACGCCCAGATCCTCAATCACAGGCCTCTTCGTTCAGCCCCTGTCTACACATCAGAATCTTCTTGCAAGCTTTAAAAAATACTGGTCAGGCGCAGTGGCTCGCACCTGTAATCCCTGGGCTTTGTGAGGCAGGCAGATCACTTGAGGTCAAGTGTTCGAGACCAGCCTGAACAACATGGTGAAACCCCGTCTGTACTAAAAGTACAAAAATTAGCAGTGCCTGGTGGCACATGACTGTAATCCCAGCTACTTGGGAGGCTGAGGCAGGAGAATTGCTTCAACCTGGGAGGCAGAGGTTGCAGTGAGCCAAGATTTCATCATTGCACTCCAGCCTGGTAGACAGAGCAAGACTCCATCTCAAAAAATAAAAATAGTGATGCCCAGGTTCTGCTGCAGACCAGTGAACTCCGACTTTCTGGGTGTGAGGCCTTAGTGCTGGTACAAGGAGGAGCTGGGAGTTGAACCCAGGCACGGGCTGCTAAGAAGGCCCCCAGCCAAGGACATCCCTGGAGAAGGAGCCGTGCTCCTTGGTGACCGGGTTCCGCCTCCACTGACAGCTTGTACCTGACATTTGGGTCAGCTTCTTCTTCCGAGGCTTCTGGCAGGCCCCCTGGAGATGGGACTTCTGAGAGCTTGGGGAGCTGGAGGGGGTAGAGTGTCTCCTTCGCCTGGCTGGGTTCTGCCCCAGCCCTGCAGGAATGGAGGAGACAGGTCAGATCCCCCACCCCATCTGCACCCAGCTGCAGTTCCTGCCTTCCAGACAGTGCTCCCCAGTGTCGGATCAGGCCCCCAGGCTGACTTTACAGTTTGGAAACTGGGGACTTATGGGAGGACGCACAGTCAGGACTTTGAAAATGGAGGGTGAGAATGCACATTTCTTCAGGCTGTTTTGGGCCTTGGTCAAGCAGAACGGAATCAATACTTCCCCAGACTGGGCACCTCGAGGATGCTTCACCGTCTCCTCGCCCACGCCCGCGCCTCCTCCTGCCTTCCTCAACACAGTGAAGGCCCCCCACTCACCCCAAGTTCACTGGGGCCTTTTACTCTGGCCTCTCCATTCTTCCTTGTTAACATCTCCTAGATGGACTCACTTCTACCCACATTCTCAGCGACAGTGCTGGCTTGTGCCTGGCTGTCCCTTCTGGATCACTCCGAATAGCATCTTTCCTCATCTTCCTAACTGCTGTCTCTCATCTCACCACCAGCCCTCTACACTACATGTCAGGGACCTCGTTCTAAAAGAATCAAATCTAGGCCAGGTGCGGTGGCTCACACCTCTAATCCAGCACTTTGGGAGGCCGAGATGGGCAGATCACCTGAGGTCAGGAGTTCGAGACCAGCCTGGCCAACGTGGTAAAATCCTGTCTCTACAAAAAATCCAAAAATTAGCTAGGCATGGTGGCACGCGCCTGTAATTCCAGCTACTTGGGAGGCTGAAGCAGGAGAATCGCTCAAATCCGGGAGGCAGAGGTTGCAGTGAGCTGAGATCAAGCCACTGCACCAAGCCTGGGCGACAAAAGCAAAACTCTGTCTCAGGAAAAAAAAACAACAACAGAAGAGGCCAGTGGTGGCTCACACCTGTAATCCTAGCACTTTGGGAGGCCGAGATGGGTGGATCACCTGAGGTCAGGAATTCGAGAACGGCCTGGCCAACATGGTGAAACCCCATCTCTACTAAAAATATAAAAATTAACTGGGTATAGTGGCAGATGCCTGTAGTCCCAGCTACTCAGGAGGCTAAGGCAGGAGAATCGCTTGAACCCGGGAGGTGGAGGTTGCGGTGAGCCGAGAGCGCACCACTTCACTCTAGCCGGGCAACAGAGTGAGACTCTGCCTCAGAAAAAAAAGAAGAAACTATCTGAGTATATCTGAGTAAGAGCTTGCAGACATGAGAAGACGCATGGGCGTCTGGGGACAGGCAAGTCGCTAGGTGTGATTGGAGGTCTGCGTGGCATGGAGATGATGCGTGAGGGATCTGAGCCAGGTTCTGACGCAGGCTCATCTCTGTGACCTTAACCTCTCCGTGCTTCAGTTCCATCATGTGCAAAACAGGACCACACTAGCTTTTCCCTTCTGTGTTTTTCCTGACAATTAAATGTGAGCTAACACATAGAAACATAGTAAGTCAGGCTTGGTGGCCCAGTCCTATAATCCCAGCACTTTGGGAGGCCAAGGCAGGAGGATTACTTGAGCCCAGGAGTTCAAGACCAGCTTGGGCAACATAGTAAGACCCCGTCTCTCCAAAAAACAAACAAACAAATTGGCCAGACGTTGGTGGCACATGCCTGTAGTCCTAGCTACTTAGAAGTTTGAGGCAGGAGAATTGCTTGACCCCTGGAGTTTGAGCCCTGGGAGGTGGAGGTTGCAGTGAGCTATGATCATGTCGCTGCACTCCAGCCTGGGTGACAGAGTGAGACCCTATTCCAAAAAAAAAAAAAAAAGGAAACACCTGGAACATACCAGTCCCCAAAGGCTGGATGTGCTGGGTGCTGTCGCTGTTACTGGAGTGTAAAACATACTGGCAGAGGCCTGGGAGGCAGAGTTTGCAGTGAACAGAGATTGTGCCACGGCACTCCAGCCTGGGCAACAGAGTGAGAACTTGTCTCAAAATAAATAAATAAGTAAACAAGTCTGGCCAAGATGGTGAAACCCTGTCTCTACCAAAAATACAAAACTTAGCCGGGTGTGGTGGCAGCTGTAATCCCAGCTACTCGGGAGGCCGAGGCAAGAGAATTGCTCGAACCCGGGAGGTGGAGGTTGCAGTGAGCTGAGATCACACCACTGCACGCCAGCCCGGGTGACAGGGTGATATTCTGTCTAAAAAAAAAAAAAAAAAACCCACACAAATAAATAAATAAGTAAATGAAATATGCTGGCAGAATGGTAGGAGATGAGGCTGGGAGGTTTGGCAGGGATTAGGACGGCAGGGATGAGATCCCAAAGGATTTTCAGCACATGGCCAATGAGGGGAGGTGAAGAAGATGAAAATTACTGAGGGATTTTATGCCAGAGGAAAGTCATGATCAGATTTGTTTATTTCTTCTCATTATTTTATGAGACAGTCTCACTGTTTCACTCAGGCTGGAGTGCAGTGGAGCGATTTTAGCTCACTGCAACCTCCACTTTCCAGGTTCAAGCGATTCTCCTGCCTCAGCCTTCTGAGTAGCTGGGATTATGGGCATGCACCACCACAACCAGCTAACTTTGTATTTTTAGTGGAGATGGGTTTTCACCATGTTGCCCAGGCTGGTCTCAAACTCCTGACCTCCAGCGATCCACCCGCCTCAGCCTCCCAAAGTGGTGGGATTACAAGTGTGAGCCACCTCTGAGTTCCCACGGCATCTTGCACATCTGACTTTGTCCCCTCTACCAGGCCTTGACACAAGGGTTGCTCGGTATCCCTGGTGGCCGGAACCACACTTGGCACATCGCAGGCACCAGGAAACGCTGGCTGAACTACTTACCCGCAAGGACACCTTCCGCATTAGTGGCGTGGCATTTCAGCAAGGCCTTGACTGCATCGATGCTTCTTTGGAGGTACTGAATATACTGCAGTACATGCACCAGAATCTCCTTCTGACTCAAGAGAAAGACGGGGTTTGGCCGAGCGCGGTGGCTCACGCCTGTAATCCCAACACTTTGGGAGGCCGAGATGGGAGGATTACGAGGTCAAGGGTTCAAGACCAGCCTAGCCAACATAGTGAAACCCCGTCTCTACTAAAATACACAAATTAACTGGGTGTGGTGGTGCATGCCTGTATTCCCAGCTACTCGGGAGGCTGAGGCAGGAGAATCACTTGAACCAGGACCCAGGAGGCAGAGGTTGCAGTGAGCCAAGATCATGCCACTACACTCCAGCCTGAGCTACAGAGCAAGACTCCATCTCAAAAAAAAAAAAAAAGACATGGTTGAGCGCATCAGCCAGGGCTCCAGATAACGTGAGGCTGCTGGGGACCAGAGACGCAGAGGCTCCAGGATCTCATGCCCCATCCACCCCAACAACTCCTCAGTCGGCAGAGACCTTCCTGTTCTGCTGTCTAGACCTCACTGCAGCACAGTGAGACAGGGGCGACAGCTACAGAAATGGAGGCTCAAAGTGCTAAGGGGCTTGCTAAGGCTACAGAAATTGGCTGGGTGCGGTGGCTCACACCTGCAATCCCAACACTTTGGAAGGCCAAAGCGGATGGATCACTTGAAGTTAAGAGTTCGAGACCAGGTTGGCCAACGTGGCAAAACCTCGTCTCTCATAAAAATACAAAAATAAGCCAGGCGTGATGGTGCATGCCGGTAGTCCCAGCTACTCAGGAGGCTGAAGCAGCAGAATCACTTGAACCTGGGAGGCAGAGGTTATAGTGAGCTGAGGTCATGCTACAGCACTCCAGCCTGGACAACAGAGCAAGACTGTCTCAAAAAAGGTCTGCCTGCCTCCTGGGGCAGTTTTTGGCACATGCTCCCTGGCGTCTCACCGGCCCTCGGCTCATGCTGTATTCTCTATCTGCAAAGCCTCCTCTTCTCGCCACGAACTCCCTCACCCGGCTTCTCCTCCTCTGCACCTCTGCACAGTGGTCTCCTCTTCCAGAAGTGCCACCTCCCTTTCCCTCTCACGCAGGCTGGGTGAGCTGTTCCCTCCTGCATTCTTTTTTTTTAAATTGAGATGGAGTGTTGCCCTTTTTGCCCAGGCTGGAGTGCAATGGCTCCATCTCCATTCACTGCAACCTCTGCCTTCCGGGTTCAAGTGATTCTCCTGCCTCAGCTTCCCAAGTAGCTAGGATTACAGGCATGTGCCACCACGCCCAGATAATTTTGTAATTTTAGTAGAGATGAGGTTTCACCATGTTGGTCAGGCTGGTCTTGAACTCCTGACCTCAGGTGATCCACGTGTCTCGGCCTCCCAAAATGCTGGGATTACAGGCATGAGCCACCTTACCCGGTCCCCTCCTGCACTCTTGTGACACCCTGGGCCTATCTCCACCAAGGCACTTGCTACACTGTTTTATAATAATTGGTCATTCTCTGCACTGACTGTGAACTACTTAAGAGTGTGACTTCAGACTGTAGCAAACTGATTTCTCATCCCAAGCACAAAGAATTGAGAGGTCACTCAGCAAGGGACTGTCAAAGGAAGGAGTCTCTCCACAGTACCACGAAGGATGCCTCCTGCCCTGCAGGTATCATCTATGCAGCCACCAAATACCTCTTGAGTTGATACTGGAGTCACAAAGCTAAAAGAGACTACTACTGACTAGGGGCCAGGTATGTCACAGTAAACTAGACGTGCTTTTTTTTTTGAGACAAAGTCTCACTCTGTGGCCCAGGCTGGAGTGTAGTGGCGCAATCTCAGCTCACTGCAACCTTCCCCTCTCAGGTCCAGATTCAAGCGATTCTCCTGCCTCAGCCTCTTGAGTAGCTGGAAATACAGGCATGCGCCACCATGCCCAGCTAAATTTTTGTGTTTTTGTGGAGACGGGGTTTCACCATGTTGGCCAGGCTGGTCTTGAACTCTTGATTTCGTGATCCATTCGCCTCGGTCTCCCAGAGTGTTCGGATTACAGGCGTGAGCCACTGCGCCCGGCCCACTTGCTGCTATTTAAAGACCTGCTTCCCAAATCTGCCCTCTCTCCTCTATTCCCCGTACCTTTGTGAGCTTCTTGGTCTTCAGGCCTATGGGCAGCAGCAGTGCCAACTCTTGCAGTTTGCTAGTGTGGTTTTTCCTCTGCTTCCTGTTTGGGGACAGGAGCAGGTTTTGGTTAGGACATCCAAAACCAAATTCCGCATTCAACCTGCAAACCCGCCTGTTTTACCCATTTTAGAGCTGCCCACATCCCAGCCTGGACACTCAAGACTGAATCCCAGGCATCACCCGTACTTGTTACTTCCCCTTAGCCCTTGACCAGTCAGTCACCAGATCTTACCCATTCCTCCTCCATCACCTTCTCTTCAACCCCAGAGCCCTGCCCTATCCATGTGTTCACATTCTTATAGTTCACCCAGCCCCACCATTTGGCTTCTTCCAGCCCTACTTTCTGTTAGGCTCAGGGTCACCTTCCTGAAACACAAATCTGACCACGTCACTGTCTTGCTTCAAACCTTTCCATGTCATCCCATTGTTAAGGATCAAGTTTAAGTTCCTAATGTGGGGTGGGCACAGTGGCTCATGCCTGTAATCCCAGCACTTTGGGAGGCCAAAGTGGGCAATCACCTAAGGTCAGGAGTTTGGGACTAGCCTGGTCAACATGATGAAACCCCATCTCTACCAAAAAAACAAAAATTAGCTAGGTGTGGTGGCACGCACCCAGCTACGTGGGAAGCTGAGGTAGGAGAGTCAGTTGAACCCAGGAGTTGGAGGTTGAAGTGAGCCAAGATCATGTCACTGGACTCCAGCCTGGGAGACAGCATGAGACTCCATCTCAAAAAAACAAATAAGGCCAAGCACAGTGGCTGACGCCTGTAATCCCAACACTTTGGGAGGCAGGTGTATTTTTAGTAGAACCTCGTCTCTACTAAAAATATGAGGTGGGCAGATCACCTGAGGTGAGAAGTTTGAGACCAGCCTGGCCAACATGGTGAAACCCTGTCTCTACTAAAAATGCAAAAATTAGCCGGGCGTGGTAGTAATCTCCTGTAATCCCAGCTCCTTGGGAGGCTGAGGCAGGAGAATGGCTTGAACCTGGGAGGCAGAGGTTGCCGTGATTCAAGATCATGCCATTGCACTCCAGCCTGGGGAACAAGAGTGAGACTTCATCTCAATCAATCAGTCAATACAAAAATTAGCCAGGCGTGGTGGCAATCTCCTATAATCCCAGCTACTGGGGAGGCTGAGGCAGGAGAATGGCTTGAACCTGGGAGGCCGAGGTTGCCGTGATTCAAGATCGTGCCATTGCACTCCAGCCTGGGGAACAAGAGCGAGACTTCATCTCAATCAATCAATCAATCAATCAGTCAATACAAAAATTAGCCAGGCTGGTGGCAAGCACCTGTAATCCCAGCTACTGGGGAGGCTGAGGCAGGAGAATTGCTTGAACCTGGGAGGTGGAGGTTGGAGTGAGCTGAGATTGCACCACTGCACTCCAGCCTGGGTGACACAGCAAGACGCTATCTCAAAAAAAAAAAAAACAACGTCCTAATGGGGCTTATCATTTGTGGCCTGGCCCAGTTGATCATTCTGGTCTCGCCTCTTGCTTCCTTTGGCTCTCTCCCATCAACTGCGAAGGCCCCCTCGCCCTGGTGCTCTCACACCTCTGATCACTGCACCAGGCTGTCGTCTGTGTTGTTGGTACCACTGTACCCCTAGCACCTAGAACAGGGCCTGGAATATTGTGACGACTCACTGTGTATTTGCTAAGTGAGTTAATAAATATGGACATGAAATAAGTTGTCTTGGCTGGGAGCAGTGGCTCATGCCTGTAATCCTAGCACCTTGGGAGGCCAAGGTGGGTGGATCGCGTGAGCTCAGGAGCTCGAGACCAGCCTGGCCAACATGGTGAAATGCTGTCTCTACTACAAATACAAAAAATTACCCGGGCGTGGTGGTGGGCACCTGTAAACCCAGCTACTCAGGAGGCTGAGACAGGAGAATCGGTGGCTGGCAAATTTTTTAATTTTTTGTAGAAGTGCACTCCACCACACCAGTGGTGCATGCCTTTAGTCCCAGCTACTTTTCGGGGCTGAGGTAGGAGGATCACTGGAGCCAGGGAGGTTGAGGGTGCAGTGAGCCATGATCACTCCATTACACTCTAGTCTGGGCAACAGAATGAGACCCTGTCTTGAAAAATAAAACAAAACAAAAAACTCCAACAACAAATACAGCCCCTTCTTCTGGAGATGACGGTATCTTTGGGACAATTAATCAAATTGTCATACAAATAAAATTGCAAGGAAGACCAGAAAAAAAGCAACATAATATATTGGGTTCAGGGGGCATTGTAAATGAAAATGTGGCAGCCTCTTGTTCAAAAATTGAGAAATTCAAGATGCTGAGAACAGCATCAAACCAAGCATCAGACCATCCTGAGCACAGGGCCCTATGTGACTACACAGGTCACATGTCTATGAAGTTGGCCATGATAAAGAAAAAAGTCTTGCTTGGTGGTTTTTTTTTTTGAGACGGAGTTTCGCTCGTTACCCAGGTTGGAATGCAATGGCGCAATCTCGGCTCACTGCAACCTCCGCCTCCTGGGTTCAGGCAATTCTCCTGCTTCAGCATCCTGAGTAGCTGGGATTACAGGCACATGCCACCATGCCCAGCTAATTGTTTGTATTTTTAGTAGAGATGGGGTTTTACCTTGTCGACCAGGATGGTCTCGATCTCTTGACCTCGTGATCCACCCACCTCGGCTTCCCAAAGTGCTGGGATTACAGGCTTGAGCCACCACTCCCGGCCTTGCTTGGTGTTTTAGAAGCTTGTAAAAGGAGGCCAGGCATGGTGGCTCACACCTGTAATCCCAGCACTTTGGGAGGCTGAGGTGGGAGGATCCCTTGAGGTCAGGAGTTTGAGACCAGCCTGTCCAACATGGCAAAACCATCTCAAAACTAAAAATACAAACATTAGCTGGACATAGTGGCACAGAGGGTTTCATGTAAACTGTAGTCCCTGGGTGTTTACTCTGGGTTTTACAAAGCACTGGGTGAAACTTCTTGGCAAACACAGAGCTTAGAAAGGGAGGAATTGAGTGTCTTGGCATCCCCTGGGCAGCTGTCTTGAATAGGTATAAACCTGGGATCTGCTCTCAGGGGCCTCCAGGAACCAGGTACCACCTCCCAGCCCTGCCTCTTTCTTTGCTGGATGGTTCTGGATTTAGCCAATTTCTTTCCTCTCAGTCTCTATATTTTCATCCACTAATCCCAGCTGTGCCCTCTGGGCTTTCAGGGAACAGGTCAGCTCCAGCCTCATGGGTTTTCTTACTGTTTCTCTAAACTGCCAAGTTATTTCTGCTTTAGGGCCTTTACCATTCCCTCTGCTTAGAATGTTGCAAGCAGAGGGAATAATAAAGTTTTTGCCTTGGTTTTTTTGTTTTGCTGGCTTGTTTGTTTTTTGAGACAGAGAGTTGCTCTGTCACCCAGACTGGTGTGTAACAGCCTGTAACCTCAAAATCCTGAGCTCCAGCAATCCTTCTGCCTCAGTCTCCCTAGTAGCTGGGACTTTAGGCACACACCACGCCAGGCTATTTTTAAAATTTTTTTATAGTGACAAGGCTGTGAGCAGTGGCTCACATCTGTAATCCCAGCACTTTGGAGCCTGAGGCAGGATGAACCCTTGAGCCCAGGAGTTTGAGTTCAGCCTGGGCAACGTAGTGAGACCCTGCCTCTACAAAAAAAAAAAAAAAACTTTAAAAAATAAATTTTAACCCTGGGAGCAGTGGCTCCTGCCTGTAATCCTAGCACTTTAGGAGGTCGAAGAGGGTGGGTCACCCGAGGTCAGGAGTTCAAGACCAGCCTGACCAACATGGCAAAACCCCATCTCTACCAAAATACAAAAATTAGCTGGGCATGGTGGCAGGCATCTGTAATCTCAGCTACTTAGGAGGCTGAGGCAGGAGAATTGCTTGAATCCAGGAGGCGGAGGTTGTAATGAGCTGAGATCACACCATTGCACTCCAGCCTGGGCAACAAGAGCAAAAATTTCATCTCAAAAAGTAAATAAATAAAATAAAATAAAATTTAAAATGGAATTTTCTGTAGAGACACAGTCTCTCTATATTGCACAGGCTGTGAAATCGTCTTTCTTTTTTTTTGTTGTTAATTATAAATATGAACTCCATGAAGGCAAGATTTTTTTTTTTTTTTTTTGAGGCAGAGTCTTGCTCTGTTGCCCAGGCTGGAGTGCAGTGGTGGGCTCTTGGCTCATTGCAACCTCCACCTCCTGGGCTCAAGTGATTCTCCTACCTCAGCGTCCCCAGTAGCTGGGATTAGAGGCACACACCACCATGGAGGGCAAGATTTTTTGTCTTATTTACTGCTATAACCCAGGTTGATTTATCCACAAAATGCAGAAAGCACAGTACCTGAACCCCATGATGCTTTTAGGGGCTCATGAAAATGTTCTAGTTCCTATTAAATTAGAATAACAAAAAATATCAGCCTGTACTATACTTGTCTGTATACTATATCTGTACTATACTTGTCTTTATATCAATACTGTCATAAACCACAGTTGTTCACAGTTTTCTATGGAGGGAGGGGATCAAGAAGGCACAATTGTATAGGGCCCACAGAAGCCATAGTGCTGCCCTGGTTACATCTCTTAAATCCCCGACTAATGCCTAACACTTAGTGGGTACTCACCCTGCCCCTACTTACTTTATTTTACAGGAACTAGAAGGAGCCCTAACCAAAAGCCAGTCTAAACGTCTCATATTAAATTTGGAAAGACCAAGGCCCAGCCCTTCATTTGTTTTACTAGTGTGCAGGGATGTAAGAGTAAGAGCTCCTCCAGCCAGGTTCAGTGGCTCACGCCTGTAATCCCAGCACTTTGGGAGGCCAAGGTGGGTAGATCACAAGGTCAGGAGTTCAAGACCAGCCTGGCCAACATAGTGAAACTCCGTCTCTACGAAAAATACAAAAAAATTAGCCAGGTGTGGTGGCATGTGCCTGTAATCCCAGCTACTCAGGAGGCTGAGGTGGGAGATTCACTTGAACCCAGGAGGTGGAAGTGGTTGCAGTGAGCTGAGACCACACCATTGTATTCTAGCCTGGGTGACAGAGTGAGACTCCATCTCAAAAAAAAAAAAAGAGTAAAAGCTCCCCCAACAAAAATAATTTTAAAAATATTTAAAATGAGCTCCACAAAAGTGGGACAAAGTAGGGGACAGTCCCAAGAGGTGGTATAAAGGTTGACAGATAAGCTCCAGTTTTTGAAGCAGAAAGACTGGTATTCAAATCCTAGCTCCACCACTTGCTGTGTGACTTTGGGCAACTGCTTTCAGTTCTCTGAGCCTGTTTCTTCCTCATTTACAAAATGGAGGTGGCTAGGAAAACCCTGATCTTGTCTGGAAGGGGTTTAGTATAGTACCTGGTACATAGGGAGTGTTCATGAAATGTGAGTTCAAGTAAGTGAGTGGACAGTCATTTGTCAGAATGATTTTAGGGGTCGGAGGTGTTGGAGAATGAGGTATATTTTTGCTTGACCAACATCCAATCCCACCTTTCTGTTAACAGTACCTCAATTTTTCTTTGAGCCACATTTCTCTTCCACTCTCAGTCCATGTGGTTGAGAGAGGCTGACCTTATCTTCCCCTTTCAGTAGGGAGCACAGAACCAAGGTCCTGCCAAGAATAGTCATAGTGATTGGTTCAGAGCTGGGGCTAGGTTTGGCCAATCAGACCCAGTCAGTCTTAGAAAGAGCCTTTCTCTTCTGGGTATATGGAGTTGAAAAGATATGGACCTGGAGCTGCTGGGAACCATCTTGCCTTTCTAAAGGGAGAATCTGTGGCCGGGCATGATGGCTCACACCTGTAATCCCACCACTTTGGGAGGTCGAGGCAGGCACATCATTTGAGGTCAGAAGTTCAAGACCAGCCTGAGCAACCTGGTGAAACCCCATCTCTACTAAAAATACAAGAAAATTAGCCAGGCATGGTGGCACACGCCTGTAATCTCATCTACTCAGAAGGCTGAGGTAGGGGAATCGGCTACTCAGGAGGCGGAAGTTGCAGTGAGCCGAGATCGTGCCACTGCACTCCAGCTCAGGTGACAGAGTGAGACTCCATCTCAAACAAACGAACAAACAGTAAGTAAAATAAATAAATAAAGCAAAGGGAGAACTTGTTTGAGACAGAACCCAACACAGACAATAGCAGAGGCCAGAGACGGAGACTCCTGGCAACATCATTTAACCTCCATCCTGGAACCAGCCAAGGCTGACACCCCTGAGTTTTTTTGTTAAATGATCCAATAAATCCCTTTTTCATGCTTAAGCCAGTTTTTGCTGGGTTTCTGTTAATTGCAACTTAGAGTCTTCACCAATACAAGGACCCCCACGTCTAGAAAGGGGTGGGAAAGAATGAATTGTCGGCAACTCTAAAACTCCAGGAGGATGGGCAGTGGGATAGGCCTTCATTTTCTTCATGTCGCTCCTTCTGAGCACAGGATCTAGGTAGAGAACCTGAAGAAAGCACACAGTCCTTGTCTTACCATGTCCCGATTTAAAATTTTTTGACTTTATGATGGTGTGAAAGCCATACAAATTCAGTAGAAACCACGCTTCTCTTACCATGTTGGACAGCACCAGTGGGTCACACCTCCCAATCAGCTCTTTTTTTTTTTTTTTTTTTTTTTTTTTTGCGACGGAGTTTCGCTCTTGTTACCCAGGTTGGAGTTCAATGGCGCGATCTCGGCTCACCGCAACCTCCGCCTCCTGGGTTCAGGCAATTCTCCTGCCTCAGCCTTCCGAGTAGCTGGGATTACAGGCATGCGCCACCGTGCCCAGCTATTTTTTTTTTTTTTGTAATTTTCAGTAGAGACGGGGTTTCACCATGCTGACCAGGATGGTCTCGATCTGTTGACCTCGTGATCCACCCGCCTCGGCCTCCCAAAGTGCTGGGATTACAGGCTTGAGCCACCGCGCCCGGCAGCTCTTTTGTTTTTTTAGACCGAGTCTCACTCTCTCACCCAGGCTGCGGTGCAGTGGTGCAATCTTGGCTCACCGCAACCTCTGCCTCCTGGGTTCAAGTGATTCTCCTGCTTCAGCCTCCCAAGTAGCTGGGATTACAGGCATGCACCACCATGCCTGGCTAATTTTTGTATCTTTCGTAGAGAAGGGGTTTCGCCCTGTTGGCCAGGCTGGTCTTGAACTCCTGACATCAAATGATCAGCCCACCTTGGCCTCCCCAAGTGCTGAGATTACAGGCATGAGCCACCAGCCATGCATTTTTCACATACCATATTTTCAATTCAGGATGGGTTTATCAGGACATAACCCTGTAAATGCTTAATTTTGGAGCTAATGAAGAGATAGTTGGATGGAAAGTTATTGGGGGAAATGGTAGGGGTTAACGTGAACTTTGGCCTTATTTTTTCTTTATCCTAACTTTAGAGGGAGGGAGAAATCTGATCCAACCCTCAAACTGCTGTGAAAATCCCCTCTAAGCTCAGGTGCAGTGGCTCATTCCTGTAATCCCAGCACTTTGGAAGGCTGAGGTAGGTGGATCACGAGGTCAGGAGATCGAGACCATCCTGGCCAACACGGTGAAACCCTGACTCCACCAAAAATACAAAAAAATTAGCCAGCCATGCTGGCACATGTCTGTAATCCCAGCTACTTTGGAGGCTGAGGCAGGAGAATCACCTGAACCTGGGAGGAGGAGGTAGCAGTGAGCCGAGACTGTGCCACTGCACTCCAGTTTGGGCAACAGAGTGAGACTCCATCTCAAAAATGAAAAAAAGAAAATCGCCTCTATAAGATTCCTTACACTTGACTTGGTAGGTGCTTGATGGATGAATGAATGCGTGAATAAAAGAAAGGAAATAAAGATTTGGTGGCTCACACCTGTAATCCCAGCAATTTTGGAGGCTGAGGCAGGAAAATCACTTGAGCCTAGGAATTTGAGACCAGCGTAGGCAACATAGTGAGACCTTGTCTACAATTTTATTTTTGACACAGAGTTTCCCTCTTGTTACCCAGGCTGAAGTGCAATGGTGCAATCTTGGCTCACTGCAACCTCCGCCTCCTGTGTTCAAGTGATTCTCCTGCCTGAGCCTCTCAAGTAGCTGGGATTACAGGCATCTGCCACCACGCCCTGCAAATTTTTGTATTTGTAGTAGAGATGGGGTTTCACCATGTTGGCCAGGCTGGTTTCAAACTCCGGACCTCAGGTGATCCACCTGCCTTGGCCTTCCAAAGTGCTGGGATTACAGACATGAGCCATCATACCCAGCCAAAAAAGTTTTTTTAAATTAGTCGGGCATAGTGGAGTGTGTGTATGGTCATGCATACTTGGGAGGCTGACATGGGAGCATTGCTTCAGCCTGGGAGGTCAAAGCTGCAGTGAACTGTGATTGCATCACTGCATTCCAGCCTGGGCAACAGAGCAAGATCCTGTCTAAAAGAAAAAGAGCCAGGCGTGGTGGCTCACGCCTGTAACTCCAGCACTTTGGGGGGCTGGGTGGATCACTGGAGCCCAGGAGTTTCAGACCAGCCTTGGCAACATGGCAAAAACCCATCTCTACAGAAAATACAAAAATTAGCCAGGCATAGTGGGGCACGCCTGTGGTCCCAGCTACTAGGGGGCTGAGGCAAGAAGATTGTTTGAGCCCAGGAGGTCGAGGCTGTAGTGGGCCGGGATTGCACCACTGCATTCTAGCCTGAATGACAGAGGAAGACCTTGTCTCAAAAAAAAAAAAGGGAAAGAGGCCAGGCTCAGTGACTGTGGGAGGCCGACGCAGGTAGATCACCTGAGGTCAGGAGTTCGAGACCAGCATAACCAACATGATGAAGCCCTGTCTCTACTGAAAATACAAAACTATCCGGCTGTGGTAGCATATGCCAGCAGCTTTGATCTCCCAGGCTGAAGGCCAGCTACTTAGGAGGCTGAGGCAGAAGAACTGCTTGAACCCAGGAGGTAGAGGTTGCAGTGAGCCGAGTCATGCCATTACATTTCAGCCTGGGAAACAAGAGTGAAACTGGGTCTCAAAAGAAAAAAAAGAAAGAAGGAAAGACACTCAGAATGTCAATTGGGTGTGGTGGCTTGTAATCCCAGCACCTTGGGAGACCAAGATAGGAGAATCACTTGAGGCCAGAAGTTCAAGACCAGTCTGAGCAACACAGCAAGACCCTGTCTCTACAATAAACAGAGAAACTGGCTAGGTGTGGTGGCATGTGCCTGTAATCTTAGCTGTTCAGAAGGCTGATGCAGGAGGATCAAGTCCAGGCTCAAACCCAGGAGTCTGAGGCTGTAGTGAGCTATGACTGCACCACTGCCTTCTAGCATGGGCAACAGAGTGAGTCCCTAGCTCTGAAAACAAACAAACTCAGAATGTCACAGGCTGCAAGGACCTTAGAAGTTATCTTTGCCCTAAAAATTAAAAAAGTAAAATAGAAAAAAAGAAATGGTGGTTTATGCCTGTAATCCCAGCTCTTTGGGAGGCTGAGGCAGGCAGACTGCTTGAAGCCAGGAGTTCAAGACTAGTCTGGGCTACGTGGCAAAACCCTATCTTTACAAAAAATACAAAAACTAGCCAGGCATGGAGGTGTGCGCCTGCAGTCCCAGCTACTTGGGAGGCTGAGGCAGATTAATCGCTTGAGTTTGGGAGGCAGAGGTTGCAGTGAGCTCGGATCGCACCATTGCACTGGAGCCTGGGCAACAGGAGAGAAACCCTATGTCAAAAATAAATAAATAAATAAATAAATAAATAAGAAATGATCTTTGCCGATCACCTCAGGGTACTCTCATCTAGAAAATGGCAGAAGTTGGCTGGGCGCGGTGGCTCAAGCCTGTAATCCCAGCACTTTGGGAGGCCAAGGCAGGTGGATCACAAGGTCAAGAGATCGAGACCATCCAGGTCAACATGGTGAAACCCCGTCTCTACTAAAAATATAAAAAATTAGCTGGGCATGGTGGTGCATGCCTGTAATCCCAGCTACTTGGGAGGCTGAGGCAAGAGAACTGCCTGAACCCAGGAGGCGGAGGTTGTGGTGAGCCGAGATTTCGCCATTGCACTCCAGCCTCGGTAACAAGAGCGAAACTCTATCTCAAAAAGAAAATGGCAGAAGTCTTAGCACACAATTCCTCACGGGGTTGTTGTATGGATTAACAGTTATCATACAAACAAAGTTTAGCAAAAAGTCCAGCAAACGGTAAATGATCAGCGAATGTTTTTGTTATAATTATTCAATGAGAGTGGCTGGGGCTATAAGGGAGATGGGGCAAGCTCTTACCTCTCATTGGGACCCAGTGAACTAGCTCTGGGCTGTTCAGAGGAACATAAGTATCTGCTGGAACCCAACATCTGCAAAGAGGGAAAAAGAATGATTAGTGACCTCTGGGATTGCAGGAAGGATGGGCAGGAAGCCTGATTGGCACCCTTCATTTTCCCCACAATGCTCCTTTGAGCATCTAGAGTTCCCAAAATATAGAGTCCCCAGCCCCAATAAATTATGGGCCCAGAGACCCAAATTAAAATTGCTAAACCTTGGCCAGATGTGGTGGCTCGCGCCTGTAAACCCAGTATTTTGGGAGGCCGAGGCAGGCAAATCACTTGAGGTCAGGAATTTGAGACCAGTCTGGCCAACATGGTGAAATGCTGATTCTACTAAAATTACAAAAATTAGCCAGGCATGGTGGTGCATGCCTGTAATCCCAGCTACTCAGGAGGCTGAGGCCTGGGAGGCTGAGGCAGGAGAATCACTTGAACCCAGGAGGCGGAAGTTGCAGTGAGCTGGGAATGAGCCACTGCACTCCAGCCTAGGTAACAGAATGAGACTGTCTCAAAAAACAAACAGACAAACTAAAAAAAACCCAAAAACAAATCCCTAAACTTCTAAACTCAAAACTGTGAATCCCAAATTGTAAATCTGAGCCTTAAATCATGCTCCAGGCCTAAAACTAAAACCAGTAAATCCCTAAACTTTGACTTTAGAACTTAGACATTAATAGTGAGATGCCAGACTCTGAAACAGAGACTATCAGGCTTTAAAAGTGTGGCTTGAGACCTACAGACTGTGATTTTAAAACTAAAACAGGCCAGGTGCGATGGCTCACGCCTGTAGTTCCAGCACTTTGGGAGGCCAAGGCAGGTGGATCACCTGAGGTCAGAAGTTCGAGACCAGCCTGGCCAACATAGTGAAACCCTGTCTCTACTGAAAATACAAAAATTGGCTGGGCGCAGTGGCTCACGCCTGTAATCCCAGCATTTTGGGAGACCAAGGCGGGTGGATCACGAGGTCAAGAGATCGAGACCATCCTAGTCAACATAACATGGTGAAACCCCGTCTCTACTAAAAATACAAAAAATTAGCTCGGCATGGTGGCCCGTGCCTGTAGTCCCAACTACTGGGGAGGCTGAGGCAGGAGAATTGCCTGAACCCAGGAGGCGGAGGTTGTGGTGAGCTGAGATCGCACCATTGCACTCCAGCCTGAGTAAGGAGCGAAACTCCATCTCAAAAAAAAAAAAGAAAATACAAAAATTAGCTGTGTGTGGTGGCACATGTATGTAGTCCCAGCTACTCAGGAGGCTGAGACAGGGGAATCACTTAAACCTGAGAGGCAGAGGCTGCAGTGAGCCACGATCACGCCACTGCACTCCAGCCTGGGTGCCACAGAGGGAGACTCCATCTCAAAAAAAAAACTTTAGAGTCCCAAAATGAGGACCTAAATCTTCACTTTGGAGACCTCCCAAAGCCAGGCACAGTGGCTCATCCCTGTAATCCTAGCACTTTGGGATACCAAGGCGGGAGGACTGCTTGATCTCAGGAGTTTGAGACCAGCCAGGCAATATGGCAAAACTTCACCTCTACCAAAAAAAACAAAAAAATTACTTGGGCTTAGTGGCATATGCTTGTAGTCCCAGCTACTTGGGAGGCTGATGTGGGAGGACTGTTTGAGCCCAGGAGGTCAAGGCTGCAGTGAGCTAAAATCACACCACTGCACTCCAGCCTGGGTGACAAAGTGAGACCTTGTCTCAAAAACAAACAAAAGAAGGAGGCTTCCCAAACATACAAACACTAAACTCTAATACTGAGATACCCCAGGCCCCCCAGACTGTCAACTTCTGATCTCCAAATATGATTGTAATACTGGGATTACAGACCGCAAGCCGTACCACTACGAACCCATAACCTAAGATAAGAAATCCAGGCCCCTACAAAGTAAACCTCACTCCCCCAAATTGACCTCTAAATCCCCAAACTGTCCCTCAAATTATGATCCCAACTCTAAAACTGAGATCTCGAATGTGAGTCCTACTCTGAGACCCAAGACCCTAAAACTGGAGCTCCCATATTCAATGTGGGGACTCCAGGCCCTAAAACGTCCTTCTCAAAGACCCGAACTTCGACTCCAAACCGTACACTGGGGACGTAGGCCCTAAATGTATACTGAGGCTTCAATTGCCCCAAATCAGCCTCCAGACTCTCAAAATGCTGTATCATAAGTCAGAACTAAGACTTCCAGATCTCCAAATTGGGATCTCTGGATTCCAAGGAGAAAGTTCCCAATCACAAAACCGAAGCCCTTCAGATTCCAGAACTAGTCACCCGTAGACGCAAATCCCGAGATCTCAGATCGGAACTCGAGAGCCCAGGTCCCCAACACAGTCCTCCGTTTCCCAAACTCCAGCCTCCATACCCGGCTTCAAACCCAAACTCCTCCAACCGTGACCCTACACCCAGAGCATGTTCTGTTCCCCTGAGCTCCTCCCGAGGTAGGCTTCTGTGGGGATCCCGGGTTCCCCTAAGCCCAGCTAGTTCCGGGGGTCCCCCGTGCCCCATGCCCCATTCCCCTCAGCAACCAGCACCCTCCTCAGGGCGTGCAAAATGGCGTGAGGCTGCCGACCCTTCTGGTTTCTCCAGGCCCCACTTTCGGAAGCCCGATCAGACAGCGTCTCAAGCGGGTCCCGGGAAGCTGGCCGCGCGCGCAGGGGTCCCAGCCGGTCTCGGACACCAAATTTCCAACCCGGACTTGGGAGGTTGGGTGCGAATCCTCCCAGTGCGAGGATCCTGCGCGAGGCGTGAGGAGCAGAGCAAGAGTGAGTTCCCGAGGCCAGGCCACGCCCCACCAGACAAGGTGTGCTGGGCACGAGACGTCGGGGTTGAAAGGGCGGGATGCAAATGGCCGTGCGCACGCGCGCCTCGGAAAGGGCCCTGTCGTCTTGCAGTGTGAGCTCGGTCTAGAGCCTTCAGACGAGGCCTTTGCTGGCGGCACCGCTAGGCAGACCAATCAGCGCCTGCTCAGCCACCCGCCTTTTTAGGCGCCACGCCCCTGCACGACCCCCGTGGTCCAGGGCCCTTGCATCCCAAGGAGGAGGCTGGGTTTCCCCAACTGTCAACTCACGAAGAGAGAGAGAGCTCGCCTGTGTCCCTTCTGGCCCTTTGGTACCCCATTTCCATCTTTTCCCTTCACTTCATGTTTCATGAGGGCCTCCTGTGTGCCAAGCACCAGGCTGGATGGTGGGAACTTAGCCACTGTCTTCCCAGTGCAATTGAGAAGACCATGGGAACATCCGAGACGGAGAATCTAGTGAGATGGAGCTCGGTTAATGCAGAGAACAATACGTTGGGAAAGGATTCAAAGAGGAGGGCCATTTGAACTGGGCCTTCTTGGGAGACAGAGGCAGGGACATCACCCGAGGTCAGGAGTTCAACCAGACTGGACAATGATGTCAAACCCCGTCTCTGCTAAAAATACAAAAATTATCCAGGCGTGGTGGCGCACGCCTGCAGTCCCATCTACTCAGGAGGCTGAGGCAAGAGAATCGCTTGGACCTGGGATGTTGCATGAGCCAGGATTGTGCCCCTGCACTGCAGCCTGGGCGACAGAATGAGACTCCGTCTCAAAAAGAAAAAAAGGCCGGGAGCCATGGCTCATGCCTATAATCCCAGCACTTCAGGAGGCCGAGGTGGGCAGATCACCTGAGGTCGGAAGTTTCAGACCAACCTGACCAACATAGAGAAACCCCGTCTCTACTAAATATACCAAAAAAATTAGCCGGGCATCGTGGCACATGCCTATAATCCCAGTTACTAGGAAGGCTGAGGCAGAAGAATCACTTGAAGCTGGCAAGTGAAGGTTGCCTGAGCCGAGACCCGCCATTGCACTCCAAACTAGGCAACAAGAGCAATACTCTTTTTTTTTTTCCTTTGAAACAAGCTCTGTCACCCAGTCGCACAATCACAGTTCATTGCAGCCTCCACTTCCAGAGGTTGACTCATCCTCCCACCTCAGCCTGCCCAGTAGCTGGGACTAGAGGTATACTACAATGCCTGCCTAGTTTTTTTGTTTTTTGTAAAGACGAGGGTCTCACTTTGTCGCGCAGGTTGGTCTTGAACTCTTGGACTAAAGCCATTCTCCCGGCTGAGATTATAAGCATGAGCCACTGCACCCAGTCTGGAAAATACATCTTAAGGGGAGGTGATCTAACGACCTAGTCAAGAGTAGGAGGCCTGGAATCCGATACATTTCATTTCAAATCGTTTGCTCGGCTGTGTTGCCAGCGACAAGAGGCTTAATCTCTTTTTGCCTTATAAATTTGGGATGGTAATTCTTACTAGGATTGTCTGCAGGGTGTCTGGCATATAGTTCCGATGCAATAAATATTTACTGAACACATATTCACGCTGTTCTAGGTGCTTGAACAAGGTATCTCTGCCCTCGTGGAGCTCCTGCTGCTTTTTTTTTTTTTTTTTTTTTTTTTTTTAATTTTAAGAGACAGCAGGGTCTCACTCTGTCAGCCCAGGCTGAACTGCATGGAGGCAGTGATGCAACCCTAGCTCACTGCCTGGAACTCCTGGGCTCCAGCGATGTGGAGCTGCTATTCTATGATGTGGACTAACTCCTAATGCGTGGGACTTTCCTTCCTCCTAAGGCTTAATTTTCTCATATGTAAATCAGGAGGTAAGAAGGGAGGGGATGGATGGGAAGGAGTTTGGAAAAGTACAAGAAGCTGTTAATTATTGTGTTGATATGCTCAAATGAATCAATAAATTTGCTCTTCCCCAACTCTCCACTCCTCATCATGGCCCTGCTGCAATATTCTCAATTCCCTTCCCAAGTGCCCCGGGCAAAAATGGAGCTCTCCTGGCTAGACTCCAACTCCCAGCGCGCCCCGCGGGGAAGCGCACTGCGCTTGCGCTGTCAACTCCTCCCGGCTTTGTCTCCCGGGAGCTCGAGTCGTTTTTTCCCTCCGCCCGCCTAATTTGCTTCCCACCCCACCTCCAAGCTTAACCGTGCTGCCTTCTGGGAGATGTAGTCCGTGGCTGCCTGGACTTCAATTCCCAGCGGGCTTCGGGACGAGAACCCGGAAGGAGAGGCTGGAGAGGAGCGAGTGGGGGAAACCCGCGTAGCCGAGGGAGATGTAGCGCGCGGCGATGGTGAGAGCCGTGGCATGGGCCGGGGGCGCTGGAGAGTCGGGACGGGGGTTCGGGACCGGGTGATGAGGGGAAAGAAGCAGGGGCGAAAGAAGGGGCTGGGCGAGGGGAGATTGCCTGGGAGAGGGGATTGGGAGGAATGGAAGACGGAGATAGTAGTCGAAGAATGGTGGCTTGGGGAGGGGTCTTGGAGGTGGGGTGGGAGTGGAGCTTTGGAATTGATTGTAAAGGGGTTTAGAGCTGCGGAAGTGGGCCCCGAGTTGGAGACTGGACTGGACGTCCAAGTAGAGGCCCTGAAGGGGTCAATTTCGAGGGGGCTTAACCTGCAGCGAGGGTATGAGGGTCAGGGTTAGGGTAAGTGAGGGGATGTGGAAGCTCCACGGACAGGCTAACAGTGGACGCGATGGGTTGGGGCCTCTGGATCGGACTGGGGGCAGGAAGGCAAGTTGAGAAGGTGGGAGGGAGAAATCGATGGTAGGATAGAGTGTGGGTTAGGCTCCAGGACACAGGATGGGGTGAGGAACCTGAACTGAGGGGCCTGGATATAGTGATAATTTCCCTAGTCCCGCCAGAGACTCCCGGTAAGCTGGACAGGCACAGAACTATAGGATAATGTGGCCAGAAAGGGCCGTCGAGACAGCCTTTTGCACCTTCTCTTCCCCAGTGTAATTTAGAAGAGTGTAGTGGTGTATATCCCTATGAGAAGTACAGCATTCACCTCCCCTATTCTGCCACTCCTTTGTGCCGTGGCAAATCTCTGAGCCTCAGTGCCTGTATCTGTAGTATGGGATCAGCAAGCATGCCTCTGAGAACAGGGTTAAAGGGAGTCATTAAAATCGTTACTATTAGTGAGAGAGCTGGGCTGTGAATTACATTCCAGTCTCAGAGCTGTTGGTGGGAAATTCTCCACCCCTGGGATGTGACTGGGTTACAGGTGCTAATGGATTCCCTTCTTTCCAGTTCAGTCTGAGGCGTTTTCTCAAAACCTGCCACTGATCTGGGCACACACCCCACCTCAGAAGCATGTAGGGGCTCCCCACTGTGGATTACAGCTAACACTTATTGTTTTACAAAATGCCGGGCCCTGTCCTTAGCTGTTTGTATACATTAACTCATTTAATTCTGATAACACTCCTGAGGGGTAGGTGGTGTTATTTTCTTCATTTTACAGAAAAGACGAAGAGGTACAGAGAAATTAAGCAACTTTCCCAAGGCTATCCAGCACTAATTGCTAGACTCAGGATTCGGATCCTGGCAGCCTGGCTCAGAATCTGCTTTCGGCACTGTAATTTAGTCCCCTCTCCATACTGAAATACACAATGTGATGAGTAGAAATAGAGGACAAAGCAGTCTAGAATATTAGTTCTGCCATTTACTTGCTGTATGACCTTAAGAAAGTATTTTATTTTATTTTATTTTATTTATTTATTTATTTTGAGACAGAGTCTCCCTTTCTCACCCAGGCTGGAGTGTAGTGGTATCTCAGCTCGCTACAGCCTCTGCCTCCGAGGTTCAAGCATTCTCCTACCTCAGCCTCCTAAGAGGCTGGGGTTACAGGTGTGTGCCACTATACCTGGCTGATGTTTGTATTTTTAGTAGAGACAGGGTTTCTCCATGTTGGTCAGACTGGCCTCAAAGTCTTGACCTCAGGTGATCTACCCACCTCGGCCTCCCAAAGTGCTGGGATTACAGGTGTGAGCCACCGTGCCTGGCCCTATTTCTATTTTTTTTTTTTAAGACAGGGTCTCGCTCTGTTGCCCCACCTTAGCCTCCCAACTAGCTGGAACTAATTTTTTATTACATGCGGTTGATTTTTTTTGTTTTTATTTTTATAGATATCCGGGTCTCACAATGTTGCCCAGCCTGGTCTCAAAGGGTCCTCTTGCCTCAACCTCCAAAAGTATTGGGATTGTAGGCATGTGCCACCACACCTGGCCCTGGGCAAGTCTTTTGGCTTCTTCTCATCTATAAAATGGGATCAGTAACCCTAGGAAGGTGAGAAGGTTCAGGAAGATAATGCAGTGAAGTGGAACTTACTTGGTGAGCCCTTACTCCATTACTTAGGGAAGGGCTCAGTACATGTGAGTTTGTTGTTTTTTGAATGTGGTGGGAAAGAGAAGGCAGTAGAAAGGAACCAGAGAGGGACGATGTCAGGCTGCCTCCTTTCTTTCTCATGCTGTCAACATGTCCCTGCCCTCCATCCACCCCTGGGCTCCTAAATCCAATTACATTTCTGAAGAGGATGCTTACAAACTCAATCTGTGGGCGGGGCATGGTGGCTTCTGCCTATAATGCCAACGCTTTGGGAGGCTGAGGCAGGCAGATGGCCCGAGGCCAGGAGTTCGATCAAGACCAGCCTGGCCAACATGGCAAACCACTGTCTCTACTAAAACTACAAAACTTAGCCAGGCATGGTGGTGCACGCCTGTAATCCCAGCTACTCAGGAGGCTGAGGCAGGAGTCTCTTGAACCCAGGAGGTGGAGGTTGCAGTGAGCTAAGACTGCACCACTGTACTCCAGCCTGGGTGATAGAGACTCTGTCTCAAAAAAAGAGAAAAAAGAAACTCAATGTGTCCTCATTCCCATTCCTGTCCCCGCCAAAAACCCAGTCTGGCCTAACTCCAGGTGTTTCAGTGAATAGAAAATATTTCTAACTAGGTTTTTGTTGTTGTTAGTTTGCTTTTGTTCCTCTAATGTTTGGGTCATTAGGGCCTCATTGGGCAGTTTGACAACTTTGTAAATTCACCTTGTAACAGTTTGGTTTATTTCTTGTGAGCTTTCTGGGCTTTATTCAGTGGCTGTGATACTAAGCTTATGGTTGAAAACATTGGCTTCAGATACGCCCAGAGTCAAATCCCTGCTTCTGTTGCTGTGTGTCCTCAGTTTTCTTTTTTTTTTCTTTTTTGAGACAGAGTCTCGCTCTGTGGTCCACGCTGGAGTGCAGTGTTGAAATCGCTCACTGCAACTTCCACCTCCCAGGTTCAAGCGATTCTCTTGCCTCGGCTTCCTGAGTAGCTCGGATGACAGGCTTGCGCTACCACACCCAGCTAATTTTTGTATTTTTAGTAGAATTGGGGTTTCACCATCTTGGCCAGGCTGGTCTTGAACTCTCGACCTCTCAAAGTGCCGGGATTACAGGCGTGAATCACCACACCTGGTCTCTCTTTTTTTCTTTTTCTTTTTTTTTGTTTTGAGCCAGACTCTCACTCTGTTGCCCTGGCTGGGGTGATGATCTTGGCTCACTTTAGCCTCTACCTCCTTGGATCAAGGGATCCTCCCACCTCAGCCTCCTGAGTATCTGGGGCTACAGGTGTCTGCTACCACGCCTGTCTAATTTTTGTAGAGTCAGCGTTTCACCATGTTGCCTAGGCTGGTCACTCCTGACCTCAAGTGATCCACCCACCCGCCTTGGCCTCCCAAAGTGCTAGGGTTACAGGAATGAGCCATGAGGCCCAGCCAGCCTCAGTATTCTCATGTAAAAATGGGACCACATTTAAACTCTGAGCTTCTCGTAAGGAGTTCATGTGGTAACTGATGAGGTGGCATATATAAAATGCCTGGGGTGTATTAATGCTCTCAATAAGTGTGAGTTATTTTTCCGATAATTTTTTTTTTTTGAGATGGAATCTTGCTATGTCACCCAGGCTGGAGTGCAGTGGCTCAATCTCGACTCACTGCAACCTCTGCCTCCGAGGTTGAAGTGATTCTCCTGCCTCAACCTCCCTAGTAGCTGGGACTACAGGCGCCTGCCACCACACCTGGCTAATTTTTGCATTTATAGTAGAGACATGGTTTCACTATGTTGACCAGGATGGTCTCAAACTCCTGACCTGATCCATCTGCCTCAGCCTCCCAAAGTGCTGGGATTACAGGCGTGAGCCACCACGCCCAGTTTTCCTATGACTTATTCTTTCAAGAAACGATATTGAGGCTGGGCAAGGTGGCTCATGCCTACAATCCCGGCACTTCAGGAGGCCAAGGTGGGAGGCTGGGATTAACCAGGATGGCAGGATCACTGGAACTCAGGAGTTTGAGACCAGCCTGGGCAACACAGGGAAAATTCATCTCTACAAATAAAATTTTTTTTTTCTAGACAGCAACTCTTGTTGCCTAGGCTGGAGTACAGTGGCACGATCTCATTCACTGCAACCTCTGCCTCCTGAGTTCCAGCGATTCTCCTGCGTCAGCCTCCCCAGTAGGTGGGCTTACAGGTGTGCACCTCCATGTCCTGCTAATTTTTGTATTTTTATTAGAGAGGAGATTTCGTCTTGTTGGCCAGGCTGGAGGTCCTGGCCTCAAGTGATCCACCCACTTCGACCTCCCAAAGCGCTGGAATTATAGATGTGAGCCACTGTGCCCGACCTTGTTTTTTTGTTTTGTTTTGTAGACAAAACTCTGTTTTGTGATGGAATGGAGGGCAGTGGTGCGATCTCAGCTCACTGCAGCCCCAACTTCCTGGGCTCAGGTGATCCTCTCACCTCAGCCTCCTGAGAAGCTGGGACTACAGTTGCATGCCACCACATACAGCTAATTTTTGTATTTTTTTGGTAGAGACGGTGTCTCACTATGTTGCCCAGGCTGGTCTTGAACTCCTAGACTCAAATGATCTGCTGGACTTGGCCTTCCAAAGTGTTGAAATTACAGGCATGAGCCACTGCACCCAGCCTCAAATAATTTTTTTTAAAAAATTAGGCTTGGTGGCATGAGCCTATAGTCCCAGCAACTCTGGAGGCGGAAGTGAGAGAATCACGGACCAGGAGGTTGAAGCTGCAGCGAGCTCTGATTGCCCACTACACTAGCCTGGGTGACAGAGCGACAGCATCTCAAAAAAAAAAAAAAAGCAACAACAAAACAAAAAGAAAAATGTACTGAGCTCAAGCTCTGCAGTCAGAGTACCTGGCTTTGAATCTGGAAAATGGGGGTTCATTCCTTAAGTGTTTGTTTATTTATTCTTATTTAATTTTTTTTAGTTGCCCAGGGTGGAGTGCAGTGGTACGATCTTGGCTCACTGCAGCCTCCACCTCCCGGTCTCAAGCCATCCTCCCACCTCAGCCTTCTAAGTAGCTGGGACTGCAGGCACTGGTCACCATTCCCGGCTAATTTTTTAAAAATTTTTTGTAGAGACAGGGTTTTGCCATGTTGCTCAGGCTGGTCCTGAACAATGAGACTGAAGCTGTCCACCCGCCCACAGTGCTGGGATTACAGGCATGAGCCACCACACCCGGCCCACAAGTGTTTTAGTTATTAATTTATTTGTTCATTTATTCTTTGAAACAGGGTCTGACTCTATTGCAAGGGCTGGAGTGCAGTGGCACTATCTTGGCTCACTGTGACCTCTACCTTCTAGGTTTAAGCCATCCTCCCACCTCAACCTCCAAAAATCTGGGACTACAGGGGCATGCCACTATACCTGGCTAATTTTTGTAAGTTTTGTAGAGACAAAAAAATGCATGTTGTCCGGGCTTGTTTCGATCTTTTGAGTTCAAGGGATCCGCCAGATTTAGCCTCCCAATATGCTGGAATTACACGGTTGAGCCACCGAGCCCAGCCGGTTTATTTATTTAGAGACAGGGCTTGTCTCTGTTGCCCAGGCTGGAGTACAGGAGTGCAATCATAGCTTACTGCAGCCTCAACCTCCTGGCCTCAAGTGATCCTCCTGCCTCAGCCTCTAGAGAAGCTGGGACTGGAGACGCTTACCACCATGCCCAGCTATTTTGTTGTTGGCAGGGCACAGTGGCTCACGCCTGTAATCCCAGAACTTTGGGAGGCCAAGGTGGGCAGATCACTTGAGATCAGGAGCTGGAGACTATCCTGGCCAACATGGTGAAACCCCATCTCTACTAAAAATACAAAAATTAGCTGGGCATGGTAGCATGTGCTTGTAGTCCCAGCTACTCAGGAGGCTGAGGCACAAGAATCTCTTGAACATGGGAGACCAAGGTTGCAGTGAGCCGAGATAGCGCCACTGCACTCCAGCCTGGGTGAAACAGCAACCCTCTATCTCAAACAAACAAATTTTTTGTTTTGTATAGACAGGGTCTTGCTATATTGCCCAGGCTGGTCTTGAATTCCTGGGCTCAAGTGGTCCTCCCACCTCAGCTTCTCAAAGTGCTGGGATTACAGGCATGAGCCACGGCTCCTGGCCCACGAGTGTGAATAGTGCACTTACCATGTGCCACAGCCTGGACGGGGTGCAGACTCCACCCTGTCATCGGGGAACTCGCTCTTGTCATAATGGTGTGGTAGGTATGTGGGCATTTATGCTCATTTTCAAGTTTGAGTTTCTCTATTCCTGATTCATTTTCAGCCCCTTATGCTAGCTTTGTCTGCTTGTCACTGCTTTCAGGGATTCTTTTTAACATTCTGTCTCTGGCTCTCATTGAATTATCTGGAAATCTATTGGTTTAGGGAAAAGTTGCCAATCTCTCACTTGTCCCTGTTCCGGTGCATCACATCTGGCCACCCTGGGGTGACCCGGCACTTCTTTGTTTTCCGTTGCCTTCATTTATTTGTCTTAGAGCATTTGTCTGCTTTCCAAGTTATTTTGCCTTTTCTTAAAATCTCAAGTTTGTTTTCAGCCTGTGCTTGTCTGAAGCTTACTCATACAAAATGGTATTTTTACCATTTTTATTTCAAAACCTGTGACATATACTAGGAAACGAAGAAAAAAATTGTGTTTTTTACCATGTTTAATGGTGTATTTCTAACTCCTATGGTAAAGCTGTCTTACTCCTAAAAGTACAAGTTTTCTCAGAGGTTTGGCTCATGGCACCTGCTTGGTGATGCCATTCTTGACCCCTTGATTTATTATTTATTTATTTATTGAGACAGAGCCTCGCTCTTTCTCCCAGGTTGGAGTGCAGTGATAGTACATCAGGGCTCACTGCGGCCTCAACCTCCCAGGCTCAAGCAATCCTCCCACCTCAGCCCCTCAAGCAGTGGGATTACAGGCCTGTGCCACCACAACCAGCTCGTTTTACGTTTCTTTTTTGTTAAATTTTAGTAGCGTTAGGCTATTCCTGTGTTGACCAGGCTGGCCTCCAACTCCTAAGCTCAAGCAGTCCTTCTGCCTTGGCCTCCCAAAGTGCTATGATTACAGGCCTGAGCCACTGCACCCAGCTCTTTTTTTTTCCCCTGTAAGATAGAGATGAGTTCTTGCCATGTGGCCCCGGCTCGTCTCAAACTCCTGGGCTCAAGTGATCCATCCTCCTCAGCCTCCCCAAGTGCTGGGATTACAGGCATGTGCCACTGCACCTAGCCCCCTTGATTTAGAATCACCTCCAAATTCTCTTGAGATCTGCTGCCTAGGTCTCCCAAAGTACTGGGATTACAGATGTGAGCCACCACACCCATTCAGTGATTTTCAAAGTCTTCATTAGCCTCCTTTTTCCTTATCTTTTGTTTTGTTTTGTTTTTGTTCTTAAGAGACAGGGTCTTACTCTGTGGCCCAGGCAGGAGTGCAGTGGTACAGTCATAGCTCACTGCAGCCTCACCCTCCCAGGCTCAAGCGATCCTCCCACTTCAGCCTCCTGAGTAGCTGGGATACAGGCGTGCACCACTGTGCTAATTTTGTTTAGTTTTTGTAGAGACAGGGTTTCAGGGACTGGTCCCAAACTCCTAGGCTCCAGTGATAACGCCTGCTTCAGCCTCCTGTGCTAGGATTACAATTGTGAGCCACCATGCCTGGCCTCAAATAAATTTTTTTTTGTTTTAATTGTATCTCTTTTTTCATTTTCAAATATTTTTTTTTTATTTTACTGACTAGAAGAAAGGAGTTTTTTTTTTTTGACACAGTCTCCCTCTGCTGCCCAGGGGGAAGTGCAGTGGTTTGCTCTCAGCTCACCACAATGTCTGCCTCCCGGGTCCAAGCATTCTCCTGCCTCAGCTTCCCAAATAGCTAGGATTACAGGCACGCAGCACCATGCCTGGCTAATTTTTATATTTTTAGTAGAGATGGGGTTTCACCATGTTGGTCAGGCTGGTCTCGAACTCCTGACCTCGTGATCCACCCGCCTTGGCCTCCTATAATGCTGGGATTATAGGCATGAGCCATTGCGCCCAGCCTCAAATAAATATTTAAGAAGAATTAGTTGGGGCCAAGCACGGTGGCTCATGCCTATAATCCCAGGTCTTTGGGAGACTGAAGCAAGCAGATCATGAGCTCAGGAGATTGAGACTATCCTGGCTAACACGGTGAAGTGAAACCCTGTCTTTACTAAAAATACAAAAAATTAGCCAGGCGTGGTGGTACGCACCTATAGTCCCAGCTACACGGGAGGCTGAGGCAGGAGAATCACTTGAACCTGGAAGGCAGAGGTTACGGTGAGCTAAGATCACACCCTTGCACTCCAGCCTGGGCAACAAGAGCAAAACTCTGTCTCAAAAAAAGGATTAGTTATGCTTGGTGGCAAAGGAGGTTAAAGCTATATTGAGCTGTGACAGCACCACTGCACTCCAGCCTGGGTGTCAGAGTGAGATCATCTCAAATAAAAAACAGAAACAAAACAAAACAAAATGAAAAATGTATTGAGCACAAGCTCCGGGGCCAGAGCGCCTGGCTTTGAATCCTGGCTTCATCTGTCATCAGCCGTGTGACCTTGGGTAAGTCACTTGATCCCGTTGGACGTCAGTTTCTTCCTCTGGGAAATGAGGGTTCATTCCTTAAGTAGTCCACACGTTTTATTCATTTACTTACTTAGAGACAGGGCCTGCCTCTGTTGCCTAGGCTAGAGTGCAGTTGCAGGATCATAGCTCACTGCAGCCTCAAACTCCTGGGCCCAGTGAATCTTCCTGCCTCAGCCTCCTGAATAGCTGGAACTACAGGCTCATGTCGCCATCCTCAGCCAATTAAAAATTTATTTTAGAGATGTGGTCTCAGTTTGTTTCCCAGGTTGGTCTTGTTCTGGGCTTAAGCGATCCTCCTGCCCTGGCCCCCTCGAAAGTGCTGGGTTTAAGGCATGAGTCACCACCCTTATCCTTCACTTCTATTTCTAATTAATTATTTATTTATTTGAGATAGAGTCTCCTTGTGTTGCCCAGGCTAGAGTGCAGTAGCCCAGTCTCAGCTCATTGTAACCTCCACCTCCCAGGTTCAAGCGATTCTCCTGCCTCAGCCTCCCGAGAAGCTGGAATTACAGGCGCCTATCACTACGCCCAGCTAATTTTTTGTATTTTTAGTAGAGATGAGATTTTACCCTGTGGTCCAGGCTGGTCTCAAACTCCTGACCTCAAGTGATCTGCCTGCCTCAGCCTCCCAAGATGCTGGGATTATAGTTGTGAGTCACCACACCCAGCCCACTTTTTCTTTAATCCCAGAACCATCATATGGGGCTATTCCTTAGTGCCAAACTGGTACCAGGTGCTCTACTGGGTTTGTTTCATCAAAGGGTCAGCCAGCCCATGGGTGGATGCTGTCATTATTGCCATTTTACAGGGGGGAAACTGAGGCACGTGGGGATGCAAAACCTGCCTGAGGTCATACTGCCAGAAGTGGGAAAGCTGGAATCCAGCAGGCCTTGCCTGGTTCCCATCTGCTTCCAGGATCTCAGGACTTGGATGATTCCCACCTTCAGGGAGCTATTAGTCAGAAAGGAAAATTTAAAAGGGAGGGGACCCAGCAGACTCTTAAGGCCAAAAAGCCAGGGGCAAGGTATGGCTGAGTCGGGATTGTGGACAAAGGAGCAGCAGGGTGGGGCATAGAAAGAACTGGAGTCAGGCAGTGGCTCATGCCTATAATCCCAGCACTATGAGAGGCAGGCGGATCACCTGAGGTCAGGAGTTCAAGACCAGCCTGGCCAACATGGTAAAACCCCGTCTCTACTAAAAATACAAAAATTAGCCAGGCATGGTGGCAGGTGCCTGTAATCCCAGCTAGGCAGGAGGCTGAGGCAGGGAGAATTGCTTGAACCCAGGAGACAGAGGTTGCAGTGAGCTGAGATCGTGCCACTACACTCCAGTCTGGTCAACAGAGCAAGACTCCATCTCAAAAAAAAAAAAAGAAGGAACAGGATCAGGAATGAAACCCTGGTGTCCTGCCACCATTTCCCACGTGACTGGGCAAGGGCATTCCTGATAACCTGCAACCTGCTGCATGCCCAGCCCTGTGCTGCATGTGACCCTGGCCCTGTGATGGGGAATGGGGTCATCTGACTAGGGGTGGGGATGGAGAAGTGGGGTGGGGTCAGACATCTGCTTTTTATTATTTATCATTATTTTTCCTTTCTTTCTTTCTTTTTTTGTTGTTTTTGAGCCAGGATCTCACTTTGTTGCTCAAGCTGGAGTGCAGTGGCGTACAATCTCAGCTCACTGCAACCTCCGTCTCCTGGGTTCAAGCAATTCCCCCTGCCTCAGCCTCCTGGGTAGCTGGGACTGCAGTTGCATGCTGGCTAACTTTTGTATTTTTAGTAGAGACGAGGTTTTGCCATGTTGCCCTGAGGCTGGTCTCGAATTCATGGGGTCAAGTGATCTGTCTGCCTCAGCCTCCCAAAGTTCTGGGATAAAGGCATGAGTCACCATACTCGGCCTATTTTTCCTTCTTGGTTTAGTTTATTCTGTTGTTTTTTACCCTTTCACTTTTTTTTTTTTTTTTTGAGATAAGAGTCTCGCTCTGTCACCTAGGCTGGAGTGCAGTGGTGTGATCTCAGTTTACTGCAGCCTCCTGGGTTCAAGCGATTCTCCTGCTTCAGGCTCCCAAGTAGCTGGGATTACAGGTGCCTGCTACCACACCTGGCCAATTTTTGTTGTTTTTTTTTTGAGACGGAGTTTCGCTGCTGTTACCCAGACTGGAGTGCAATGGCACGATCTCGGCTCACCGCAACCTCTGCCTTCTGGGTTCAAGCAATTCTCCTGCCTCAGCCTCCCGAGTAGCTGGGACTACAGGCGTGTGCCACCGTGCCCAGCTAATTTTTGTATTTTTAGTAGAGATGGGGTTTCGCCATGTTGACCAGGATGGTCTTGATCTCTTGACCTCGTGATCCACCCGTCTCGGCCTCCCAAAGTGCTGGGATTATAGGCATGAGCCACTGCACCCGGCCCAATTTTTGTATTTTTATTTATTATTATTATTTTTTTTTGAGACAGAGTTTTGCTCTCGTTACCCAGGCTGGAGCGCAATGGCGTGATCTCGGCTTACCGCAACCTCCACCTCCTGGGTTCAGGCAATTCTCCTGCCTCAGCCTCCCGAGTAGCTGGGACTGCAGGCGTGTGCCACCATGCCCAGCTAATTTTTGTATTTTTAGTAGAGACGGGGTTTCACCATGTTGACCAGTATGGTCTCGATCTCTGGACCTCGTGATCCACCCGCCTTGGCTTCCCAAAGTGCTGGGATTACAGGCATGAGCCACCGCGCCCGGCCCATTTTTGTATTTTTAATAGAGACTTGGGTTTCGCCATGTTGGCCAGGCTGGTCTTGAACTTCTGATCTCAGGTGATCCACCCATCTTGGCCTCCCAGAGTGCTGAGGTTACAGGCGTGAGCCACCGTGCCCATCATGATGATGTTTATATTGTAGTTTAGACCTTGAGCTCTGGAGTTAGCTGATCTTTGATTCTAAGTTCTGACTGGTTGTGGTGGCTCATGCCTATAGCACTTGGGGAGGCCAAGGTGGAAAATTGCTTGAGCCCAAGAGTTCAAGACAGGCCTAGGCAACATAGTGAGACCTCATCTGTACAAAAAAAATGTAAAAAATAGCTGGGCATGGTGGTATACACCTGTGGTTTCAGCCCCTCAGAAGACAGGCTGGAAATGGTGGCTCACACCTGTAATCCTAGCACTTTGGGAGGTTGAGGCTGGTGGATCCCTTGAGGTCAGGAGTTCAAGACCAGCCTTACCAACATGGTGAAACCCTATCTCTACTAAAAATAAAAATACAAAAATTAGGCGGGACGCAGTGGCTCATGCCTGCAATCTCAACACTGTGGGAGGCTGAGGAGGGCGGATCAGCCTGGCCAACATGGCAAAACCCCATTTCTACTAAAAATACAAAAATCAGCTGGGCATGGTAGCATGCGCCTGTAGTCCCAGATACTTGGGAGGCTGAGGCAAGCTAATCGCTTGAACCTGAGAGGCAGAGGTTGCAGTGAGCCAAGATCGCGTCACTGTATGACAGCCTGGGTGACAGAACAAGATTCCATCTTAAAAAAAAGAAAAAAAGGCAACTCAGATGGGAGGATCACCTGAGCCCAGGAGATTGAGGATGCAGGAGGTGGTGAGATTGCATCACTGCACTCCAGCCTGGGGGGACAATGAGACATCTCAGAAAACAACGAGAAACAAAACACATGCTCACAGAGAGTTCTGCCACAACGCTGTAAATGAGGGCAATTACTTAGCCATTCTCTGCCTCAGTTTCCTAGTCTTTACGGTGAAATTACAGATAGGAGATAAAAGAATCAGATAAGTTATTTGTAGAGTACTTGAGTATTGACCGCTGTTGTGATTATCATTTTCTGTCTAATATGTTCTTGTTGGTTATGACTTTATTTGGATGTCTGACCCCTTTCCCATGAGCCATTCCTGGGGAGCTCAGTGTCACCTCTGTGTTCCAGCACCCAACCCAGGGCCAGCATGCAGGACCGAAGTGAATGTCAGAGACAAGTTTTTGCAAACATTCCATGTGTGCTAGGGATGTAAATGTGGATTATTTCATTGTTAGGGGCATTTGACCAAGGGTGTAGATTGTGCGGTTCAGGTTCTAACTAATTTTATTTTCTCAAGCAAATCTTTTCTTAGAAATATGTTAAGCTTTCTCATACCAGTTGTGGATTTAACAAACTTTCCCTTGTCATTTTTTTTTTCTTTCTTTTTTTTAATAAAGATGGGGTTTCACCATGTTGGTCAGGCTGGTCTTGAACTCCCGACCTCAGGTGATCCACCCGCGTTGGCCTCCAAAGTGCTTGGATTACAGGCGTGAGCCACCACACCTGGCCCCACTTGTCATTTTTTAAGTTTATGGCTGTCATGTGCAGAGATGGCTGTTTTTTGCCTTATATATTTGGAGACCATAGTATTTGGATCATGTATGTTGAGAACTTTTCTGTTTAATGGGTAATTGCCATCTCCCTCGCCCAGTAGAGAAGTAAATAATGGGTCATTTTGTTTTGTCATCCTTTGCTTTTGTCAGTTTATTTTTTATTTGTTTATTTCTTTTTAATTTAATTTTGAGAGAGTCTCATGCTGTCATCCAGAGTGGAGTGCAGTGGCCTGATCTCAGCTCACTGCAGCCTCTACCTCCTGGGCTTATGCAGCCCTCCCACCTCAGCCTCCTGAGTACCTGGGACTACAGGCGCACCACCACACCCAGCTAATTTTTGTATTTTTTGTAGTGATGGGGTTTCACCATGTTGCCCAGGCTGGTTTCAGACTCCTGAGCTCAAGTGATCTTCCCACCTTGGCCTCCCAAAGTGCTGGGGAGCCACTGCACCCTGCCCAGTTTTTTTTTTTTTTCTTTTAAAGGGGTAATGTTACTCCTCTACTTATCTTTTAGTTCATGTTTTCCCAGCCAGTTTTTTTTGCCATCTTTTGATTTTGCATATTTTTGGTTCACAGTGTATTACAAGGAATGGATTTTCATGGAGTAGTTGCTGAAAGCTGACCTAGTGTAGGGCGTTGTGCTAGGCTCAGTGTAAAATATCTCAGTTAAAAGATCCTGCCTCCAGAGGAGGATCACAGTGAGGGAGAGAGACCCACCCCCAGACATTGATGACCCAGAGTGGGCGGGGAAGAGGGAACCCAGAGGTCCCCTCTGGGCAGATGGGTGGTTTCCAGGAAGGGAATGGGGAAGGCCTCTCTACTAAAACTGCATTTGAACACAGACCTGAATGAAGTAAGGAATTGAGCCATGTAGAGAGGTAATGTATTGCAATTGGTGGGAACAGCAAATGCAGAGACCAGGGAAAGCAAGAGCCGGGTGACTCTGAGGAGGAGATAGCAATGAGTGCACCGCTTGGATGTCCTGGGTGGAGCCTGACCCAGCCTACGGGGTTTGGGGGTGTCAGCTTCCTGGAGGAGGGGTGATCGAGTTGATACCCCATAGTGGAACAGTAGAGCACAGTGACTCAAATCAGATTCCCTGAAATCAGACTCCCTGGCTTCATATCCCTGCTGCAGCTTACACCCCAGCTCTGTATGACCTTGTGGTCAGGAGACCTGCCTTGCGTCAGTTTCTTCATCCATAGGGTGGAGATGATCACTCCTACCGCGATTCAAATGGGGCGTGAGTATTCTATGTATGCCAGATCAGGTGCCCACCAGGGTGCATTGGGGTATTGCCTGCGGGGTGGAGGGGTGGGGAGGGATGCAGCTGGACCGCTGGGGTACCTGGGCTTTTTCCAGAGGGCACTGGGGAGCCATGGCAGGTTCTCACCAGGATAGGGACCTGGTCAGGTTTATTGGATTATGCTTTAACAGGACTCTTCCAGCTGCCCTTTTGTACTAAGTGTGGCAGGTTTGGGGCACCGGTTTGGAAAGGCTGAACTGGCAACTGCGAGTGGCTACACGGCCTGAGCCTTGAATGCCAGGCCCAGAGGCTTGTATTCAGTTGCCGCGGGAAGCTTCGTAGGGTTCTGCCCATTTGTTTTTCAGGGGCGGGTGATCCCGATGAACAGTTCCCCCGCGGACATCCTCAGCCCCCCACAGTTCCCAACCAAAGCTGGACACTGATCTCTCCGCCTGCTTCCTTCCGCCTTGGTGTTCTTAATCTCTGCGCTGCCTGGCCCTTTAAATCTCAAGCGTCAGTCAGAGCTTCTGTTCGAGGGAACGTAGTGTAATATGCCTCACAATAATAACGAGTGTCGTGACCTTTGCCCTGACCTTGTTCTGTTTAGCTGGACGTTGGGAGTTGTTCCACGCTCCCTTAAATCTGGCTGTGTCTACCCCACCACCCCCTCCCGTCACCTCTCGCCTACTCCTCCCTATTTCGAAGTTGGGCCCCTTCGCCAAGGCCTTCCTTATATGGGCACGGCTCCGAATGGCAGCCTCTCATTGGCTGAGGGCGTCACGCGCGCTTCTGTCAACAAAGGGGCGGAGGGAAGCTAGACTCTCGCCAGCCTGCGCGGTGGCCGGAGGGAAGGAGCGAAGGGGCGGGCCCTCTTACCTTCGCACGCATGCGTATGGGCTGCCGCCTTCTCCCGCCGCTTGGGGGGGCAGCGGGTGAGGGCTCTTTGGGGGCGTGTATAGGTTTCGAGGGTCACCTGAGGGTTTTGGAAGGTTTCTTTGGGGGGGGCGGCTACAAGATTTGGGGGTTCCCTTTGCATTTGCAAAATGTTTTGGGGCTTCGGGAAGTTTTGGCGTGGGGTTTAGGGGATACTTTGGGGGTTCCCTTGCGCTTAAGGGGCACCTTGGGGTTTGGCTTCGTTTGTGTTTTCGGGATCGGGTTCCCTTTGTGCTTTGGGGTATTAGGTGAGTATAGGATTTGGGGAGTTCCCGGAGAGACAGAAGCAAAGCTCCGGAGAGTACCAGTTCTGGAACTGGAATGTCTGGGCTTGTGTCCTGACTACTTCCTACCTGTCTGAACCCGGACAGCAGATTTCACCGGTGTCTCATCGGGAACTCGTGATTAATAACACTGCCTCCTTCCTAGGGACCCAGGAGGATTACAGGATTGTTAGCACGGTACCTAGTAAGCTCGCATCCGGTGTGCAGTAAGCACATGTCTGCTATTGTAACATTTGTGAGGTTTCCTTTTTTTTTTTCTTTTTTTGCTTTGTGAAACATTTTTATAGTTTAAGATTCACCTTAAAGTATTAGGGAGCTTTTGTGTTTTTGGAGTTCATCTGCTGTTGGAGGGCTTCTAGAGGAATTAGATAATGGAGGAGGGTTGGGGGAGTATAGGATTCCAGGAGAGTGGTTGTTTATGACAGGTTGGGAAATTGCTGTGTTGGGATCTGTGATAGATTCATTGAGATTGGGCCCTTCTGTGCTGGAGAGGATATTTTTAGGTTCCTTGGTTTAAACTAGTATTTGAAAGGTTTTTGATATTTGGGGTAGGACATTAAGATGCTGGAGGTTGGAACTGATGAGGGGACTTGGGTTGGCCAGGTCGTGCAGGATGACATCTGTAGAGACTGGCTGTTGCTGTGTTAGCCTGCCTCCCTTGACAGTTGGATATACAAGTTAAGTATTGCTTACCCGAAAAGCTTGGGACCAGAAGTGTTTCGGCTTTTAGATTTCTTCAGATTTTGAGTATTTGCATTATACTTAGCAGTTGAGTATGTCAAAGCTGAAAATCTGAAATGTTCCAATGAGCATATCCCATCAGTGTCATCTTGGTACTCAAAAAGTTCTGTATTTGGGAGCATTTTCAGATTTGAGATACTCTACATGTATGTGAATTGGTGGTTGGTAAACAGCCATCTATAGGTTTTGGGGGCTGTGGGATTATATTTTTAACACTGAACTGAGATTACAGCAAGGACTATAAGTATTTGAGGGGTAGGTGGGATTAGGGGTTATCCAGGGGGAAATACATAGGGATTCTCTTTGTTTACTGGTACCTGTGAGTTTTTGGAGGCTGTCTGAATTTGGGGTTTTTTGTTTTTGCTTTTTCTGTTTTACACGCTTCTACTCAGGAAGTTTGTTTTTTTTTTGTTTTTTTTTTTTTTTGAGATGGAGTTTCATTCTTGTTGTCCGGGCTGGAGTACAATGACACAATCTCAGCTCACTACAACCTCTGCCTCCTGGTTCAAGTGATTCTCCTGCCTCAGCCTCCCAAGTAGCTGGGACTGCAGGTGCACTCCACCACGCTTAGCCAACTTTTGTATTTTTAGTAGAGATGGGGTTTTGCCATGTTAGCCAGGCTGGTCTTGAACTCCTGACCTCAGACGATCCACCTGCCTCAGCCTCCCAAATTGCTCTGGAATTAAGGCCTGAGCCACCACGCCCGGCCTAGAATTGCTTGAATTTAGATGGACAGTCTGTTCTGCAGGAGTTGGCAAACTTTTTTTATAAGGAGCCAGATAATGGATATTGTAGGCTTTGTGGGCCATGTGGTCTTTGTTCTGCTATTCAGCTCTGTTGTTGAAGATAAAAGCATCTATAAACAAATGAGCATGTTTCAGTAAAACTTTATTTACAAAGACAGTGAGCTGGATTTGGCTTCTGGGCCATAGTTTGCTGTCCTTGCTGGCCTGTAGGCATGTGGAAGTTTCAAGGCTTAAAGGGTCATTTTGGTTTTGAGCTGTCTGGAGGGAGATGGGCCAGAGAAAGATTGAGGTATGTGTTACTTAGTAGGTAGCAACTGCAATGAAAGTGATCGTATCGGATACCTGCACAAGATTGCCTCCAGATTAGGTCATTCACATCAAATCATTACAAAATAAAATGGTTATTATTAACAGAACCCTAAATTCAAGAGTCCAGAAACCAAGTTCAGAGCCTCTTTTTGCTCCAGACCCACTGTAATCTTAGCTATATCACCCTTCCCCTCTCTGAGCCTCTGTTTATGTGTGTGCAGTTTGAGGAAAAAGCTAGACTGGAACAGGCCCCCCTTTTTTTCTTTTTTTTTTTTTCCAAGATGGGTTGTTTCTCTGTCACCCAGGCTGGAGTGCAGTGGTATGATCACAGCATTACAGCTCACTGCAGCCTCAACCTCCCGAACTCAAGCGATCCTCCCACCGAAGCCTCCCAAGTAGTCTCCCAAGATGCGCCCACCCACCCAGCTAATTTTTGTATCTTTTTTGGTAGTGATGGGTTTTGCCATGTTGCCCAGGCTGGTCTCAAATTCCTGGGCTCAAGCAATCTACCCACCTTGGCCTCCTGAAGTGCTAAGATTACAGGCACGAGCCACCACCCCCCATTCTTTTTTAGAGGGTCTCACTGTCACCCAGGCTGGAGTGCAGTGGTGCCATCATTGGTCCCTGCAGCCTGGAACTCCTAGGCTCTAGAACAGGCCCTCTTATTTCACATGTTCACAGCCACACTTGAGGGAATTACCTGCACCGTCTTGGCAAGTGTGTGCATTTTTCTGACTGAGGACACACAGCTTTAAGATATTCTCATTAAGCCCAATGACCTGAACAAAATGAAAAGCTGATTTTTTAAGTGCTTGTCTGAATCTGACCTCAGATTTTTTTGCCCATCCCAGCCCATCTCGTTCCTCTCTCTGTAGGTTTAAGCAGCCATAGCTGTGGGTAGGGCTGGGAATGCCTGTCTTTTCAGCAACAAGCTACTGAGTGAATAAACAGAAAAAGGACCTTGTCTGTCAGTGGTCTTTTCACTTAAGCGTAAAGGTTATGGCGTGTAAAGGCCTCTGGATTGTGGGTGAAGGCAGTTGGCCAGCGGTGTAGGATCTGTGGAGCTGGAGCATGCTGCCAGTTACGCTCACACTCTGTGAGTTAAAGGAGCATCTCATCCCCTCTGCAACCCTCTGTCTGTTCACCTGAGCATGGTGGGAATAGAGGGGTTTTTTTTGAGACATAGTTTCACTCTTACTGCCCAGGATGCAGTGCAATGATGCTATTTCGGCTCACTGCAACTTCTGCTTCCCTGGTTCAAGTGATTCTCGTGCCCCAGCCTCCCAAGTAGCTGGGATTACAGGTGTGCACCATCACACCTAGCAAATTTTTGTATTTTTAGTAGAGATGGGGTTTCCATGTTGGTCAGCCTGGTCTTGAACTCCTGACTTCAGGTGATCTGCCTGCCTCAGCCTCCCAAAGGGCTGGGATTACAGGCAGGAGCCACTGCGCCTAACTGGGAATTGAGTTCTTGATGGTCTGGTCTGGTCTGTCCCCACTGGAGAGGTGGAGGTTGGGATGGTCCTGGGAAGAAAGGCCATCCCCCAGCTCCCCAACCTTCTCTTCCTGTCTCCAGGTGGCATGTGGAACCTCCCACCACCATCTAGGTTCTGAGATGTGTTGAAGTCCAGCCTGTCTGCCATCATCCCCCAGCATGGACCGCGGAAGCCTCCTGCCCTTCCAGCTGTGGTGCCCCCGGCCCTTTGGCACCTACTCACAGAACCAGCCTCGCCCAGCTTCTGCAGCCCTCAAGCCATCAGCCTGCGCTGAGCCTGGTGGCGGAGTTGAGCCAGACCATGGGCCTGCCCACTCAGAGAACACACCACCTGCCTTGGCCACCGAGGCCCCTGCCTCCCAGCCCGCTCCACTCCTCTCAGCAGCAGCTGCTGGCGATGAGGGTCGAGTCCTCCTGGACACGTGGTATGTCATCAAGCCTGGGAATACAAAAGAGAAGGTGGCCTTCTTTGTGGCCCACCAGTGTGGTGGGGGCAGCCGGGCCAGCTCCATGAAGGTCAAGGGGCACTGGGGCAGTGACAGCTCCAAGGCCAAGCGAAGACGGCGCTGTCTTGACCCCACCAAGGCTCCGCCCGATCCAGGGGGTCGGGAGGGGCCCCCTGCTACTGAGGAGGGCCCCTCCTCAGCCGGTGAGGACGTGGACCTGCTCTCTGTGGCCGAAATGGTGGCCCTGGTGGAACAGCGGGCAGCCCTGGCCCTGCAGAGCTACCCACGACCAGCCACCCCAGCACCTGTAGTCTTTGTGTCGGCTGAGCAGGGTGGACCGGCCAAGGGGGTAGGGTCCGAACGGCGGTCTGGTGGTGGGGACTGCAGCCGTGTAGCCGAGGCTGTGGCCCACTTCGAGGCGCAGAGGGACAGCCCTCCCACCAAGGGCCTCCGCAAGGAGGAGCGGCCGGGACCAGGCCCTGGGGAGGTGCGCATCGCCTTCCGCATCTCCAACGGCCGGGAGCCCCGTGCACCAGACAGCGGCCTGCCCAGTGGGGGCGGGGGCAGGCCTGGTTGTGCCTACCCTGGCAGCCCAGGTCCTGGGGCCCGAGCCAAGGACAAGATCACGTGTGACTTATACCAGCTCATCAGCCCCTCGCGGGATGCCCTCCCCAGCAACGTGGAGTTCCTGCTGGCCAGGGCGGATGAGGCCAGCGAGGGTGAGAGCCCGGCGCCCGTGAGGCCCGAGGACACTCCCCCGGCGCCGCCTCCACCCCCTGCCCGGGACTGTGGAGCGTCCGGCTTCCACGTGGACGTGGTGGTGACGGGCGTGGTGGATGAGTGCATCTTCTTTGGCAAGGACGGCACCAAGAACGTGAAGGAGGAGACTGTGTGCCTGACAGTCAGCCCCGAGGAGCCGCCGCCTCCGGGCCAGCTCTTCTTCCTCCAGAACCGCGGGCCGGACGGGCCCCCAGAGCCTCCCCCGGCAGACTCGCCGGCCACCGCGCCTGGCCCGGACGATGCCGAGGGCACGGCGGACACCTCCCTGTGCCGCCTGTACCGGCACGTGTCACACGACTTCCTAGAGATCCGCTTCAAGATTCAGCGGCTGCTGGAGCCGCGGCAGTACATGCTGCTGCTGCCCGAGCACGTGCTGGTCAAGATCTTCAGCTTCCTGCCCACCCGCGCGCTGGCTGCCCTCAAGTGCACCTGCCACCACTTCAAGGGTATCATCGAGGCGTTCGGTGTGCGGGCCACAGACTCGCGCTGGAGCCGAGACCCGCTCTACCGCGATGACCCGTGCAAGCAGTGCCGCAAGAGATACGAGAAGGGCGACGTGTCGCTCTGCCGCTGGCACCCCAAGCCCTACCACCACGACCTGCCTTACGGACGTTCCTACTGGATGTGCTGCCGTCGAGCCGACCGCGAGACGCCGGGTTGCCGCCTGGGCCTCCACGATAATAACTGGGTGCTGCCCTGCAATGGGCCGGGCGGGGGCCGGGCAGGCCGGGAGGAGGGGAGGTGAAGCCGGGGGAGGGGCGGGGAGAGCCCACTATGCCCGCCCCTCCCCCTCCCCCGGAGCCGAGGGTACGGACTGGGCCGCCTGCTCCCATTCCCCCTCTCCAGGCAGCGTTGATCCCCCCACGGAACTGAGCCGGGGTTCAGCGGGAGTGACCCAGGAAAGCACTCTGCTGGCTCCTGTTGGCTTTCTATTCTTCAGAACCAGGGCGGTGGACCCTCTGAGAAGGGTGATTTTTTTATCAGCATCTCACTTTCTTCTCCATTCAGCCCCTACCCTCTCCCTGCCATGCTCTCCACCCCAGGAACCCACCAGCAGGGAGCAGACGGCAGCTAATTTTGGTACCACTTAAGGGTTCCCCCATTCTGGCCCCCCATCCTCTCCCACGCCCCAATTCTTTTTCCAGGAGCTGTTATTTCCCAAGACGCCGCAGCGCCCAAGGTTGGCACCTCTTCTAACCTGCCACACCAGGGTTCACACCTCTCTAGGAATTGAGGGCTGTCAGGTCACAGGTGGGATTTGGGATTTTTTTCATGACAGCCCGCCATTTCTAGATGGTTTCCCTATTAAAGAAGTTGGGGGAGGGGGGAAATGCTGTTTTCTCCTGAACCTCAAGCTACCAGTCTCTCTTCCCCAGTGAGGAAGAGGGGAAAAAGCTGAAGTATAAAAATCCTCCTCCTCCCCTTATTATTTAAGCTACTGCCATCACCCCCACTCCCATAAAGCTGTGAAGCCCTTTGCCTGGCTCTTGACAGCGCAGGGGCCGTGGGCAGGGACTGCGGATTTGCATTTCTGGGTTTTTCCTTCCACTCTGGGCTCGTTCAGGCATCGGGGTCTCCTCACCCCCAGCCATCTGTTTTTTTAAGAATCCTTTGGTCAACCAGGACCTTGATTTTTTTCAGGCATTTTGGTCTGGGGTATTTTTGTTTGTTCTCTCTCTCTCGTTTTTCCCCCATCATTGTGGTTCTGGAAGCTTCTAGCGTGTGGCATCTGACCAATTTTGAATTGGTCCTTTCTATAAAATCAATATTTATAAGGCTGTGCTCAGACTGGTTTGTGTGTTGTGAAGGGAGGGTTTGGGAAGAGGGGAGTTGTGGCCTGTGCGTGGGGGATGGAAAAGTGGAGAGACGGGATCCCTCGCCAAGTCCCTTAGCCTGAGATTATTTTTTTACTCTTCTCATCTGTGTCGGTTTGGATTTGAAAAATCTCAAAATAGTAGTAGCTTAAACAAGATTTTTTCTTAGAGATAGGGTCTCACTGTCACCCAGGCTGGAGTACAGTGGTGTCATCACAGCTCACTGCAGCAACCTCCTGGGCTCAGGGAAACCGGCCACCTTATCCTGCCAAGCAGCTGGGTTTTCTACAGGTGTACGCAACCAGACCCAGCTAATTTAAAAATTTTTTTTGGTACAGATGGGGTCACCAAGTTGCCCAAGTTGGTCTCAAACTCCTGGGTTCAAGCAATCCTCCTGCCTCAGCCTCCCACAGTGCTGGGATTACAGGAAAGAGCCACCGTGCCCAGCCAAGGTCATTTTGCCCTTACTATCACCATTTTGCTTGGAGACCCCCTCCCTCGCAGAAGCACTACACTATGTTTCTATATACATCTCACCCGTCAGACTTAGCCACAGAAGGGCTGCACAAGAGTACGAAATGCCATCTTTTAGCTGGGTGCAATATGTCCAACAAAACATTCTTTACTAAAAATCTCTTTAATTAAAGTTTTAAAATAACCACTGATTATTATTTTTGAGATGGAGTTTTGCTTTTATTGCCAGGCTGCAGTGCAATTGCGTGATCTCGGCTCACCGCAACCTCTACCTCCCGGGTTCAAGCGATTCGCCTGCCTTAGCCTCCTGAGTAGCTGGGCTCACAGGCGCTCGCCACCACACCCGACTAATTTTTTTTTGAGACGGAGTTTCGCTCTTGTTACCCAGGCTGGAGTGCAATGGCGCGATCTCGGCTCACCGCAACCTTCGCCTCCTGGGTTCAGGCAATTCTGCCTCAGCCTCCCAAGTAGCTGGGATTACAGGCACGCGCCACCGTGCCCAGCTAATTTTTTGTATTTTGAGAAGAGATGGGGCTTCATCTTGTTGACCAGGATGGTCTCGATCTCTTGACCTCGTGATCCACCCGCCTCAGCCTCCCAAAGTGCTGGGATTACAGGCGTGAGCCACCGCGCCCGGCCACCCAACTAATTTTTATATTTTAGTAGAGACAGGTTTTCACGATGTTGGCCAGGATGCTCTCGAACTCCTGGCCTCCAGTGATCCACCCGCCTCTGCCTCCCAAAATGCTGGGATTACAGTGGGGGTGAGCTACTGTGCCCAGCTGGATATCTTAAATTTTCAGTTTTAAGAAAGAGAAAACGATATTGAGAGGCAGCTAACACTCTCTGACATTCTTCTCAGGAAATCAATTTCTAGAAGGCTAGGTTACATCGTGGTAGTGATTCAATGCTTCAGTTTTAGATCAAAAAGACCTGGGTTTGAATCTTATGGGATTTCAATTTCTTTTTCTTTTTTTTTTTTTTTTTTTTGAGACGGAGTTTCACTGTTGTTACCCAGATTGGAGTGCAATGGCATGATCTCGGCTCACCACAACCTCCGCCTTCTGGGTTCAAGCAATTCTCCTGCCTCACCCTCCCGAGTAGCTGGGACTACAGGCACGCACCACCATGCCCAGCTGATTTTTGTATTTTTAGTAGAGACGGGGTGTCACCTCGTTGACCAGGATGGTCTCGATCTCTTGACCTCGTGATCCACCCGCCTTGGCCTCCCAAAGTGCTGGGATTATAGGCGTGAGCCACCACGCTCGGCCTGGTATTTCAATTTCTTGCAGGGAAGGTGAGTTAGATTATTCGGACCCTCTTGTTGAGAACAACTGAAAAAAAAATCTCCTTAAAAGGATCAAATAACCAATAAAATACAGTAAGGACCCACCACGCCAAATAGTTAAGAGAATGGTATGTGGGGCTCTGAAGCCACATTTGCTTTCAGGGCATTTGCTGATGTGGGCACACTGGGGTTTCCTACTTTGCAGCCTTACTGGAGCGAGCAGGTAAAAGTCAAGGCCAACGCCAGCCCATGGTGAACAACCACGGGAACTGGCATCCCAGATAACTGCAAGCTTAGGTAGGGATGACCCAGAAGACTGCAGAGGTATCCAAGATGCAGAGATCAAATGAAAAAAGATCCGGAGAATTTGTGGCCACAAATTCTGGCCCCTGGCAGTTCCTTTGGAAGCAACTGTCATCTAGAAGCCCCACAAACAATTTTTTTGGAGGGGGACAGAGTCTCACTCTATCACTAGGCTGGAGTACGATGGCTTAATCTCTGCTCACTGCAATCTCCTGGGTTCAAGCAATTCTCCTGCCTCAGCCTCCCAAGTAGCTAGGATTACAGGTGTGTGCCACCACACCCAGCTAATTTTTGTATTTTTAGTAGAGACAGGGTTTCACCATTTTGGTCAACCTGGTCTGGAACACCTGACCTTGTGATCCGCCCACCTCAGCCTCCTGAAGTGCTGGGATTGTAGGCATGAGCCGCTGTGTCCAGCCAATTTTTTTTTTTTTTTGAAACCCAGTTTTGCTCTTGTTGCCCAGCTGGAGTGCAATGGCATGATCTCGGCACACTGCTACCTACACTTCCTGGGGTCAAGTGTTTCTCCTGCCTCACCTGCCAAGTAGCTGAGACTACAGGTACGCACCATGATGCCCAGCTAATTTTTTGTATTTTTAGTAGAGACAGGGTTTCACCATGTTGGCCAGGCTGGTCTCAAACTCCTGACCTCAGGTGATCCACCCACCTTGGCCTCCCAAAGTGCTGAGATTACAGGTGTGAGCCACCGTGCCTGCTTTTTTTTTTTTTTTTTTTTTTTTGCTACAGAGTCTCCCTGTCTCTCAGGCTGGCGTGCAATGGCACCATCTCAGTTCACTGCAACCTCCACCTCCCCAGCTCAAGTGATTTTCTTGCCTAAGCCTCCCAAGTAGCTGGGATTATAGGCACCCACTACCATGCCTGGCAGTTTTTTTGTTTGTAATTTTTTGGTAGAGATGGGGTTTCACCATGTTGGCCGGGCTGGTCTTGAACTCCTGACCTCAAGCAATCTGCCTGCCTCAGAGTCCTAAAGTGCTGGAATTACAGGCATGAGCCACCGCGCCCAGCCCGCCACAAATAATGTTTCAGGTAATGAGTAGTGCACAAATAACCAAACACAAATGGAAATAATATGAACAAGAAACAACAAAGACACCCACATAGGTAGGCTTCACATGGTGAAACTGTCAATCCCAGGTTATAATACAACATCTAAACTATGTTTAAAAATTTAGGCTGGGCGTGGTGGCTCACATCTGTAATCCAAGCATTTTGGAGGCCAAGGCAGGAGGATCACCCGAGGTCAGGAGTTCAAGACCAGCCTGACCAACATGGTGAAACCCCATCTGAAAAAAATAAATTAAAAAACAACTTGGAATTAGCAAGGAAGCCAAAACTATAAAAAACAACAAAAAAAGTCAAGGCTGGGTTTGGTGACTCATGTCTTCCCAGCACTTTGGGAAGCTGAGGCAGATGGATCACCTGACATTGGGAGCTGACCAACATGGAGAAGCCCCATCTCTACTAAAAATACAAAAAATTGGCCGGGTGTGGTGGCGCATACTTGTAGTCCCAGCTACTTGGGGGGCTGAGGCAGGAGAATCTCTTGAACTTGGGAGGCGGAGGTTGTGGTGAGCTGGGATCACACCATTGCACTCCAGCCTGGGCAATGAGAGGGAAACTATGTCTAAAAAAAAAAAAAAAAAAAAAAATCAAAGCGCCCTAGTAGGTAGGAAAGAGAAAGAAAGCCCGCTGACATAACTTTCCCAAATCAAAAATGCCTACATCAGTGTTGTGTAGGGAAAAAAATGAGAAATGCAGTAACCAAGAGTCACCCAATAGCTGGGTTAAATAGCAAAAAGATCTACCACATTTATTCAAGTGGCTTTTTAAAGGAAGAAACAATAACATTTAATTGGCATTCCAGAATCAAAAGAAAGAATATGTACAAAGACAATATTAAAAGACACGATAGTTGGAAAATTACAAACTGATAAAAGACATAAATAGTATTTTTAAAAAGGGCAAGTGTGGTGGCTCACACCTTTTCTGAACTTTGGGAGGCTGAGGTAAGAGTGTCACTTGAGGCCAGTTTAGCAGCAGCCTGGGCAGCATACCAAGATCTCATCTCTACTAAAAACTAAGTTAAGCCAGGCTCGGTGGCTCATATCTGTAATCCCAACACTTTGGGAGGCTAAGGGCGGATCACCTGAAGTAAGGAGTTTGAGACCAGCCTGGCCAGCATGGCAAAACCCCGTCTCTACTTAAAAAAAAAAAAAATTAGCCGGGCATGGTGGTATGTGCCTGTAGTCCCAGCTACTTGGGAGGCTGAGGCAAGAGAATCGCTTGAACCCAGGAGGCAGAGGTTGCAGTGAGCCGAGATCGTGCCACTGTACTTCAGCCTGGGTCACAGAGCAAGACTCTGTTTCAAAACAAAACAAAAAAATTAACTGGGCGTGGCGGTGGGCACCTGAAATCCCAGCTACTGATGAGGGAGAGTCACTTGGACCCAGGAGTTGGAGGTTGCAGTGAGCCAAGGTCATGGCACTGTACTCCAGCCTGGGCGACAAGAGTGAAACTCCATCTCAAAAAAAAAGTTCTCATGATGCCTGGCACATAGTAGATGCTCAGTAAACGTCAGTGAATGTAGAAGAACCTAAATTGGGGACCTATGTTTACCCTCTCATTTGATATCTCGAGTTTCAGACCTGGAGGTGATTTGCGGGAAGATGCTCACCTTCACTGTATAATAATCCTCCAACCGTGGCCTGGCACCTGTGCTCACTGCTAAGTCTCTATCAAAGTCATTAACCCTTGTATGTTTTTGTAAGTAGGGGGGAAAAAAAGCCATGAACCTGCAGGGTCATAAACCTGCAGGCACAGAGTGCAGCGTAGAACTCTGCTTCCAGGCTCTAGCTGTCTCGGGTTTTTCTTTTGAGTTGGTTTGCTGAGCAGCTGTGTATGCACCAGAGTGTATCCTTAAGAACAGCATGGGCCAGGCACAGGGGCTCACACGTGTAATCCCAGCACTTTGGGAGGCCGAGGCTGGCTGATCACAAGGTCAGGAGATTGAATTCACCCTGGCTAACAGTGAAAACCCATCTTTACTAAAAATGCAAAAAATTAGCCAAGCGTGGTGGCATGTGCCTATATATAGTCCCAGCTACTCAGGAGATTGAGGCAGGAGAATCTTTTGAACCTGGGAGAACTCGCGTCACTGCACCCCAGCCTGGGCAACAAAATGAGACTCTATCTCAAAAAAAAAAAAAAACAAAAACAAAAAAACCTCCTGGGCTCAATAGATCCTCCCACCTCTACCTCTCAAAGTGCTGAGATTGCAAGGATGAGCCGCCACACGCAGTCTGCATTGTTTAATAAGCACCCCAGCTGAGTCTGAGAATTAGGTAGGGCTGGGAAATACTTTCTCACTGGAGTTTGCAATTACACCTGCCGTCTCACACTTCTGTGCCCGCAGCTGAAAGGAAAGTGTGCTCTGATGCCTCTGCAGTCAATCTAGGTCTGTCTCACCCATTCCTCCCATAGATGCTCTCAGACTTTCAAAACTCCTTGTTTTCCAGGCCGGGCGCGGTGGCTCATGCCTGTAATCCCAGCACTTGGGGAGGCCGAGGCGGGTGGATCACTAGGTCAAGAGATCGAGACCATCCTGGTCAACATGGTGAAACCCCGTCTCTACTAAAAATACAAAAAATTAGCCGGGCGTGGTGGCGCGTGCCTGTAGTCCCAGCTACTCGAGAGGCAGAGGCAGGAGAATTGCTTGAACCCAGGAGGCGGAGGTTGCGGTGAGCCGAGATCACGCCATTGCACTCCAGTCTGAGTAACAAGAGCGAAACTATGTCTCAAAAAAAACAAACAAACAAACAAACAAAAAAAAACTCTGTGTTTTCCAAAGCATCTTCTGAGGTATCCTAGTTCTTTTTGTTGTTTTGTTTTTTGAGACAGACTCTCGTTCTGTTGCCCAGGCTGCAGTGCAGTGACGTGATCTTGGCTCACTGCAGAAACCCCATCTCTACTCCGCCACCTGGGCTCCAGCGATTCTCCTACTTCAGCCTCCGGAGTAGCTGGGCGCCTGCCACCACGCCTGGCTAATTTTTTTTTTTTGAGGTGGAGTTTTGTTGTTATTACCCAGACTGGAGTGCAATGTCACAATCTCGGCTCACTGCAACCTCCGCTTTCTGGGTTCAAGCAATTCTCCTGCCTCAGCCTCCCGAGTAGCGGGGACTACAGGCATGCACCACCATGCCCAGGTGATTTTTGTATTTTTAGTAGAGACGGGGTTTCACCTTGTTGACCACGATGGTCTCGATCTCTTGACCTTGTGATCCCCCAGCTTCGGCCTCCCAAAGGGCTGGGATTATAGGCATGAGCCACCGTGCCCGGCCTATGCCCTGCTAATTTTTGTATTTTTAGTAGAGATGGAGTTTCACCATGTTGTCCAGGCTGGGCTTGATCTCCTGAGTTCCGGTGAACCACCAGCCTTCGCCTCCCAAAGTTCTAGAATTACAGATGTGAACCACCGTGCCCAGTCAAGTTATCCTAGTTCTATGAAGTGCTTCTCACTAAAAAGGGTTCCATAGTGAAATGGATTCTGTCTTAAAAATTCACATCATGCGGTGAGGAAACATTTTTTTTGGGGGGGGGTGGAATCTCACTCTGTTGCCCAGGCTGGAGTGCAACAGCGCTGTCTTGACTCACTGCAAACTCTGCCTCCCGGGTTCAAGTGATTCTCCTGCCCCAGCTTCCTGAGTAGCTGAGATTACAGGCGCCTGCCACCATGCCTGACTAATTTTTGTATTTTTAGTAGAGGGGGTTTCACCGTGCTGTCTAGAATGGTCTCGAACTCCTGACCTCAGGTGATCCACCTGCCTCAGCCTCCCAAAGTGCTGAGATTACAGGCACGAGCCGCCGCGCCCAGCCAAGAAAACTCATTTTATGTTGTCTCGCCTGCTTCTTAGATGTCCGATCCCCCTTGTCATGCAACATCTATTCACATGAGTCCTACAGCATGTTTGGGGTTTTGTTGTTGTTTTGAGACAGAGTGTCACTGTGTTGCCCAGGCTGGTCTTGAACTCTTGGGTTCAAGGGATCCTCTCACCTCAGCCTCCTAAGTAGCTGAGACTACAGGCGTGCACCACCACACCTGTCTTCTGCAGACAGTGCTTTGCAGAAACACTTATCACACTTTTTATTCTTTTCCTTTTTGTGGAGAATGGGGTCTCCCTATATTGCCCAGGCTGGTCTCAAAGTCCTGGGCTCAAGCTATCCTTCCGCCTCTGCCTCCCTAGAGCTGGGACTGCAGGCATGAACCACCACACCCAGACAGAAACACTGGCTTATTGCCCATTGGGTCTGACAGAATCTGGACTTCCAAAATAACAGCTTTCGTCTCCTCTGTGCCTGGTTGTGAGCACATCCTCTGTGTGCCCCATGTGGGAGTTACGTTAGGACTGGTGCAGTAGAAGGTGGCCATTCTGGAGAATGAACAGACACAAAACAAGCCACAGAGAATTCAATTGGTTGGGTGGCATCCCTGGTCCAGACCAGTGACAGTCTTTTATTTTTTTAAACTTCTTTTTTAAAATTTTTTTTTTATTTTTTGAGACAGTCTTACTCTGTAGCCAGGCTAGAGTGCAGTGGCATGATCTCAACTCACTGCAACCTCTGACTCCCAGGCTCAAGCAATCCTCCTGCCTCAGCCTCCCAGGTAGCTGGAGTACAGGCATGCACCACCACCACAGTCGGCTAACTTTTTGTATTTTTAGTAGAGACGGGGTTTCACCATGTTGGCCAGGATGGTCTCAATCTCCTGACCTCGTGATCCACCCACTTTGGCCTCCCAAAGTGCTGGGATTACAGGTATAAGCCACCACACCCGGCCTCAATTATTTTATTTTTATTTTTTGAGACAGAGTCTTGCTCTGTTGCCAGGCACCAAGCTGGAGTGCAGTGGCGCGATCTCGGCTCACTGCAACCTCTGCCTCCCGGGTTCAAGCAGTTCTTCTGCCCCAGCCTCCCAAGTAGCTGGGATTACAGGCACCCGCCACCACACCCAGCTAATTTTTGTATTTTAGTAGAGACAGGGTTTCACCATGTTGGCTAGGATGGTCTCGATCTCTTGACCTCACGATCCACCCGCCTTGGCTTCCCAAAGTGCTGGGATTATGGGCGTGAGCCACAGCACCCCGAAGTGTTTTACTCTTTTAGTTCACTGACTAGAACAACAGCATTTGGCCCCTGCAAACCTTCAGACCAAGCATTTACCTCTGGGGAGGGGCCGAGTTCTTATTCCTCTGGCTGTCACCCCACAGTGGTCTCTTCCCTGTCCTTGAAGGGTGGCAGCTTGAGAAAACCAAAAGAAAGAAGGTCTTCGAATTGTAGCACAATTAGGAGACAAAGGTGTGAAATGGACAAGCAAGCATACCCTAGGCAGGTCCTGCCTGAGAGCCACGGGTCCCACACCAGGACCTTCTCTCTCACAGTCCTCTCCACAGGCATTGGGCCAGCTCACTAGAGCCCCAGGTATTCGGCCAGGAACACGGCAAGAATTCGGCTCAAGTTGTGCACTGTGGGCGGGTGGAGGTTGGCCTCGGTGTCCGCAGGGGTGTGCCAGACAGCAGGGAAGGGCGTGGAGATAAGATGGAGCACGGGGACCCCTGAAGTGACAGAGGAGACTTTATCAGGTCCGCTGCAGCCCACCATGACCCAGGAGCCCAAGCCCGGCCTCTGGATAACCTGGCCTTGTCCCCACACACTGGCAAAAATATGTTCTGGCACTTTTTTTTTTTTAAGATGGAGTCTCTCTCTGTCGCCCCGGCTGGAGTACAGTGTCTCGGTCTCGGCTCACTGCAGTCTCCGCCTCCCAGTTTCCAGCAATTCTACTGCCTCAGCCTCCTGGGTAGCTGGGATTACAGGCAGATACCATGACGCCCAGCTAATTTTTGTATTTTTAGTAGAGGTGGGGTTTCACCATGTTGGCCAGGCTGATCTCAAACTCCTAACCTCAGGTGATCCACTTGCCTCGGCCTCCCAAAGTGCTGGGATTACAGGCATGAGCCACCATGCCCAGCTCTGGCACTTTTTTTCCCCCCAGATATTGTCTCCCTCTGTCGCCTAGACTAGAGTGCAGGGGCTTGATCAAGGCTCACTGCAGCCTTGACTCCCCAGGCTCAGGTGATCCTCCCACCTCAGCCTCTCAAGCAACTGGGACTACAGGTGCGCACCACCATGTCCTGCTAAATTTTTGTATTTTTAGTAAAGACAAGATTTATGCAATGTTGCTGGTTTCAAACTCCTGGGCTCAAATTCCTCCCGCCTCAGCCTCCCAAATTGCTGGGATTACAGGTGCGAGCCACCGTGACCAGCTGCAGACATTTCTTGAATGCTTGCTATGTGCTGGGCACTGGTCCAAGTAAGGTCTTTATAGGTATTCGCATGTTCAATCCCCTCAACAATACTCTAAGATAGAGTATTAAGGCCCGATGCGGTGGCTCATGCCTGTAACCCCAGCACTTTGAGAGGCCGAGGCAGGTGGATCACGAGGTCAAGAGATCAAGACCATCCCGGCCAACATGGTGAAACCCCGTCTCTACTAAAAATACAAAAATTAGCTGGGCGTGGTCGCATGTGCCTGTAATCCCAGTTACTCGGGAGATTGAGACAGGAGAATTGCTTAAATCTGGGAGTCATAGGTTGCAGTGAGCCGAGATCCTACCACTGCACTCCAGCCTGGGCGACAGAGTAAGACTGTCTCAGAGAGAAGAGAGACTATTATCCACATATTACAGATGAATAAAAGCACAAAGAGGTTAAGCCACTGAGCACCATTCCCCACCCTTGGGAAGGAGACACGGCCAGTTCCAATTTGTGGCTTCCTTGGTGGCCCACCCTCCTCGCTCCCAGCAACAGGTACCTCTGCGGAGGAAGGGGATGTGGTCGTCTTCCACGGAGCCAATGGGCTCCCCAGGTTGGAAGTACATCACTTCCTGGGGATGAGACTGCAGCAGGTTCAAACGATGCAGACGCTTCTCTGGATGTGGGGGCGATTTGAGAGGAAGGGTTAGTCCTTAGCAGTCTAAAATCTCCAGTCCACAAATTGGAGGAGGGCAGAGCTCCCAGAGGTAAAGCCCTGGTCATCCCAACAGGAGTGAATACCAGTCACTCCTCCCTGTGGCCTTGCTATGTTTCCGGTTTCATTCAATCCCTCTGAGTCTAAGACAAAGACACCTTTTTTTTTTTTTTTGAGACAGAGTTTTGCTCTTGTAACCCAGGCTGGAGTGCAATGGCGCGATCTCGGCTCACCGCAACCTCTGCCTCCTGGGTTCAGGCAATTCTCCTGCCTCAGCCTCCTGAGTAGCTGGGATTACAGGGATGCACCACCATGCCCAGCTAATTTTTTTTTTTTTTGTATTTTTAGTAGAGACGGGGTTTCACCATGTTGAACAGGATGGTCTCGATCTCTTGACCTTGTGATCCACCCGCCTCGGCCTCCCAAAGTGCTGGGATTACAGGCATGAGCCACCGTGCCCGCCCCCCGACCCTTTTTTTTTTTTTGAGACAAGATCTTATGGCTGGGTGCGGTGGCTCATGCCTGTAATCCCAGCACTTAGGGAGGCTGAGGGAGGTGAAACACCTGAGGTCAGGAATTCAAAAGCAGCTTAGCCAACATGCTGAAATCCTGTCTCTATTAAAAATACAAAAATTAGTCTGGGTGAGATGGCTCACAACTGTAATCCCAGCACTTTGGGAGGCTGAGGTGGGCGGATCACAAGATCAGGAGATCAAGACCATCCTGGCTAACACAGTGAAACCCTGGCTCTACTAAAAATACAAAAAATGAGCTGGGCATGGTGGCATGTGCCTGTAGTCCCACCTACTCAGGAGGCAGAGGAAGGAGAATCCCTTGAACCCAGGACGCAGAGGTGGCAATGAGCCAAAATCATGCCACTGCACTCCAGCCTGGGTGACAGACCAAGACTCCATCTCAAAAAGAAAAAAACAAAAACAAAAATTAGTTAGGCATGGTGGTGGGCACCTGTAATCCCAACTACTTGGGAGGCTGAGACATGAGAATTGCTTGAACCAAGAAGTGGAGGTTGCACTGAGTTGACATCAACTCTGTCTCAAAAAAAGAAAAAAAAGATATTGCTCTGTCACCCACACTGGAGTGCAGTGGGGCAGTCACAACTCAGTGCAGCCTTAACCTCCCCAGCTTAAGCGATCCTCCACTCTCAGCCTCCCAAATAGCTGGGACTTCAGGCACATGTCACCATGCCTCTGTGTGTGTGTGTGTGTGTGTGTGTGTGTGTGTGTGTGTGTGTGTGTAAACAGGATCTCCCTATGTTGCCCGGGCTGGCCTTGAACTTCTGGGCTCATGTGATCCTCCTTCCTTGGTATCTTAAATTGCTGGGACTACAGGCATGAGCTACTACATCTGGGTCCCCTGGCCATTTTACAGATAGAAAACTGAGACTCAGAAATGAAGCCATTTGTCCAAGTTCACCCAGCTGGTAAGATTGGAAACCACTGCTGTCTCACCTTAGGGCTCCTGTCTGGTAATCACTATCACTAATCTCTAGTTCCTTAGAATGAGCCTTTATTTATTTATTTATTTATTTATTTTTTTTTTGCGATGGAGACTCTCTCTGTTGCCCAGACCGGAGTGCAGTGGCACAATCTCGGCTCACTGCAACCTCTGCCTCCTGGGTTCAAGTGATTCTTCTGCCTCAGCCTCCTGAGTAGCTGGGACTACAGGCACACGCCACCATGCCTGGCTAATTTTTATATTTTTAGTAGAGATTGGGTTTCACCATGTTGGGCAGGCTGGTGAACTCCTGACCTTGTGATCCGCCTGCCTCGGCCTCGCAAAGTGCTGGGATTACAGGCGTGAGCCACTGTACCTGGCCGAGCCTTAATTTTTAAAAACAATTTTTAATTTTTTCAACTTTAATTAATTAATTAATTTTTGAGACAGAGTTTTCTTCTCGTTGCCCAGGCTGGAGTGCAATGGCCTGATCTTGGTTCACTGTAACCTCTGCCTCCCGGGTTCAAGCTATTCTCCTGCGTCAGCCTCCTGAGTAGCCGGGATTACAGGAATGTGCCACCACGCCCAGCTAATTTTGTATTTCTTAGTAGAGACGGGTTGGTCAAGCTGGTCCCGAGCTCTTGACTGACCTCAGGTGATCTGCCTGCCTCAGCCTCCGAAAGTGCTGGGATTACAGGCATCAGCCACCAGGCCTGGCTTTATTTATTAATTTTTTTGAGCAGAGTCTCACTCTGCCACCCAGGCTGGAATGCAGTGGTGCAATTACAGCTTACTGCAGCCTTGACCTCCCAGATTCAAGTGATCCTACCACTTCTGGCTCCCAAGTCACTGGGACTACCACCATGGTGGTACTACCATGCCCTGCTAATTTTTTTTTTTCTTTGAGACGGAGTCTCGCTCTGTTGCCCAGACTGGAGTGCCGTGGCGTGATCTCAGCTCAAGGCAACCTCCATCTCCTGAGTTCAAGCGATTCTCCTGCCTCAGCCTCCCGAGTAGCTTCGACTACAGGCACATCATCATGCCCGGCTCATTTTTTGTATTTTTAGTAGAGATGGGGTTTCACTGTGTTCGCCAGGATGGTCTCTACCTCCTGACCTCGTGATCCACCCACCTTGGCCTCCCAAAGTGCTGGGATTACAGGTGTGAGCCACCATACCCGACCTTTTTTTTTTTTGACAGTCTCGCTCTGTTGTCCAGGCTGGAGTGCAGTAGAGTGATCTCAGTTCATTGCAACCTCCACCTCCTGAATTCAAGCAATTCTCCTGCCTCAGACTCACAAATGGCTGTGATTACAGGCATACACAACCATGTCCAGCTAATTTTTTGTATTTTTGGTAGAGACGGGGTTTTGTCCTATTGGCCAGGCTGGTCTCAAACTCCTGACCTCAGGTGATCTGCCCGCCTCAGATTCCCAAAGTGCTGGGATTACAGGCATGAGCCACCGCGCCCAGCCTAATTTGTGTGTGTGTGTGTGTGTGTATAGCGATGAGGTTTTGCCATGTTGTCCAGCCTGGTCTGGAATTCCTGAGCTCAACTCATCCACCCACCTCAGCCTCTCAAAGTGCTGGGATTACAAGTGTCAGCTACCAAGCCCAGGTATTTTTTTTCTTTCTTTCTAAGATTCAATTCAGGTATTTTTTTTTTTCAAAGACAGGATCTCATTCTATTGCCCAGGCCAGAGTGCAGGGTACAATCTTAGCTCACTACAGCCTTGACCTCCCAGGCTCAAAAGAACTTCCCCAGTAGCCGGGATGACATGCATGCCACTGCCCCCAGCTAATTTTTCTTTTTTTGAGACGGAGTCTCACACTGTCACCCGGGTTGGAGTGCAGTGGTGTGATCTTGGCTCACTGCAACCTCCGCCTCCTAGGTTCAAGTGATTCTCCTGCCTAGGATTACAGGCACATGCCACCGTGCCCAGCTAATTTTTGTATTTTTAGTAGAGATGGGCCAGGGTGGTCTCGATCTTCTGACCTCATGATCCTCCAGACTCAGCCTCCCGAAATGCTGGGATTACAGGCATGAGCCACTGTGCCTGGCCACTAATTTTTTTTAAGAGATGCAGGGTCTCCCTATGTGGCCCAGACTGGCGGATGAGCCTTTAGAGGGCAGGTGCCTGTCCCCCCTCAGCTTGCCATCCTGTGCCCCTTACCCCAGATGTGCTTGGGCCCACCTCCACATTCACTCTTACCAATACTCCTCAGTCGATGGAACCAGCGGAGCGTGCGAGGGAAGTGGCTGTAGAACGTGGGATTCGGGGCTCCCAGGAGATCGAGAAGCATAAAGAGCTCCTAAGGAGAGAGGCCAGGACTGGAGGAGCCTGAGCAGGATGATGCCAACCCCGCTTCACCTCTCCCTCCCTCACCAGAAGCCAGGGCACCCTGGTCTTACAATAGCCTGGATCCTTGTGGGGCCGGGACTGTGAGGTATAGACTCCATGAGCTGTGCCAGGTGTCGGGAGCCATAAAGGGAGTCCTTGGGTCCCCACTCCTTCAGTGCTTCTTCACCGTCCAAGAAGAGCAGCTGCAGGGTCACGGGGGCTGCCTGTGGGAGCAGCGGGGGGTGGCCAGACCCTGCTCAGGACTAGCCCGCAGCCTCAACACACCCATATTTCTTGCCTGCTTGCACAGTGTAACAGAACAAATGAGGTGTCCTCATTCATAGAACGTGGCAGTCAAGAGCACAGACTCCAAGTCCAATTGTCTGAGATCGAATCTGTTCTTCGCTGCTTCGTAACAAAGCAGATGTGGGGAAGTTACTAATGTCTCAAAGCATCAACTTCTTCATCTATAAATGGGGTTAATAAAAGTTCCTTTTTTTTTTTTGAGATGGAGTGTAACTCTGTTGCCCAGGCTGGAGTGCAGTGGTGTGATCCATGCTCACTGCAACTTCTGCCTCCAGGGTTCAAGCAATTCTCTTGCCTCAGCCTCCCGAGTAGCTGGGATTACAGGCACCTGCCACCATGCCTGGCCAATTTTTGTGTTTTTAATACAGACAAGGTTTCACCATGTTGGCCAGGCTGATCTTGAACTCCTGGCCTCAAATGCCTCGGCCTCCCAGAGTGCTGGGATTACAGATATGAGCCACAGTGCCTGGCAATAACAGTTCTTTTCAAAGGGTGAGGTTTGAATCTGGGTCTTAGAACAGTACCTGGCATATAACTAAATAAGGGTTATCTCTGATTATTATTCCTCAAGCTCAGTTTAGTTAAAGAGACAGACCCACAAATGAATAATTATACACACAGTGAAATGCAGTTGAGACAAATGCTTCGGAGAACTATAGAGGACATAGGAAGGAGGCTGGGGGATGACCTGGCCTGGAGAGGGCATTGGGTCTTTTTTTTTTTTAATAGAGACGAGGTTTCATCATGTTGGTCAGGCTGCTGTCAACCTCCTCACCTCCTGATCCACCCACCTTGCCTTCCCAAAGTGCTGGGATTACAGGCGTGAGTCACTGTGCCCAGCCTTTTTTTTTTTTTGAGACAGTCTCACTCTGTGGCCCAGACTGGAGTGTAATGGTGTGATCTTGGCTCACTGCAACCTCTGCCACCCCGGTTCAAGCAACTCCTGCCTCAGCCTCCCGAGTAGCTGGGATTACAGGCGCCTGCCACCATGCCCGGCTAATTTTTGTAGTTTTATTAGAGATGGGGTTTCACCATCTTGACCAGGCTGGTCTTGAACCCCTGACCTCATGATCCACCTGCCTTGGCCTCTTAAAGTGCTGGGGTTACAGGTGTGAGCCATCTTGCCTGGCTAGGTTTTTTGGGAAGGGATGTATGCCCTGGGAGTGGGTAGGAACCAACCTGGTGCAGCAGGAAGACTATTCCCAGCCAAGGGAGCAACACAGGGCAAGGCTGTGGCCAAGGAAGGGGTCACAGGGTTTGAGAGGAGTCTGGAGGGGTGAGCAAAGGCCAAAGAGTGTGGGCTTTGTTATAGGGAGACTGGGGAGACATGGAGCGGGGCTGAGCAGAGCAGGAGCATGATGAGATCTGTTTTTTGTCTTCTGTTTGTTTTGAGACCGAGTCTTGCTCTGTCGCTCAGACGGGAGTGCTGTGGCGCAATCTCGGCTCATGACAATCTCTGCCTCTTGGGTTCCAGCAATTCTCCTGCCTCAGCCTCCTGAGTAGCTGGGATTACAGGTGCCCGCCACCATGCCCAGCTAATTTTTTCATTTTTAGTAGAGACAGCGTTTCACTGTGTTGGTCATGCTGGTCTCAAACTCCTGACCTCAGGTGATCTTCCTGCTTCGGCCTCTCAAAGTGCTGAGATTACAGGCGTAAGCCTCCACGCCCAGCCCTTTTTAAATTTTTAAAAATTTTTTATTTTTTTTAAAGACGTGGAGCTCTTTGAAGAGGTGATATTGGAGTAGATACTTAAGTGCAGAGTAGGAAAATATCTCCGAAAAGCATATATTTTTTATTTTTTTGAGATAGAATCTTGCTCTGTCTCCCAGGCTGGAATGCAGTGGCGCAATCTCGCTGCAGCCTCCACCTCCCAGGTTCCCGACCTTTTGATCCACCCACTTTGGCCTTCCAAAGTGCTGGGATTACTGGCATAGGCCACCATGCCCAACCTTTTTTACATTTTTATAAAGATGGGGTCTCCCTATGTTGTCCAGGCTGCTCTTGAACTCCTGGCCTCAAGCAATCCTCCTGCCATGGCCTCCCAAAGTGCTGGGATTACAGGTTTGAGCTTGGCCAGAAAAGCACATTCTATGCAAAACAAACAGCAAAGTGCAAATACCCTGACGGAGAGTGAGCCCTGTGGGTTTGCTGAACTCAGAGGAGGTGGGTATGGCTACAGTAGAGTGAGCAAGGGGTGAGGGGAGGGAGATTGGGCTGGAGAGGCAACAGGGTACAGCTCCTGGGCTAATCAAAGAACTCTGGATTACGCTTGGAATGAGGTGGGAGCCCTGGGAGAGTTTGGGGGAGAGGAAAGAGGATCTGACATCCAGGAGGTAAAAAGATCCCTGTGGCAGCCAGGCACAGTGGCTCGAACCTGTAATCCCAGCACTTTAGGAGGTCAAGGTTAGCAGATCACCTGAGGTCGGGAGTTTGAGACCAGCCTGACCAACATGGTGAAACCCCGGCTCTACTAAAAATACAATATTAGGCTGGGTGCAATGGCTTACACCTGTAATCCCAGCACGCTGGGAGGCTGAGGTGGGCGGATCACAAGGTCAGGAGCTCAAGACCAGCCTGGCCAACATGACGAAACCCCATCCCTACCAAAAATATAAAAAATTAGCCAGGTGTGGTGGCACGTACCTGTAATTCCAGCTACTCAGGAGGCTGAGGCAGGAGAATTGCTTGAACTTGTAAAGTGGAGGTTGCAGTGAGCCAAGATCATGCCACTGCACTCCAGCCTGGCAACAAAGTGAGATTCCATCTCAAAAAAAAAAAAAAAAAAAGATCCCTGTGGCTCTGTGCGTGGAGTTGAGTGGGAAGACGAGAGGCATGACAATGACCAGACAAGGGAGGGTGGGGACTTGTGGAAAAGTGGAGGCAGCCCACCACCCTCCCCTACTCCTGCTCCTCACCTGTTCTTTGGCCCTGCTCAGCTCCAGGTCAAGTGCCTGGACCAGCTCCAGCATCAGGGCACAGGGCACAGCCGAATCTGTGGCCCCCACAAAGGGAGTCGACCCAGGTGGGAAGAGCTTCGAGTCGTAATGGCAGGCGAGGGTGAGGTGACGGGCAGCCCCCGGGTCCAACGTGGCCACCACATTGCCAAAGTCCAATGGCCCCAGGGGTGTCGAGGCCATGAAGGGATCCAGCTCCACATGCCAGCCTGCTGTCAGGGACCGCAGCGTGGCCTCCAAGAACTAGCGGCAAGAGAAAAGTGGGAGGGTGGACGGGACTGGGGAGAAGGTGGGAAAAGGGCCACGTGACCTGAGCCATGCAGAGCAGACTGGTTGACTCTAAAGCCCCACTCTGATTTAATGGATTTCTTTCTTTCTTTTCCTTCCTTCCTTCCTTCCCTCCTTCCTTCCTTCCTTCCTTCCTTCTTTTTTTTTTTTTTTTTGTGTTTTTTTTTTTGAGACGGAGTTTTACTCTTGTTGCCCAGGCTGGAGTGACGGAGTTTTACTCTTGTTGCCCAGGCTGGAGTGCAATGGCACGATCTCGGCTCACCGCAACCTCCGCCTCCTGGGTTCAGGCAATTCTCCTGCCTCAGCCTCCCAAGTAGCTGGGATTACAGGCACGCGCCACCTTGCCCAGCTAATTTTTTGTATCTTTAGTAGAGACGGGGTTTCACCATGTTGACCAGGATGGT
>CM052668.1:32097430-32108102 GCA_028533165.1 Leontopithecus rosalia | reverse complement strand
CTTCCTTCCTTCTTTCCTTCCTTCCTTCCCTCCCTCCCTCCTTCCTTCCCTCCTTCCTTCTTTCCTTCCTTCTTTCCTTCCTTCCTTCCCTCCCTCCTTCCTTCCCTCCTTCCTTCTTTCCTTCCTTCCTTCTTTCCTTCCCTCCTACCCTCCCTCCCTCTTTCCCTCCTTCCTTCCTTCTTTCTTTCTTTTTTTTTGAGATGAATTCTCATTCTGTCACCCAGGCTGGAGTACAGGGGCTTGATCTCGGCTCACTGCAACCTCCGCCTCCCAGGTTCAAGCCATTCTCCCACCTCAGCCTCCTGAGTAGCTTGGGTTACAGGCGCCTGCCACAAAGCTAATTTTTGTATTTTTAGTATAGACAGGGTTTCACAATGTTGGCCAGCCTGGTCTCAAGCTCCTGACCTCAAGTGATCTACCTGCCTCAACCTCCCAAAGTCCTGGGATTACAGGTATGAGCCACTGTGCCAGACCCCCTGCTCTGATTAAAATCAACCCCTTGACACACTCCTGCTGAATACCTACTGGGTGCCACATGTTGGGGTGACCCTACCTCTTGAAGCCAACAGACTCATCACAGCATACACTTAAATAGCTCTCACTGTGTGCTAAGCTCTGTTCTAGGAACTGTACAGGGTAGGGACTGCCAATATATGACCCCATTTTGCAGATGAGGAAATGGACTCAGAGAGGCTCAGAAACTAGGCTGGGTGCGGTGGCTCACGCCTGTAATCCCAGCACTTTGGGAGGCCGAGGTGGGTGGATCACAAGGCTAAGAGATCGAGACCATCCTGATCAACATGGTGAAACCCCGTCTCTACTAAAAATACAAAAAATTAGCTGGGCACGGTGGCGCGTGCCTGTATCCCAGCTACTCAGGAGGCTAAGGCAGGAGAATTGCCTGAACCCAGGAGGGGGAGGTTGCAGTGAGCTGAGATCGCGCCATTGCCCTCCAGCCTGGGCAACAAGAGCGGAACTCCGTCTCAAAAAAAAAAAAAAAGAAAGAAAGAAACTAGTCCAAGGCCGGGTGTGGTGGCTCACGCCTGTAATCTCAACACTTTGGGAGGTTGAGGCAGGCGGATCACGAGGTCAGGAGATTGAGACCAGCTTGATCAACGTGCCAAAACCCCATCTCTACTAAAAATGCAAAACTAGCCAGGCATGGTGGTGCACACCTGTAATCCCAGCTACTTGGGAAGCTAAGACAGGAGAATTGCCTTAACCCAGGAGGTGGAAGTTGTAGTGAGCCAAGATTGTGCCACTGTACTCCAGCCTGGGCCACAGAGCGAGACTCCATTAAAACAAACAAACAAACAAAAACCTAGTCCATGGTCACAATCTAAGTGACTGGGACTCGGGCAATACTTAAATGACTTTTTTTTTTTTAAATGGAGTCTCACTCTGTCACCCATGCTGGATTACAGTGGCACGATCTTAGCTCACTGCGGCCTTCACCTTCTGGGTTCAAGTGATTCTCGTGCCTCAGCCTCCCGAGTAGCTGAGACTACAGGTACCCACCACCATGCCCAACTAATTTTGTATTTTTAGTAGAGAGGGGTTTCACCATGTTGGCCAGGCTGGTCTCAAAGTCCTGACCTCAAGTGATCTGCCTGCCTTGGCCTCCCAAAGTGCTGGGATTACAGGCATAAACCACTGCACTTGGCCTTTAAATGACTCTTGATGCTTTCCAGGAAACAACAGATGGACTGCAGCACCAGCTTGGAGCCAACCTGCTTGGATTCAAACTCTAGGTCTATCACTTTCTAAAACTGTTATATTTATTTATTTATTAAAAAAATTTTTTTTGAGATGTAGTTTTGCTCTTGTTGCCCAGGCTGGAGTGCAATGGTGTGATCTCAGCTCACCGCAACCTCTGCCTCCTGGGTTCAAGCACTTCTCCTGCCTCAGCCTCCAGAGTAACTGGGATTACAGGCATGTGCCACCACGCCTGGCTAATTTTTTTTGTATTTTTAGTAAAGACGGGGTTTCTCCATGTTGGTCAGGCTGATCTCGAACTCCCCACCTCAGGTGATCCACCCGCCTTGGCCTCCCAAAGTGCTAGGATTACAGGCGTGAGTCACCACACCCAGACAAGGTCTACCATTTATCTGTAGGATTTGCACAACGTGTATAACTTCTCTGAGCCTCAGTTTCCCCATCTGCATAATGAAGATCATATTGGTACCCACCTTACAGGGCTGTCTGTTGCCTATGCCTAGCACACAGTAAGCTTTTGGTGGGGCATTAAGGTGGGCAGTACAGCCTGCTGGTTTGTTACTAGCATGGGAGTCTAGAGTCCGATTAACTCCAGTCAGTGCTCCAGTTCCTCCTCTTAGGTCCTTTGGGATCTTGAACAGGATGCTTATTTCCGATTCCCTGGAGGGCTAGGGAGTCAGGGACTGGAGGTGGGTCCCTTTACCTTTCTGACTTGCAGATTTCCCGGGCTGCCTGGGGTTCGCACAACCAGCAGAGGGCGCAGATAAGTGCCCCAGAGACGCTGCGGGTCCAGTTGTCCCACCACCCTCCGCAGCCGGGCTTCGGGGAGGCTTCCAACCAACGGGACCTTAAGAAGGAGGTGGGATAGGGAAGGGAAGAATGAGAGCAACCCCTAATTTCGACCCTACCCCGGGCGCCGTCACTCCCAAGGACCCCCGGGTCCTCTTCCTAATCTGCGGCCTCCAGCATCACAGACTTCTAGGATAAATCCAAGACTCAGGAAAAGTCCTTCCAAGCCCATCAGCTCCAGCCTACGTCAAACTTGATGGGGAAATCGAGGCCCAGTGAGAGAGGGGAAAGGTTCGGGACCCTTCCAAATAGTTGACCAGAGGCGTAGAACCCTGAACCCCCTGTCTCACTATTTCAGACCCTTCCTCTTAAGAGGATGCTACTGTTGCAGAACCAGCCCGAAGCCTTATTCCGTTGGTAAGGGACATGCGCTCAGATGCCAGAGACGGTGACACCTGCGGTTAGGGCCGTACGCTAAAGCCACGTCAACCTTAGACTCTAGGTAACAGGGGGAAGGGAATGAGGGTCCCCGCCCAGCCTCACCCGCAGCTCCCGGCCCAGTGGCAGCTCCTCAGTCCTGCGGTGCCAGCCGCTCCAAATGGTATAGAACGCCGAGCCCACCGCCAGCGCCATCAACAGGGGCAAGAGCCTAACCCGCGGTAGCAGGCGGCGCTTCGGCAGCGAAGGTGGCTCCATGAGGCCACGTTCCCCGAGCCGCAGGCGGGGCCGCCCGCGGCCCCCGGAACGCATGGCAGCTTTGCCCTGAACCCAGTCCCAGACCGCGGATTGAGTTTAGGCCCAGCCAAGTTCCACCCCATGGAATCGATGGGCCAATGAGCAACAGCAGCGGCTGCACCAGCGCGCCCCAAAGCGAGCAGTGAAACCAATGAGAACTGTGGTCCTGAGGACACGCCTCCCAGCCGCCCTTGGGTATTGGGGTTGGTTCCCCTGAGAATTGCACGGCCCAAAAGGGAGCGCGAAAGGGGTAGGCTCCGCCTTAGCTGAGGAGAGAAAGCCAATGAGCAGCGTTTGATCGTGGAAAACATTCGCCTTCCTAGGCGCAGGTCTATGCCCCTCCCCGATGTAGGCACGGGATTGGTGGCGCAGGGTCGGAAAGATAAGTAGAAACGTCAATAACCCGGCCCAGAGGGAAGAGGGGCGGTGTCCATTTCCGAAGCCAGGAGCAGATTGGCTTCACGGAGGCCGCGCCCCCGAAGTCAAGGCTGGCGGGCATTTGGAAATAGCTTGTCATTTCCCTCCTTCAACCTGTACCATTCTACAACAAAATGGTTTGAATCAGACCGCCTTTCTTTTTCTCTTCATTGTCATGAACCTCTGCCCACTGTGGTTCCGACTTGCCTCGAACCCCTACCCGAGGCTTTTATTCCATCATTGTGCACCATTGGTGGGAAATGCTACGGCCACGCCCCCCTGCTGGTTGGCTTTGCGCATGCGCCACCGGAAGTGGGTCGCAGGAAGAGGAAGTCCCGCCTCTCCCTTCTCGGGCGGCAGCAACGCGGAGGAAACCGGAGTGAACCGAAAGCTTAGCGACCAACATGTGAGGCCCGGCTGAGGCATAGGCGGCGGGAATGAGGTTGAGGGTGGGAATTTGGCCGATTGAGGGTGGGAAGGGGTGAGCAGAGATGGGGGGCAGGGGCAAGATGTTTTAGGGATGGAGCGTCTTGCTTTTCTTCTGATGAGTTTGAAAACTGGCGTGCGGCCTTTGACGCGTCGTGAGTTCGGAGGAAGCGACAGCTTAATTAGATAACGCGCTGGGCCGGGCGCGGGGGCTCATGCCTGTGATCCCAGCACTTTGGGAGGCCAAGGCAGGAGCATTGCTAGAACACAGGAGTTCGACACCAGCCTAGACAACATAGCGAGACCCCGTCTCTACAAAAAAAATTTTTTTAATTATGAAAAACATGTTTTAAAAGATAACAGGGTTGGGAGAGTTCCTATATAATTAGTCCTACTGAAATGAATGTTAAGGGGCAGCAATTTTACGAATACTGGAGGAGGGAAGTTAGGACTTCTTTTTTTTTTTTTTAACCTTTTTTTTGAGACGGAGTCTTGCTGGAGGGCAGTGGAGTGAGCTCGGTGGAGCTTACTACAGCCTCCGCCTCCCGGTTCAAGCGATTCCCGTGCCTCAGCCTCCCGAGAATCTGGGACTACAGACGCGCGCCACCATGCCCGGTTAATTTTTTAATTTTTATTAGAGACGAGATTTCACCATGTTGGCCAGGATGGTCTTGATCTCCTGACCTCGTGATTCACCTGTCTCGGCCTCCCAAAGTGCTGGGATTACAGGCGCGAGCCACCGTGCCCTGCCAGAAGTGCAGACTTTTAGAAATAATGATTTGAAATAAGGGACTTATCCTGATCATTTGAGCTGGAGATGGGTATGTTTTAGACCTAATTTAAACCTTCTGCAGATAACGAGTCATTGGCATGATTTTGTGCGTTTATTAATTTAGCAAATATTACATTGAGTGCTTATGTAAAAGACGCTGCTTAAGCCACATAGGATACATCAATGAATGAAACCTCCAGTCCCTAAGGGGAAAAAATTTTTTTTTTTTTTTTGGAAAGAGGGTCTTGCTCTGTCACTCAGGCTGGAGTGCAGTGGTGTAATCTTGTTTCACTGCAACCTCCACTTCAGGGTTGAAGCGATTCTCCTGCCTCAGCCTCCTGAGTAGCTACGATTACAGGTGCCCACCACCACTCCCAGCTAACTTCTGTATTTTTAGTAAAGAGCAGGTTTCACCATGTTGGCCAAGCTGGTCTCGAGCCCCTGACCTCAAATGATCCACCTGCCTCCACCTTCCAAAGTGCTGGGATTACAGGTGTGAACCTCTGAGCCTAGCTGGGGTTTTACTTTCTACACTGAGATGGAGCCGTGGGAGGGTTTTGTTTTGTTTGTTTGTACTTTGGGTAGAGATGGGTTTCCCCGTGTTGGCCAGGCTGGTCTCAAACTCCAGATGCTAAGTGACCCACTGTCTCAGCCTCCTGAAGTGCTGGGATTACAGGCATGAGCCACCACACCCAGACCCTTGGAGGGTTTTGAAGAGTGACATGTTATGATTTAGGTTTTAGCAAAACCCCTTCAGACCATTCTGGGGAGAACAGACTGTCGTGGAACATGAGTAGAGGCAGAGAGACCAGAAAGATTCTAGGACAGAGATGATGGAGGCTTATGCCATGATAAGAAATGGCCATTTCCTACAGATTTAATGTAGGATGTGAGGGAAAAAGAGGAATCAGGTTGACAGAGTTTTTGCCCAGAGAACTAGAAGTATAGAGTTACCGTCAAAGCAGATGGGGAACACTGTGGGTAGGGTAGGCTCGGGTGGTTGGGTGATCTGGATCCGTATCTGGGACATACACAGTTGAAAATGTCTGTTATGGCGGACATGGTGGCTCTTGCCTGTAATCCCAGCACTTTGGGAAGCCGAAGCACGTGGATCACCTGAAGTCAGGAGTTTGAGACCAGCCTGGCCAACATGGCAAAACCCCGTCTCTACTAAAAATACAAAAAAATTAGCCTGTTGTGGTGGTGGTCACCTGTAACCCCTAGCTATTCAGGAGGCTGAGGCAAGAGAATCGCTTGAACCCAGGAGGTGGAGGTTGCAGTGAGCTGAGATTGCAGCATTGCACTCCAGCCTGAGTGACAGCAGGTCTCTGTCTTAAAAAAAAAAAAAAAAAAAAAAAGGCTGGTGCAGTGGTTAACGCCTGTAATCCCAGCACTTTGGGAGGCTGAGGCGGTAGGATCACCTGAGCTCAGGAGTTTGAGACCGGCATGGTAAAACCCCATCTCTATGAAGAAAATACAAAAAGTAGCTGGGTGTGGTAGCAGAGATCTATTATCCCAGCTACTCTCGGGTGGGTGAGGCTGGAGAAATCGCTTGAACTTCAGGGGCAGAGGTTGTGTTGAGCTGAGATTGCGCCACTGCACTCCAGCCTGGGGAACAGAGCAAGGTTCCATCTCAAAAAAAAAAAAGAGAAAGAAAAAGAAAATGTCTGTTAGGCATTCAGTTCTTGATACCCAGAGATCAGGCTGAGCAGGAGGACGGGCATGCTGGGACAAGGCTGGGGAGACTTGAGGCCGAGGCCCTGACCACCCATCCTTACAACTCCAGCCTCTCTCACTTATGGGTTTTGCTTTTGTCCATGCAGGAGCCTCCTCAACAAGCCCAAGAGTGAGATGACCCCGGAGGAGCTGCAGAAGCGAGAGGAGGAGGAATTTAACACGGGTCCACTCTCTGTGCTCACTCAGTCCGTCAAGAACAACACCCAAGTGCTCATCAACTGCCGCAACAATAAGAAACTCCTGGGCCGCGTGAAGGCCTTTGATAGGTGAGTGCTGGGTCCTGGGAGGTGTTCTGTGCAGGCCTGGAGAGGCTGTCCTAGCTCTAGTCTGAAGAGCCCAAAGACAGGTTTCTCAGAAGCCTGGGGTGTATGGCCAGGCGCGGTGGCTCACGTCTGTAATCCCAGCACTTTGGGAGGCCAAGGCAGGTGGATCACCTGAGGTCAGGAGTTCATGACCAGCCTGGTTAACATGGCAAAACCCCGCCTCTACTAAAAATTTAAAAGTTGGCTGGGGGTAGTGGTGTGTGCCTGTATTCACAGCTACTCGGGAGGCCAAGGCACGAGAATCGCTTGAATCCAGGAGGTGGAAGTTGCAGTGAGCCGAAATTGCAGCATTGCACTCCGGACAGAGTGAAACTCTGTCTCATAAAAGAAAAGCCTGGGGTCTAAGTACCCTAAAAGCCCAAGGTGTGATTGTCTCTCAGTGCCCCTCCAGCTGTGCAGTGTTGTGGCGGTTATGGGCATATACAGGAAGCCAGCCTGCCTGGCTTCATGCCCCAGCTCTGCCTGTTAGCAGCCAGGTAACCTTCAGCAAGTGACTGTTTAGTTTATATAGTGGCAATCATCAGAGAGGGGCTGTCTGAAGAGGCAACAGTGAACAGACTTGAATCAGAAGAGGGAGCAAGCTGGGGGTCTGCATGTTTCAGCCAGTGAGAACAGCAGGTCATTTTTCCTCTCTGGGCTTCAGTTTCCTTATTTGAAATATGCATGCACGTCTATAGTCCCAGCTACGCGGAAGGCTGATGCCTAAGGACCGCTTAAGCCTGGGAGGTGGAGGTTGCAGGGAACTGAGATCACGCCTCTGTACTCCAGCCTGGGTGCCAGAGTGAAGACTCCGTCTAAAAAACAAACAAAAAAAGAGAAAAAACGAAATACATGCATCATCATACCCTTCATGGAACAATTGTGAGGATAAAGGATGTTATGCGTGAAACGCACTTGGCGCAGTTCCTGACACATAAATGCTCAGAAAGCACATAACCTGCAGCCTTTCATTCGTTAGCATTTGGGAAGTATTTTCTGCAACAGTGCGCTGAAGCTGAATTCAGGAACGTTTTTGCTACTAGCTATTCTGTGACCGTCATCAAGTCTTTCACTCTGAGCCTCAGTTTCCTTTTAGCTCAGATGAGAATAAGAACAACAGGAAGTGTGAAGCCCAGGAGGCAGAGAGACCTGGCTTCGAACTTCATCCCGCCATACTTGAGTTCCCGCACTAGAGGCTGATTGCTCTTTGTTGTTGTTGTTTGAGACACGATCTCACTCTGTCACTCAGGCTGGATTGCAGTGTCACTATCACGGCTCATGATGACCTTGACCTTCTGGCCTCAAATTTGCCTACCTCAGCCTCCTCCTGGATAGCTGGGACTACAGGTGCACGCCTCCACACCCGGCTAATTGTTCTATTTTTTGTAGAGATGAGGTCTTGCTATCTTTCCCAGGCTGGCCTCAAACTACTGAGCTCAAGCGATTCTCCCACCTCAGCATCCCAAAGTGCTGGGATTACAGGTGTGAGCCACCTGGCCTTATTCTTTTTTTTTTAAGTTGAATTTTTTTTCTTCCTTTTTCTCTAGCTTCCTTCTCTGCCCCCATCTGCCTCCTACCTCTTCACCCCGCTAGCCTGTCGTCCTAGCATATATCCTGCCACATTAGACTCACATGCACTGCAATCCATGCATTCACGCAATCCTATGTGGTGTTAGTTAACAGCTTTATGAAGCTATAATTACCATGATATTCTAAAAGTACTTTTTTTTTTTTTGAGGCAGAGTTTCGCTCTTGTTACCCAGTCTGGAGTGTAATGGCACGATCTCGGCTCACCGCAACCTCTGCCTCCTGGGTTCAGGCAATTCTCCCGCCTCAGCCTCCTGAGTAGCTGGGATTACAGGCATGTGCCACCGTGCCCAGCTCATTTTTTGTATTTTTAGTAGAGACGGGGTTTCACCACGTTGACCAGGATGATCAGGTCTCGATCTCTTGACCTCGTGATCCACCCACCTCAGCCTCCCAAAGTGCTGGGATTACAGGCTTGAGCCATCGCGCCCGGCCTAAAAGTGCTTTTAAAACAAAACCTGGCCAGGCATGGTAACTCACACCTGCAATCCCAGCACTTTGGGAAGCCAAGGCAGATGGATCACTTGAGGTCAGGAGTTGGAGACCAGCCTGACCAACATGGTGGAACCCCATCTCTACTAAAAGTACAAAAGTTAGCTGGATGTGGTGGCGGGCACCTGTGATTCCAGCTACTCAGGAGGCTGAGGCATGAGAATCACTTGAAACCAGAAAGCAGAGGTTGCAGTGAGCTGAAATTGTGCCACTGCACTCCAGCTTGGGTAACAGAGTAAGACTGTCTCAAAAAAAAAATAATCATCTCCAACCGCCTTGTGAGGAAGGTACTGTGATTGTCTTCCTTCTTAAAGGAGGAGCAAAAAAGAAAAGAAAAGAAAAGGAGCAAACTAGACCAAGGTGGGTGGATCACCTGAGGTCAGGAGTTCAAGACCAGCCTGGCCAACATGGCAAAACTCCGTCTCTACTAAAAATAAAAAAATTAGCCAGGCATGGTGGTGCACTTCTGTAATCGCAGTTACTCAGGAGGCTGAGGAAGGAGAATTGCTTGAACCCAGGTGTAGGGCTGAGGGCCCCACAGGGTCGTGGTCGGCCTTATGCTATACTGAGGCACAGGATCCGAGAAATAAAGAGACAGGACACAGAAGTACAAGAAAAATGCAGCTGGGCTCAGGGGGCCACACCACCTATAAGCGGAGTCAGGCGAGGCCCCGAATGTCCAGAAGCATGAGTATTTATCGTGTATAGGTTAGGGAAGGATAGTGATAGGGTCGTGAGCAATAAAACATGGGGTCCACAGCAAGGGCCGTGTGCAGTAAGGGATCCACCCCCATTAGGTCACCGAGGCTTGAAGTTGGGCCGTGCGCAGTGAAGAGGGTGCAGTATGCAATACTTCTATCTATGGGCAGACTACTTCTAAGAAGATTTATAGGAGGATGCTTTAAGTCACATAGTAGTGACAGAGCTGTCAAGGTTACCGTCACCTTCTGGCAGCTTCCAATGAGGTCTATGGGAAGATGCTTTTCAAGCAACACAGTAGCAAGAGCCGATAAAGTTCATAGTCACCAAGGTGACTTGCCAGTCTGAGGGCAGCCTTCCACAAAAACTGGAGCAAGGTCCTACAACTCCTTTATCAGGAGGAGTGGCTCTCACCTCCAGCCTGCCTTACAGCAGGTATCTTTACAATACCGAACGCTGCCGCCTGGGCCATGGATTTTTGTCCTGGTATAACTGTTTTTTCTTTAAATCATGCTCTGCCTTGTGTCTCCTCTAGGCATTCCTCCGATTATAAGCTGCTTATTCCTTAATTCATGCTCTGTACTGTGTCCACTCTAGGCATTCCTCCGATTATGAACTAAGATATAATTATAGGTATATATGTAGGGAAATATTCTTTAGGCACTCATACTATCAACCATTATATGATTATATATAGAGGATTATATAAAGGGATTCTTCAAGCCCTAATTCTATAAAGTAATATATGATTATGTAAAGGATTATATAAAAGGAAATAGCTGAGTAGAAACACTGTAAAGTGAGATATTCTTCAAGCCCTAACTGTGCCAGGGTTCTGCTTAGCTCTCATTCCTCGGTGCTTGTATGGGGGTTACCCACACCCAGGAGGGAGGTGGAGGTTGCAATGAACTGAAATCGCACCACTGCACTCCAGCCTGTGTGACAGGAGGAAGACTCCATCTAAAAAAAAAAAAAATCAAGCTGTCACAGAGAGGTGCAG
>CM052668.1:32071002-32096930 GCA_028533165.1 Leontopithecus rosalia | reverse complement strand
GAGATATTCTTCAAGCCCTAACTGTGCCAGGGTTCTGCTTAGCTCTCATTCCTCGGTGCTTGTATGGGGGTTACCCACACCCAGGAGGGAGGTGGAGGTTGCAATGAACTGAAATCGCACCACTGCACTCCAGCCTGTGTGACAGGAGGAAGACTCCATCTAAAAAAAAAAAAAATCAAGCTGTCACAGAGAGGTGCAGTCTTTTGCCTCAGCCTCAACCTAAGGACTGGCAGAGTTGGCCTGGGCAGCTTGGTCATCCTGGCCTAGCACCTGCACCCTTCCCCAAGCCGTGTTGCTGGAGGAGGCGAGCAGCAGGCAGTAGGGCAGGCTGTAAGAGGCATTCCCTCATGCCCAGTGCCTCTCCTCCCTGTTCCCCACCAGGCATTGCAACATGGTGCTGGAGAACGTGAAGGAGATGTGGACTGAGGTACCCAAGAGCGGCAAGGGCAAGAAGAAGTCCAAGCCAGTCAACAAAGACCGCTACATCTCCAAGATGTTCCTGCGTGGGGACTCGGTCATCGTGGTCCTGCGGAATCCGCTTATCGCCGGCAAGTAGGAGCCACCTATCCCTGTCAGTCAACAGAACTCACTCCCCTGTCCTACAGAGACGGTTGAGAATAATAAAGCTCTGTGTTTTTTTCTAGTGGTATCTGTTCCCAGAGCCTTGTGAGTGGGATGGCTTCAGGAGGGCTTGGGACAGGCAGCTGGTATAGGACTGAACGCTGGGATCAGCACCCCTGAGCAAGGAGAGGCCCTGGCTCTGTGCCATTGAGTCCTCTCTTTCCCCATCTGCAAAGCAAACAGATTGGATGGAAATGAGCACCCGGTTGTGGTACTGGAGAATGTTTTAGCCCTCCTGCTTTAATCTTTCTGAGCATCATCTTCTCATTCTGTTGCTCCCTTCTCTGCCTCTCATAATGAGTTGGTTTCGCTTGATCAAAATATCTTTGGAGGCAGGCAGATCACCTGAGGTCAGAAATTCAACACCAGCCTGGCTAACATGGTGAAACGCTGTCTCTATTAAAAATTGGTGCAGTGGGTGGAACACCTGAGGTCAGGAGTTCAAGACCAGCCTGGACAACATGACAAAACTCCGTCTCTACTAAAAATACAAAAATTAGCCCTGTGTGGTGGCGCGTGCCTGTAGTCCCAACTACTTGGAAGGCTGAGGCAAAAGAACCGCTTGCAGTGGGCTGAGATTGCGCTACTGTACTCCAGCCTGGGTGACAGAGCAAGACTCCATCTCAAAAAGTATATATGTGTGTCTCTTGGCCTTATTTTACATTTGTCCCTTCAGCAAACATCCCCCAAATGCCTCCTCTGTGCCCAGCTCTGTGTTGCAATGCAGGGACACCAGGTACCCAAGAGCCCCAATCTACCCTCAAGAGGATTAGACAGGTGATTTTAGCAGTCAGTACCGCCAGCATGGGGCTGAGGTGAGAACGTTGCTTCAACCTGGAGAATGGTTGTGAGGTTTATAGACATATCTATAAGCTAAATCTATATCTATAAACTAAATAAATAAGAAAGAGAAAAAAGTACCAGGCATGGTGGCTCACGCCTGTAATCCCAGCACTTTGGGAGGCCTAGGCAGGTGGATCAGCTGAACTCAGGAGTTTGAAACCAGCCTGGCCAACATGGTGAAACCTTGTCTCTACTAAAAATACAAAATTAGCCAGGCGTGGTGGTGCACGCCTGTGTTCCCAGCTAATTGGGAGGCTGAAGCAGGAGAATAGCTTGAAACCAGAAGACCGGTTGCACGAGCCAAGAACTTACCACTGCACTTCAGCTTGGGCAACAGAATGAGACTCCCTCAATAAAAAAGAGAAAAGAAAGCTCTCGGTAGCTAAATACTGCTGGTGATCCTGACTAACACTTGTTGAGCTGTTTACGTGCCAGGCCAGGCTTAGCGCTTTTCAAACATGCCAACAGCTCTGGGGCGGGCCTGTTAATTTATTATCCCCTTTTCCAGAAGAGGGAACTGAGACACAGAGAAATGATGTCACTTCCCAGGAGCAACCAGCCAGGGAGTGGTGATGCTGTGATTTAAACTCACCTCCCCAGCCTGTGACTTCACTCCTGAGCTCTGCCGCCGCTCGTATTCAATTTTATTGCCCTTGAGAGGACTTCTCTGACAAATACTGGGAGACAGATGGAGGTGCGAAAGGGAGGCATTAAGTATTGGGGGGATTAAGGATGTTCCCTGTGTTGCTCTGACACACACACTGTGTGCTCCCCGTATCTTTGGGTTTTTTCTTTTTTGGTTTTGAGACAGTCTCATTCTGTCTGCCAAGCTGGAGTGCAGCAGCACAATCACGGCTCACTGTAGCCTTGACTTCCCAGGTTCAAGTGATCCTCCTGCTGTCCTTTTGTAGAGGTAGGATTTTGCTTGTTACACGCTGGTCTTAAAACTCCTGGGCTCAAGTGATTCTCCCACCTCAGCCTCCCAGAGTACTGGGATAACAGGTGTGAGCCACTATGCCTGGCCCTCCCCCCATATCTTTGTCTCTGCCTGTGTCTCTGGATATAGGCAAGCACTGGAAGGGTGCAAGAGTTAGCAGGCCTAAGGTCAGTGTACACTCAGTGAGATGTGTGGCCTGCTCTGAGCTGTGAAAGGCACATCCTAGGGCCAGGCTTGGTGGCTCATGCCTGTAATCCCAGCACTTTGGGAGGCCGAGGCCGGCAGATCACGAAGTCAAGAGATGGAGACCATCCTGGTAAACATGGTGAAACCTGGTCTCTACTAAAAATACAAAAATCAGCTGGGCATGGTGGCGCATGCTTGTAGTCCCAGCTGCTCAGAAGGCTGAGGCAGGAGAATCGCTTGAACCCGGGAGGCAGAAGTTGCAGTGAGCCGAGATGGCACCACTGCACTCCAGTCTGGCAACAGAGTGAGATTCCATATCAAAAAAAGACAAGGAAGGGAGGGAGGCAGAGAGAGAGGGCCTGAGAGCATTGTGGCAGAGCTGGGACCCTGCAGCAGTGAAAGGCCTGATATACAGAAGGCAATGCGTTGTGGGTTATAAAGGTGTATATTTACTACGTCTAATTGCAGACCATCTGTGGGGTGGATACTAGAGCTATCCCATTTTACAGCTAAGATCGTTGAGGCCAAGAAAGGGTAAGCAACTTGCTCACGGTCACCCAGTTAGGAAAGAATGGTACTATTTCCAAACCCGGGGAGCCAGGTCCTCACAAACAGTCTTACCTCTTGGGCAGCAAGATGGAGCTCCAGTATCCTAACTTTATAGAAAGTTGGGGCAATGGTGCTGTCACAGGAGGTCACCCGGGGTTTGGTTCTGATACAGGAAGCAGCACAGCCCTGGAGTCACAGTCCGGGTGCCAATCCTGCCTGCCTTCCCCGGTTGTTGACTTGTGCTTATTGAGAAATAGAACTTGGTTTCCCCACCTTGCAGGCTGGCACCAAAGATTCCAGTCCTGGTGGCTCCGCTCAGCTGGTCTGAATTTCCTTCCTCACCTCCTGCCCCCCAGGCTTTCTATTGCTCCAGCCTTCAGAGTGTGAAACGAAAGCAGAGGCAGCAGGAATAGCCCTTTGCAAACTGGCCCAGCGTTGCCCACACACCAGTGCCAGGCAGGGTCCTAATTGTAACTCGTGGGCGTGTCAGGTGACTCTAGGATGTAGGTACCATCTGTTCGTATGACCTGCATAGATCACATGTAACATGGCCACTTGGGGACTCAGGCAGGGGGGACAGTGGCAGCAGGTGTCCTGTTTTCTTGTAGTAACACATGGATAAATTGGAGCAAAGCCACCACGGACCCCTATGCCACCAGGCAGCCTGCCTCGGTCATTTCCCTTTGTGACATGTTAAAGAAGATGCTTCTACCCAAGGAAGAAAAAAAGCTACTGTTTTTATACTTTATTTACAAGGGCGGTGTCCTAAGGCGTGTCCCCACCCCATGAGAATCCACAAGGTGGGGGGAAGGGGAAGGGGAAAACAGGAGCAAGGGGAGGAGGGCAGCAAGGCCACAAGCTTGAGGCTGAGTTCAGATTTGGGGCACATATGTCCAGGGAAAATGCTCAGAAACACCCACACAGTAAGTTTGCGTATGGGTGGGGGAGGATTTAGGGGTGAGGGTCTTGTGGGTGTATATACAGGTGGTCCAGCCACAGTGAGACTGTCAGCATGCCCCCTCATTCTCCCAGGTCCCACGGGCCACCATTGTCAGGACGGTGGGGATATGCGTCCTCACTCTGCAGCCAGCACTGACCCTGGCTATTCTGGGAGTAAGGTTTCAGCTGCAGGGCCTGCCTTGCTTCACCTGTGCTCCTGTCTACACCAAATCCCCCTCTGTGGTCCCAGTGCCTCTCATGTTGCTGTCTCTGGCTCGCCCCTCTCCTGAGAGCCCCAGACCCTTACACTCAGTGCCCTGTCCTGCGGTATCCTGCAAACACCGCCAGTCTGACATTTCCAAAGAGCACACATAGTTCTCCCCACCCCAAACCCAGTCTCCCTGTCTTTCCTCTCTCCACCATCCCAAACCAAGGAGTGCTCTGCTGCTGTGTCCTCACGTGATCCATCATGAAATCCTCTCACCTCTACCTTTGAAACAGCTTCAAATCTGACTGCATACCCTTCAGTGCCTCCATCCTCGTCCGGCCAATGTCACTTCCCACCTGCAGTCCCCCTACTTGCTGGGCTCCAGCTTCCACCCCTGCCCCTGATAATCTGTTCGGCTACAGTGCAGACAAGAGGGCTCTGTTTAAAACAGCCCATTAGGGCCAGGCACAGTGGCTCATGCCTATAATCCCAGCAATTTGGGAGGCTGAGGCAGGCAGATCACTTGAGGTCAGGAGTTTGAGACCAGCCTGGCTAATGGGGAAACCCCATCTCTACTGAAAATACAAAAATTAGCCAGGCGTGGTGGTGGGTACCTGTAATCCCAGATACTCAGAGGCTTGAACATGGGAGGTGGGGGGCTGCAGTGAGCCAGGATCACACCACTGTACTCCACACTAAGTGACAGAGTGAGACTCTGTCACAAAAGGAAAAAAAGAAGAAACATTATTTGGAGCCAGGCACAGTGGCTCACACCTGTAATCCCAGCACTTTGGGAGACCCGTGTGGTAGGATTGCTTGAACCAGGAATTCAAGACCGACCTGGGTGACAGTGAGACCCTGTCTCATTTAAAAAAAAATAAAGTCCTGGTGCAGTGACTCACACTTGTAATCCCAGCACTTTGGGAGGCTGAGGTGAGTGGATCATGAGGTCAGGAGTTCGAGACCAAGCCTGGACAGCATGGTGAAACCCTGTCTCTACTAAAAAAATTAGTTGGGCATGGTGGTGTGTGCCAGTAATCCCAGCTACTTTGGCAGGCTGAGCAGCAGAATTTCTTGAACCCGGGAGGTGGAGGTTGCAGTGAGCCAATATTGGGTCATGGCACTCCAGCCTGGGTGAAGGGGCGAGACTGTCTCAGACAAAATAATTAAAATAAAAGGCCGGCCGTGGTGGCTCACGCCTGTAATCCCAGCACTTTAGGAGGCCGAGGTGGGTAGATCACCTGAGATCAGGAGTTCAAGACCAGCCTGGCCATCAGGGTGAAACCCCATCTTAAAAAATAAATAAATAAATAAAATATTACCTCCAAGAGACACTCCTAAGAATCTGCAGTGCATCTGAAATAAAATCCCAACTTGTGTGCCCCTGCCCACTTCTCTCTCCCCATCTGTTGGCTCTGACTTAATTCTCCATCCGAGGCTGGGCACCTTCCTGCCCTAGAGCCTTCATATATGCTGTTGCTTCAGCCTAGAATCCTGTTCTCCACCTCTTTCCAAAGTGATCTCCTTCACCTCTTTCTGGCATGGCTTAAATGTCACCTCCTTGGAGAGGGCCTCCCAGACCCCTCTAGGCCCCCTTCTCACTTCCCTTCATAACCATGCCACAGCATGTGTGGAACTTGGTGTTTTGTGTTCACGGTCTGTTTTCCCCATTCAGTTGTCATCTACAGGAGGGCAGGGACCTTTTTTTCCGTTTCCTTCACCGTTTCCCCAGCGTCCTCCATACTGGGCCTGGCACGCAGTAGGCACTCAATCAATCCGTGCTAACTGAACAGATACAGGGACCCTGCCCCCTAGCAGTAACTTTCTAACACCCGGCTGGCCTCATTCCTGGGCCCTGGGAGGGTCCCCGAGGACAAGGCGCGGCCGGTAGGAACCTCTATGGGGCCGGAGCCGGAGCGCAGGGCCCGGGAGACGCACTCCGGGAGGTGGCGCTGCTCCTCGCCCAGGCTGCGTCTCAGGCGGCAGTGGTGCCAGCCACGGCGGATCTCCGACTGCACCTGCGATACGGTGGCGCTCAGAGGCGGCGCCGTACCCCGCGCGGCCGCCAGAGGGCGCGGGAGGCGGTCAGGGCTCTTCCTACCTCCTTGTTGATGAAGCAGTAGAGGACGCTGACCAGGAAGCCCTGTTAGAGGAGGCGCAGGTGCGGGGGGTGTTAATCTCTGGTGGGGGTAGGACTGTAACCGCCTCCGCCCCACCCCGTTTTTGTTTTGTTTTAAGAATCGGAATCAGGCTCTTGTTGCCCAGGCTGCAGTGCAGAGGCGTGATCTCGGCAAACCTCCACCTCCCGGGTTCAAGTGATTCTTCTGCCTCATCCTCCTGAGTAACTGGGATTACAGGCGCCTGCCATCACGCCCGGCTAATTTTTTTTTTTTTTTTTTTTTTTTTTTTTTTTTTTTTTAGTAGAGACAGCATTTCACCATATTGGTCAGGCTGGTCTTGAACCCCAATCTCAGGTGATCTGCCTGCCTCGGCCTCCCAAAGTACTGGGATTACCGGAGTGAGCCACCGTGCCTGGCCTATATGCCTATCTGCAGTGTGTTTAGCATGTGTCTCTCCCACTGGAGGGTAGGGTTCTTGGCTGTATCCCTGTGATAAACCTGTAAGAGTGCTTAGTATATATACATGCTCAGTAATTTTTTGCTGAATTTAATGAATGAACAGCTTTGTTCAGTGAGACTGTTATTGTCCACACTTTAGAGATGAGAAAACTGAAGTCGAATTAGGTAAAGCAGGTTGGGGACTCAGGTAAGCCAAGCAAGTGCAGGGTGGGCCTTCAATTCTGGAATAAATCTTTCCTTAGATTCTGCACGTTGGCACCTCACCTCTCCCTCCCCTCAACCCCAAGTTGAAGGCCACACAGCTGGCAAACAGCTAGAAAGGGACAGAACTGGCCAGGCGCGGTGGCTCACGCCTATAATCCAGCACTTTGGGAGGCCAAGGTGGGTGGATCACGAGGTCAAGAGATCGAGTCCATCCTGGTCAACGAAGTGAAACCCCGTCTCTACTAAAAATACAAAAATCAGCTGGGCATGGTGGTGCACGCCTGTAGTCCCAGCTACTCGGGAGGCTGAGGCAGGAGAATTGCTTGAAGCCAGAAGGTGGAGGTTGCGGTGAGCCGAGATCGTGCCATTGCACTCCAATCTGGGTAACAACAGCAAAACTCAGTCTCAAAAAAAAAAAAAAGAAAGAAAGTGACAGAACCAGAACCTGAATTTGGTCCCAGCTGTGTCCAACCACAAAGCCCTCACTCTTCACTAGGAGACAGCACTGCTGGGGTCTCCAGTCTCCTGTTCCGGTCTGGTCCCTGCTTCCCATAGCCAGAACAGCCCTAGCACAGTATTTTGTGTTGAGTGAATGAATGGGCCGGGCACAGTGCCTCATGCCTGTAATCCCAGCACTTTGGGAGGCTGAGGCAGGGGGATCACCTGAAGTCAGGAGTTGGAGACCAGCCTGGCCAACATGGTGAAACCCAGTCTCTACTAAAAACACAAAAATAGCCTGGCATGGCGGCAGATGCCTGTAATCCTAGCTCTCTCGAGGCTGAGGTAGGAGAATCACTTGAACCTAGGAAGTAGAGGTTGCAGTGAGCCGAGATGGTGCCACTGCACTCCAGCCTGGGTGACAGAGCAACAAAGACTGTCTCAAAAAAAAAGCCAGGCGCAGTGGCTCATGCCTGTAATCCTGCACTTTTGGGAGGCTGAGACGGGTGGATCACCTGAGTTCGGGAGTTTGAGGCCAGTCTGACCAACATGGAGAAACCCCATCTCTACTAAAAATACAAAATTAGCCAGGTGTGGTGGTGCATGCCTGTAATCCCAGCTACTTGGGAGGTTGAGGCAGGAGAATCGCTTGAACCCCAGAGGCGGAGGTTGCAGTGAGCCGAGATCACACCATTGCACTGCAGCCTGGGCAACAAGAGTGAAACTCCATCTCAAAAAAAATGAATGAATGAATGAACGAACTAAATCCCATCTTCACACCCCACTCAGTGGCTGCATCTGAAAACGACTGCAGTTCTCGAGCCCTTCTGGGGAGGAGGCCGTAGGTGGAGCCTCTGCACCCCGCCTGAGCACCTGGAAGGAGCTGAGGAAGATCTCAAAGCCGAGCTTGGCAAAGCGCAGGGCTCCCCGGGCCTGTTCCTCCGTCACGGGAGCAAACACCACCTCGTGGACACCCAGTAGGGGCACCAGCGTTAGCGTGGAGCGAGCCAGCCTGGGGAGAGAGGCAGCAGTGATCCCGCACGCAGTCCTGGTTTCCCATCTCATACCCGGTCCCTTCCCCTCGGACCCCACCGCACGCCCTCACCTCAGCCGGTAATCCCGGCAGCGCATTTGCCGTGTCCTCAGCTTGGACAGGAGTATGCCAAGAATGCGGATAAAAATGAGGAAATTAATCTGTGGGGAGAGATAGGGGCTGAGCCAGCCGCGATCCCGTTCTGGAGGGGCAGGAGGTGGCACCCCACTTCCCAGAATGGGAAATCCCTGAGGACAGCCTGGTGGAGGCGGGACCAATCCTACCAAGATGGTCATGAGGATGGGGGTCCGTATGATCCACCAAATGGCCTTGACTTCGTTGCGCTCCCAGCACCTGGGGAAGGCGGGGTAGAGCTAAGAGAAAAACCTCTAGGCTCACCGGATCACCAAGCTCATTTGCTCGCTAGGCCCAGCCGACCGCACTTGAGACCACACACACACACACACACACACACACACACACACATATTCCCTACGGTCCCACCCATTACGATCCAGGTCCCACTCCCTCGAACACAACCTTTACTAGCTCCGCATTCCTTTGGACCCCCGCCCACGTCTCCCCAGCACCGAATAGCCTTCCGACCCTGCCTACGTTTCCATCACAACCCCGCCCACATCCCTCAAAGCCCCGCCCACATCCCTCAAAGCCCCGCCCACATCCCCTCAAAGCCCCGCCCACATCCCAGGCCCCGTCCCCGCCCCTGCAACTCACTGCGTGTTCTCGTACAGGTACCTGACGATCACCCAGGGAATGACGAAAAGCGCGGGGGCCCCTGTGCAGACCCCGACCCCGCCCCCCCACCCCGCCGCAGCTGTCAGCGCGCGTACGGGCCACGCCAGGCCCAAGACCCGCGGAATTCCTCTGTCGAGGGTTGGGGAGGCAGAAGCCTATAGACAGGAGGAGACCCCCAGAGGCCAACCAGCTGGGCAGTTGGGGGAGCCGAGGAGAGGTGCGCTGGGTTGGGCGGGGGACGGGGTCGGGGCTCACCCCAGCCAAGGAGCAGGTAGCAGCGGAAGTGGCCCCCCTCGGAGCCGCCCACGAGCACCAGGAGACTGTGCAGGTAGACGCCCTCCACCAGCAGCCACGTGTAGTTGGCACCCACGCAGTACTGGGTCACGATCTGGGCCATGCGGCAGGCAGCGAGGGCCTAGGAAGCGGCAGGACCGGTAGATGGGTAGTCAGCGCTGCCTGGGTGTCTCCCCCAATCTTGATCGCCCTCCACCCCATCTCTTGCCATCAAAGGTTCTTCCACTCTGCGTCCCCAGTGTATGGTATCTGTGATTGGTTTCTCACCCTATTCCCTTTCCCTATATGGACTCTCCCACTCTGAACCCTCAACAGTCGGTATCTGGCCGGGTGCAGCGTCTCACGTCTGTAATCACAGCACTAGGAGGCCAAGGCGGGCAGATCATCCGAAGGCAGGAGGTGGAGACCAGCCTGGCCAACATGGTGAAACCCCATCTCTACTAAAAATACAAAAATTAGCTGGGCGTCGGCCGGATGCAGTGGCTCACACCTGTAACCCAGCACTTTGAGAGGCTGAAGCAGGCGGCCTTAAGGCCTTTCACCTGAGGTTAAGAGTTCAAGACCAACCTGGCCAATATGGTGAAACCCTGTCTCTACTAAAAATACAAAAAAATTAGCTAGGTTTAAACCTCCACCTCCCCGGTTTAAACAATTCTCCTGTCTCAGCCTCCTGAGTAGCTGGGACTACAGGTGCATACCACCACACCTGGCTAATTTTTCTATTTTTAGTAGAGATGGGGTTTCACCATGTTGGTCGGGCTGATCTTGATCTCCTGACCTCATGATCTACCTGCCTCGGCCTCCCAAAATGCTGGGATTACAGTCACCATGCCTGGCTCCTCCTCCTCCTCCTCCTCCTCCTCCTCCTCCTCCTCCTCCTCTTCTTCTCCTTCTTCTTCTCTTCTTTCTTTTTTTTTTTCTGAGACAGGTTCTCAATCTTTTGCTGGATTGCACTGGCACCATCACAGCATCACAGCTCACTGCAGCCTCGACCTCCTGGACTCAAGTGATCCTGTTTTCTCAGCCTCTCAAGTAGCTGAGACTACAGGCACAGGCTGCCATGCCCTGCTAATTTCTGTATTTCTTTTGTAGAGATGGGGTTTAGCTATGCTGCCCAGTCTGGTCTCAAACAAGTGACCCACCCACCTCAACCTCCCAAAGTTCTGGGATTACAGGTTTGAGCCACCCCCTGGCCATGATATGGATTCTTTTTTTGTTTTTTGAGATGGAGTCTTGCACTGTCGCTGGGGCTGGAGTGAGTGCAGTGGCACAGTCTCAGCTCACTGCAACCTCTACCTCCTGAGTTCAAGCAATTCTCCTGCCTCAGCCTCACGAGTAGCTGGGATTACAGGCCTGTGCCACCATGCCCAGCTAATTTTTTGTGTTTTTAGTAGAGACAGGGTTTCATTATGATGGCCAGGCTGGTCTCCAACTCCTGACCTCAGATGATCCACCCGCCTTGGCCTCCCAAAGTGCTGGGATTGCAGGCATGAGCCACTGCCTGGCCACACTATGGCTTCTTAACAATTGGTAGGGTCCAACTTTCGACCAGATAGTTCTCGCCATGTCTGCTTCCAGCCTCGAGTCTCTCCCACCCTGTCTCCTAGTAACAAACTGGCACCTACCACATCCTGCACCAGTTACTTTCTCCCATCCTGCCATGCCTCACCTCCAGCAGGTGGATCCTCTCATTGGTGAAAAAGTCCAATGATGGGTGAGATAATGAGGGAGAGGAATGGAAAATTCCAACACCGGGGTGATAGACTGGGAGATTTCAATGATGATGGAGGCTGAGTTGGGAGGGTCTCTCTCCAGATATGTCTTGAGGGGAGGGATTAAGACACATGTCGAGAGGATTCTCCCAACTCTGATAAACTGTTGAGAGTGTAGGAGGCAGGAAGTAGACTGAGAACTTCCTGGTCCCACCAGGGAAGCGAGATTCCCATGTGGAGGAATGGAAGGAGGTTACCCACCTGGTTCCATAGTGCAGGGGCCTGGTCCCCAGGGTAGGGGCCGGGTTGAGGCAGTAGACGGTCTCGGCTGAGAATGGCCGCCGCTCTCAGCATGAAAGATGCGAACAGGTTGATGTGGATATAGTTTCTAGTGCAATGCAGCCGCCTAGGGGATTTGGAAGGCAGTTTGGGGGCCCCTGGAGAGCTGTATTCGGCCACACGGAGCTCTATTTCATTTTATTTTTTTGAAACAGGGTCTCACTCTTTCACCCAGGCTGGAGTGCAGTGGCACAATCAGGGCTCACTGCAGCCTCAACCTCCTGGGCTCAAGCCATCCTCCCGTCTCAGCACCCCACTGTAGCTGGGAACACAAGTGCGCCACCACCATGCCCAGCTAACTTTTTATTTTTCGTAGAGACAGGGTTTCACTATGTTGCCCAGGCTGGTCTCAAATTCCTGGGCTCAAGAGATCCTCCTGCCTTGGCCTCCCACAGTACTGGGATTACAGGCGCCAGCCACAGCACCCAGCCACGCAGAAGTCCTTTAGCCACGCCCACTGTGCTCCTCATAGAACCACCAGTGGCGGCTTGGAGCTGGTGGAACCTGATCACCCCGTTTTACTAGACAAACTGACCCACTTCTCAGTGGTCCCTGCCGCCACCACTCAGGGTTAAGGTCCCACCTGAACAAAATCAAGATGAGTAAGGCTAGCAGCAGTGTGGTGAGAGACAGGGAGTAGCCGACAGTGTACATGACCTGTAGCCGCTCCAAGATGAGCCTTTGGTCCTGGTGGGGGCAAGAAGCAGAGAAGAACAAGGTTTGGCTCTTCCCCCAGGTCCAGAGAGAGACTGGAAGGACCTCGGCTCTTTGTTTCTGCCCAGACACCCTATTTTCTCTTGGGGAACTGCTGACTCTTATTTGAGAAGGGCTGAATCCAAGCTACTCAGCCCACCTCAAGTGGTCCACCCGCCTTGGCTACCCAAAGTGCTGGGGTTACAGGCGTGAGCCTCTGCACCCAGTCAAATTAGAAAAAAAAAATTAAGTAGAAATTTAAAAGGTGAATGACTGCCTGAATTCTTTCCTTTCTTCCTTCCTTCCCCACTTCCCTCCCTCTTTCCTTTCTTCTTTCCTTCCCTCCCTCCCTCCTTCCTTCCTTCCTTTCTCTCTTTCTCTTTATTTCTCTCTTTCTCTCTTTCTTTTTTTTTTTTTTTGAGGCAGAGTCTCATTCTGTCACCCAGATGGGAGTGTAGAGATGTGATTACGACTTGTTGCAGTCTCTACTTCTCAGGCTTAAGTTCTCCTCTTCATTTTTTGATTTTTTTCTAGAGATGAGGTTTTGCTATGTTGTATAGACTGGTCTTGAACTCCTGGGCTCAAGGGATCTTCTTGCCTTGGCTTCCTGAAGTGCTGGGATTCCAGTTGTGAGCCACAGCACCTGGACATCTCATTCTTTTCCATCACAGAAGCCAATACATCTTTCTCTCTCTCTTTGAAGCAAGTCTGAGTTGAGTTTCTGTCACTTCCTAAAATCCATGGGATTTTAGGCCCTGCCTTAGCTACTGCCTTTCCATCCCTCCCTGGACTCCTAACCTGAAGCCCTCACCTCTTCTTACCAGAAAGGCCTCATTCTTGTCTGGGTTCTCACATTGTGTATGATCTCTCCAAAGTCCCCACTGGCCGTCACTGCCACACTGGCGGAGGACGAAACCTTCAGCCACTGTGGGGAAATAAGAGAGGGGATTAAGGCACACAGAGAGAAATACAGAAAAACAAGCTGTGAGACAATAGCAGAGAGGGGGAGAGCCGAAGTGATGATGATGATGGTGATGACGGTGATAAATCAACCCTTATATGGCATGTTATATATATTAATTTGATATTCATACAAGCCCATAAAATTGATAATATCCTTAACCCAGTTTTACACTTGGGAGAATTGAGATACAAATGTTAAGGCCGGGTGCGGTGGCTCACGCCTGTAACCCCAGCACTCTGGTCGAGGTGGGCGGATCACAAGGTCAAGAGATTGAGACCATCCTGGCCAACATGGTGAAACCCTGTCTCTACTAAAAACACAAAAATTAGCTGGGTGTGGTGGCACGCACCTGTAGTCCCAGCTATTTAGGAGGCTGAGGCAGGAGAATCGCTTGAACCTGGGAGGTGGAGCTTGCAGTGAGCCAAGGTCGCACAACAGCACTCCAGCCTGGCAACAAAGCAAGACTCCATCTCAAAAAAAAAAAAAAAAGTTAAATAGGCCTGTAATCCCAGCGCTTTGGGAGGCTGAAGTGAGAGGATCCCTTGGAGCCAGGAATTTAAGAGCAGCCTGGGTAACATGGCAAGACTCCATCACTGCCAAATTTTTTTTTTTAATTAGCTAGGTGTGTTAGCATGTGCCTGTAGTCCCTTCTATTAGGGAGGCTGAGGCAGGAGGATCGCTTGAATCCAGGAGTTCTGAGGCTGCAGCGAACGATGATCTCAACATTGCCCTCCAGCCTGGGTGACAGAGTCAGACTCTGTCTCAAAAAGAAAAAAATATATAGGTTAAGTAAATAGTCTGAGGCGACATTGCCAGTTAGGCTCAGATACCCAGAGACTGACAGACTCAGGAAAAGGAGACAAAGTAAGATCCCTGTGGTGGCCAGGCGCGATTGCTCACGCCTGTAATCCCAGCACTTTGGAAAGCCGAGACGGGTGGATCACTTGAGGTCAGGAGTTCAAGACCAGCCTGGCAACATGGTGAAACCCCGTCTCTACTGAAAATACAAAAAAAAAAAAAAAATAGCCGGGTGTGGTGGTTCTGCGCCTGTAATCCCGGTTTCTCGGGAAGCTGAGACTGGAGAATCGCTTGAACTGGGAGGCGGAGGTTTTGGTGAGCCGAGATGGCGCCACTGCACTCCAGCCTGTGAGACAGAGCGAGACTCCGTCTCTAAATAAATAGAGATAGGGAGACAGAGAAGTTGCGTTGTGTGAGAGAGGCTGGGTTGGACAGACGGGAGAAACCCAGCCTGCCGGATAGGAGTAGGGCAAAGAGGAGCAGGAGAGGGATGCAGGTGAGCTGTGGGACCCGGATGTAGGTGTCTCGGGGCAAAGGTTAGCAGTTGTTTCTGTCTAGGGAGGGCTCCAGGCCCAGGCAGCACCTCACCGTGGCGGTACCAGGGCAGGTACCAGGGGCAGGAGGCACGGGCAGTGGCGTTAGGTGCAGCATAGTCCCAGCAGACGTACATATCGAAGGACCCGTTACAGGAGAGGCCTGGGGGTGGGCAGGGGGGGCCAGGCGCCCAGTGGACCTACTGCGCAGTGGGCCAGTGCTTCCCGGCCCACCACACCAAGCCCGGCTCTAGCCCCGCCCACTCAGAGTGCATTTTGCCCCGGGTCGGCCACAAGCCCCTCCCACTAGCCTCAAAGCCCCGCCCCCTCCCGGCCCCATTCGAGGCTCCTCCCACCAAACAAGTCACCGCCCCAGATCTTCCCACCCGGAGGGGCCATACCCAGTCTCCATCCCAAACCCCGTCCCCTTCAAGGTCCATTTTAGTACAGGTTCCACCCAAGGCTCCTCCCATTTCAAGCTTCTTCCGAGGCCTCCCCCCCGCCCCGAACCGTGGTCCCGCCCCAGTTCCCACAGCGCCCAGGTCAGCCCCCGGGCCTCTCCAGCCCACAGCACCCGAGATTTCTTCTTCACCTGTCAGCCCGAGGCCCCCCTCTAAGCCCACCCCTTTCAGCTTCGGGTCCTCCCTGCGTCCCCAGCCTTCTTGGTCACACCTGAGGGCGGTTCCGCGGCTGCCAGGGTCTCCTGGCACTCCTTGCGGTACCGTTTCCAGCGCTGGTATAGCTCCCCCGCCGTCTGCCTCTCGGAGCCTGTCTAGGAAAAGAAAGAAGGGAGGACCCCCCAGACCGACCCCCGCTCCCAGGCTGCTTGGCCATGTGAGCCAGAAGCACCCCAGAGAGACTTCGAGGGGTTGTCCAGTTTTGCTTGGGAGTCTTGGGTGGTTTGGAACCAAGTTTCAAGTCTTGGGGCCTGGAAGCCACCGAATGGAGTGGCTCTGGGAGACTGAAAACCTTCAAGAAAATTGGGGAAGGGGTGGCTGAAATTATCAGGAGGATTTGTTGGGGGGAGAAAAGGGAGTGGAAACAATCATCAAAACTTGAATCTGGGCCCCGACGTGGTGGCCCATGCCACCCAGCGCTGGCCCATCCCAGCGCTTTGGGAGGCCGAGGTGGGTGGATCACTTGAGGCCAGGAGCTCGAGACCAGCCTGGCCAACATGGTGAGACCCCCCCCGCCCCCCCCCGTCTCTACTAAAAATGCAAAAATTAGCTGGGCGTGGTGGTGGCGGCGTGCTCCTGTAGTCCCAACTACTCAGGAGGCTGAGGCCGGATAATCACTGAACCCAGGAAGACGGAGGTTGTAGTGAGCTGAGATGGCACCACTGCACCCTAGCCTGGGTGACAAAGTGAGACTCTGTCTCAAAAACAAAAAACAAAACAAAACCCTACAACTTGAATCTGGGCAAGTGGGGCAGTCTTGAAACTCTCTTTGTGCTGAGGTAAGCCTTTATTTTTTTATTTCTCTGAGATAGTCACACTCTTGTCACCCAGGCTGGAGTGCAGTGGTGTGATCTTGGCTCACTGCAACCTCTGCCTCCTGGGCTCAAACGATTCTCCTGCCTCAGCTTCCCCAGTAGCTGGGACTACAGGTACGTGCCACTACACCTGGCTAATTTTTTAATTTTTAGTAGAGATGGGGTTTCACCATATTGACCAGGCTGGTCTTAAACTCCTGACCCCAAGTGATCCACCTGCCTTGGCCTCCCAAGGTGCTGGGATTACAGGTGTGAGCCCTAATCAGGGAAGCCCTAAAACCAACCATCCCCAGACCTCCCTCCAAGCCTGGAGCTCCTCTGGTTCCTCGGGTCCTCACCTCCGCCCTCCGTAGCAGCAGCCCCCAGAGCAAGAGCCGCAACAGCAGCTGCAGGGTAGGAGAGGCAGTCATCGGGAGGGTGACGAAGGGTCTGGTTGGTGCAGGGGCGATCCGGCCTGGAGGGTCCCAGGGCAGGGTGAGCGCCTCAGCCTTCCGCTCTCTGACTCCATCCCCAGCGTCACCCAGCCTCAGGCATTTACATACGCAGACTCCCAGGCAGCGCGTCCCCCCATCACTCCCCCACACTCCTAACCCCCCCCAACAACTCCCAGGTGTGATGATCTGGGGGGAGGGAAAGGCACGCGGAGTGGGTGGGACTCAGTGGTGGGCAGGGCCCCTTAAGTGATTCCCAGGCCGCCCTTGACTGTTGCTCGGGCAGCGAAAGTGGAAGGGGGGTGTTTGCTGAGCGGGCGGTTGCCCTAGAGCTACGCTGGGCGGAAGCGTCAGTGTCACCGGGAGTCTGGACCTACAGACTCCTGGGAACCCAGGGACCGCCTTGGAGAGGAGAGAGTAGAAACCATCAGCCTAGCCCCCTTTTATATGGGGGACTGAAAAACTCGAAGGTTTTCAGTACCTCCTAGTGGGGTGCTTGAAACGACCACCTGAGTTCCCCAGCCTGGTGGAGAACTTGAAATGCCTTTCCAGGTTCCCACTCCCCAAGCCCAAAGTGTTTTGTAGCACAGATAGGAAGCCGACCTTATAAAACTTTCCCCGGTGGGGGCAGATAAAGCCCAAGTAAGTGGGACAACCCTTTCCCAGCACCCAAATACTTAGGAACGGGAAAGGCGACAGATCCGGGGTTAGGTGTGTGCAGATGCCTGGAAATCCGTCTATTTAACGCCCAACACCCACCCACCCGTGCCCCCGCAACTCCACGTAGAGAAAGAGGGAAGCAGAGAGGATCTCAGATCCAACCCCCGACAACAGCGTCACAGACACAAGCTACAGAAATATAAAGACTGAGAGGCACAGAGACTGAGGGACAGAATGAGATCCCCAGACAGAGACCAGAGACCAACAAACAGAGACACAGATGTGTAGGCTAGAAGACAAAGAGGAGGGAGAGAAGTGGAGGGAGACAGCTCGGGGGAAAGAGGGTATCTCAGCTCGGCAGAGATGAAGACACGCAGACAGAGACATCAAGAGACAGATGAGCAGAGACTGTGGTGGGCACAGAGACAGAGACAAAGGCAGGGCAGAGAAGCAGAGGAGGAGAGTCCCAGAGACTTGAGGGGTCGAGGGGGGCAGGAGGAATGGGCTGGGACTGGGGAGCCCTCACCTGTCCCCAGTCCTGCTCCTGGTCCCTTGCTCCCGCAGCCCCTGCCACCGCTGCCTCCACTGTCTCATCTGGGCTCCGGGAGAGGTGACAGGCGCAGGCAGCCCGGGGTGGTGGGAGGGGGCGGGGCCAAGGCAGACGGGGAACGGAAGTGGGGAGCTCTGGGGCAGAGAGCTGAGCAGGGGGCAGTCATCAAGGTCATGAGGGAGGGCAGTTACTGAATTGCCCTTATCGTCCTGAGGACCCCTGTATCAAGTGTGCACAATCTCTCATGCTGTCCCACCCACAGGTCCTCCCCACCCAGTCACTCATTCCCAGAGCCTCACTCACTCAATCAAAACATGCATTGTCACACAATCCCACAGGCTGAGCCGTGGAGAGGCACAGTCACAGAATCTCACAAGCTGTTACTCACACAGCCACAAGTTCAGTCACAGCCCTACGGTCCCACGGTCACACCCAGAGAGCCACAGTCCCTCACTCACAGGCAGACAGTCATCCACAGTGACACAGCCACATGCCCAGGGCCGTGGACTGCCACACACAGTCACACTCACAGTGTCCCAAGTTCCAACAACACTGTCGATCACACGCAGATTCCCGCAGCCACTGGGTTTCATCACAAACACTGTTGCCCGGCTAGCCTGTGAGACCTGAGAGGGCAGAGCCAGGACATCTGGGTCACCACTGGGTCCCCAGAATCATTCAGAGCAGGGGTTCAAGGAAGAATGGTCATGAAATAAATATGTGTAGTATGCAGTTGTGTGGTTACTCACAGACATATCATTTTGTTTTGTATTATTTGAGACAGAATGTCGCCCAGGCTGGAGTGCAGTGGCACAATCTTGGCTCACTGAAACCTCTGCCTCCCGGGTTCAAGCGATTTTCCTGCATCAGCTTCCTGAGTAGCAGGGACCACAGGTGTGTGCCACCACACCCAGGTAATTTTTGTATTTTTAGTAGAGACAGGGTTTCACTGTGTTGCCCAAGCTGGTCTGGTGCAAGATGGTGAAACCTCCTGACCTCAGGTATCCACCTGCCTCGGCCTCCCAAAATGCTGTGATTACAGGCCACAGCCACTGCACCCGGCCCATACAATCCTTTTTTAATTAAATTAATTTATTTATTTACAAGAGTGGAGGGCACTGGCACAATTATAGCTCACTAGAGCCTCCACTTCCTGGGCTCAAGGGATCCTTCCACCTCAGCCTTTCCAGTAGCTGGGATTACAGGCATGAGACACCCTGCCCAGCTAATTTTTTTTGTATTTTTAGTAGAGATGGAGTTTCACCATGTTGACCAGGGTGGTCTCCAATTCCTGGCTTCAGATGATCCGCCTGCCTCGGCCTCCCAGAGGGCTGGGATTACAGGCATGAGCCACAATGCCCCACCCATTTAAAAAAAATGTCTATATCATACAATATATATATATATTTTTTGAGATAGAGTCTTGCTCTGTCACCAGGCTAGAGTGCAGAGGTGCGATCTTGGCTTACTGCAAAATCTGCCTCCCAGGTTCAAGTGATTCTCCTCCCTCAGCCTCCCAAGTAGCTGGGATTACAGGTGCCTGCCACCAGGCCCAGCTAATTTTTGTATTTTTTGTAGAGACAGAGTTTCACCATGTTGGCAGAATTGTCTCAATCTCTTGACCTCGTGATCCACCCGCCTTGGCCAAAGTGCTGGGATTACAGGCATGAACCACGGTGCCCAGCCATACAATCTTTTTATGACACAAGCTGAAAGTCACACACAATGTCATGCAAACACACCCATTAATGCTCTTACACACTCACACACTTCACAGTCACCCACAGAGTCCTCAGTCACATTCTAGCAACACACATTCCCCAACTGTCATGAGGTGCACACTCTCACACCGTCACCCTCACCCCCACAGTCACACTGAGTGACACGGTCACACAGACTCACAGCTCTCAAGTCACATCCAGTCACATACGTGTCACACACACAACCTCACTATCCCCCAACTGTGCACATGCCACACAGTCACACTTGTCCCACCCTCAATCCCACCTCCCACAGCCACGCAGTCACACAGGTGCACACAGGGTCACACACCATCATCTCACCATCACACACTAACCCGTAGCCTCACACGGTCCCACGGTCACAGTCACCAGTGAATCACACACACTCTCTGCTGTCTCGACTTCCAGTCTCATCCTTTGCCCTAAATATGGGGAACATCTGTACGTGACTGGGGGTGGAGGACAGGCTCAGAGCCCAGTCCCTGCTCCCAGCGCCCTCATCTCCTGTTAATACAAACTACCGATTCCTGCACATTAATCATACAATGGACATTCATGATCACACCCTCCCCTGGGACTCTAAGTGGGACAGAGGCGAGTCTGCCCATTTTGGAGAGGAGAAATGGAGACCCAGAGGCCCCAGGAGGGACAGGGAGTGAGTGTTGGCATGAGGTCTGCAACAGAGGCTGCAGGAGAGAAGACTGGGGGGAGGCGAGGGTCCTGGCTTCCTGGCCTCGGGCTGCCTCCCTGCTCTCTGCCCCACATTCCTGGCGCCCTCTGGGTCCTGGGAAAGGCTTCTGTCCTGGAGTGGAGAGGGAAGGGGGTCTGAGATTCCCCTGGCACCTTGAGAGAAGTTAGGGTTGGAGGTTGGGAGTCTCTCCTTGGCCCCCTTGAGGGCCTGCAGTCACTCCACAGAGGAAGGCAGTGAGGGCTGGGGAGGCTGGAGATGGGGAAGGGAGAGGGAAGCAGTGGAGAGCAAATGAGCTGGCAGTGTGAGACAGGAAAAGCTCACGTGGTGGCTCACGCCTGTAATACCAGCACTTCGGGAGGCTGAGATGGGAGGATCACTTAACCCCGGGAGTTGAAGAACAACCTGGGCAACACAGTGAGACCCTATCTCTAAAAAAACTTTTCTTTTTTCAGTTTTCCAATTTTTTTTTTTTTTTTGAGATGGAGTCTCCATCTGTCACCCGGGCTGGAGTGCAGTGGCGACATCTCAGCTCACTGCAACCTCTGCCTCCCGGGTTCAAGCAATTCTCCTGTCTCTGCCTCCCAAGTAGCTGGAACTATAGGCGCCTGCCACCACACCTGGCTAATTTTTTTTGAATTTTAGTAGAGACGGGGTTTCACCATATTGACCAGATTGATCTTGAACTCCTGACCTTGTGATCTGCCTGCCTTAGCCTCCCAAAGTGCTGGGATTACAGGCATGAGCCACTGCACCCAGTCAATTTTTTTTTTTATTTAAGTTCTGGGATACACGTGCTGAATCTTCAGGTTTGTTACATAGATAGACATGTGCCATGGGGGTTTGCTGCACCTCTTAACCCATCATCTAGGTTTAAAATTTTTCTTTTTTTGAGATGGATTTTAGAACTTGTTGCCCAGGCTGGAGTGCAGTGGCATGATCTTGGCTCACCACAACCTCTGCCTCCCTGGTTCAAGTGACTCTCCTGCCTCAGCCTCCCAAGTAGCTGGAATCACAGGCATGCACCACTACACCCAGCTAATTTTTTTGTATTTTCAGTAGAGACGGGGTTTCACCATGTTGCCCAGGCTGGTCTTGAACTCCTGACCTCAGCTGATCCGCCCTCCTAGGCCTCCTGAAGTGCTGGGATTACAGGTGCTCCCAGCCAACATAATTTTTTTTTTTGAGACAGAGTCTTGCTCTGTCGCCCAGGGCTGCAGTAGAATGGCATGATCTCGGCTCACTGCAACCTCCACCTCCCAGGTTGAAGCAATTCTCCCGAGTAGCTGGGACTACAGGCATGTGCCACCATGCCTGAATAGTTTTTTTGTATTTTTGGTAGAGTCAGGGTTTAACCATGTTAGTCAGGCTAGCCTCAAACTCCTGACCTCAGGTGACCCACCCATCTCAGTCTCCCAAAATGCTGGGATATTATAGGCACGAGCCACTGCGCCTGACCAAAAAAAATTTTTTTAATTAGTCAGGCATGGTGGTGGTGTGCCTGTGGTCCCAGCTACTTGGATGGCTGAGGCAGGAGGATTGCTTGAGCTCAGGAAATTGAGGCTATAGTGAGCTGTGACGATCATGCCACTGTGCTCCACATGGGTGATAGAGTGTGAGATCCTGTCTCAAAAGAAAGGAAAGAAAAAATAAACCAAGAACCAAGAAAGCTAGAGTGGGAGACAGATAAATATAAGAAGAGAAAGACCGGGAGAGATAGAAATATAGAAAAAACAGAGAGAGAGAGAGAGAGAGAGAGAGAGAGAGAGAGAGAGCGACAGAAACAGAAAAACACACACAGACAAACAGATAACACAGATAAGAGGAGGTGGGGAGAGAAGCCAAGAAAGAAAACAGGGACCAAAAGCTGGAAAGAGACAGAGGCACAGTGGCTCACGCCCGTAATCCCAGAATCCTGGGATGCTGAAGGGGGCCGATCACCTGAGGTCAGGGGTTCGAGACCAGCCTAGCCAACATGACGACAGCTTGGTTCTACTAAAAATACAAAAATTAGCCAGGCATGGCAGAGCACACCTGTAGTCCCAACTACTCAGGAGGCTGAGGCAGGAGAATCACTTGAACCCGAGAGGTGAGATTGTGCCACTGCACTCCAGTCTGGGTGATAGAGACAGACTCTGTCTCAAAAAAAATAAATAAATGAAAGTAAAGGAACTGCGAGATGGAGAGTGAGGATTGCTTGGGCCCGGGGAGGGGGTTGAGGCTGCAGTGAGCTGTGATCCAGCCATTGTACTCCAGCAGGGCAACAGAGGGAGACCCTGTCTCAAAAGAAAAGAAAAAAAAATAAGAAGAGACCGGGTGCGGTGGCTCACACCTATAATCCCAGCACTTTGGGAGATCGAGGCGTGTGGATCACCTGAGGCCAGGAGTTCGAGACCAGCCTGGCCAAGATGGTGCAACCCTGCCTCTACTAAAATACAAAAATTAGCTGGGCATGGTGGCGGGCACCTGTAATCCCAGCTACTTGGGAGGTTGAGGCTGGAGAATCACTTGAACTCAGGAGGTAGAGGTTGCAGTGAGCTGAGATCCTGCCACCACACTCCAGCCTGGGTAACAGAGTGAGACTTCATTCAAAAAAAAAAAAAAAAAAGAAGAAGAAGTAAGGAGAGATTCGGAGGGAGAGCCTGAAAGATGAGCCCCAAGGAGACAGCTGACTCCTCACCCCTCCCTCACATCCCCTCTAGGAAGACACGGATTGGGGATGGGTGCGTGTGGAGGACAGCAAGGGGAGTCAGGGGCAGGTAGAAGCCTGGTCTTCTGCCCACCTCAGCCCTCCCGAGGTGCTCGGTAGTCTTCCAGAGTCTGCAAAGGGGGTGGGGCTGCACAGGGTCTCCCTCTGTGACCCAGGCTGGAGCGTAGTGGCATGATCACAGCTCACTGCAGCCTTAACTTCCTACCTGGGCTCAAGCCATCCTTCCACCTCAGCCTCCTGAGTGGCTGGGACTAAGGACGCACCCCCTCCAGCTGCCATGCTCATGCCTTCTGAAAGCTTCAGGCCAAGAAGCAGCATGCCCCATCCCAACCCTGCCCCTCCCAGACAGCTGAGTTCCACACCCTGCTCCCGTAACAGGAGACTCAGAGCCAGGGGAGTCTCGTTCCCCAGCCTCTCCACACCCTCCCTGGTGGATCTCCATTTTCCTTCTCTATTCCTGTCTCCATGTTTAGCAAACCCTCTCCCCCAGCCCCTCTGCCTCTCCCATCTCTCTCCCACCTCTTCTCAGTGGCACTCACCCAGTGTCTCTCTCTGTTCATCCTATCTTCTTTCTCTCTTTCATCCAAATCTCTCCTAACTCCTTTTCTTTCCTTTTTTTTTTTTTTTGAGATGGAGTCTTGCTCTGTCACCCAGGCTGAAGTGCAGTGGCACAATCTTGGCTCACTGCTACCTCCGCCTCCGGGGTTCGATTATCCTGCCTCAGCTTCCTGAGTAGCTGGAACTACAGGTGTGCACCACCACGCCTGGCTAATTTTTGTATTTTTGGTAGAGATGGGGTTCCACCATATTGGCCAGGCTGGTCTCAAACTCCTAACCTTGTGATCTGCCCGCCTCGATCTCCCAAATTGCTGGGATTGCAGGCATAAGCCAACTCCCCCGGCCTCTCTTTTTTTCTTGTCTGTCTTTTCTTTTCTTTTGAGACAGGGTCTCCCTCTGTCACCCAGGCTGGAGCACACTGGCACAATCACAGCTCACCACAGCCTTGACCCCCTACCCAGGCGCAAGAGATCCTCCCCACTCAGCCTCCTGAGTAGTTGGGACTACAGGTACACACCACCATGCCTGGATAATTTTTTTCTTTTCTTTTTTGAGATGGAGTCTCTCTCTGTCACCCAGGCTGGAGTACAGTGGTGCCATCTCGGCTCACTGCAACCTCCACTTCCTAGGTTCCAGCGATTCTCCTGCCGCAGCCTCCCGAGTGTCTGGGATTACAAGCATGTGCCACCACACCTGGCTAATTTTGTATTTTTAGTGGAGATGGGGTTTTACCATGTTGGCCAGGCTGATCACAAACTCCTGGCCTCAGGTGATTCACCCGCCTTGGCCTCTCAAAGTGCTGGGATTACAGGTGTGAGCCACGGTGCCCAGCCAACTTTTGTATTTTTTGTAGAGATGATGTCTCGCCATGTTGCCCAGGCTGGTCTTGAACTCCTGGGCTCAAGTGATTCATCTGCCTCAGCCTCTCAAAGTGCTGGGATTACAGGCATGCACCTCCGTGCCTGCCTCCTCACCCCTTTTCTCTGAGCCCACACTCAGTTTGCCTCTGTCTTTCTCTCCTGTCTGCTGGGAAGGCTTTTCTCTTCTCTTTTCCATTTGTAATTCTGCCTCTCTGCTGGGTTTTTTCATTCTCTGTCTCCCTCTGGATTAGCCTCTTTTTGCCAGTCTTTAAAGCTTCTCCTTTCTCCTCCCCTTTTTCCCTCCTCTCTGAGATTGCATCTGTTTCTCTCTATCCATTGCCCCTGGTCCCTGGTCTCCTGCCCTGCTGCCTCCCCCCCACCACCCTCCAGCAATGACCAGGCAGTGCCCCTGCCCAGGATGCAAGGGTGGGGTGGAAGCTGGAAGGCCTGTGTCTCCCCCCATGGGGCTGCCTGGCCAAGCAGAGCCTGCGGGGAGCAGGCGGAGGCCTGGGGTACTGGCAGATGGTGCCGGAGAAATGAGGCAGAGAGAGATGGGGAGAGGGGACGCCCTGTGGGGACAGATACCAGGAATGGGAAGCTGTGACAGCACCCCCATCCCCGAGATTCAGGACTGCAGAGATGAGGCCTGAATGACAGAGACCCAGAGAGACACACACATTACACAGAATGAAGAGATACAGAGAGTGAGAGACAGCAGACCTGAGACAGACACCTGGTGAGAGATGTGGGTCCAGGCACACACAGACACATGGACGGAACCAGAGAGATAGGAGCCCAGAGATGAAAAGAGACAAGGATCCCGGGACAGGGGCCTGGAGAGAGAACAAAAAATATAGAGACCCAAAGAGAGACACAGACATGAAACGCACAGAGGCCAGGCGCGGTGGCTCACACCTGTAATCCCAGCACTTTGGGAGGCCGAGGTGGGCAGATTGTGAGGTCAGATTGAGATCATCCTGACCAACATGGTGAAACCCCATCTCTACTAAAATACAAAAAATGAGCCTGGTGTGCTGGCTCGTGCCTGTAGTCCCAGCTACTCAGGAGGCTGAGGCAGGGGAATTGCTTGAACCCGGAAGGCAGAGACTGCAGTGAGCTGAGATCATGCCACTGCAGTCCAGCCTGGTGACAGAGCGAGACTCCGTCTCAAAAAAAAGAAACCCAGGGAGAGACAGAGACATGGAGATCCAGACAGAAACACAGAGATGAGGCCTCAGAGAAAGAGGGACAGAGAGGAGACCCAGAGAGATAAGATCAAAGAAACACAGGCCCAGAGGTGGCTACAGAGAGAGAGAGAGAGAGAGACAGGCCGGGCACGGTGACACACACCTGTAATCCCAGCACTTTGGGAGGATAAGGCTGACAGATCGCTTGAGCTCAGGAGTTCGAGACCAGCCTGAGCAACATGGTGAAAACTCATCTCTACAAAAAAAATTAGCCGGGGATGGTGGTGTGCACCTGTGGTCCCAGCTGCTGGGGAGGCTGAGGTGGGACGATCCCTTGAGCCCAGGAGGTGAAGGTTGCAGTGAACCGAGAGTGCACCACTACACTCCAGCCTGGGTGACAGAGTGAGACCCTGTCTCCAAAAAA
>CM052668.1:32027762-32070902 GCA_028533165.1 Leontopithecus rosalia | reverse complement strand
TGGCCAGAAGCGTCCAGGCTATGTTGACATAATCTCATGCTGGGTGGGGTGGGGGCTCCAGAGGCCCAGAGGCCAGCAGAGGGGATCTCAGCTGGGGCCCTACACACAGCTCCAGCCTTCCCTGCCTCCAAATCCCAATGCAAACAGCCAGCTCCAGGGATGATGGGTCGAAAGATTCAAACCTGTAGGGGTCCCTGATTGCCCCCTGGTGGTGATCCACAAGGCCCAAAACCCTTTTTCTTTTCTTTTTCTTTCGAGACAGAGTCTCACTCTGCAGCCCAGGCTGGAGTGCAGTAGTGCAATCTCAGCTCACTGCAACCTCCGCCTCCTGGGTTCAAGCGATTCTCCTGTCTCAGTCTCCTGAATAACTGGGATTACAGGTGCGCACCACCACGCTCGGCTAATTTTTTGCATTTTTAGTCAAGATGGGGTTTCACCTTATTGGCCAGGCTGGTCTCGAATTCCTATTCTTGTGATCTGCCCGCCTCAGCCTCCCAAAGTGCTGGGATTACAGGTGTGAGCCACCGCTCCTGGTCCCGAAGCCCCTTTTCAAGGCTTAGGGAGAGCGGGAGAAGCTAGGCCTTTTCCTCCAGGCTTTTTCTTTTCTTCTTGTCTTTTTTTTTTTTCTTTTCTTTTTTGGAGACAGAGTCTCACTCTGTCGTCAGCCAGGCTGGAGTGGAGTGGCACAATCACAGCTCACTGCAGCCTCGACCTCCTGGGCTCAAGTGATCCTCCCACCTCAGCCTCCCCAGTAGCTAGGACTCCAGGCACAGGCCACAAAGTATGGCTTATTTTTTTGTGTTTTATATTATTTTAATTAATTAATTAAATAATTTTGAGATGGAGTCTGTCGCACAGGCTGCAGTGCAATGGGCAGGATCTCAGCTCACTGCAGCCTCCACTCTCCAGGTTCAAGTGATTCTCCTGCTTCAGCCTCCGGATAGCTGGGATTACAGGCAAGTGCCACCATGCCCCACTAATTTTTGTATTTTTAGTAGCGGTGGAGTTTCACCATGTTGGCCAGGCTGGTGATCCTGACCTCAGGTGATTTGCCCACCTTGGCCTCTCAAAGTGCTGGGATTACAGGTGTGAGCCACCATGTCTGGCCTATTATTTTTTTATAATAATGTTTTTTTTTTTGAGATGGAGTCTTGCTCGGTTGCCCAGGCTAGAGTGCAGTGGCGTGATCTCAGCTCACTGCGACCTCTGCTTCCTGGTTTCAAGCCATTCTTATGCTTCAGCTTCCTGAGTGTCTGGGAGTGCAGGTGACTGCCACCATGCTTGGCTATATTTTCATTTTTTTTTTTAGAGATGGGGTCTCACTCTGTTGCCCAGGCTGGTCTTGAACTCCTGTCCTAAAGAGATCCTCCTCTCTGGGAGGTGTACCTCACACCTGTAATCCCAGCACTTTGGGAGGTCAGGACTCGAGACCAGCCTGACCAACATGGTGAAACCCTGTCTCTACTAAAATATAAAAAGTAGCTGGGCGTGGTGGCAAGCACCTGTAATCTCACCTACTTGGGAGGCTGAGGCAGAATTTCGAGAACCCAGGAGGTGGAGGTTGCACTGAGCCAAGGTCGTGCCATTGCACTCCAGCTTGGGCGACAAGAGCAACACTCCGTCTTAAAAAGGAAAAAAAAAAAAAAAAAAAAACCAAAAAGGCTGGGGGCAGTGGCTCACATCTGTAATTCCAGCACTTTGCAAGGCCAAGACATTTGGATTACCCTGAAGTCCGGAGTTCGAGACCAGCCTGGCCAACATGATGAAACCCCACCTTTACTAGAAATACAAAAAAATCACCAGGCACGGGGGCTCATGCCTGTAATCCCAGCACTTTGGGAGGCCAAGGCAGGTGGATCACGAGGTCAAGGGATCGAGACCATCCTGGTCAACATGGTGAAACCCCGTTTCTACTAAAAATACAAAAAAATTAGCTGGGCACCGTGCCTGTAATCCCAGCTACTCAGGAGGCTGAGGCAGGAGAATTGCCCGAACCCAGAAGGCGGAGGTTGCAGTGAGCCGAGATCGCGCCATTGCACTCCAGCCTGGGTAACGAGCGAAACTCCGTCTCAAAAAAAAAAAAAAAAAGAAATACAAAAAATCAGCTGGGCATGGTGGCATGCACCTGTAATCCCAGCTACTTGGGAGGCTGAGGCAGGAGAATCGCTTGAACCTGAGAAGCAGAGGTTGCAGTGAGCCAAGATCATGCCATTGCACTCCAGCCTGGGTGACAAGAGCAAGACTCTGTCTCAAAAGAAGAAAACCAAGAAAATCAATTTTGTTTTGCAGAGAGAGGTTCTAGCTTTGTTGCCCAGATTGGTCTCACACTCCTAGCCTCCAGGAGTCCTCCTGCTTTGGCCTTCAAAAATTTGGAGGATTAACACATTGTGAGCCACTGTCATGCTGTTCCTGTATCATCATCTTTAAAAGGGTGATTAAAATAGGGCTTTTGCCAGGTGGGGTGGCTCATGCCTGTAATCCCACGACTTTGGAAGGCTGAGATGGGAGGATCACTTGAGGTGAGGGGTTTGAGACCAGCTTGGCCAATATGGTGAAATCCTGTTTCTACTAAAAATACAAAATACCCAGGTATGATGGTGCATGCTTGTAATCCCACCTGCTGGGGAGGCTGAGGCATGAGAATCACTTGAATCTGGGAAGCAGAGGTTGCAGTAAACAAAGATCAGTGCACTACAGCCTGGATGAGAGTGAGTGAGACACATCTATAATTCCAGCACTTTGGGGAGGCCTAGGCCAAGGGATCACTTGAGGCCAGGATTATGTGACCAGCTTAGGCAATATAGCAAGAGCTCCTCTCTACAAAATATTTTTTAAATATAAAAAAAAATTTGAAAGGGCTTTTGGTGAGGATAACTGAGTGCTTTTTACATAGTGACTGCTGATTAAACCTTAGGTATTGTTATTTATTTATTTATTGAGATGGAGTCTCGTTCTGTCACTCAGGCTGGAGAGAAGTGGCGCAATCTTGGCTCACTGCAACCTCCGCCTCCCAGGTTCAATTGATTCGCCTACCTTAGGCTTCCGAATAGCTCAGATTACAGGCGCAAGCCACCATGCCCGTATTTTTTATTTTTTTTTCTGTATTTTAGTAGAGACGGGGTTTTACCATGTTGCCCAGGCTGGTCTGGAACTCCTAAGGTCTGGCAGTCCACCCGCCTCGGCCTCCCAAAGTGCTAAGATTACAGGCGTGAGCCGCCGCGCCCGGCCAGTATTGTTATTTATTTTGTGTATGACTGTTCATCTCTTCCATTAAATGAAAGATACATAAGAGGAAACAAGCTTACTTAGTCACTCCTGAAATTCAGCACCTAGAACAGAGCCTGGCCCACTAGGCACTCAGTAAACATTTTTGAATGAATGAATGAGGCAGGCATGATGAGGAAGTGGAGCTTTAGTATCACGAAACCAGAAAGCGGCTGAGTCAGGATTCAAACCCAGGTCAATCTGGTTTCAAAGCTTCCACTGTCCGCCTCTGTGTCCAAAGGGAATTCGTTTTCGGCTCTAGACTTCACTTCTTCTGCCTATACTCTAGGTGTTGACCCTCGGTGGAGACTTGCGGAAGACGGTCCAATATTCTTGAAATCCATTGTCGGGTTTTCTACCCTCCCCTTTTCCCCCAGCAACTTCCGAGCCTTCTCTGCCTGACACGCAGGCTAGTCCAAGCCTCAAAACTGGGCCTGTGCCAAAGCCTGGACTGGATAATGCGGTTGTGGGAGACCCGGGCTCTAAGGGCGGAGCTAAGGGCCAGGGGCCGCACACAGAGTGGTGGAAAAGGTTAGGGAGGGACTAACAGATCGCAGTGGGGAGGGATTTAAATTCCGAGGGCGGGGCTAATCCTATAAGAAGGTCCTGTCCAGCGCTCTGGGGAAGTACTATGCTATAAACCCTTGGACGTTCAGGAGGCAGTGCTAATGATTTCGTGGACAGGAATAAAACTTTTAGCTCCCGCAAGATTCTGGGGGTGGGGCTAAGAGCCTGGGGGTGGGCCTAGCTGTAATAAACAAGAACTCCATGGGCGGGTTTGGGGCTGTAAGATCGGGCTCTGGTCTTAAGGAAGAGGCTTTTGGAAAATCCAATGAAAGACTGAAGAGGTTTTGGGAATAGATAGCGGGGTTTCTTCCTCCATTCCATCCTCCTCCCGGAGCTCGGGGCTGCGCTTCAGGCTGAAAGAAGGAAAGGCCCTGCCCCTTCCAATCCCTCTGCATCCCTATTGGTGGAAGGCCCTGCGCGACAGGCTCTCATTGGTTCTGAACAGGAGAGGAGGGGGTCTAGAGAGAATACACTCAGGTTGTGGGCGGGACCAGACGGTACCTAGGGGGATCTGGGAGCAGCCAATCCTGGACCGAGGAATGTGTTGAGGGGCTTGGTAGGGGGTGTCCCGACCCCCCTTTCTGGGCATCCTGGGGGATGACCCCAGCGCCAGGCTTGGCGCCGGCCGCCTGATGCCAGGCGAGCTGAGCTGGGGATGCTGGAACTAAGGGCGTTGTTATGGCAACGGGAGGCAGGGCCTGGGGGGGGGACCGGGCCCGGGCTGGGGCCGGGGGGGCCGGCGGTGGCTGTGGTGGGGCGATGGCGGAGCGCGGCCCGGCCTTCTGCGGCCTGTACGACACGTCCTCGCTGCTGCAATACTGCAACGGTGAGACCCCTCCTCAGTTCCAACCTTGGCCCCGCCCAAGGCTGGACCCATCTCTTCTTGCCCCAACCTCCTCCTTCCAAGTCCCCATCCCCCTCCCTTGCTGAAGCTCCCCCTTTTCTCTCCCTCAGCAGGACCCTGACCCAAGAGCAAGCTCCCTGGTCCCCAAAACCCATATCCCAGCCCCCAATCCACTTGGATCCTCCCCTGCTCCGGAAGCAAGAGGAGACGAGAGAAGAGGGCAGAACCCGAGGGAACCCGGGGTTGGAAGGGGGAACGGCCTGGAGGTCGATTGAGCCTGGAACTCTGCCCTGTCTCTCTCCCCTCAAGCTTCTAGAACCCTCCCCTGTCTCCATAGCAGGGGGACAGACAGAGGGGGTGGGGGTGGATTTGGTGTTGAGTTGAGGGCAAGGTGTAGGACCGCATAGGGACGGCCAGAGGACTTTGGCCGTCCTCCATGATACCCCCCCAAATCCTCTGGCCCTGGCCCCCCAACGCATTAGGACCATCCCTTCTCCCTAGACAAATGGGTATGATACCAGAAGGGCCACTGTGGGTGTCATGCTTAGGTGAGGGGAGATGGGAGGGAAAAGTGGGAAGTGAGGCCTGGTCTCTGGGAAGAAGGGCTGAGAAGGGTGGGGGATGGTCAGGAGGGAGCAGAGGGCTTGAGTCACAGGGGTGGGGATGGTGGAGGTGTTGGGGTTGGCAGGATGGGCTGGCCAAGGCTCTAACAGTGCAACTGGTCACTCTGGGTGGGGCAGAAGGGTCAAGATGAAAGCACCTCTATTTAACTCAGTTTGGAGGTTCAGTCCTCTGGGCGCATAGCCTAGTGCCAGGGACCACTGGAATTGGCAGAGGACCCGGAAGGGTCATTTCGTCCTCCTCTGTCCCTCTAGGAGCCAGGATGACAGGGTGCCCATTGCCTAGGTGCAGTACGGGTTCTTCCATGTAACAAGTAACGTCACCTCTCTGGGCTTCAGCACCCTTCCTCCCCCACTGCTCCTAAAATGGATGATGCTGCTACCACTACTAGAGTTGCCAGAAGCATTAGGTATCATCAAAATAGTTAATCCCATTCTGGATTTATCGAGCATAAACACGAGCCAGGAACGTGCTAAGTGTTTTGCGTGAGCAGTGCCTGGCACATGTAAGCTCAAAGTAGCAGATGCCATTTTTCTGGTTGTCTTTATTCATGGCAGGTAGGATGAGGCTGAGCCCAAGGAGGTGAAGGGGTCCCCCTGCCCCCACCTATTGGCTGGGTGATCTCTGGCGTGTCTCTGCACACTCCCACTAGCCTCCTTCCTTACTTTCCCGTTTGCAAAAGGTGATGCCAACAAGACTCCTAGAGGTTCCCCCTGTTAAGTGTTCTGAGTCCTGACGGTTCTAAGTCCCTCTGACCTCAGGAGGCCCCCACCTCCCTCTGCAGGTCCAAGCACCGGACCTGGGAGGCGCTGAGTCGGGGGCAGGGCGGGCAAGCCAAGGCAGGCGATTGGGCCGCGGGGGGGGGGGGGGGAAGGGAGGAGCGGCGGCTGCACTGCAGAGCCCAGAGGGCCGGCTGGGCGGCCTATGGACGCGGGATGGCAGGTGCGAGCTCCACTCCCTGTCCCTGTCTAAGCTACCACCTTTACCTCCACCGGGCTGGGAACCAGGGCCTCCTTGGTTGTGGTCAGCAATGAGTCTGGGTATGAGTGTTCTGGGTGTGGGGGAGGAGGGAGAGGAGCCACTTGGGTCTCCGCCCCTCCCACTTTGGGAAAAGGAGCCGGGTTGGGGGGGCACTCTGTGAGTCATTTTGGCTTCACCCATCGGCTACAGAGCCAAAGCTGGGGCACGGGGTACAGAAGCAAAATAAAGAAGGGGAACAGAAAAGAGGAATTCCTGCTGGGGAAGAGTTTGGGTGGCATCCCGTCTGCATCTCCCTCGGGTCTTCTGGGTCTGCGACGCGCTGCCTGCAACCCCCAAGTCCGCCGCCAGGGGCCGCCGAAGCTCTGTCCTTGCAGCTGGCTGTAGGGTCGAACCCCAGGGTGAGAGGAGGAGGGGAGGTGGGGAGGCTCGGCTTGACCTTTTGGCTTGGAAAGTCTTAGAAACAGTGAAGGGACGTTGGTATTCATAACAGAATCTTCGTCTGAGGATGTTGGGGATCAGTTCTAGAACTTTAGTGTCATTAGGAGCAGGCTGGTGTCATTTTGCAAATGCTCATATCACTCATAGATACTTAAGACGTCTTAGTCATAGAATCTTAAAGCCAGAACGAGAGTCTCCAGGGGTCAAAGAATCTTAGACAATAAGAGGGAAGGGACTCCCCCAAGGTCACACTGCCAGCGCGCTGCGGCAGAGAGGAGTGTGGGGACGTCTTGGAGAGCGGTGGGGATTTCCATCCTCCTTCAGAGTCCTCTTCCGTGGCCCATCTCCAAGTGTCCCGGCCCCAGGTGGCGAGACAGGAAAAGGGCGTGGCTGGTCCCCCGCTTAGACCCAGGAAGCGGGGAGGGACCCCTTGGGCACTGGCGCTCCTGGGTGGCCCTGCAGCCGGCACTCCCCCTCCTTCCAGATGACAATTTGTCGGGCACGAGCGGTATGGAAGTGGACGACCGCGTGTCGGCGCTGGAGCAGCGGCTGCAGTTACAGGAAGACGAGCTGGCGGTCCTAAAGGCGGCGCTGGCGGATGCTCTGCGTCGCCTGCGGGCGTGCGAAGAACAGGGAGCTGCGCTCCGCGCGCGGGGCACCCCCAAGGGCCGGGCGCCTCCGCGCTTAGGCACCACTGCCTCGGGTATTGCCGTTAGACTGGAGGGTTGGGATGGGAAGGACCGGGACCTGGACCTCATACTCACCCTCTTCTGTCTTCTAACCCCTTCCCTCCAGTGTGTCAGCTTTTGAAAGGCCTTCCCACCAGGACGCCCCTTAATGGCTCGGGACCCCCCCGGCGCGTGGGCGGCTATGCCACGTCCCCATCCTCTCCCAAGAAGGAGGCGACCTCCGGGCGCAGGTAAGGCACAAGGCCGGGATCCCTTGCCTCTTCCAAGACCTCGTGGGAGACAGAGGCGGTTCATTTGCCGGAGCTCCAGCAGCAGAGGGTGCAGGAAGGATCTCGCCCGCCCACGGCACTCACCTGCTGGCCTCGAAGACTCTGCCCCCAACTGTGTGCTCTCTTTACGCAGTGGCCGCCGCTACTTGTCACCAGAGCGCTTGGCCTCGGTGCGCCGCGAGGATCCCCGCAGTCGCACCACTTCCTCCAGCAGCAACTGTAGCGCCAAAAAGGAAGGGTAAGGACATCAAGCCGCAGAGGGTAGGGCCAGGACCCCAGCTAGAGAGGAAATGGTTGAGAAATGTAGTCATGCCCCTGGCCACGAGGTCGTAACCTAGAGTAGGGCCAGCTAGTTCAAATGGAGGGACCAATCTTGAGGTGGCAAGGTCACTGCGGAAAATCTGGGAGGGTGAAGTCAATATTGAGGGTCGTGGCCAGAGTTTTTAGGAGCCGGACGGTGTGGATGGGCAGGTGGTCTACTGGGTGAGCTAGGAAGGAAGTCAGGGAGTACCCACACCTCCCGGGGGAGCTTGGCTTATGGGCGTGGTTATGAAGGTAAAGGAGACTCCCCGTTGAGTTTCAGGGATGACGTCAAGGCAGCAGTCACAGAGTTTCTGCAGGGAAGGAGGGAGTCTGAGGAACTGAAGGGTGCTGCCTGAGTGTTCGCCTGGGCGAAATCAAAACCTGGGGTAGAGGGTAACAGAGGCTGAGACCAGGTGGGGGCATGCCAGATTCCAGAAACCTTGACATCAAAATCAGTGGGCAATGCCTGGTGGAAATAGGCGTGGTTTAAAGGTTCAAAGGAGTGTGGTCAAGTGCCAAGAGGTGGAGCCAAGTTGGGAGGCCTGGAAGGTACTCAACTAAGGAATACGTGAAAATGGACATCATCTTGGCAGGGCGAGGTGGCTCACGCCTGTAATCCCAGCACTTTGGGAGGCCAAGGCGGGCAGATCACGAGGTTAGCAGTGGCCAATATGATGTAACCCCGTCTCTACTAAAAATACAAAAATTTACCCGGGAGTGGTAGCCAGCACCTGTAGTCCCAGCCACTCAGGAGGCTGAGGCAGGAGAACCGCTTGAACCTGGGAGGCGGAGGTTGCTGGGCAGGAGAATTGCTTGAACCTGGGAGGTGGAAGTTGCAGTGAGCCAAGATCGAACCACTGCACTCCTGCCTGGGCATCAGAGGGAGACTCTTGTCTAAAAAGAAAGAAAGGGGAAAAAAAAGAAAATGGACGTGATCAGAATGCCTGGTGGGCCAGAGGAGGAGAGTAGAGGGGAGGCAGCGGTCAATTATAAAGAGATGGAGTCAACTCAGGGACTGGGTTTAGAAGGGAGGAGGTGGTTGAGAGCAGAATGACAGGTGTGGTCAACTCCAGAGGCGGGGTCAAACCGAAGATCTGGACCTAGTCAAACATAAGGATATAATTCTAGCAGTTTGGGAGGCGGAGGTGGGAGCATCACTTGAGGTCAGGAGTTAAAGACCAGCCTTGGCAACATAGCGAGACATCGACTTTACTAAAAATGAAAATAAATTAGCTGGGCGTGCTGGCGTGCGCTGGCGCGCGCTTGTAGTCCCAACTACTTGGGAGGCTGTGGCAGGAGGATTGCTCCAGCCTAGGAAATTCGAGGCTTCAGTGAGCCATGATCGTGCCATTACACTCCAGCCTGGTCGACAGAGCAAAACCCTGTATCAAAACTAAACAAAACAAAAAACACCCTAAGGCTAGAGTTATTATGCAGTGGGCGTGGTCAGGGCTAGGAGGCCATGCAAGGGCAAGACCAAGGTCAAAAGTTGCACATTTCAACACTGCTCAAACAATAGCAAACAAATACAGCGTTATGTATCTTCCAGGCACTTTCCAATAATTAACCAATTTCATCCTTGCAACCAGCCCAGGGAGGTGTGTGTACTCTTATTTTTATTTTTGTTTGTTTATTTATTTATTTTGAGACGGAGTCTCGACCAGGCTTGAGTGCAATGGCACAATCTCAGCTCACTGCAATCTCCGCCTCCCGGGTTCGAATGATTCTCCTGCCTCAGCCTCCCAAGTAGCTGAGATTACAGGCGCCAGCCACCAAGCCTGGCTAATTTTTATGTTTTTAGTAGAGATGGGGTTTCACCACGTTGGCCAGGCTGGTCTCGAACTCCCGACCTCAGGTGATCCACCCGCCTCGGCCTCCCAAAGTGCTGGGATTACAGGCGTGAGCCACTGCGACCAGCCGGATACTCTTATTTATCCCCATTTTTAAAATGAGGAAACCGAGGCAGAGGTTGGACGACGTGTGTACACTGCTGGGAATTGGCAAAACTGGGGTTTGAACTGAAGCAGGCGCTCTCCCGAGTCCATGTTCTCAACCACTCTCCCCCACCCACCCTGAAAGAGCCTGGGATCGGGACTCCACAGCCCGGGACGTGTGACCCGGTGGGACCCTCCGGCTCCAGGGACGGCCGCGGAGGGCGGGGCAGGGCGCGGCGGCTCGGGCGCCTCCCAGGGCCGGAAGCGGCAGAGCGGGTCCCGGCTCCACCCCCGGCCCAGAAGCTCCGCCAGCCGCCGCCATGAGTAGCTTTGGAGCTGGGTGAGACCTTTTGCAGACCCCCCTCCCATCTCCTCTCCGCGCTCCCGGGCCTTAGATCCCAGGTCTCCCCCGTCCCCTGGGGTCCAGGCTGGCGTGGGGACACGCCCCTTCCTTTCAACTCTCCCCGCTTCTCCCGCTGCTTGACATTTAAACGGGGCGCTGGGGAACTGCGGGTGGGGGGCTTTGGGAGCACCGTGCTGAATAGGAGGGAAGGGTCCTTGGTGACTCCCTTCTTCCAGGATCGCGTCCCTGCCACTTCGTGCTGTGTGATCTTTGGCGATCACTGCCTCTCTGGGCCTGTGTCTTAGGCTCTGCAAGATCAACCGAGCAAAGCACACGGCCTGCAGAGAGGCAGCGCTCTGCCCCTTACTCGGCCCCGGTGTTCATCGGAGACCTCCGGGGAGCGGTGGGTTGGAGGAATGGTTTCTCCCCTTTTCTGACCTGACTGCTAAGACCTTTTTTCTTCTTTCTCCTTTCCTGACAGCAAAACCAAAGAAGTTATCTTCAGCGTGGGTGAGTAGGGAGATGGGGAAGGGCTTGGTGGAAGCTTGCTTGCTGGGATCACAGGCCAGAGCCAGAGGTCAGGAGACCTGGCTATTGGGCCTTTGCCTTTCTGGCCTCAGTTTCCCTACCTTAAAAAAAAAAAAAAAGCCCGGAGAGGAGAGGGAATAGGGATGGGGCTGGTGTCAGTGCCTGACCCCTGGGGGTGTCCTGGCAGAGGATGGCTCCGTGAAAATGTTCCTGAGGGGCCGCCCTGTGCCCATGCTGATCCCAGACAAGCTGGCACCCACCTACAGCCTGGACACACGCTCGGAGCTGCCTTCCTGCCGGCTCAAGCTGGACTGGGTGTATCCTTTTGTTGGAATCCCCTCCATGCTCCCATCCCCTCAGGAGGAAATAGAAAGGTAGTCAAGGCAGCTCAGGTCTGTAATCCCAGCACTTTGGGAGGCTGAGATGGGAGGATGGCTTGAGGCTACTTTGAGACCCACCTGGGCAACACAGTGAGAGCTTGTCTCTACAAAAAAAATTTTTTTAAATTAGCTGGTCATGATGGCATGTACCTGCGGTCCCAGCTACTCAGTATGCTGAGGCAGGAGGATTGCTTGAGCCCCGGAGGTCAAGGCTGCAGCAAACCGTGATTGAGCCATTACACTCCAGCCTGGGTGCCGGGGCGACAGAGCAAGACCCAGTCTCAAAACAATAGCAACAACCACACACACACACACACACACACACACACACACACACACACGAGACGGGTTGAGTGCAGTGGCTAACACCTGTAATCCCAGCACTTTGGGAGGCCAAGGTGGGCAGATCACCTGAGGTCAAGGGTTCGAGACCAGCCTGGCCAACATGGTGAAACCTTGTCTCTACTAAAAATACAAAAATTAGTTGGGTATGATGACATGTGCCTGTGATCTCAGGTACTCGGGAGGCTGAGGCAGAGGAGAATCACTTCATCCTGGGAAGCAGAGGTTGCAATGAGTCAAGATTGTGCCACTGCACTACAGCCTGGGCAACAAAGAGAGACTCCATCTCAAAACAAACAACAGGTCGGGCGAGGTGGCTCATGCCTGTAATCCCAGCACTTTGGGAGGCCAAGGCAGGCGAATCACGAAGTCAGGAGTTCAAGACCAGCCTGGCCAACATGATGAAACCCCGTCTCTACTAAAAATACAAAAGTTAGCTGGTGACTTGTGCCTGTAATCCCAGCTGCTTGGGAGTCTGAGGCAGGAGAATTGCTTGAACTAGGACCCAGGAGGCAGAGGTTGCAGTGAGCTGAGATTGTGCCACTGCACCCTAGCCTGGGCTACAGAGCCAGACTCCATCTCAAAATAATAATAATAAAAAAAACCACAGACAACAAAAGGAGGAGATAGATGCTCTCCTGGGGTGGGACTTCAGCAGAAGGGGGAATGATCTGAGGGTGGGATTTCCCAGGCTGCTGTAGCCGAGAGGTCAGGAAGACCATGCATGTTTCAGGAGAGAACAGAGGAAGTGAGATTAGCTGAAATGACCTTCAGTGATTCATTCACATGAATGTTTACTGAGTGCCTCCCTGAGACAGTCTCCTGGGTGTGAGCTGTGTTCCTGGAGCTCACTTTCTAAAGGAGGGGAGACAGAAGAGAGCCCAGCAGCCAGGGATTCAATCAACAATGTGACTTCAGTTAGGAAGAAATACTGTAGAAACTGAAACCTAAGGTCAGATGAGGGAAGTCACGGGTTTCCCTGAGGAGGGGACGTTTGAGCTGAGAATTGTGCAGTTAGGAGGCAGAACTACAAGGAGAACATTCTGCACAGAAGTCACAGCTGTGTGGCCAGAGTTGGATTGGCGCCTTTGAGAAACAATGAGTTAGGAATGGTATATATATATATTTTTTAATAACTAGTGGCCTCTAAGAGCTCTCTGAGGCCTACAGTTTGAAAATTATTATACCCCCTTTCCAGATAAGAAAACTGAGGCTACATATAGGAGACAAGAATCCTTATCCTGGGACCCAAACTTTTTCCTAAAAGCCTATTGAGCTTGCAGTCCACACCCCAGGATCCCAGCCCCTGTCTGTTCCTCTCTGGGCCTTGGCTTTCTCTTTGGAGGAGTCAGGGTGGTTGGTGAAATGGCCTGGCCTTCTGGGAGCCCACAGCCTTCTTGAGACAGCTGGAAGTGTCCCCTGGAATCTGTCCCAAATATCCTGCCAGTAGGGCTTGATAAGCAAATGATGAGAGGTGGCTGAGACTGCAGAAGTTAGTGTGGACCTCAGATTGCTCCTCTCTCCAGTGACTGCAGGGCAGAGCAGCTTCCATGGGCCCAGGATATATGTATATTGACAATCATTCAGATCTTTTCTTGTTTGTTTGAGACGGGGTCTTGCTCTGTCACTAGGCTGGAGTGCAGTGCTGTGATCTCGGCTCACTGCAACCTCTGACTCCTGGGTTCAAACGACACTCCTAGGCCGGGCGCTGTGGCTCATGCCTATAATCCCAGCACTTTGGGAGTCCGAGGAGGGTGGATCACGAGGTCAAGAGATTGAGACCATCCTGGTCAACAAGGTGAAATCCCATCTCTATTAAAATACAAAAATTAGCTGGGCATGGTGGTGCGCACCTGTAGTGCTGAGGCAGGAGAATTGCTTGAACCCAGAAGGTGGAGGTTGCGGTGAGCCGAGATCGTGCCATTGCACTCCAGTCGGTAACAACAGCGAAACTCCGTCTCAAGAAAAAAAAAAAAACTCTCCTGCCTCAGCCTCCCGAGTAGCTGAGATTACAGGTGGATGCTACCATGCCCAGCTAATTTTTGTATTTTTGGTAGAGACGAGGTTTCACCATGTTGGCCAGGATAGTTTTGATCTCCTGACCTTGTGATCCACCTGCCTCGGCCTCCCAAAGTGTAGGGATTACAGATACTGCCTGGCGTCTTTTTTTTTTTTTTTTTTGAGACACCCAGGTTGGAGTACAGTGGTACAATCTTGGCTCACTGCAACCTCCACCTCCTGCGTTCAAGCCATTCTCCTGCCTCAGCCACCAGAGTAGCTGAGATTATAGGTATGTGCCACCATGCCCGGCTAATTTTGTGTGTGTGTGTTTTTAGCGGAGATTGGCCAGGCTGGTCTCAAACTCCTGACCTCAAGTGATCCGTCTGCTTTGGCCTCCCAAAGTGCTGAGATTACAGGTATGAGCCACTGTGCTCAGCTCATTCAGATATTTTCTGAACATCTGGGACAGAGGGCTGGGGACCCAGTGCGGACCATGACAGTATGTGCCTGCCCTCCTGGTGCATACAGTCTAGCATGGGAACAGGCTCGTTGAGAGTAACAACGCATAGTGTGCAAGGCTGGGGTGGAGAATCCACAGGGATGGGGCTGACCCAGCCTGGGGTCATGGAGGGCTTCCTGGGGGAGGAGATATAGAAATGAAGAAAACGGCCCAGTCCCAGCCACCATGGAATTCACAGTCTTATTGGGGTATATGAGTAGTTAACAACCAACCAGGTAGCTATTAGCCTGGGCAACAAAGCAAGATCCCATCTCTACAAAAAATTTTTTTTTAATTAGCCAGGCAGCCTGGGCACGGTGGCTCATGCCTGTAATCCCAGCACTTTGGGAGGCTGAGACAAGTGGATTGCTGAAGCCCAGGAGTTTGAGACCAGCCTGGGCAACATGATGAGACTACGTCTCTACCGAAAAATACAAAAAATTAGCTGGGCATGGTGGTGCATGGTGGTGCAGTCCCAGCTTTGGGAAGCGGAGGCAGGAGGATCACTTGAGCCCAGGAGATTGAGGCTGCAGTGAGCTATGAGTGAAACACTGCACCCTGGCTTGGGTGGCTGTTCCCCACCACCACTGCTACCTTCTTTTTTCCCTTTTATTTATTTATTTGTTTATTTATTTATTTATTGGAGGCAGGGTCTCGTTCTGTCACCCAGGCTGGAATGCAGTGATGCGATCACAGCTCACTGCAACTTCCACCTCCCAAAGACTCAGGTGACCCTTCCACCTCCCAAAGACTCAAGCCACCCTTCCACCTCCCAAAGATTCAAGTGATCCTTCCACCTCCCAAAGACTCAAGTGATCCTGCCACCTCAGCTGGAAAAGCATGCACCAACATGCCCAGCTAAATTTTTTTTTGAGATGGAGTCTCTCTGTTGCCATGGGGTTTTGCTATGTTGCCCAGGCTGGTCTCAAACTCTTGGCTACAAGCGATCCATGCACCTTGGCCTCCTAAAGTGCTGGGATTACAAGTCTGAGCCACTGTGCCCGTAAGGGGCCACTACAATAATCCAGGATGATCTCATCTTGAGATCTATGATTATATCTGTAAAGACCCATTTTCTGAGGTCACATTTGCAAATTGTGGGGATTAAGGAACAGACGTAGGCCAGGCACGGTGGCTCACACCTGTAATCCCAGCATTTTAGGAGGTCGAGGCAGGTGGATCACCTGAGGTAAGGAGCGGGAGACCTGCCTGAGAATGTGGAGAAACCTCGTCTCTACTACAAATACAAAATTAGCCAGGTGTGGGGTGCATGCCTATAATCCCAGCTAAGAGAGGCTGAGGCAGGAGAATTGCTTGAACCCGGGAGGCAGAGGTTGCAGTGAGCTGAGATCGCACCATTGCACTCCAGCCTGGGCAGTAAGAGCGAAACTCCATCCCCCCAAAAAAGAAACAGACATATTGGTTTTCTTTGAAGTGGGAGGGGACCATCAGCCCACTACAAGGGTGAGAGTGGAAACAGAAAAGCCTCAGCACTTTGAGAGGCTGAGGCAGGAGGATCACTTGAAGTCAAGAGTTTGAGACCATCCTGGTCAACATGGTGAAACCCCGTCTCTATTAAAAATACAAAAATCAGCCTGGCAGGGTGGTGTGTGCCTATAGTCCCAGCTACTTGGGAGGCTGAGACAAGAAAATTGCTTGAACCTGGGAGGCGGAGGTTGCAGTGAGCCGGGATCACACCATTCACTCCAGCCTGGGTGACAGACTCCATCTCAAAAACAAACCCACATTCCTTAACCGGCCCCTGGGTGGCTCCAGCTATGGCTACCGTGGCCGAGACTGCCGGGCCAACCTTTATTTGCTGCCCACCGGGGAGATAGTGTACTTTGTGGCCTCCGTGGCCGTGCTATACAGCGTGGAGGAGCAGAGGCAGCGACACTACCTGGGACACAACGATGACATCAAATGGTGAGGCCTGGGAGGGAGGGGATGGGATGGAGTTGTGGGGGGGGAGGGGGAACTCCAGCCCTTCCCCCACTAGGCCTCTTTCCACATCATTGTCCCCTGGGGTTTGGGGGCGGGGCCAAGCCTTTGCTCCCTCTCCAAAGCCACCAGCTGCCCTCAGGCTGAATTCAGTGGGAAAAAGTGAATTGAGTATCAATGTTTCAATATTTCAGATGTTTTAGTTGGGTGTGGTGGTGAGCCTCTATGGTCCCAGCTACTCAGGAGGCTGAGGCAAGAGGATGACTTGAACCCAGGAGGTCGAGGCTGCAGTGAGCTCTGATTGAGCCACTGCACTCCAGCCTGGGTAAAAGAGCAAGCCCTGTCTCAAAAAAAATTCAAATGGTGAATTCACTTAATACCTAGATCTTTTTCTTTTGAAAATCTGGGCAGCGAGATGGCTCACACCTGTAAAACCAGCACTTTGCGAGGCCAAGGCGCAAGGATCACTGAAGCCCAGGAGTTGGAGGCTACAGTGATCTATGATGGTGTCATGGCACTGTAGCATGGGGGACGAGAGACCCCATCTGTGGTGTTTTGTTTTGTTTTGTTTTGTTTTTTTGAGAACTGGTCTCACTCTGTCGCCCAGGTTGGAGTGCAGTGACACCATCTCAACTTATTGCAACCTCTGCCTCCTGGGTTCAAGTGATTCTCCTGCCTCAGCCTCCCAAGTAGCTGGAACCACAGGTGCCCCCTACCACGCCTGGCTAATTTTAGTATTTTTTTTCTTTTCTTTTTTTAATATACTGTCACTCTCAGGATAATAATTTTAGTATTTTTAGTAGAGACAGGGTTTCACCATGTTGGCCAGGCTGGTCTCAAACTTCTGACCTCAGGTGATCGTCCCACCTTGGCCTCCTAAAATGCTGGAGACCCTGTTTCTTAAAATGAAAAAAACAAAACAAAACAAAACAAAAAACAGAACAGGTACTCCAGACAATTAAAGGTGGATGGAGCAGGGTGGGGTCAGCCTGGTTAAATCTGTGTGCTCTCCCGGCCACTATTTGAGGTATAGACCTTCGTCCTGCTGGCATTTGAGTTAGAGACCCCAGGGCCTGAGTCCTGCCTCTGAGCCAACATACCTGGAGGGCATCCGATTGTTGCTATTGATGGACTAAATGCATGTTTATTGACTAAACTCAACCAGCCAATTTGTGGAACGAATGAATAGCTAGGCAGTGTGACTGGCTGGCTTCAGGAGGGGTCCTGGGTCGCTGTGGGCCTCCTTTCTCCCAATGAGTCCTGGTCCCTCTGTCCCTCCTTTCTGCAGCTTGGCCATCCACCCAGATATGGTCACCATTGCCACGGGACAAGTGGCAGGCACCACTAAAGAAGGGAAGGTAACGGAAGGGAGGGGGAAAGCAGAAAAGAGTGCAGGATGCAGTTGTGGGGGACAAGCTGCTGGCCCTCCCAGGTAACAAGGCTCTCATCCCTGCAGCCACTGCCACCCCACGTGCGCATCTGGGACTCAGTTTCCCTCTCCACCCTACACGTGCTGGGCCTGGGAGTGTTTGACAGAGCCGTGTGCTGTGTGGGGTTCTCCAAATCTGTAAGTCCTTCGCCCATCCTAACCCCTCCCCCTCGCCCCTAAAAGGAGGGCAAGTGCAGAGACCTTCACACCCGTCCCTTGGGTTGAGGTCACGCCCGCATTGTGATGTCACAAGACAGACCACGCCTCCAGCACAATTCCCAGCCCTCTGGGCTGCAAGAAAGACCTCGTGATCTCAGACCTGCCTGGTTGTCCATTATGAGAGGGACCCTCTATCCGGATTTTCTGATTTGCCCCAGGCTCTCAGTGTTCCCTCTTTCCCCCACCCCGAGATGGAGTTTCCCTCTTGCCCAAGCTAGAGTGCAGTGGCGCAATCTTGGCTCACTGTACCCTCCGCCTCCCGGGTTCAAGTGATTCTTCTGTCTCAGACTCCGAGCTGCTGGGACTACAGGCAGGCGCCACCTCGCCCGGCTAATTTTTTTTTTTTTTTTTTTTTGAGAGACGGGGTTTCACCTTGTTTCACCTTGGCTAGGCTGGTCTCAAACTCCTGACTTCAAGTGATCCTCCCACCTCACCTTTCCAAAGTGCTGGTATTACAGGCATAAGCCACCATGCCCAGCCAAAATATGATTTTTTTTTAAAAAAAAAAGCCCACAATCACACACTTGGATGTTGTGCTGCTGTCAAATTGCTCTCCAAATTCCTAAAGGCTTACTCTTGCTTTCTGTACTTATCTCTGCATGGACATGCTAATACCTGCCTGCAAATGGGCAAGGAGCAGCTGGGCCCTAGGCACTGGGTTTAAAATGCCTGAGAGCTGGTGTGGCTCGATGGCTCATGCCTGTAATCCCAGCACTTTGGGAGGCCGAGATGGGCGGATCACAAGGTCAGGAGATCAAGAACATCCAGAGCAACATGGTGAAACCCGTCTCTACTGAAAATACAAAAATTAGCTGGGCGTGATGGTGCAAGCCTGTAGTCCCAGCTACTCGAGAGTCTGAGGCAGGAAAATCGCTTCAACCCGGGAAGCGGAGGTTGCAGTGAGCCAAGATCCCGCCACTGCACTCCAGCCTGGGTGATAGAGTAAGACTCAGTCTCAGAAACAAACAAAAACCCAACATGATACCAACTTTGTTAATTGCAGAATTTCAGGTAACGTCAGACATTCTATATGTAAATGCAAATGAGATGATGTCAGCAGGAATTCCTGGCAGCGGAGAAACAATAGCTGAGGGCAAATGAGATGAGTTTCTTAGGGATGAGTCATTTCAAGACCTTGTCTAAAAACCATTTCAGATGTCTTTACAGCTCCTAATGGAGGGTTTTAATGTATTTCCTGCGACGTGACCAAGGCATTTGAAAGTCTTTTTTTTTTTCCTGAGGTGGAGGCTCACTCTGTCGCCAGGCTGGAGTGCAATGGCATGATCTCGGCTCACTGCAACCTCCTCCTCCTGGGTTCAAGCAATTCTCCTGTCTCAGCCTCCCAAGTAGCTGAGATTACAGGCGTGTGCCACCATGCCCAGCTAATTTTTTTTTTTTTCTGAGACGGAGTTTCGCTGTTGTTACCCAGACTGGAGTGCAATGGCACGATCTCAGCTCACCGAAACCTCCGCCTCCTGGGTTCAAGCAATTCTCCTGCCTCAGCCTCCCGAGTAGCTGGGACTACAGGCATACACCACCATGCCCAGCTAATTTTTGTATTTTTAGTAGAGTCGCGGTTTTACCTTGTTGACCAGGATGGCCTTGATCTCTTGACCTCGTGATCCAGCCACCTCGGCCTCCCAAAGTGCTGGGATTATAGGCGTGAGCCACCGCGCCTGGCAATTTTTGTATTTTTAGTAGAGTCGCGGTTTTACCTTGTTGACCAGGATGGCCTTGATCTCTTGACCTCGTGATCCAGCCACCTCGGCCTTCCAAAGTGCTGGGATTTTAGGCATGAGCCACTGTGCCCTGCCTTTTCTTTTTTAAAAAAAATATTTATTTATTATTATTTTTTAAGAGACAGGGTCTCCCTATATTGCTCAGGGTGGCCTCAAACTCCTGGGCTCGCTCAAGCAATCCTCCCACCTAGGCTTCCCAAAGTGCTATATTACTTCCCAAAGTGCATGAGCCACTGTGCCCAGCCTGAAAACCTCACAACAGGCCTGTGTGGCCAATGCCCTGTGGGCATGGGGGGAGGATGGGCCCTGACTCCCCTTGCCTCTGTCCCCCTCCTCTCTCCTCTGTAGAATGGGGGCAACCTGCTGTGTGCCGTGGATGAATCCAATGATCACATGCTCTCTGTGTGGGACTGGGCCAAGGAGGCCAAGGTAGTGGATGTCAAGGTGAGGCGACTTTTCTCATTCCCTGGGGTTCTACTGTGAGACTTGCCCAATCTCAGTGGTTAGGAGGCTGCAGCCAGACCCGTGTTTAAACCCTGGCTTTACTACTTGCTGGCTGTGTAACTTTGAGCAAGTGGCTTGCCCTGTCAGAGCCTTGGTGGCCTCATCTATAATATGGAGCTAATAGGCTGGGCAAGGTGGCTCACACCTGCAATCCCAGCACTTTGGAAGGCCAACCTGAGAGGATTGCTTGCTTGAGCTCCGAAGTTTGAGATCAGCAGCCTGGGCAACATAATGAGACCTATCTCTACTAAAAAAACAAAAAAAACTGGCTGTGTGTGGTGTGCTCCTGTAGTCCCAACTACTTGGGAGGCTGAGGTAGGAGGATCAATTGAGCCTGGTAGGTTGAGGCTGTAGTGAGCCATGATTACACCATTGCACTCCAGCCTGGGCAACAGAGTGAGACCCTGTCTCAAAAAAAACACTAAATAGATAAAATAAATCGGGGATAATGCTAGCATCCTCCTCATAGGGCCTTGGTGAAGAAGTGGGGGTATGGGTTGGGGTGGACCAGGCGCAACAGATGGCGGGGTTTGAGGTGGCTGCTGACTCTGCATTTCTTCAGTGTCTCAATGTGCCTCTCCGGGAGGTGGCCTATCTTATGGATGAGGCATGGTGAGGGGAAGAGATGCTTGCCTAAGGTTGCACACCTGTCCTGAGCTGGGGCAGGAAACCTGGTGTTTTTTTTTTTTGAGACAGAATTTCGCTTTTATTACCCAGGCTGGAGTGCAGCAGGATCTTGGCTCACTGCAACCTCCACCTCCCAGGTTCAAACAATTCTCCTGCCTCAGCCTCCTGAGTAGCTGGGACTATAGGTGCATGCCCCCATGCCTGGCTAATTTTTGTATTTTTAGTAGAGACAGAGTTTCACCATGTTGGCCAGGCTGGTTTCGAACTCTTGACCTCAGGTGATCCACCTGCCTCAGCCTCCCAAAGTGCTGGGATTACAGGCATGAGCCACTCTGCCTGGCTGTAACCTGGGTTTTGGATTAAGGCTCAATGTTTGGGGAAAGAGAAATGGTGGAATGGCTGGGCTCTGGAATTAGGTCTAGGTGAGCTGGCTTCCAGACACAACTCTTGCCTAGCTGTGTGGCCTTAGGCAAATGGTTTACCCTCTCTGAGCCTTACTTTTTAACCTCACAATGTGCTGTGAGGATTAAAAGAACTAATGGTTAGATACAGCGTGGTGGCTCACGCCTGTAATCCCAGCGCTTTGGGAGGTTGAAGCGGGCAGATCACGATGTCAGGAGTTCAAGACAAGCCTGGCCAACATGATGAAACCGTGTCTCTACTAAAGATACAGAAACTTAGCCATGTGTGGTGGTGGGCACCTGTAGTGCCAGCTACACCAGAGGCTGAGGCGGGAGAATCACTTGAACCCGGGAGGTGGAGGTTGCAGTGAGCCAAGATCCTACCACTGCACTCCAGACTGGGCAACAGAGCAAAACTCCATCTTAAAAAAAAAAAAAAGGAAAAGTTCAGGTGTGCAGTGCACAACTCAAACAGCCGTACAGGGCGGCCCGTGTGGGGCGGGTATAGTTGCCTTGGGGATTTTGAGGTCCTCATTCAGAATCTTCCCCACCCCACAAAGTGCTCCAACGAGGCGGTATTGGTAGTCACCTTCCATCCCACGGACCCCACTGTGCTTATCACCTGCGGGAAATCTCACATCTACTTCTGGACCTTGGAAGGAGGCAGCTTGAGCAAGAGGCAGGGCCTCTTTGAGGTGAGTGCCGGGGGCTTGGGGGACAGGCTGGCTCTGAGAGAGGTAGTCAGGGAGGGGCAGGGAGGTAGCAAGATCCCCCAGAGGGTGGGAGGGGCTTGGGATTACAGGGACACTGAGATGTTGCCTGCCAGGGCCTCAGTTTCTTTCTCCATGCCATGGTGATGATCCACCTTAACCCTGGAGTTATGAGGGAGGCCGGGCACTGGGAGGTGGGAGGATCACTGGAGATCATGGCTGCAGCGAGCCGTGATTGAATGATCACTCCAGCCTGGGTGATAGAGCGAGACCCTGTTTCAGAAATATAGAAAGTTGTTAGAATTCAAAGGGATGAAGAATATAGCAGCTCCTAGCAGATAGTAAATGCTCCATAAATGGATACTGTGGCACGGTGGCTCTTGCCTGTAATCCCAGCATTTTGGGAGGCCGAGGTGGGAGGATCACCTGAGCCCAGGAGTTGAAGACCAGCCTCGGCAACACAGTGAGTCCTCATATCTACGAAAAATACAAAAATTAGCTGGGCATGGTGGTACGCATGCACCTGTAATCCCAGCTATCTGGGAGGCTGAGAAGGGAGGATCAGTTGAGCCCAGGAGGTTGATGCTGCAGTGAGCCGTGATGGCCACTGCACTCCAGCCTGGGTGACAGAGTGACACCCTGTTCCCCCCCACCTCAAAAAAGCTGCTGGTTATCTGATAATAATATTGCAGTTGTCAATATTATAGATAATCAGAGAACTCAGATGCTGCCTGGCTGAGAGAGCCCAAGCTGAGACAGACGAATTGAGTGGGAAGCAGAGGGCAGAAAGACCCAGGGTCTGCTCCCATAAGATTCATTGCCTTTGGTGGAGATGGGAGTTCACTCCAAAAGGGAAGCCCAGAGAATGCTGGGCATGGAGGGAGATGAAACAGATACTGAGAAGGCGGAGTGAGGCAGGGAAGGGGACGCAGAGAGAGGCTGAAGATGAGGAGGGAGAAGGAGCGACACGATGAATCCAGCTGGAGGGGAGAATTCAGGGGAACCAGGCCGAGCGTGGTGGCTCACACCTGCAATAGCAGCACTTTGGGAGGCCGAGGCGGGCAGATCCCTTGAGATCAGGAGTTCAGACCAGCCTGACCAACATGGCAAAATCCTGTCTCTACTAAACATACAAAATTAGGCTGGCTGCGGTGGCTCATGCCTGTAATCCTAGCACTTTGGGAGGCCGAGGTGGGCGGATCACGAGGTCAGGAGATCGAGACCATCCTAGCCAACATGGTGAAACCCCGACTCTACTAAAAAAATACAAAATTTGGGCTGGGCGCGGTGGCTCAAGCCTGTAATCCCAGCACTTTGGGAAGCCGAGGTAGGTGGATCACGAGGTCAAGAGATCGAGACCATCCTGGTCAACATGGTGAAACACTGTCTCTACTAAAAATACAAAAAATTAGCTGGGCATAGTGGCGCATGCCTGTAATCCCAGCTGCTCAGGAGGCTGAGGCAGGAGAATTGCCTGAACCCAGGAGGCGGAGGTTGCGGTGAGCCGAGATCGCGCCATTGCACTCCAGCCTGGGTAACAAGCGAAACTCCATCTCAAAAAAAAAAAAAAGTACAAAATTTAGCCAGGCGTGGTGGTGGGCGCCTGTAATCCCAGCTACTGGGGAAGCTGAGGCAGGAGAATCGCTTAAACCTGGGAGGCAGAGGTTGCAGTGAGCCGAGATCGTGCCACTACACTCCAGCCTGGATGACAGGTGAGACTGTGTCTCAAAGAGTCAAGGGGAGCAGAGAGAGGGCAGGAAGTGGGCCCAGGGGTAGGAATTCAAGACAGTTGTGGTCAGAACCTCTAGGCCACCTGAGCACTGCAGGCTGGATGGAGGCAGGTGGGAGAAAGGATTACTCCACGCAGGGCCTTACACCCAAACGCATAAAGAGGATTCCTTGGCACAGTCCTGGGTGACAGATGACCTCTGGGAGGCCACCTGCTTCAGTGACGCTCTGATGCCTTCCTTTCCTCCCCGACCTTAGAAACATGAGAAACCGAAGTATGTGCTGTGTGTGACCTTTTTGGAAGGTGGCGACGTGGTCACAGGGGACTCTGGAGGAAACCTCTATGTTTGGGGCAAAGGTCAGTGTCATCCCATCTGTTTGGTCCCCAGTCCAGTCTTCCCAAACACTCCTGGCTCTTCCTCCCTTCGTGGAACACTGCTTGTGTGGAATGAATGTAAACGTATGAAATCCTTACCTGTCCGATTCCAGCACCTGCTCAAAGCTCAGCTCAGATACCCCATCTCCATGAGATCTTTACTGACTCCCCCCGGCCCTGCCCTCTGGAAATCCCATGTTAGGGATCGAGTCCAGATTATAAATCAGTGAGTTAGCTCAGTTGTGCTTAGCTGGTGAACGGATGGATGGGTGGAGGGAAGGAAGGACGGATGGGTAGAATGATACATGGACAGATGCTCTGTCTCAGCGTGTGGATCAATGAGTGAGTGAATGAAGGAATGAATGAAGGTGTCATCCCAGGAAACGGATGGAAGAATAAGTAAATGAATGTGTCATCCTCCTTAAAGGGAGAGTGACTGGGTAAAGGAACAAATGAGTGTCACCACTAATGGCCAGCTATGTTAGTGAGTAGATTTTGTCTCAGGCAGGGGATCTATACAGCAATGAATGAATGAGTGAGTGAATGAATGAATGTTTCAGCCAATGGATTAATGTGTTATGAAAAACAGATTGTCCTAAGAAGTTGATCAATGATTGAATGAATCAATGACTTGATTTTGGCTGGGCGCGGTGGCTCACACTTGTAATCCCAGCACTTTGGGAGGCCAAGGCCAGCAGATCACAAGGTCAAGAGATTGAGACCATCCTGGTCAACATGGTGAAACACTGTCTCTACTAAAAATACAAAAATTAGCTGGGCATGGTGGCGCACACCTGTAGTCCCAGCTGCTTGGGAGGCTGAGGCAGCAGAATCGCTTGAATCCGGGAGGCTGGGGTTGCAATAAGCCGAGGTAGCACCACTGCACTCCAGCCTGGTGACAGAGTGAGACTCCATTTGAAAAAAAAAATAAGTAAATAAATGACTTGATTGTTTTAGCCAATAGTTGAAGAAACGCTTGTTCTAAGCTTCAGTTCTGCTGGCCTTCGGGAGCCTGACTCCTGTGGGGTTACCCCAGGGCAGGGCTATGTAGTGGAAGGGGAGTTGGTTTGGGAGTCGGCAGGACGGCGAGATAGTGTGCTCTCTATGCGGCCTTGGGAAAATCATGTCCCTTTGAGACACAGTTGACTCATCTGTAAAATGGGTATAATATCACTACCTCCTGACAGGGCTGTTCTGAGCTTTCCTTGAGATCGGGCAGGTGAGGATAAGTTCTGAATAATCGGTGGCAGTGTGTCTTTCCCAGACTAAACTCCCTGGGGCAGGGACTGAATCTGATTCCTTTCCACATCGCCAGGCCCACCACCTGGCTGTCCTGCAGGGCCTCAAGGTGTTGGATGGGTGGGTGGGTGGAAAGATGTACATGTCTGTTGTAAAGAGGGCCCGGCTTGGACCAGGAGCAGTGGCTCACGCCTATAATCCCCGGACTTTGGGGACCCAGGTGGGAGGATCACTTGAGGGCAGGAGTTTGAGATTAGCCTGGCCAGCATGGTGAAACCCCGTCTCTACTAAAATTATAAAAATTAAGACCAGGGGTGGTGGCTCACACCGGTAATCCCAGCACTTTGGGAGGCCGAGTTAGGTGGATCGCTTGCAGTCAGGAGTTTGAGACCAGCCTGGCCAACATGGTGAAACCCTGTCTCTACTAGAAACATAAAAAATTAGCTGTCATGGTAGTAGGTGCTTGTAATCCCAGTTACTCAGGAGGCTCAGGCAGGAGAATCGCTTGAACCCAGGAGGCAGAGGTTGAAGTAAGCTGAGATCGCACCACTGCACTCTAGCCTGGGTGACAGAGAGAGACTCGGTCTCAAAAAAAAAGGAAGGTGAAAAGGTGGCTGTGAATGGATGGACATAGGCTTGAGAGTTCAAGATATATTCGGGGGTCAGCACAGGGGTGGCTTCTCCATGCTGACCCTGCTCCTGGCCACCCCGCAGGTGGGAACCGTATCACACAGGCGGTGCTGGGCGCCCACGATGGTGGCGTGTTTGGGCTCTGCGCCCTGCGGGACGGGACGCTGGTGTCTGGAGGGGGCCGCGATCGGCGGGTGGTCCTCTGGGGTTCTGACTACAGCAAGCTGCAGGAAGTGGAGGTGAGGAGGGGCAGTGGGCTCACATGGGAGAGGAGAGGTTCCCCCCCACCCCCCTAGGGCTCCCAACACTAGACCCTCCTCCCCCCAGCATGTCACCCCACGCCCACCCCCATGTGCTCCTTCTCATCTCCCCTCTTATCTGCCCACCCAGGTCCCCGAGGACTTTGGTCCGGTGCGCACCGTGGCAGAGGGCCACGGAGACACGCTGTACGTGGGCACCACCCGCAATTCCATCCTGCAGGGCTCCATCCACACGGGCTTCTCGCTGCTGGTCCAGGTGTGCCTCTCCCCTGCACCCTCCCCTCTTCCTAGCTCTTTCCCTTATCTCCCCTGCATCATCCACTCCTCCCCACTCCCAGTTCTCACCTCCCTGCTCTGTCCCTTCTCTGACCTGGCCCTGACCCAGGACCCCTTCCCATGATCTGGGAACCAAGAGTTTAACTGTAAGCGCAGCAAAGGGGCCCCCAGCCCCTGCTCCAACTGTGCTTCGTCGGGCCACACTGATTGCCCCACGGTTGCAGACACCCTGGTCACACACCTCTCCAGTCTCTAGCTCCACAGATTTGGAAAGGCCCTGCTGGATTCTGCCTGCATTTCTTCTCGCAACTCAAATGCCTGCTCCTCCCTCCCTTCCTTATCCCTGGCCCAGTTAAAGAACTCACCTACCAGGAAGCATTATATTTATAAATTTATCTTTATCTTTTTTTTTGAGACAGAGTCTCGCTCTGCCACCCAGGCTGGAGCACAGTGGTGCAATCTCAGCTCACTGCAACCTCTGCCTCCCAGGTTCAAGTGATTCTCCTGCCTCAGCCTCCCGAGTAGCTGGAGCTACAGGCATGCACCACCATGCCCAGCTAACTTTTGTATTTTTAGTGCAAATGGGTTTCACCATGTTGGCCAGGCTGGTCTTGAGCTCCTGACCTCAAGTGATCCACCCGCCTTGGCCTCACAAAGTACTGAGATTACAGACATGAGCTGTGCCTGAACTTTCTTTTATTTTTCTTTCCTTTTTTTTTTTTTTTTGAGACAGAGTTTTCTCTGTCACTGGGGCTGGAATGCAGTGGCTCAATCTCAACTCACTGCAACCTCTGCCTCCTGGGTTCAAGTGATTCTCCTGGCCTCGGGTGATCCACCCACTCGGTCTCCCAAATGCTGGGGTTATAGGTGTGAGCCACTGCACCAGCCCATAGTATTATGCTGGTTATTACAGTTATTAATTGTACTATTAATATTGCTTTGGGAGGCCAAGGCAGGCAGATCACTTGATGTCAGGAGTTTGAGACCAGCCTGGGCCATGTGGCGAAACCCCATCTGTACTAAAAATCAAAAACATTAGCTGGGCATGGTGATGCATGCCTGTAATCCCAGTTACTCAAGAAGCTGAGGCAGGAGAATTGCTTGAACCCGGTAGGCGGAGGCTACAGTGAGCTGAGATCCCACCACTGCACTCCAGCCTGGGTGACAAGGTGAAGCTCCGTCTCAAAAAAAAATTGTTATAAATAATAATAGATATTTCCATTTTGTGACCACCTTCTCTGAATTATCCTTATGTTTAGCATTTATTTATTTATTTGTTTTTGAGGCAGGGTCTCACTCTGTCACCCAGCCTGGAGTACAGTGGTGCCATCTCAGCTCACTGCATCCTCCATTTCCTGGGCTCTGGGCTCAAGGGATCCTCCAGCCTCAGCCTCTCGAGTAGCTAGGACTACACGTGTGCACCACCACACCTGGCAAATTTTTCTATTTTTTGTAGAGACAGGGTTTTGCCATGTTGCCCAGGCTGGTCTTGAACTCCTGAGCTCAAACGATCTTCCTGCCTCAGCCTCCCAAAGTGCTGAGATTACTGGCGTGAGCCACCATGCCCAGCCAGCATTTTCTATCCGTGATTTGAGTGAGCACAAGAATGCAATGAGGCACACATACTAATTGGCCTCATTTTTTTTTTTTGGCGGGGGTGGGGAGAGGAAGGGAGGAAGGCAGGAAGGGAGGGAGGGAGGAAGGAAGGGATGGAGGAAGGAAGGGAAGAAAATTGGCCTCATTTTACAGACTTTCAAACTGAGGCTCCAAGGAGATGTCACCTGCCTAGGTGACTGACTGCCCTTGCTCAGTAATAGAGAGCCAAGGGTCAGAGCCATGAGGTTAAGTGCCCTCCATGAGGTCCCTGAGACTTCTCGGCTCTAGAAGGGCTTCCCAGATCCTTGGAGCTGGAGGCCTGGGAGGTGTGTGGCCAGGGTGCAGCCTGTCTGACCCCTGAGGTTCAAGCTCTGAGCCACCATGCCCTCCTGCCTCCCATTGTGCAAAGAGGAAAGCAGAGGTCCTTGCAGAAGGGGCAGGATTTGCCTTGAGTCACACACCAGGGCATGGGTCCAGATGCTCAAGCAAGGTCCCCTTCAGAGACATGGGGAAAGGTCTTCCCTGTCCTGCTGGGGCTCATCCAGGACTTCCTGTCTGACATTAGGGTTGGATGGGAAAAGGCCAGAGCTGTAGTCTCCATCCTGCCATCCTCCCTTTCCACCAGGGCCACGTGGAAGAGCTGTGGGGTCTCACCGCACACCCCAGCCGGGCCCAGTTTGTGACCTGTGGGCAGGATAAGCTGGTGCACCTGTGGAGCTCAGAGACCCACCAGCCTCTGTGGAGCAGGATCATCGAGGTAAGGGGCCCGGGGACTGGAAACGCACCATTCTAACAAAACTGCCCTTCTCCACGTATCAGGGTTCAGCACAGCAGACTGATACCTAACAAGGTCTTTTTGTGTTTTTTGGGTTTTTTTGTTTGTTTGTTTTGAGACAGAGTCTTGCTCTGTTGCCCAGGCTAGAGTGAAATGGAGTGATCTCAGCTCACTGAAACCTCTGCCTCCCGAGTTCAAGCAGTTCTCCTGCCTTAGCCTCCTGAGTAGCATGCACCACCACACCCAGCTAATTTCTGTATCTTTAGTAGAGACGGGGTTTCACCATGTTGGCCAGGCTGGTCTCGAACTCCTGACCTTGTGATCCCTCCACCTTGGCTTCCCAAAGTGCTGGGATTACAGGCAGAGCCATCATGCCCAGCCAAACAAGGTCTTTTTAAGCAGGGTGGGGATTTCGTCCAGGGAACTGGGTGCTTAGAAGCTCTCTCAGAAGGGTTGGGGGAGTGGGTTCTTGACTGGAAGGGAGCCTGGGACAACACGGAACCAACCCATCAGGGGCACTGCTGTGAGGAGCGGGGAGTCAGGAACCACTGAGTTCAAGGAACTTTGATTGCTGCAACAGTCAAGTGTAGAGCTACACGGTCCCCATAGGATAACCACCAGCCACATATAGCTATTCACACTTCATTAATTAAAATGTAAAAAGAGGCCGGGTGCGGTGGCTCACGCCTGTAATCCCAGCACTTTGGGAGGCCAAGGTGGGTGGATCACAAGGTCAGGAGACCAAGACCATCCTGGCCAACATGGTGAAACCCTGTCTCTACTAAAATACAAAAAATTGGCTGGCAGTGGTGGCACATGCCTGTAATCCCAGCTACTCAGGAGGCTGAGGCAGGAGAATCACTTGAACCAGAGAGGCAGAGGTTACAGTGAGCCGAGATCATGCCACTGCACTCCAGCCTGGCCACAGAGCAAGACTCAGTCTCCAAAAAACAAAAATCGTAAGGCCGGGCACGGTGGCTCACGCCTGTAATCCTAGCACTTTGGGAGGCCGAGGTGGGTGGATCACCTGAGGTCAGGAGTTGGAGACCAGCCTGGCCGACCTGGTGAAACCCCGTCTCTACTAAAAATACAAAATTAGCTGGGTGTGGTGGCGGTCACCTGTAGTCTGAGCCAGGAGAATCACTTGAGCTCCGGAGGCGGAGGTTGCAGTGAGCTGAGACCGTGCCATTGTACTCCAGCCTGGGCGACAGAGTGAAACTCCATCTCACAAAATAAATAAATAAAAAGGGTCTTAAAATTCTGGATGCCCTTTGTCCCAGCATTCCCACATCTAGCAAATTACCTTAAAAAGTCGTCTTGGATGAATAAAGCTGTGGGAATTTAGGAGTAAGGAAGGATCCCAGGACAGCAGTGACAGGAGGAATGTTTTCTGTTCAGGCTAACATGTTACAGGAATGTAAAGGGGAATGGCTGCCAGGGTGTCTGGGGTGGTGGGGTCCCAAAGGGCAGGAGAGGGAGGGGAGAACCCTCATGTCAGGATTAGAGTTGGCCCTGAGGCAGGAGAATGGCCAGATGGACATGGGACCTCAGCTCTGAGCCCTGCCTCTTTTCCTCCCTTCTCAGGACCCTGCCCGCTCAGCCGGCTTCCACCCCAGCGGCTCTGTCCTGGCTGTGGGCACAGTAACTGGCAGGTAAAGCTGAGGAGGGCATTTGGGGAGGGCTTCTCTGCTCCCTGGGGAACTGGCCCTTCCTCCCTTGTTCTTACTTTTGCAAATCCCACAATTTACAGAGCCGAGATCCCTCGACATTCCTCTGGCTCATTGTAGCCACTGCTTCCCGGGTTCAAGCGATTTTCTTGCCTCAGCCTCCCAAGTAGCTGAGATTGCAGGTGCCTACCACCGTGCCTGGCTAATTTTTTTGATTTTTAGTAATGACTTAGCCAGGCGCGGTGGCTCACGCCTGTAATCCAAGCACTTTGGAGGCCAAGGCGGGTGGATCACCTGAGGTCAGGAGTTCAAGACCAGCCTGACCAACAGGTGAAACCCCATCTTAAAAAAAAAAAAAATTTTTTTTAATTAAAAAAAAGTAGTGACGGGGTTTCTCCATGTTGGCCAGCCTCCCCCAAAGTGCTGGGATTACAGGCATGAGCCACGGCACCTGGTCTTGTTTTATTTCGTTCTTTTGAGACAGAGTCTTACTCTGTTGCCCAGGCTGGAGTGCTGTGGTGTGATTTCCGCTCACTGCAACCTCTGCCTCCCAGGTTCAAGCAATTATTGGGCATCAGCCTCCCCAGTAGCTGGGATTACAGGCACGTGCCACCACACCCAGCTAATTTTTGTATTTTTAGTAGAGACGGGGTTTCGCCATGTTGGCCAGGCTGGTTTTGAAGTCTTGACCTAAAGCGATTCACCCGCCTTGACCTCCCAAAGTGCTGGCATTGATTATAGGCCTGAGCCACGGACCCCAGCCCGGATCTCTTCTGGGGTCCCTCTGATCCCTCCCTCAGGCCCCACAGATTGCGGACCCTCTCTGTCAGATCAGCTCACCCCTCCTCCCCCCCACCACACCCTCTCCTTCAAGATGGCTGCTGCTGGACACAGAGACCCATGACCTGGTGGCTATCCACACAGACGGCAATGAACAGATCTCAGTGGTCAGCTTCTCCCCAGGTAAGCAGCAGGCCTGGGACACCAGAGTGGCAGGGCCAGGGGACCGAGGCTCAGAGTTCTTGGCAGGGGGAGGGGTGGAGCCTGCGCTGCTAGGCCTCGGAGGGATGCTGTGGGGATGGAGCTGGGGACTGTTGAGGGGGCTGAGTCTGGGCGAGGAGGGGGCAGAGCCTGGGTGCCTCCTCATAGCCCCCCTCCCCCTCCCCCAGACGGGGCGTACCTGGCCGTGGGCTCCCACGACAACTTGGTGTACGTGTACACGGTGGACCAGGGCGGCCGCAAGGTCAGCCGCCTGGGCAAGTGCTCGGTGAGTGGGCAGTGGCCCCCAGCCCGCGCCGCCACCCCACCCAGGGGGTGCAGAATTAACCAATTTTCTACCTCAAGGGAACGCAGCTTCAACACTCAACTGATTGTACCCTGATCAGAGCAAGGAGTCTTGGCCCCGCCCACACATTCACCACCTCGTGTTCTAAGCCCGCCCCTTCGTGTAGCCCCGCCCCTCACGTTCAGAGACCACCCCTTTGTGTAGCCCTGCCCTCACGTGCTAAGCTCCCCATCTGTGTAGCCCCGCCCCTCACGTTCCGAGACCGCCCCTCTGTGTAGACCCGCCCCTCACATTCAAAGCCAGTTCCTCCGTGTCTAGCTCTGCCCACTTGTTCTAAACTCCATTGTGTTCTAAGCGCTTTTTGTCTAGCCCTGCCCATCACAGTCTGGCCCCGCCCACAGTAGTCTGGCCCCGCCCCACACGCCAAAGGCCTGTGTATCCTTCCTTTAGTCCCCCTTGTGTTCTCACCCTACCTCTGTATTTAACCTTCCACCTTCCTGATTTAATCCTGTCCCCCTCTCCTTGGCTCCTCCCTCTCCAGCTCTAACACCATCCTTTCCCTCCCCGGCAGGGCCATTCCAGTTTTATCACCCACCTGGATTGGGCCCAGGACAGCAGCTGCTTTGTCACCAACTCCGGGGACTATGAGATTCTGTACTGTGAGTTCTCCGGGACCCAGAGACGTTTCTTCCTCCGTCTCATTTGCATGTGTGATTTGCAGACTTCCCTGAGATCTGGGAGGGAAGGCAGGGGCTTCAAGTCTCTCTCCGTTGGTGTTCAAGGCTATATCTGATTTGGAATTCAGGGACCCCTGAGTTCTGATTTTCTCCCTGATGTACCCCACTTCTAGCCAATTCCTCCCCTTTCTGGCCAGATGGTAGGATGCAGGTTTCTTTTTTTAATTTTTATTTTTTGAGACGGAATCTCACTCTGCCACCCAGGCTGGAGTGCAATGGCACGGTTTTGGCTCACTGCAACCTCCACCTTCCAAGTTCAAATGATTCTCCTGCCTCAGCTCCCCCACCCCGCAGTAGCTGGGATTACAGGAGCATGCCACAATGCCCAGCTAATTTTATTTATTTATTTATTTAGTGAGATGCAGTTTCACTTTTGTCCCCCAGGCTGAAGTGCAATGGGGTGATCTCAGCTCATGGCAGCCTCTGCCTCCCGGGTTCAAGCGATTCTCCTGCCTCAGCCTCCCAAGTAGCTGGGATTATAGGTGTCCACCACCATACCCAGCTAATTTTTTTTGTATTTTTAGTAGAGATGGGGTTTTGCCATGTTGGCCAGGCTGGTCTCAAACTCCTGGCCTCAGGTGATCCTGAGGCCCGCCTCAGCCTCCCAGAGTGCTGGGATTACAGGCATGAGCCACCATGCCCAGCCTAATTTTTGTATATTTAGTAGAGACAGTGTTTCACCATCTTGGCCAGGCTGGTCTCAAACTCCTGACCTCAAGTGATCCAGCTGGGCTCGGTGGCTCACACTGCCTGCTGTTATTACAGGCGTGAGCCATCCACACCCAGCCAAATGCAGGTTTCAAAGCAGTTGCTTCGCTACGTGCTGAGGACCCAGCATGTAGCCGCCTCAGCCAGTTCTGAGAGGTAGAATGAGCCCTGGGACCTTAGCCGCCTTTGTGTTGGACCTCAGTGCCTGCTGTCTAAGAAGAGGATGAGTTTACTCCCAAGTTCTTCCAACTCTGAATGTCTCCTCCCATTTTCTGCCCCAGGGGACCCAGCTACCTGTAAGCAGATCACCAGTGCGGATGCCGTGAGGAACGTGGAATGGGCCACAGCTACTTGTGTCCTGGGGTTTGGGGTGTTTGGTGAGTTCTGGAATGAGGAGAGACATCCTCACTGGTGGTTTCCAGAGTCTTACTGCTTACCTCCAGTGTGGGACGCTCACTCCTTTACTGCATGTGGGCTGCATTTGTATAAGAGGAAAGGGTAGGGTGAGATGACAGTTTAGAGCTATAATAAAATGAAACCAAATGGGTGCAGTAACTGACCAGGAGATTCCCGCACTGCTGGTGCCCTAGCTGCCCATTCATTCAGGTGTGAATGCAGTGAACACAGACTCCTTAAGCGATTCTGTGGCCATCATGGGCTTGGCAGTGACCATGACTGAGGGCCCTACTCTCCTGGGGCTCACAGTCTAGTGGAGGAGGTAGACTTGTCCCCGGACAGTGATGACACAGAGTGAGCAGGGCTGGGACAGAGAAACCCAGAGTGGGGCCTAGTCTGGGAGAGAATCAGGGAGGGCTTCCTGGAGGAAGAGACATCTGAGCTAGGACCTGGAGGATAAGGAGTTACTTTCCAGGGCAGTGAAGAAGGAAAGCAGTCTCTAGGGAAAGGGAATAGCATATCCAAAAGCCCAGGCATGACACAGAACTTGGCATCCAGAGAAATGCAGGGAGGCAGGGTGGCCAAATCATTACAGAGGTTAACAGGAGCACTGACGTGGGATGAAGCTAGAGCAGTGGGTGGGGCCTGCTGAGGCTCAGAGTCATGTTCTTTCTTCTGAGGTCATCAGGGAGCCATGGAAGGGTTCTGAGTTGAGCAGGGTCAGGCTTGGATTCACACATTCTGCTAGCTGGGTGTGGTGGGACATGCCTGTAATCCCAGCTACTTGGGAGGCTGAGGCAGGAGACTCGCTTGAACCTGGGAGGCGGAGGTTGCAAGTGAGCCAGGATCACACCGCTGCACTCCAGCCTGGGTGACAGAGACTCGGTCTCAAAAAAAAAAAAGTCATTCTGACTCATATGGTCAGATTGATATGGGCTTAGGTCAGAACAAATTAGGATGGCTGGAGTGGCAGTCTGCTCCTGTTGGCAGTCTCTGCCTCCAGCTGACATCTAACCACTTCCCTCCATCATGCCCACAGGGATCTGGTGCGAAGGGGCGGACGGCACGGATATCAACGCGGTGGCCCGCTCCCATGATGGGAAGTTGCTGGCTTCAGCTGACGACTTTGGCAAAGTTCACCTGTTTAGCTACCCCTGCTGTCAGCCCCGAGTGAGTCCCTTAGGGCGATGGGGAGGGGCAAGGGTAGCAAGCAGGGGTGGGGACAAGATTCAGGCAACTCTGGTCCAACCCCAGCCCTTCTCTGAGCCTCAGTTTCCCCATCTGTACAAGGAGGACAGTGGTCTTGATCCCAAGGGCCTTTCTTTTTTTTCTTTTTTTTTTTTGAGGAGTTTCGCTCTTGTTACCCAGGCTGGAGTGGAATGGCATGATCTCCACTCACTGCACTGTCCGACTCCTGGGTTCAAGCAATTCTCCTGCCTCATCCTCCCGAGTAGCTGGGATTACAGGCACACGCCACCACGCCCAGATAAATTTTGTATTTTTAGTAGAGACGGGTTTTCACCTTGTTGACCAGGATGGTCTCAATCTCTTGACCTCATGATCTACCCGCCTCGGACTCCCAAAGTGCTGGGATTATAGGTATGAGCCGCTGTGCCTGGCCCAAGGGCCTTTCTTAACCCAAAGGTGGATGAATTTCAGAGTGTGTCATGCTGGAAACATGGCTCTCTGAAGTTCTGAGCGACTATAATTCTGAGCTCTTTGGTTCTTTTATCCTTTTTATTTTTATTTTATTTATTTATTTTTTGAGACGGAGTTTCGCTCTTGTTACCCAGGCTGGAGTGCAATGGCACAATCTCGGCTCACCACAACCTCCGCCTCCTGGGTTCAGGCAGTTCTCCTGCCTCAGCCTCTTGAGTAGCTGGGATTACAGGCACGTGCCACCATGCCCAGCTAATTTTTGTATTTTTAGTAGAGACGGGGATTTCACCTCGTTGACCAGGATGGTCTTGATCTCTTGACCTTGTGATCCACCCACCTCGGCCTCCCAAAGTGCTGGGATTACAGGTGTGAGCCACCATGCCCGGCCACAGTTCTTTTATCCTTGTTAACGCATCAGTAAATGTTTATTGAGCACCTACTGTGTACCTTGGCACAGGAGATACGACCATATCTTACAAGTTTTTAAGGGACGCTAAGGCCAGGCACAGTGGCTCACATATAATTGCAACAGCTTGCATGGCTGAGGCCAGAGGATCGCTTGAGGCCAGGAGTTCAAGATCAGCCTGGGCAACAAAATGAGACCCCATCTCTACAAAAAATACACGAAATTAGCTGAACATGGTGGTGCACACCTGTAGTCCCAGCTACAAGGGAGTCTGAGGCAGGAGGATTTCATGAGCCCAGGAGCTTGAGGCTGCAGTGAGCCATGATTGCACCACTATACTCTAGCCTTGGGTGACAGAGCAAGACTTTGTCTCAAAGCAAAGACAAAAACAAAAAAACTGGATGTTAATTTTACCATTCTCTGATTCTAACAGAAGAGGGGTTGTTTCAACATTTTCCTAGGAAATTTTCATACATAAAGCAGAAAGACTAGTACAGTGACCCCTCCTGTACTTATTACCCATCTTCAGCTATTACCAGGTTTGGCATTTTTTATTTCTCCTTTCTCTTCTTTTATTATTTATTGATTTATTGAGACAGAGTTTTGCTTTTGTTGCCCAGGCTGGAGTGCAATGGCACAATGGCAGCTCACTGCAACCTCCGCCTCCCAGGTTCAAGCGATTCTCCTGCCTCAGCCTCCCTAGTAGCTGGGATTACAGGAATGAGCCACTACGCCCGGCTAATTTTGTATTTTTAGTAGAAACAGGGTTTCTCCGTGTTGGTCAGGCTGGTCTCGAACTCCCAACCTCAGGTGATCCTCCCGCCTCTGCCTCCCAAAGTGCTGGGATTACAGGTTGAGCCACTATGCCCGACCTATTTATTTATGTTTGAGACAGAGTCTCACTGTTGCCCAGGCTGGAGTGTAGTGGTATGATTTTGGCTCACTGCAACCTCCACCTCCTGGGTTGAAGTGATTCTCCTGCCTCAGCCTCCCGAGTAGCTGGGATTACAAGCACGTGCCACCACACCCAACTGATTTTTTATTTTTAGTAGAGACAGCATTTCACCTTGTTGGCCAGTCTGGTCTTGAACTCCTCACTGCAGGTGATCCCGTCCACCTCAGCCTCTCAAAATTATGGGATTACAGGCGAGAGCCACGGCACCTGTCCTAGTGTGTCGTTTTAAGAAACCGCATATGTGGCTGCGTGCAGTGGCTCATGCTTGTAATTGCAGCACTTTGGGAGGATGAGGCCATGGATCATCTGAGGCCAAGAAGGATCATCTTGAGACCAGCCTGACCAACGTGGTGAAACCCCATCTCTACTAAAAATACAAAAATTACCTGGGCGTGGTGGCAGATGCCTGTAATCCCAGCTTCTCAGGAGGCTGAGGCAGGAAAATTGCTTGCACTGGGGGAGCAGAGATTGCTGTGAACCCAGATTGTGTCCCTACACTCGAGCCTGAGTGACACAGTGAGACTTTGTCTCAACAATAAATAAATTTTTAAAAATAGATGCAAAAATTAGCCAGGCCTGGTGGTGCACACCTGTAATCCCAGCACTTTAGGAGGCCAAGGCAGGAGAATTACCTGAGGTCATCCCCAGGAGTTTGAGACCAGCCTGGCCAACATGATGAAACCCCATCTCTACTAAAAATACAAAAAAATTAGCCAGGTGTGGTTGTGGGTGCCTGTGATCCCAGCTACTCAGGATGCTGAGGCAGAAGAATCGCTTGAACCCAGGAAGCAGGAGTTGCCGAGATCATACCACTGCACTCCAGCCTGGGACACAGAGCAAAACTCTCTCAGAAAAAAAAGGCCGGGCGCGGTGGCTCAAGCCTGTAATCCCAGCACTTTGGGAGGCCGGAGCAGGTGGATCATGAGGTCAAGAGATCGAGACCATCCTGGTCAACATAGTGAAACACCGTCTCTACTAAAAATACAAAAAATTTTCTGGGCATGGTGGTGCGTGCCTGTAATCCCAGCTACTCAGGAGGCTGAGGCAGGAGAACTGCCTGAACCCAGGAGGCGGAGGTTGTGGTAAGCTGAGATCATGCCATTGCACTCCAGCCTGGGTAACAAGAGCGAAACTCTGCCTCAAAAAAAAAAAAAGATCAGGTGCAGTGGTTTACTCCTGTAATCCCAGCACTTTGGGAGGCCGAGGTGGGTGGATCATGAGGTCAAGAGTTCAAGACCAGCCTGGCCAAGATGGTTAAACCTCATCTCAACTAAAAATACAAAAATTAGCCGGGTGTTGTGGCAGGCGCCTGTAATCCCAACTACTCAGGAGCCTGAGGCAGCAAATTGCCTGAACCTGGGAGGCAGAGGTTGCAGCGAGCCGAGATCACACCACTGCACTCCAGCCTGGAGTCCTGCACAGAGCAAGACTCCATCTCAAAAATAATAATAATAAAATAATAAGGATAATTTCTGCCGGGCGCGGTGGCTCATGCCTATAATCCCAGCACTTTGGGAGGCCGAGGCGGGTGGATCGTGAGGTCAAGAGATCGAGACCATCCTGGTCAACAAGGTGAAACCCCGTCTCTACTAAAAATAACAAAAATTAGCTGGACATTAGGAGGCGGAGGTTGCGGTGAGCCGAGATCGTGCCATTGCAGTCCAGTCTTGGTAACAACAGCGAAATTCCGTCTCAAAAAAAAAAAAAGGATAATTTCTATATATTCACAAGCCCCTGACCACTCCTACTCATTAGCATTAATTTCTTACATGCCTCATCCCTAGGAAGGCAAAAACAAGACATCAGTTCCTAAATATGATCTAATAGCCAGTACATATTAACATTTCCTTGATGTTCCCCAGACTGGCCTCCTACAGATAGTTAGAACCAGGGTCCAAACGTTGCATTCGCTTATATCAGATCTCATCCTGTAGACCAGCCTTCCCCGTGTGCACAGTACTTTTTCTATTCACGCCATTAACTTGTTGAATAAACCAATTCAGGTGCCTGCTGGTTTTTTTGTTTGTTTTTTTGTGTTTTTGACAGTCTCCCTCTGTTGCCCAGGCTGTAGTACAGCAGCGTGATCTTGGCTCACTGAAACCTCCACTGCCTGGGTTCCAGTGATTCTCGTGCCTCAGCCTCCCAAGTAGCTGGGACTACAGGCACGGGCCACCACGCCTAGATAATTGTTTTTGTATTTTTAGTAGAGACAGGGTTTCACCATGTTGGCCATTCTGGTCTCGAACACCTGACCTCAGGTGATCTGCCTGCCTTCCCTCCCAAAGGGCTGGGATGACAAGTGTGAACCACCACGCCCTACCTGAATTTGTATTTTCAGTAGAGATGGGGTTCTACCATGTTGGCCAGGCTAGTCTCAAACTCCGAACCTCAAGCCTCCCAAAGTGCTGGGATTACAGCCACCACGCCGGCTGTTCTGTTGATTCTTAAACAAAAGGCTGATTAGCCCTGGCAACATAGGGCTAATTGCTATAAAAATAAAAGATTAGCCAGATGTGGTGGTGCATGTCTGTGATTCCCAGCTACGTGGGAGACTGAGGTGGGAGGATCCCTTGAGTCCAGGAGGTCGAGGCTGCATTGAAGCTGTGCTCATGCCTGACTTCACTCTAACCTAAGTGACAAAAAAATAAATAAATAGAAGAGGAAGAGCAGGGAAGAACCAGGTCAAGACAAGAGGACCATGGGGTGGCATTGCCCCCACTGACCTTTCTTCACTTACTTCTTTCTTTATAACAGGCCCTCAGCCACAAATATGGTGGACACAGCAGCCACGTGACGAATGTGGCCTTCTTGTGGGATGACAGCATGGCCCTGACCACGGGGGGCAAGGACACCAGTGTGCTACAGTGGCGGGTGGTCTGACGCGGCCAGGGCAGAGTCAGGTGTCAGGGCAGGAATTCTATTTTCGGGAGATGTCTATTGCCGAGTAGAGTAATATATACCCAGAGTATGTCTATAGCAGAGGGGCTTATGGGGGTGGGAGGGTAGATTGACAGACAGAAATCTCTATCCGGGTGGGAAGAGGGGTCACGTCGATTAGGGGATCTATTGGTGTTTGGTTTGGGGTGTTTTTTAAGTTTTTTCTTTTATATCATCCAGAAATAAAGACACGTGCACTAAGGTGTGTCTGTGTATTTGTGTGGTGTGTGCCTAGACAGTCGTGTATGTGTATGGATGTGTGTGCATATTAGTGTATTAGTCCATTTTCATGCTACTGATAAAGACATACCCAAGACTGGGCAATTGATGAAAAGAAGAGGTGTATTGGACTTAGGATTCCACGTGGCTGGAGAGGCCTCACCATTATGGTGGAAGATGAGAGGCACATCTCGCATGGCAGCAGACAAGAGAGCTGGCGCAGGGAAACTCCCCCCTGTTTTTATTCTTTTTTGAGACGGAGTTCGCTCTTGTTGCCAAGCGTGGAGTGCAATCGCACCATCTCGGCTCACGGCAACCTCCGCCTCCTGGGTTCAAGGGATTCCCCTGCCTCAGTCTCCTGAGTAGCTGGTATTAACAGGCATGTGCCACCATGCCCGGCTAATTTTGTAATTTTACTAGAGACGGGGTTTCTCCATGTTGGTCGGGCTGGTCTTGAACTGCCGACCTCAGGTGATCCACCTGCCTCGGCTTCCCAAAGTGTTGGGATTACAGGCGTGAGCCACTGTGCCCTGCGGGAAACTCCTCTTTTTAAAACCATCAGATCCTGTGAGACTTACCTACTATCATAAGAACAGCGCGGGAAAGACCTGCCCCCATGATTCAATGACCTCCCACCAGGTCCCACCCGCAACACCTGGGAATTCAATATGAGATGTGGTTGGGGACCCAGCCAAACCATGTCAGTCTGTTACAGTTCTTGTGATGAGGACCCCTTGTTGCTTAGGTCTTCCTTGGATACAAGTGTAGAAACATCTTGCTCTAACTTGGATTAAAAAAAAACTTTCTGGCCAGGTGCAGTGGCTCACACCTGTAATCCCAGCACTCTGAGAGGCTGAGAGGGGCAGATCACCTGAGGTTAGGAGTTCAAAACCAGCCTGGCCAACATGGGGAAACCCTGTCTCTACTAAAAATGCAAAAAATTAGCCAGGCATGGTGGCGGCCACCTTAATTCCAGCTACTTGGGCAGAGGCTGGAGAACTGCTTGAACCCTGGAGGCAGAGGTTGCAGTAAGCTGAGATTGCGCCACTGCACTTCAGTCTGAGCAACAAGAGCAAGACTCAGTCTAAAAAAATAAAATAAAAAAAAAAAAAGGCCAGGCAAGTTGGTTTAAGGTAATTCTAGCACTTTGGGAGGCCAAGGCAAGTGGATCACTTGAGGTCAGGAGTTCAGGACCAGCCTGGCCAGCATGGTAAAACCCCGTATCTACTAAAAATACAATTAGTCACAGTTCAGAGGATGGGGCCACAGCCACTGTGAAAATAAGGGAAGCAGGAAGGGGCCCAGGAAGTGAATGCACCCTGACCTCTCTCCACCGACCCTGTAGATGGAGTTTGCACTAGACCTATCCTATCACCCTTAGGTCTAGAAGACAGTTTTCTGCCGCTGTTGGGTCAAAGGCTCCTCTCCACCTCCACTTGCTCACTCCCACCTTTCGTCCCTGCCCCATTGCCCAGGTTCCGGGAAAGTGGCCCAGAGCTGCGGAAGCGGCCCTTTCACTTGGGCTCCTGGTGCTCTCTTGACCCCTCGTGGCCAGACTAGGACCTGCATGGAAAAATGCGCCCAGAAAGATCTACTGGAAAAGTGCTGGTGATTCTCCACATGACCCCCCTCCGCCAGCCCCCACAGGGTCACTCTCAGCCTTCCTTCCCCAGCTTGGGGCCCTGGGAGACTGCCCTGTGCAAACTCTATCCGCAGAGCCGGTGGAGAGAGGTCAGGGTATTCACTTCCTGGGCCCCTCCCTGCACCCCGCACTCACAGTGGCTGTGGTTCCCCTCCTCTGAACCGCAGCTCCTCTGGGAACTCCAGCTGTCCCTGGGGATGGGTAACAAACTCCCTCCCTGTCCCTTCTGCCCTAGGCTGGTGATGGCTTGGTGCCCACTTCGGCTGATCCCCTGGTGCCGCCCCATCTTTTGTGGCTTCCTCCACTCTGCCCATCCCTCTATAAACTGCCCATAAAAATGCTCCCAGTTAAACCCTTGCAGTGGCCACTTGCTTCCCTCCAGGATCCTGATCAAGTCTCAGCATAAATTTAGAGTGAGCCAGAGAGATAAGGGAACCCTAAGCCTATCAGTGAGCATTCAGAGTATATATATATTTGTCCAGTCTGGAGTGAAGTGGGGCAATCTCAGCTCACTGCAACCTCCCCCTCCCAGGTTCAAGCGATTCTTCTGCCTCAGCCTTCCCAGTAACTGGAACTACAGGCTCACACCACCATAACTGGCTAATTTTTGCATTTTTTATAGTAGAGACAGAGTTTCACCATGTTGGCCAGGATGGTCTCAATCTCCTGACTTTGTGATCTGCCCGCCTCCACCTCCCAAAGTGTTGGGATTAGGTGGAGGTTGCAATGAGCCGAGATCACGCCATTGCACTCTAGCCTGGGTAACAAGAGCGAAACTCTGTCTCAAAAAAAAAAAAAAAGAACAGGTTTGCTTCTGGGAGTGAAGTAGGCTGCATTGCCTAAAAAGGAATACAAAGCAATATTCTGAGATGATGAAAATATTCTTACTGTTTTTGTTTGTTTTGAGACAGAGTTACACTCTGTCACTTAGGCTGGAGCACACTTGCATGATCTGGGCTCACTGCAACGTCTGCCTCCCAGGTTCAAGCAATTCTCCTGGCTCAGCCTCCTAAGTAGCTGGGATTAGAGGCACCTGCCACCACACCTGGTTAGTTTCTGTATTTTTAGAGAGACGGGATTTTGCCATGTTAGCCAGTGGGGTCTTGAACTCCTCATCTCAAGTGATCTGCCCCAGCCTTCCAGTGTGTTGGGATTACAGGTATGAGCCACCGCACCCAGCCTGTTCTCCAACTCCCCACCTCAAGTGATCTGCCCGCCTCAGCCTCCCGAAGTGCTGGGATTACAGGTATGTGCCACTGCACCTGGCCGATATCCTGTGTCTTGGTGTGGGTGTTTAATTACATGGTGTATCCAATTTTCTGGCTTCCTTATATTGTTCCCTTAAGATCTAAACATTTTAATTAAAAATTTTTTGAGACTAATTGTTAATTAAATGTAATTTTTAATTACATTTAATTTTTAATCATGGTTAATTTGTATTTTTTTTTTTGGGTAGCTATGAGGGTTTCCCTTTGTTGCCCAGACTGGTCTCAAACTACTGGGCTCCAGTGATCCTCCCGCCTCAGCCTCCCAAAATTCTGGGATTACAGGATGAGCCACAGAGCTGGGTCTTCTTTTTATCCCCTGCCCCCAGTTTCCAAGGTTGAGTGCAGAAGTGTGATCTTGGCTTATGGCAACCTTTGTCTCCTGGGCTCAGGTGATCCTTCCACCTCTGTCTGCACAGTAGCTGGGACCACAGGCATGCGCCACTCAAGCTGGCTAATTAAATATATATATATATTTTTTTTTGGTAGAGATAGAGTCTTGCTATGGGGGTTGATTTCAAACTCCCGGCCTCAAGTGATCTGCCTGCCTTGGCCTCCTAAAGTGCTGGGATCACAGGCATGAACCACCATGCCTGGCCAACATTTTTTTTTTTTTTTTTGAGACGGAGTTTCGCTTATGTTACCCAGGCTGGAGTGCAATGGCGCGATCTCGGCTCATCTCAACCTCCGCCTCCTGGGTTCAGGCAATTCTCCTGCCTCGGCCTCCTGAGTAGCTGGGATTACAGGCACGCGACACCATGCCCAGCTAATTTTTTGTATTTTGAGTAGAGACAGGGTTTCACCATGTTGA
>CM052668.1:31992146-32027262 GCA_028533165.1 Leontopithecus rosalia | reverse complement strand
CGCTCTTGTTACCCAGGCTGGAGTGCAATGGCACGATCTCGGCTCACCGCAACCTCCGCCTCCTGGGTTCAGGCAATTCTTCTGCCTCAGCCTCCCAAGTAGCTGGGATCACAGGCACACGCCACTATGCCCAGCTAATTTTTTGTATTTTTAGTAGAGACGGGGTTTCACCATGTTGACCAGGTTGGTCTCGATCTCTTGACCTCGTGATCCACCCGCCTCGGCCTCCCAAAGTGCTGGGATTATAGGCTTGAGCCACAGCGCCCGGCCTGCCTATTTTTATTTTTTGTGGAGACTATGTCTCACTGGATCGCCTAGGCTGGTCTTGAACTCCTAAGTTCAAGCTATCCTTCCACCTCGGCCTCCCAAAGTATTGAGATTATGGGCATGAGCCACTGTACCCGGCCTGAGCTGGGTCTTTATTCTAACATCTATTGGGGGAAAATACACCTAGTACCTCAAATCCGTGTTCTCAGAGAGTAGTTGCTTAGGATGGGGCTCAGGTAGGCATTGTTGGGGTGTCCACTCTCTGCAGTCCACAGCGATTAGGGTGAGGGGTGTGGGGAGAAGGTAGGAGTGTCATGACTCCCTCACTGCTGTCCTATCTCCCCACAGGCACTGCAAAGTCAGCGTTGAATGGACTTCATCCAATCCTTCAGCCCCCGCTCGGAGACCAGTCTGGAGTCCCTCCCTGCTCCCATTCAAAGTCCCTTCCGTCACAAACTCACTTCCGAGCTAGACCTTACTCACCTCCTTCCTGTTTCCTAAGACTCCTTCCTGCAGTCTCCAGACTGAGCCTTGCGTCTTTGTTTTACCCTGCACCAGACGCCTCCTTTTCCAGAACCTTCTCCATAGTGGTGACCTTACTTACCTCTGTTTCTTTCTGGGGTTCTAGGAAATGCCAGCACTCCCACCTGCATTGCCTGGACTTTCCAACACTCCCCGACTGCCCTGTGTGTCCTGTCTCAACACTGTCCCATGTATTTCCTTTGTCTTCTAGAACATTCCCCCACCATTATTCCTTCAATACTACGGCAGTTAGGAACGTACTTCCTAACTGCCCTGCACACATCTTCTCACCGTTGCCCAGTGATGCTCTCATCTCCTCCATAAACACTCCCCGAGACCAATTTTTGTGTCACCCCCATACTCCCTCATTGACACCCTGATTGACTCTATATATAACCTCCTTGACAAACCTCTTTATTAATCTCATCATCCTCCTGAGTTCCCTCCTGTCATAATTCCATCCCTCCTCCAGCTTTTCCCTCTCAAGCTCTGCCCTTCCCGGCTCAGCCTATCTGACCTCATCTCTCTTCCCTGCCATGTTCCCCTGAGCCTCCAAGGAAGGGGCTCAGGGGGCCCCATGGCCTCCCGCTCCCCGTGGCCCCACAGCCCCCGTGGGCCAGGGGAAGTGCCCCAGAAGCCGAAGTGCCCACAATGGGCAACCAGACGTGGGAGGGCTGCCACGTGGACTCGCGCGTGGACCACCTCTTCCCACCATCCCTCTACATCTTCGTCATCGGCGTGGGGCTGCCCACCAACTGCCTGGCTCTGTGGGCGGCCTACCGCCAGGTGCAGCAGCGCAACGAGCTGGGCGTGTACCTGATGAACCTCAGCATCGCCGACCTGCTGTACATCTGCACGCTGCCGCTGTGGGTCGACTACTTCCTGCACCACGACAACTGGATCCACGGCCCCGGGTCCTGCAAGCTCTTCGGCTTCATCTTCTACACCAACATCTACATCAGCATCGCCTTCCTGTGCTGCATCTCGGTCGACCGCTACCTGGCCGTGGCCCACCCACTCCGCTTTGCCCGCCTGCGCCGCGTCAAGACGGCCGTGGCCGTGAGCTCCGTGGTCTGGGCCACCGAGCTGGGCGCCAACTCGGCGCCCCTGTTCCATGACGAGCTCTTCCGAGACCGCTACAACCACACCTTCTGCTTTGAGAAGTTCCCCATGGAAGGCTGGGTGGCCTGGATGAACCTCTATCGGGTCTTCGTGGGGTTCCTCTTTCCGTGGGCGCTCATGCTGCTGTCGTACCGGGGCATCCTGCGGGCCGTGCGGGGCAGCGTGTCTACCGAGCGCCAGGAGAAGGCCAAGATCAAGCGGCTGGCCCTCAGCCTCATCGCCATCGTGCTGGTCTGTTTCGCGCCCTATCACGTGCTCCTGCTGTCCCGCAGCGCCATCTACCTGGGCCGCCCCTGGGACTGTGGCTTTGAGGAGCGTGTCTTTTCTGCCTACCACAGCTCACTGGCTTTCACCAGCCTCAACTGTGTGGCGGACCCCATCCTCTACTGCCTGGTCAACGAGGGCGCCCGCAGTGACGTCGCCAAGGCTCTGCACAACTTGCTCCGCTTTCTGGCCAGTGACAAGCCCCAGGAGATGGCCAACGCGTCGCTCACCCTGGAGACCCCACTCACCTCCAAGAGGAACAGCACAGCCAAGGCCATGGCTGGCAGCTGGGCAGCCACTCCGCCCTCCCAGGGGGACCAGGTGCAGCTGAAGACACTGCCGCCAGCACAGTGAACCGCGCCTGCACAGAAGCCCCAGTCCTCCATTCTCATCCCACAGTCCCTTCTCTCCTGGTCTGGTGTGGGCAAATTGTATGAAAATGGGCTATGTTAATATTCGTAAGAATACCAGAACTTAGGAAGAGGGAGGCTGGTGTGTCACTGGTCAACCTTCATAGTCCCAGATCCCATCACAGTTTGGTGGTCACCGAGGGCCTCCTGGAGGAGGAGATGAGTAAATATTTATTTTGGAGACATGGTCTTGCTGTGTCGCCCAGGCTGGAGGGCAGTAGTGCAATCGTGGCTCACTGCATCCTCCACCTCCTGAGCTCCAGCAATCCTCCCACATCAGCCTCCCGAGTAGCTGGGACCAACAGTGCACACCACCATGGCTGGCTAACTTTTGTACTTTTTGTAGAGACGGAGTCTCACTATGTTTCCCAGGCTGGTCTTAAACTCCTGGGCTCAAGAGATCCTCCTGCCGCGGCCTCCCAAAGTACAGATGTGAGCCATCATGCCCAGCCAGATAAATTAAGTCAAATGTTTGGTTTCCAGAAAATAAAGACAAATAGAGAAGGTTAGATTTGTTTTTGTTTTTCCAACAAGTGGATAAAAGTCTGTGACTCAGGGGGAAAGTGGAAAGAGAAGTGCAGGAAACACAGAGTCATGTTTGCAAAGCCCCAGGTCATACAGGGGAGGGAACGTAAGACCGAAGTTCTAAGTTTTTCTAGATCAACAGTGATCTCCAAGTCAGGTCTGAGGATGTCAGTATCTGAGTCCAGGGCGATCGGGGCAGATGGCCTGGAGGAATGATGGGGGAAGGACAGCGATCTCCAAGTTAGGTCTGAGGATGTCAGAATCTGAGTCCAGGGCGATCGGGGCAGATGGCCTGGAGGAATGATGGGAGAAGGTTTGGGACAAGAGGAAAGGGTGTTTACCCGTCATTCAACAGAGGTTTATGTAGGGCGGTGTGTGGGTGGCCCTGGGGATACAGCAGTGACTGAGACAGGCTGCCCTTACCTTCACAGGGCTCACCATACACAAGTAAATAAAAAATACGTCATGTTTGGAATTGCTAAGTGTGAAGGGGATATTGTTCTATGCAAAGCCAGTTGAGGGGCTAGAGGATGACTTGGAGTCTGATCTAAATGAGGAGGGCTTGCCAAGGTGGCTTTCCAGCAGACTTGAAGGAGGCGTGGCACTCAGCCCTGTGGCTGCTGTGGGAAGAGCATTTCAGGCAGAGGGAACTGCAGGTGCCAGGGCCCTGGGGTTAGAGAGGGTATGAAATTCAGGCCAGGTGCAGTGGCTCATGCCTGTAATTCTAGCACTTTGGGAGGCCAAGGCGGGTGGATCACCTGGGGTCAGGAGTTTGAGACCAACCTGGCCAATAGGGTGAAACCCCATGTCTACTAAAAATACAAAATACTAAAAAAAAATTAGCCAAACGTGGCGGGTGGCGGGTGCCTGTAACCCCAGCTACTCGGGAAGCTGAGGCAGTAGAATTGCTTGAACCCAGGAGGTGGAGGTTGCAGTGAGCCAAGACTGTGACATTGCACTCCAGCCTGGGCGACAGGAGTGAAACTCTGCCTCCATATAATAATAATAATAATTTAAGAGAGTGTCTGAATTTTCTTTTTTTCTATTTATTTATTTATTTTGAGTCAGTGTCTCACTCTGTCACCCAGGCTGGAGTGCAATGGCATTATCTTGATTCACTGCAACCTCTGCCTCCCGGGTTCAAGCAATTCTCCTGTCTCAGCCTCCCAAGTAGCTGGGATTACAGGCACCCACCACCACGCCTGACTACTTTGTTTTGTATTTTCAGTAGAGACAGGGTTTCACCATGTTGACCAGGCTGGTCTCTTTGGCCAGGCTGATCTTGAACTCCTGACCTTGTGATTTGCCCGCCTCGGCCTCCCAAAGTGCTGGGATTACAGGTGTGAGCCACCGCGCCCGGCCAAGTGTCTGAATTTGGAAGGATAGCAGATGTGGCAGTGTGGCTGGAGCAGGGGTGAGGAGGACAATGGGAAAGGGGAAATGAGACAGGAGAGGAGACAGCAGGTAACGTGGGGCCACGTAAGTCCCGATGAGGACTCTGCCTTTTTTTTTTTTTTTTTTTTGAGACGGAGTTTCTCTTGTTACCCAGGCTGGAGGGCAATGGCGCCATCTCGGCTCACCGCAGCCTCCGCCTCCTGGGTTCAGGCAGTTCTCCTGCCTCAGCCTCCTGAGTAGCTGGGACTACAGGTACGCGCCACCATGCCCAGCTAATTTTTTGTATTTTGAGTAGAGACGGGGTTTCACCATGTTGACCAGGATGGTCTCGATCTCTTGACCTCGTGATCCACTCGCGTCGGCCTCCCAAAGTGCTGGGATTACAGGCATGAGCCACTGTGCCCGGCCGACTCTGCCTTTTAATATGAGACAATGAGCTATGAGGGGTTCTCAGTAGAGGATGAAAGTGATTTGACTTAAGTATTCACAGTATCCCACAGGCTGTTGAGTGGGAAGTAGAATGTGGGAGATAGGCTGGGTACAGTGGCTCCAGCCTGTAATGCCAGCACTTTGGGAGTCTGAGGCAGGAGGATCACTTGAGGCCAGGACTTTGGGACCACTGTGGGCAACATAGGGAGACCCTGTTTCTACAAAAAAACTTAAAAATTAGCTGGGCATGGTTGCATGTGCCTGCAGTCCCAGCTACTTGGGAGGCTGAGACATGAGGGTCACTTGAACCGGGAGGTGGAGGCTGCAATGAGGAGTGATTGCGCCACTGCACTCCAGCCTGGAAGACAGAGCAAGGCCCTGTCTCAAAATAAAAAAGGAGTATGGGAGACAAGGGTAGAAGCCAGGAGCCCAGTCAGGAGGTGGCTGCAGTAGTCTAAGAGGGAGGTGCTGGCGGGTGGGTGGTGGTTGTGGATTTAACAAGGAACAGTTACCAGCCTTTGGATTTTTATTTTTGTTTGTTTATTTATTTATGTATTTATTTCAAGATGGAGTATCACTCTGTCGCCCAGGCTGGAGTGCAGTGTCATGATCTCAGCTCACTGCAACCTCCAACTCCCAGGTTCAAGTGATTCTCCTATCTCAGCCTCCCAAGTAGCTGGGATTAGAGGCGCGCATGACCACGCCTGGTTAGTTTTTGTATTTTAAGTAGAGACGGGGTTTCGCCATGTTGGTCATTCTCCCGCCTCAGCCTCTCAAAGTGCTGGGATTACAGGCTTGAGCCACTGCACCCGGCCTCGGATTTATTTTGAAGGAATCCTCTAACGGAAGAAGTATGGGGCCAGTGGGATTTTGGAACACAGGTCCCTCACCCATTTCGGGGAAAGGGTGACCGGGGGTCTGAGCCGAAAAAACTTACAGGAAGGATCCCAGGCTATAGTCCAGGACAGTTACCAGAGAGGGCAAGCCACCAGTCCAAGGTCGCACGGCTGGTGAGTCAGCGCCAGAGACATCCTAGGCTCCCTCTCCCCTCCCCATCTCTGCTTGTGTTCTCACGCCCCACGTTGGCCAAGGCTGCCCTCCCTCCCCTGGTCTCAGGAGTCACCGTGGCCACTGTTTCATAACGAGGCTGGAGAGCAGGAAGCAGCACCCAGCTCTGAAAAGGCCTCGCCCCTCGGAGAAGGTCTCTGCTCCCCTTCCTCCTCACGGGTGTGCAAACAGACTCCTGAGGTGTGAAGATCCACCCACAACCCTCCCACCCCTCCTCCCCGCCCCCACACACAGAGGTTCCCAGAAGACATTCCTGGAAACCTTTCTCAGAGGAAGGAGGAGAGGAATGGGGGAAAAATTCGCTCAATGGTTTTTCGGGGATGGAGGGTGGAGGGAGCGAAAAGATGTGGGAAATCCTGGCTTTGGTGCTGGAGGACTGGAGAAGAGAGGGAGGCCTACTAGTCTTCCCACCCTATCCCACTGCCATAAAGCTACTGGAATGGAGATGTTGGGGCTAGAATTTTTTTTTGAGACAGAGTCTCACTCTGTCACCCAGGCTGGAGTGCAAACTCTGCCTCCGGGGATCAAGTGATTCTCCTGTCTCAGCCTCTAGAGTTGCTGGGATTACAGGCGTGAGCCACCACGCTCAGCTACTTTTTTGTATTTTTAGTACAGATGGGGTTTCACTATGTTGGCCAGGCTGATCTCTATCTCCTGACCTCAGGTGATCCACCTGCCTCAGCCTCCCAAAGGGCTGGGAGTACAGGCATAAGTCGCTGCACCTGGCCTGGGGCCAGAAATGTTAATTTCTTTTCTTTTTTGGGCGGGGGAGAGGGTCTCCCTCTGTTGTCTAGGCTGGAGGGCAGTGGAGCGTCCATCTCAGCCTCTTGGGTAGCAGGGACTACAGGAGCAAACCACCATGCCTGGCTAATTAAAAAAATTTTTTTGTTGGTAGAGACAGGGTCTCACTATGTTGCCCAGGCTGGTATGGAATTCCTGGCTTCAAGCATTCCTCCAGTGTTGGCCTCCTAAAGTGCTAGGATTACAGGTGTGAGCCACAGAAACATTTTGTTTTTTTTTTGTTTTTGAGACGGAGTTTCGCTCTTGTTACCCAGGCTGGAGTGCAATGCCATGATCTCGGCTCACTGCAACCTCCGCCTCCTGGGTTCAGGCAATTCTCCTGCCTCAGCCTCCTGAGTAGCTGGGATTACAGGCACGCGCCACCATGCCCAGCTAATTTTTTGTATTTGTAGTAGAGACGGGGTTTCACCATGTTGACCAGGATGGTCTCGATCTCTTGACCTCGTGATCCACCCGCCTCGGCCTCCCAAAGTGCTGGGATTACAGGCGTGAGCCACCGCGCCCGGCCCACAGAAACATTTTGAACATAGTCTCCTTGAAGAATCAAATGAAAGCCTAGACACTACCCCTTCCAACCAAAGGTTCATTTGCATTCATTCAATGAAATTTATTAGGCACCTAACTGTGTGTCAGGCACTAAGAGCTGATGTAACCAGCATTGATTTACACAGAAAAAGAGTCATGTACAAGTCCAGAAGTTTCCTGAACTCATTGTGGGGATCTTCGGCTCCCCCAGTAGGTCCTAAAGCTCCAGGCTAACACCCCCAGGGATCAGGAGAAGGCCCTGACCCAAGACTCAAGAAATCCCAGCTTCAGGGCGGGTGCGGTAATTCCAGCACTTTGGGAGGCCGAGACAGGCGGATCAACTGAGATCAGGGTTCAAGACCAGCCTGGCAAACATGGTGGAACCCCATTTATGTTAAAAACACAAAAATTAACCGGGCATGGTGGTGCGAACCTGTAATCCCAACTACTGGGGAGGCTGAGGCAGGAGAATTGCTTGAACCCAGGAGGCGGAGCTTGTAGTGAGCTGATATCCTACCACCGCACTCCAGCCTCGGCCACAGAGCGAGACTCCCTCTCAAAAAATAAAAGGAAGAAAGAAAGACATTTCCACTTCAGCTCCACCCTGATTTCCTCTGGAATTCTGGGCAAATCCTTTTCATCCTCTGGCCTCACTTGACCAGTCTGTAAAATGGGAAGGCGGTTGGTCCCAAGATGATGGACCTTAAGTGAAACAGTCCCGAGTTCCAGTATACCTTCAGTCTGGAAGGGGCCCTGGGAAAGGGTGTTTTATGGAATCCTGGCATTTTTAGTAATTCAGAATGTCAGGGTTCACACACCAGCACCATCATTACAGATGAGGAAACACAGGTCCCTCAGTGCCAGCGGCTTGACAAAGGACACTCAGAGAGTCAGAGTGGATGCCAAGGAAGTCCAGGGTCCCCTGATTCTGTGTCCTGAATATAGTTTTCCTCCGATACACCACTCCTCTGTACCTGTTTTCTTTCTTTCTCTTTTTGAGATGGAGTCTCTGTCACCAGAGTTGGAGTACAGTCAGGCAATCTCAGCTCATGGCAATCTCCGCCTCCCAGGTTTGAGTGATTCTTCTCCCTCAGCCTCTGGAGTAACTGGGATTACAGGTGCCCACCACCATGTCCCCCCCCCTTTTTTTTTTTAGTATTTTTAGTAGAGACGGGTTTCACCATGTTGGCTAGGTTGGTCTCAAACTCCTGACCTCAGGTGATCCACCCTCCTCAACCTCCCAAAGTGCTGGGATTATAGGCGTGAGCCATGGCGGCCGGTCCTCTGAGGTTCCTATTTTCTTCTGTCCCTCTGCCTCCCAGAATCTCTCAATTACCCACCAGCACTCCATCATCCAGGAATTTCTCTCAACCCCTTCCTGACATTGTTTATATGATTTTGCTCCCTGCTGGGTAAGAGAGGACAGTCTGGGACATGTCCTTAAACTTCTTTCTGAACCAGCTCCCTGGGGACCCTACCCCCTAATGAAGGAAGTTGGGTTGCTTGAGAACGGGTATGGTTTCATTAGTCAAGACGCTAGGCTATCAACCTAGGTAGGAACTTTGTGCCATTCCCTGCCCGGCTCTGGGCCGCAGCCTCCTTGTCAGTTACTTGGGAAAGGGTTGGATTCATTATTTCTGGGGATGAAATGCACCGTCAGGCTGGAGTTAGTAATAATACAATCATTAACTGCATAACAGTAAGGGTTGTTCTGAATGCTTAACTATGTAACTGGCACCATTCTAAGCACTTCCCATGGTCCATTCATTGTTTTACACTCAAGATTCGCATAGAAGCCTTACAACAACGCAAAAAGGCAAGTGCAATTAGGATTCCCATTTTGTAGACGGTAATACTGAAGTCCAGAGGGGTTATGTCACTCATCTAATATCACACAACGAGGAAATGGCTGAGCTGGGATCCCAACCAAGGTCTGTATGGCTACATGGCTTCCTCTCAATCCCAATGAGAGCCACAGCTTACAAAGGAAGGTGTATTTGGGACTCATTGGACTAATTAGGGCTAATTAAGAACCTCCATTGGGTGGGACGACGACTCAGCAAGTGACGTCACGAAGGAGCACAGTGACGTCGGCTAAGGCGGGCGTGGGAATCCACGCGCCTTCCCGCATCCGTTTAACGGCACCGCCCCCTGACCCGCCTCACTTCCGTGCATATTTGCATATTCAGCGAACGGACGTCGGTACGTCAGCCTCGACGCGGTGACGTCAGGGTGCGCCTCTGCAGCTCCCTCCGCCGAGCGTACGTACTTGCGTACTGACGCACGCATGGCCCCTAGCGGGCGGGGGAGGAGTGGAGAGGTTGAGGCGCCCCGCCCAGTCGGCAAGGTTGCGCGTGCCCCTGTGAGACCGCCAAGATGGTGGTGGGCGCGTTCCCTATGGCGAAGCTGCTATACTTGGGCATCCGCCAGGTCAGCAAACCGCTTGCCAACCGCATTAAAGAGGCCGCCCGCCGAAGCGAGTTCTTCAAGACCTATATCTGCCTCCCGCCCGCTCAACGTGAGTCTGACCCCAACTGCCTCCAACCTTTTTCCTTTTTCCAACCCCTCTCAGGTGGTTGCCCAGGGGATGGACTTCTGTCCACGACCAGTCACAGCCCGAACCGGCGAAGTCCAGTGGCCAATAGGGAGGGCTTCTGATAGAGGGGCGTGCGGATAGCCCAATAGTGAGGGCGTGGCGTGGCGTAAGGGGCAGGCCAAGGCGCCACCGCGCAATTTGGAAATACCAGCCAATAGGGGAAGAGAGTGCTTGGAAACTGACGCCCTGTTAAACCAATAGTGTGAGGGATGGGAGAAATTTGGACGGCGCTTTCTGGGACAGAGGAACTAGGGGAGGGGCTGAGGAGAAACCGGACAGGGTCCTTTGCCCGGCCATCCTTGGGCGACTCGATTTCCGAAGCTGCATCCGCTGCCTCAGTTTCCCCACTGATCTTGGAGGTGGAAGGTGCTTGTATATTATCCATCTAGGACATTGGCGTGCCTCAGTTTTACTTTAGGCAAGAAGTCTGGGTTAGGGGCATGGTTCAGGAGTGAACTCTGGGTTCTGGGGGCACGGCCAGGGAATTTGGAAGAGGACTTTGACCCAGAGAGGACATTCACGTGTGTACTCGTTAATGCGCTCATACGCCGTCCTTTCATTCGGTAGACAGACTGCGGGCTTTTTGCTCAGCACTGGGAGATACACTTCTGATCCATCCTTGTGAACCCAGAGTGGTCGGGAGATTGCGAGCCCCGGAGCTCAGAGGAGCTGGCTGACCCAGGGACATGAGACCAGCAGGGCTGCCTAGGAAGGGCTGCCCGAGCTCAGATCTAAAGGTCATAGTGAGGTCCGGCGCAGTCGCTGACGCCTGTAATACCAGCGCTTGGGGAGGCCGAGGCGGGTGGCCTCGGCCATGAGGCCAGGATTTCAAGACCACCCGGCCAACTTAGTGAAACCCTGTCTCTACTAAAAATACAAAAATTAGCTGGGTGTTTGGTGATGCTCACCTATAATCCTAGCTACTTGTGAGGTTGAAACAGGAGAATCGCTTGAACCTGGCAGGTGGAGGCTACAGTGAGCCTAGATTGTGTGACTTCGCTCCAGCCTGGGTGACTGAGTGAGACTGTTCTCAGTCAATCAACCAATAGAAATAAAGGGCAAGTAAACACCCAAAATATAAACTACTTTAAAAAAGTGATCTGGGTGCTATGTGGGAACATAAAATAAGGGAATTTAGCATCATTGGCTGGATCAGGGAACTACTAAAACCACCTTTGCAAAATTGTGACTGAGACAATGAAAGAGATCTAATTTAACTGACTCTAGGCTGTCCTTGTTCATTCTGGGTGAAGGCTGAGCCAACTTTGGGAGAAACTTAGTTTATAGTTTATAGTTTAAACAAACACAGTAACAGCTGTTTCCCAAAGCAGACCTCCTTCTTTTATGGGGACTAACATTAGCTATAAGATTAGAAATTATGATTTAGGAGTCATGCAGCTGGAGGCTACAAGATTCTGGCCCTCCCTAAATGCTCCTGAGATCAATGCTTGGGATATTTTGGAGACCCTGCACTTGATGGATCAGCTGGTCCCTCCCAGATCAATAAACTGGCTCATCTGATCTTGTGGCCCCAGCACCCAGCAACTGACTGAGCGCAAGAAGACATCTCGGACTCCCTGTGATTTCAACTCTGACCATTCAGCACTCCTGGCTCACTGGCTTTCCCCCACCCACGAAGTTATCCTTAAAAACTCTGCTCCAATGGCAGCAAAAGCCAAAATAGACAAATGGCATCTAATTAAACTAAAGAGCTTCTGCACAACAAAAAAAGCTAACATTAGAGTGAACAGGCAACGTACAAAATGGGAGAAAATTTTTGCAATCTGTCCATCTGACAAAGGGCTAATATCCAGAATCAACAAAGAACTTCAAGAACTTTACAAGAAAAAAAAGCCCCATCAAAAACTGGGCAAAGGGTATGAACAGACACGTCTCCCAAAGGAGACATTTATGCAGCCAACAAACATGAAAACATGAAAAAAAGTTCACCATCACTGGTCATTAGAGAAATGCAGATCAAAACCACAATGAGATACCATCTCATGCCAGTTAGAATGGCGATCATTAAAAAATCAGGAGACAACAAATGCTGGAGAGGATGAGGAGAAATAGGATTGCTTTTACACTGTTGGTGGGAGTGTAATTTGTGGAAGACAGTATGGTGATTCGATTCCTCAAGGATCCAGAACTAGAAATACCATTTGACGCAGCAATCCCATTACTGGGTATATACCCAAAGCATTATAAATCATTCCATTATTAAGACACACGCACACTTACATTTATTTTGGCACTGTTCACAATATTAAAGACTTAGAACCAACCCAAATTCCCATCAGTGATGGACTGCATAAAGAAAATGTGGCAATTATATACCATGGGATAGTATGCAGCCATAGAAAAGGATGAGTTCATATCCTTTGCAGGGACACGGATGAAGCTGGAAACTGTCATTCTGAGCAAACTAACACAACAACCGAAAACCAAACACTGCATGTTCTCGCATAGTGGGAATTGAACAATGAGAACACATGGACACAGGGAGGGGAATAGTACACACCAGGGCCTGTCAGGGGGTAGGGGGCTGGGGGAGAAATAGCATTAGGAAAAATACCTGATGTAGATGACGGGGTGATGGATGCGGCAAACCACCATGGCACATGTATAACTATGTAACCTGCACATTCTGCGCCTGTACCCCAGAACTTAAAGTATAACAATAATAACAACAACAAAACTCCGCTCCAGCCAGGACCGTTGGATGATGCCTGTAATCCCAGCACTTTGGGAGGCCCCCGAGGCGGGTGGATCACCTGAGGTCAGGAGTTTGAGACCAGCCTGGCCAACATAGTGAAACCCCATCTCTACTAAAAAAATACAGAAGTTAGCCAGGCATGGTGGCGGCCACCTATAATCCCAGTTACTTGGGAGGCTGAAGCATGAGAATTACTTGAACCCGTGGGACGAAGGTCGCATTGAGCTGCCTCGGTCACACCACTTCACTCCAGCCTGGGCAAAAGAGTGAAACTAGTCTCAAAAAAAAAAAAATTCTGCTCCCCGAATGCTCAGGGAGTCTGATTTGAGTAATAATAAAACTCCTGGCTGGGCATGTTGGCTCACACCTGTAATCCCAGCACTTTTCGGGGGCTGAGGTGGGTGGATCATGAGGTCAAGAGATCAAGACCATCCTGGTCAAGATGGTGAAACTTCATCTCTACTAAATATACAAAAATTAGCTGAGCGTGGTGGCATGCACCTGTAGTGCCAGCTACTCTGGAGGCTGAGGCAGGAGAATTGCTTGAACCCAGGAGGTGGAGGTTGCGGTGAACCGAGATTGCACCATTGCACTTTAGCCTGGGCAACAAGAGCAAAACTCCGTCTCAAGAAAGATAAATTAGCTGGGCGCGGTGGCTCAAGCCTGTCATCCCAGCACTTTGGGAGGCCGAGGCAGGTGGATCACGAGGTCAAGAGATCGAGACCATCCTGGTCAACATGGTGAAACCCCGTCTCTACTAAAAATACAAAAATTAGCTGGGCATGGTGGCGCGTGCCTGTAATCCCAGCTACTCAGGAGGCTGAGGCAGGAGAATTGCCTGAACCCAGGAGGCGGAGGTTGCAGTGAGCCGAGATCACACCATTGCACTCCAGCCTGGGTAACAAGAGCGAAACTCCGTCTCAAAAATGAAAACAAAACCAAAAAAGATTAATTAATTAAAGAGAAATAAAACTCCTGCCTCCTGCACAGCCAGCTGTGTGTGAATTACTCTTTCAGTTCTCTTGTCTTGATGAATTGGTTCTGTCTAGGCAGTGGGCAAGGTCAATGAACTCCTTGGGTGGGTATACATCATTCATCTCTCCATCCACTCATTACTTCCTTTAGCTAGTATTTTGTGAGATTCTGCCCAGTGCCAGGCCTTGTGCTGGCAATGCTGGCAAAACAGCAGGGACCCAGCCAGCACCAATCTGTGCCTTCAAGGAATTCCTAGTCCAGAGGGGATGGATCTATTCCCCATCAGTGGGCAGAGCTGAGATGGTGGAGTCTACTGGGCACCTGCCTGACCTGGCATGGGGTTCCTGGCAGAGGAGACATCTGAACTAGGACCTGAAGGGTGAAGACATCACCTGAACCAGCAGCAAGGAAAGCCTTGGGGCAGAGGGAGAGCATACACAAAGCCCATGTGGTTAAGGGAGTATACCTTTTCCCCCTGTAAGTCTGGATGCTTAAAGTTTGCTTCCCAGGGCCCAGGATTCTAGGTTCTTTGGTGTTTGGTGGGGTCTTTGTTGGGGCTGCAGATCATAGAGTGGGAAAGAATTAGATTTCACAGTTACCAAAGTGCTTTCCTGCTAGCTGTCTCATTTGTCCCCCACAACTGTTTTGTCCCCATCTCAGGAAAGAGGAATGACTTCCTCTGCTTTATAGAAGGGAGAATTGAGGCCTTGAGGGCCAAAGTTAATTGCTCAGGTCATCCTGGGCGATTGGTGCCAGAGGTGGAACTTTGGGCTCTGGATTCCTGCACCCAGTTTGTTTCCTCTCTGCCTGTCTTCCAAACACTGTGGCGCTCTTAGCATTGTGGTTTAGAAAATGGCCTCTGGAGTCAGACTGACATAGCTTTGAATCCCTGCCCAGACTGGTGACTTTGGGCATGCCATTTGGCCTCTCTGAGCCTCAGTTTCCACTTCTGTACAGTGGGTATGATGTAATAATCACAGTAATGGCCTTGCACTTTGTGCCAAGGCATGTGCTGAGCACCTCCCAGCAATCCTGATGAAGTAGATGCTATTATTATTCCCGTGTTGTGTGTATACCATATATGCATTATGCTGTGAGTAATACTTCCTGTGCTGTTGTGAAGATTAAGTAAATGGATATAAAATGTGAAATCAGTGCCTGGCCTGGGGTCATGGCCGTCATGTAGATGTTACAGATACAACAGCCAGGAAGAAAACAAAACAGCTTGCCTTCAGGTACCCTACATTCTTGTGGAAAAGGAAGCCAGACAATAGATGAAATAAATAGTTGACCAAGTGCAGTGGCTCACACCTGTAATGCCAGCACTTTGGGAGGCCGAGGTGGGCGGATCACGAGGTCAGGAGATCGAGACCATCTAGGCCAACATGGTGAAACATCATCTCTACTAAGAATACAAAAATTAGCTGAGGGTGGTAGCACTCACCTGTAGTTCCAGCTACTCAGGAGGCTGAGGCAGGAGCATCGCTTGAACCAGGAGGTGGAGGTTGCAGTGAGCTTAGACTGTACCACTGCACTCCAGCCTGGGTGACAGAATGAGACTCCAACTCAAAAAAATAAAAAAATAATTAAAATGTGAGGCATATTAGATAGCAATAATTGCCCTAGGAAAAAAATTTACTATCATGCCTCTTTAATTTCCTTTAATTTACAGCAGGGTTTGGCAATCCAGCCCCCTGCCTGACTTTGTAAATAAAGTTTTATGGTAACACAGCCACTCCCATTTGTTTATGTATTGTCTGGGTTGCAGAATTGAGTTTGTGTGGCCTACATAACCTAAACTATTGTTTATTTATACATTTTTGAGACAGAGTCTTGCTTTTTCTCCCAGGCTGGAGTGTAGTGTTGCGATCTCGGCTCACTGCAACCTCCATCTCCCAAGCGATTCTCCTGCCTCAGACTCCCAGAGTAGCTGGGACTACAGGTGTACACTACTACTCCCAGCTAATTTTTGTAGTTTTGGTAGAGTCAGGGTTTCGCCGTATTGGCCAGGCTGTTCTTGAATTCCTGACCAAGTGATCCGCCCACCTCGGCCTACCAAAGTGCTGGTATTGTAACCACCCAAGAGGTTCACCTTGCCTGCTACCTAGACAGACCCAATTCATCCAGATGGGAATTGCAGCAGAGGAAGAATAATTCACGCAGAGCCAGCTGTGTGGGAGACCGGAGTTTTATTATTACTCAAATCAGTCCCCATTTGGGGAGCAGAGTTTTTAAGGATAACTTGGTGGGTTAGGGGTGGGAGCCAGTGAGCTACGGGTGCTGAGTGGTCAGAGATGAAATCACAGGCAGTCGGAGCTGTCTTCTTGCGCTCAGTCAGTTCCTGGGTTGTGGGGGGCGCTACAAGAGCAGATGAGCCAGTTTATTGATCTGGGAGGGGCCAGCTGATCCATCAAATGCAGGGTCTGCAAAATATCTCAAGCACTGATCTTAGGTCAGAATCTTGTAGCCTCCAGCTGCATGATTCCTAAGCCATAATTTCTGGTCTTGTCACCAGTGTTAGTCCTACAAAGGCAATCTAGTGCCCAGGCAAGAAGGAGGTCTGCTTTGGGAAAGGGCTATTTGTTTAAACTATAAGCTAAGTTTCTCCCAAAGTGAGTTCAGCCCAGGAATGAACAAGGACAGCTTGGAAGTTAGAAGCAAGATGGAGTCAGTCAAGTTAGGTCTCTTTCACTGTGTCAGTCATAATTTTGCAAAGGCAGTTTCAGGGTTACAGGCATGAGCCACCATGCCCCGGCCTCAAAATCTAAAATATTTACTCTCTGCCCCTTTACAGGAAGAGTTTGCTGACCCTGCTTTAGAATAGTATCCCTGCCCTTGTTTTTTATGACATCGACATTGGAGCCAGTTATCTGATTGATTCCTGATTGCTTCCCCTGATTGGATTTGCGTTCCACAGACTCAGGTGCCTCCTAAGGACATCAAGGACATTGCCTCAGGGGGGTCCTGAGGTCTGTTTGTTCCGTCATTTGTGATGGTAATTTGGGTCCTTGGTGAAGGTAACCCTGTCGAGAACCTTTCCTTTTCCTCTTAGTAATGAATAAGCAGTAGATTTGTTTAGAAGGTAGAGCCGGCAGGATTTCCTGTGGATTGGGTGTGAGACAGCTGGCTGGAGGAGGGGCAGGTTGGGCGGGAAGATCTGGAGCTCAGTCAGGGACAGGTGGAGCTGGAGATGCTCCCAGATATTGCGATGCACTGGCTTCTTGCATTTACACCTTTTAATTACATTATTATTGTCTTCACACTGCTAATTGCCCTTTGCTCTGGCCCCCAGCCATGGCGATTGGAATTTCCCAGGGTGCACTGGCGGCCCTGCATTCTCTCACACCAGGCGTCCTGAGCTGACCAATAAATCCAGTATCTGTCTGTACCTTTGGCTGAGATGCTTTTGACTCAGCAGGCTGGGCCCAGCTGTCTCACAGGAGAGGCTGGAGCGGTAGCTGTGGCTGCCCGAGGAAAGAACAGTACATGCTAGAAGCATAAATCATCGATGATGCACCATGCTGGGGAGGCAAAGATCTTTTTAAACACAGAATTCCTTTGTTTAAATTATTTTAACCCAAGAGGAAAGGAGGTAGGTGATTTGAGGCAGGTTGAGCCCACGCCTGCAAAGTGCACTTTTGGCGCTTCCAGGGAGGCCGAGATGTCTCTGGGCAGTGGGAAAATACCAGCTCATCTCTGCTTATTCCTTTGGCATGTGCTGGTCCTTTTTCTGGTTTACCACACACGATAGGGAGTAGAGTGACTGGTTCCCTAAAGATGTCCACATCGTAATCCCAAGAACCTGTTGAATATGTTACCATGCACAGCAAAGGTGACTTTGCAGCTATGATGAAGTGAAGGATTTGGGGATGGGGAGGCGATCTTGAATGAAGCAGGTCAGGTCAATGTGATCACAGGGGGCCTAATAAGGGAATGAGGGAGGCAGGAGAGGGAATGATTTGAAGATGCTGCCCCCCTAGCCTTGAAGATGGAGGAAGGGGAGGCATGAGCCAAGGAATTCGGGCAGCCTCTGGAAGCTGAAAAAGCCGAGGAGATGGATTCTCCACTGGAGACTCCAGAAAGTTACACAGCCCTGCCAACACCTTGAGATTAGCCTAGTAAAAGCCATTTTGGACCCCCCTTTGAGACAGAGTTTCACTCTTGTTGCTCAGGCTAGAGTGCAATGGCACGATCTCAGCTCACTGCAACCTCTGCTTCCCAGGTTCAAGTGATTTTCCTGCCTCAGCCTCCTGAGCAGCTGGGATTACAGGCGCCTGCCACTTTGCCTGGCTAATTTTGTATATTTTTAGTAGAGCCAGGGTTTCACCATGTTGACCAGGCTCGTCTTGAAGTCCTTGAACTCCTTGACCTCAGATGATCCACAGGCCTCCCAAAGTGCTGGGATTATGGGCGTGAGCCACCATGTCTGGCTTCTTTTTTTTTTTTTTTTTTGAGATGGGGGTCTAATACAGTTGCCCAGTCAGGAGTACAGTGGCATGATCTCAGCTTCCTGAAATCTCTGTCTCCTGGGTTCAAACGATTCTCCTGCCTCAGTCTCCTGAGTAGTTGGGAGATTACAGGCGCATGTCACCACTCCTGGCTAATTTTTGTATTTTCAGTAGAGTCAGGGTTTCACTGTGTTGGCCAGGCTGGTCTTGAACTCCTGACCTCAGGAGACCCACCCACCTCAGCTTCCCAAAGTGCTGGGATTACAGGTCTAAGCCACTGCGCCTGGCCCCCATTTCAGACTTCTGACTTCTGGAAATGTAAAATAATAAGTTTGGGGCAGGTACAGTGGCTCATTCCTGTCATCCATCACTTTAGAAGGCTGAGGCAGGACGATCACTTGAACCCAGGAGTTCAAGACCAGCCTGGGCAACAAAGCCAGACCTTGTCTCTACTAAAAACAAAGAACAATTAATGACGTTTGGTGATGAATGTCTGTAGTTTCAGCCACTCAGGCAGCCGAAGCAGGATTGCTTGAGCCCAGGAGAATGAGGCTGCAGTGAGCTGTGACAGTACCACTGCACTCTGGCCTGGGTGACAGAGCAAGACCCTGTCTCAAATAGTAATAATAATTAATTTGTGTTGTTTCAAGCCACCGCATTTGTGGCAGTTTGTTGTAGTGGCCGTGGGAAATGGATACACCATGATCATTCATTCAGGTTGCTGAGGTCATTTTTTCAGAAGTGCTTTGTGGCCATTCTTAGGAATTAGGCCGTGGACTTTGTTTCTTTCTTTTTTTTTTTTTTTCTACATAGCCATCTGATCCAAAACTTGGTGGCTTCACACAGTAACTCTTAGCCAGGTGCAATGGATCACTTCAGGCCAGGAGTTCGAGACCAGCCTGGGCAACATGGCAAAACCCCTTTTCTACTAAAAACACAAAAAATTTGGCAGGTGCCTGTGTTCCCAGCTACTCGGGAGGCTGAGGGAGGAGAATCACTTGAACCCAAGAGAGGCAGACATTGAAGTGAACTGAGATGATGCCACTGCACTCTAGCCTGGGCAACAGAGCAAGACCCTGTCTCAAAAAGACAAACAAAAAACCCAGTCACTCTTAGCTTCTGTTACCTCTGTGGCTTGCCTGGGCTCAGCTGGACAGTTCTTTTGCCGGGTGCTGCTTGGCGGGCTCTTATCCAGGTGCAGGTGGAGGTGGCTGGGCTTGAGTCATCTGGAACTGGCACTGGGATTGGGGTATTGGTTCCCTCTCGGTGTAGTCTCTGGGCCTCTCTTCTCCAGGTGGTCTCTTCTACAGGGTAGCTGAATATCTCATAAGGTTTCTCAGGACTCCCCAAAAGCCAGATTTTCATACGGGAGGAAGCAGGAGCTGCAGGTTACTTAAGGGCAAGGCCTGGAACCTTCGGGCATCATTTCCGCCACCCTCTATTGATCACAGCAGCCCCAGGCACAGACTACAGTGAGTGTGGGAAAGGACTGCACAGGGTGTGATACGGTGGGGGGGGGGTCCCCGACAGCAGTCTGCCACAGAGTAGGCACTCTTGGCCTCGGACCTTGGCACTGCCACTTATTAGCCATGTGACTTCGAGCAGGGAGCTTGACCTCTCTGAGCCTCCATTTCCATCTTTATCAAATGGGGTAATAATAGAACTTAGCTCCTAGGAGTCTTGTGGGGATGCATCAGGACAGTGGATAGGAGAGCCCTGGCCCAGGACATACCTAACTGGTTGCTAGTACAGGCTGGGAATATACATGAAATCCTTTTTTTTTTTTTTTTTTTGAGACAGAGTCTAACTCTGTTGCCCAGGCTGGAGCGCAGTGGCACGATCTCGACTCATTGCAGCCTTCACCTCCCAGGTTCAAGTGATTCTCCTTCCTCAGCCTCCTGAGTAGCTGGGATTACAGGCACCTGCCACCACACACAGCTAATTTTTGTATGTTTAGTAGAGATGGGTTTCACCACATTGGCCAAGCTGGTCCTGAAGTCCTGACCTCAGGTGATTTGCCTTCTTCGGCCTCCGAAGGTGCTGGGATATAGGCATGAGCCACAGTACCTACCTATGTTTTATTTATTTTTTTTGATACGGAGTCTCACTCTTTCACCCAGGCTGGAGTACAGTGGTGCGATCTTGGCTCACTGCAACTTCTGCCTCCTGGTTTCAAGCAGTTCTCCTGCCTCAGCCTTCCAAGTAGCTGGGATTACAGGCGCACACCACCATGCCTGGCTAATTTTTTGTATTTTTAGTAGAGATGGGGTTTCACCATGCTGGCCAGGCTGGTCTTGAGCTCCTGACCTGGTGATCTGCCCACTGTGGCCTCCCAAAGTACTGGGATTACAGGGGTGAGCCACTGCGTCCAGCGCATGTTTTTTTTTTTATTAACAATTTTTTTTTTTGAGGCAGAGTTTTGCTCTTGTTGCCCAGGCTGGAGTGCAATGGTACCGTCTCAGCTCACTTCAGTCTCCACCTCCCAGGTTCAGGTGATTCTTCTGTCTCAGCCTCCCAAGTAGCTGGGATTACAGGCATGTGCCACCATGCCTGACTAATTTTTATATTTGTAGAAGAGACTGGGTTTCACCATGTTGGCCAGACCGGTCTCGAACTCCTGACCTTGTGATCCGCCTGCCTCAGCCTCCCAAAGTACTGGGATTACAGGTGTCAGGCACTGCTCCTGCTGGCTTTGACATTCTTTGTGGCTGTCACAGCTGGCAAAGACGTAACTAAGGCACGCAGACTCAGATGGAGGAAGTATGTCACTGGCTGCATTTAATCTCACTGCTCCTTTTTTAGTTCCACCCTTTATTATGCCGAGGCATTTGCTGGAATTTGCTCATGCGCTCATGGCTCAATCTTCTGGCCGATTTCTGAACAGGCCTCTTTTTCAGAAGGCCCTGCACAGAGGGCTGGCTGAGTTGCAACCTGAGTGCATCCCAGGGAATCTACTTGCCCTGGCCTCAAGCAATATGCCAAGTGGACAGGAGAGGGCACCGGTGTCAGCCTGGGGATGGCACCTGCCTGTGAAAGTGCCAGAGGTCATCTGTGTCACTGACCCTGGTGTAGCTCTGTATCAATTTATGCTCATCTGTAATTAATTGAAAACCCAGCCAGTAAATGTCAATCAGTCCTTAAATCAAAAGGGTGTTTTTTGCTGGCTTTTTAGTAAGCCCTGAGGAAGGCCTCTTCGTGGTTGGTGTGGTGGCTCAGTGGTGTCATTGGGAACCTGAGGTCTGTCTCTGCCATGTTGATGCTCAGGCAGTCCGCATTGCCTCAGTAGGGCTGCTGCGGCTCCTGCCATCGTGCCTTTATGCTTCATAAGGGAGGAAGTCTGTGTGTGTGTATGAAGGGGCAGGTGGCCAGCTAAGTGAGGGGAACATCTTAAGGAGGGAAATCCTTTTTCAGAGGCCCCCAGGAAACTTCCCTCACTGCCAGCTTACCACAGCCAGGTCACCTCCCATCCCTTGGTGTATGAGAGGTCTCGGTGGAGAGTATCGTCTTCTAAACTGTAAGGGAGGCAGGGAGGATAGAATTAGAAAGACTAACATTACAGATAATAATATAAAGTGGCTCTGGTAATCAGGAGCACTAAAGCTGGTCTGAAGTCTTTTTTCTTTTCTTGTTTGTTTTTTTGTTTTGAGATGGATTCTTACTCCATGCAGGCTGGAGTGCAGTGGCGCGATCTCAGCTCACTACAACCTCCGCCTCCTGGGTTCAAGTGATTCTCCTGCCTCAGCCTCCTGAGTAGCTGGGATTACAGACATACGCCACCACACCTGGCTAATTTTTGTATTTTTAGTAGAGGGGGTTTCACCATGTCGGCGAGGCAGGTCTTGAACTCCTGACTTCAAGTGATCCACCTGCCTTGCCCACCCAAAGTTCTGGGGTTACAGGTGTAAGCCACTGTGCTCGGCCTCAGTCTCTCTGTTAACTGCTTCCTCTGAGCCTTAGAAACTCCAGAGTGTCCTCTATACCAAGTTGAGTTGGTCTCTCCAGGCCTGGAGGAGAGTAGAGGTGGGGATCATTTTCTGGGGTGTGGCTGTGCTTCAGTCCATTAGGAGGCTGAGTAATTCATTAACTCAACAGATCTTTATTTAGTCCCTGCCGTGTGCCAGGAACTGTTCTAAGAGGCATGACTCAGTAGTCAACAGAACAAAGATCCCTGTTCTCATGAGGCACATTTGAGGGTATTCGTTACTTGCCTAGTGATGCCAGGGTACACAGAGGTGCTTCATCCCGGATTTCCTGCCAAATTCCCAGGCTGGATCCAGCGACCCACCCTGCATCACATCCCCATCCCAGCATAGTCTCTGTAGCCAGGGAATGCAGTGCCCCAATTGGCCAGGCTCAGGAGTGCAGTTACCTTCTTCTGAATCCCTTGAACCAAAATTTGGGGAGATAGGATCCCCCAAGATGCTGGGCAGATGGAACCAGTGTTGCTGCAGTCTCAGGTTGCTGTAACAGAAAGATCAAGCCAGGTCTCTGGGAGGAAGCACTACCCAGCTATGATGGCCCATACAGTTCTGTTAACTCTTGCAGCACCTTTAGAGCAAAGTCAAAACTGGCTGGATTGGGTGGGGCACGATGGCTCAACCCTGTCATTCCAGCACTTTGGGAGGCTGAATCGGGGGGGATCACCTAAGGTCAGGTGTTCAAGACCAGGCCTGGCCAACATGGTGAAACCTCATCTCTACTAAAAATACAAAATTTAGCCAGGTGTGGTGGTGCCTGCCTGTAATCCCAGCTATTTGGGAGGCCGAGGCAGGAGGATCACTTGAAACCAGGAGGCAGAGGTTGCAGTGAGCCGAGATCGCACCACTGCAGTCCAGCCTGGGTGACAGAGCAAGACTCCATCTCAAAAAACAAACAAACAAATAAATAAACAGGCAGGATTGGCAGGTGCAGTGGTTGACCCCTGTAATCCCAGCATTTTGGGAGGCTGAAACTGGAGGACCACTTGACCTCCAGAGGCTGAGGTTGTAGTGAGCTGAGATCACACCACTTCCCTGCAGCTTGGGTGACAGAGTTGAGACCATGTCTCAGAATCATCATCATCATCATCATCTGGCTGGATCACATCTGGGGAAGAGCAACCAGGGCAGAGACTGGCTTGAAGCTATGTTTACCCTGAATAATAATATCTTGACTGATAATAACAGCTTTCACTTAACATGCTTTCCATTATCTCAGCAAATGATCTTAACTGCCTTATTAGCGAGTTTATGACCATCCTGGTTTTTGTTTTGTCTTTTTAATTTTTTTTAGAGACAGGGTTTCACCATGTTGGCCAGACTGTTCTCGAACTTCTGACCTCAGGTGATCCGCCTGCCTCGGCCTCCCAAAGTGCTGGGATTACAGGCGTGAGCCACCGATCCCCCCTCTGACCATCCTGGTTTTATCCCCACCCCTCCACCCTGGGCCAGGCAGGGTGGCTCATACCTGTAATCCTAGCACTTTGGAAGGCCTAGGCAAGTTGATTGCCTGAGCTCAGCAGTTTACCACCAGCCTAAAAAATTGGCTGGGCAGGGCGGAGTGTGCCTGTAATCCCAGCTACTTGGGAGGCTGAGGCAGGAGAATTGCTTGAACCTCGGAGGCAGAGGTTACAGTGAGCCAAGATCACGACACTGCACTTTAGCCTGGGCAACAGAGCAAAACTTTGTCTCAGAAAAAAAAAAAAGAAGTCACATCCCCACTGGCTCCCAAACTCCTCCTCTTATGTTTAATTATTAGCCCCTGATTATTCTGGTATATTCTTTGTTGAGACCTATACAATGCAGTGTTCAGATCTAAAGGCTACAGTTCAGTGAGTATTGGTAAATGTACATACCCATGTAACTATGACCCAAGATATAAAACATAGTCATCTAGAAAGTTCCCTGCCCTGTCTCCCTGTCTGATTTCTCTGCTTATTGGTTAGTTCTGCCTGTTGTTCAACTTTATGTAAATGGAATCATACACTATGAATTTTATGTTTAGCTTTTGTTCATTTGAAACTTTTTATTTTTGAGATTAAGTCTCACTCTTTCACCCAGGCTGAGGCGCAGTGATGCAATCTCGGCTCACTGCAACCTCCGCCTCCCAGGATCAAGCAATTCTCCCGCCTCTGCCTCCTGAGTAGCTGGGATTACAGGCACATGCCACCATGCCCGGCTAATTTTTTGTAGTTTTAGTAGAGAGACAGGGTTTCACTATGTAGGCCAGGCTGGTCTTGAAGTCCTGATCTCAGGTGATCCACCTGTCTTGGCCTCCCAAAGTGCTAAGATTACAGGCCTGAGCCACCGCGCCTGTCTGTTTGACACTTTTGAGATACTTGTGGCTGCATGTGTCAATAGTTTATTCCTTCTTCCTCCTCCTCCTCCTCCTCATTCTTCTTCTTTCTTATTGACAGGGTCTCCCTCTGTCATCCAGGCTGCAGGGCAGTGGCACAAACACAGCTCACTGCAGCCTCAACCTCCTGGGCTCAAGCGATCCTTCTACCTCAGCCTCCTGAGCAGCTGGGCTCATAGGCGCCTGCCACCATGCTCAGCTCAAGTGATCCTCCCCACCTTGGCCTCCCAAAGTGCTGGGATACAAGTGTGAGCCACCGGAGCTAGCCAGTTTATTTCATTTATTACTGTTTTTTTTTTTTCTTTTTTTTTGAGAGGGAGTCTCGCTGTGTCTCCCAGGCTGGAGTGCAGTGGCTCTGTCTTGGTTCACTGCAACCTCTGCCTTCCGAGTCCCAGTTTAGCAATTCTCTCACCTCAGCGTCCGGAGTAGCTGGGACTACAGGTGCGTACCACCAAGCCCAGCTACTTTTTGTATTTTTAGTAGAGACAGGGTTTCACCATATTGGCCAGGCTGGTCTTGAACTCCTGATCTCGTGACCCACCCGCCTCGGCCTCCTGAAGTGCTGGGATTACAGGTGTGAGCCTTTGTGCCCGGCTGACATCAATTATATGATGCATGTTGTTTCCGCCAGTGGTATACTAATAGCAATTGCATGATAATTCAATCCAAGAGAAAAATTTTAACTCAAATAACAAAGGATTAAATTTTTAATTTTAATTTATAGATATATTTTTGTTTCAGACACATATGATAGGACATTTGAGCATAAGAGTCACATTAGGATAAAACTTTATAGAGAAAGTAAAATGTAGGTAGAACTTCAAAGGCAGCAAGGAACAATGCAAACTCTTAAAAAAGAGCTGGTTGGTGTATTTTTAAATGGCTTTGGAGGGAGACAGAGGAGCAGGGGTCTGGGAGCCACTGGGATGTCTTTGACCCAGATCTTTCCCATCCCTATCACCCCAGCAGGCTGGGGCTCACGGCTGGCCAGGCCCCCTATCTAGACCTTAGTGTCAGGTGTGGTTTTAACCCCAGCAGCACCAGGCAGGGTCACTGGAGTTGAAGGGCAAGGCTGAGTGGGCTCTTGACGTCTGCATTGCCCACCAGCCCCATGCCAGAGGAACTGGCTTGATTTCAATGTGACACTCGCTCCCTGGGCTGTTCCCAGAGTCCTCCTCGTTCACCCCTCAGTCAAGGAGGGGTCCTGGGCTTAACCCCACTCTCAGAGTCACCCGGCATGTGTGGTCCTAGTCTCTAGTTCTTTCTGCTTCTTGCCACCGCCCTTTCCCCTGCCCTCTTCCCATGGGTGCCTAGGTCTCAGCCTCCCTGCTGGCTAACTTACCTCTTGGCCATCTGCTCCCACCTCAGTTTGAGGCTTGCACCGAATCCCTCCCCTTTGGTCTACTCCCCCAACCCCCTTTTTTTGTGGCTTCTGCTATCATTCCATACATGACTGCTATTTTACTTGGGCTTGAGGAGGGAGCAGAGGTATAGGCTTAACCAGGAATCCTGGGGCCAAGATGGCTTGTTTGATTTTTTTGAAAAAAGTTTTAATTATCTGTTTTGGCCAGGCACAGTGGCACACACTGGTAATCCCAGCACTTTGGGAGGCCAAAGCAGGCAGATTGCTTGAGCTCAGGAGTTCAAGAGCAGCCTAGCAACATGGCAAAACCTCATCTCTATTAAAGAAAAAAAAAAGCCGTGGTCATTTTGGCTGGACACAGAGGCTCATGCCTGTAATCCCAGCACTTTGGGAGGCTGAGGCTGGAGGATCATCTGAGGTCAGGAGTTCAAGACCAACCTGGTTAACATGGTTAAACCCCATTTCTACTAAAAATATAAAAAATTAGCCAGGTGTGGTCATGCGCTCCTGTAATCCCAGCTACTCAGAAGGCTAAGGCAGGAGAATTGCTTGAACTTGGGAGGTAGAGATTGCAGTGAGCCAAGAACACGCCCTTGCACTCCAGCCTGGGCAACAGAGCAAGACTCTGTCTCAAAAAAATATAAATAAATAATTGGCCAGACACAGTGGCTCATGCCTGTAATCCCACGTAATCCCAGCACTTTGGAAGGCGGAGGTGGGTGGATCACCTGAGGTCAGAAGATCAAGACCAGCTTGGCCAACATGACAAAACCTTCTCTCTACTAAAAATACAAAAATTAGCCAGGTATGTACCCGTAATCCCAGCTACTCGGGAGGCTGAGGCAGGAGAATCACTTGAACCTGGGAGGTGGAGGTTGCAGTGAGCCAAGATTGCGCCACTGCACTCCAGCCTGGGCAACAAGGGTAAGACTCCGTCTTGAAAAAAAAACCAAACCAAAACAAATTACACACACACACACACACACACACACACACACACACTCTCTCTCTCTCTCTCTCTCTCTCTCTCTCTCTCTCTCTCTCTCTCTCTCTCACACTAGCCAGGCATTCTGGTTCTCACCTGTAGTCTCAGCTACTTGGGAGGTTGAGGCAGGAGGATTGCTTGATTCCTGGGATTCAAGGCTACAGTGAGCCATGATCTTGCCACTGTACTCCAGTCTGGGTGACAGAGTGAAACCCCGTCTCAAAACAAAAACAAGACTTTCTTACTCTCTTTCAAGTGCTGACAGAAATGCTGGGATTTATGAGATTATGGATAGTGTCGTAGGGTCTCTCCTGGCTTTTTAATTGTTATCATGAACTATGCTGCAGGATTAAAGAGCCCAACAAGACCTTTCGCACCTGGACAGGTGAACCTGGCGTGAATTCCCAGAAGCAGAATGACTGACTCCAGGGTGTGCATGGATTTACACTTGTACCAGCAAATGGGTGAGAAGGTCCATTTCCTCAGTCTAGCCACCTGGGGGCTGTTTCTGTTTTCATTTCTCTACTTTGAACTAATTTTAGACTCACAGAGAAGTTACAATAATAGTACAGAGAGTTCCTACATACCTTTCACTCAGAGTCCCCAGATGATAACATTTTATATAACCACAACGCAGTGAGACGACCCAGGAAATTAACACTGCTGTTATGCCATTAACTAGCCTGCAGGCCTTATTCCCATCTCAGCAGTGTTTCCACCGGTGTCCTTTTCTGCCTGTTCCAGGATCTCCGGAAACCCACCTTCATTTAGGTGTAATTTTTTTTTAAGAAGGAGTCTGGCTCTTGTTGTCCAGGCTGGAGTGCAGTGGCATGATCATGGCTTACTGTAGCCTCCGCCTCCTAGATTCAAGTGATTCTCCTGCCTTAGCCTCCTGAGTAGCTGGGATTATAGGCACCTACCAGCTACCACGCCCAACTAATTTTTGTATTTAGTAGGGACAGGGTTTCACCATGTTGGTCAGTCTGGTCTTGAGCTCCTGACCTTGTGATCTGCCTGCCTCGGCCTCCCAAAGTGCTGGGATTACAGGTGTGAGCCACTGCGCCTGGCCTCATTTATTTTATTTATTTATTTGAGACTCAGTCTCACTCTGTCACCCAGGCTGGGCAGTGGCACAATCTCGGCTCACTGCAACCTCCGCCTCCCAGGTTCAAGCAGTTCTGCCCCAGCCTCCCAAGTAGCTGGGATTACAGGCATGCGCCACCACGTTCGCCTAATTTTTTATTTTTAGTAGAGACAGGGTTTTTTTTTTTTTTTTTTTTGAGACGGAGTTTCACTCTTGTTACCCAGGCTGGAGTGCAATGGCGCGATCTCAGCTCACCGCAACCTCCGCCTCCTGGGTTCAGGCAATTCTCCTGCCTCAGCCTCCTGAGTAGCTGGGATTACAGGCACACGCCACCGTGTGCCTGTAATTTTTTGTATTTTTAGTAGAGACGGGGTTTCACCTTGTTGACCAGGATGGTCTCGATCTCTTGACCTTGTGATCCATCTGCCTCGGCCTCCCAAAGTGCTGGGATTACAGGCGTGAGCCACCGCGCCCGGCCTAGAGACAGGGTTTTGCCATGTTGGCCAGGCTGGTCTCCAACTCCTGACCTCAAGTGATCCACTTGCCTCAGCCTCTTTAAGTGCTGGGATTATAGGTGTGACCCACCAGACCTGGCCTTAATAAAGGAATTCCTAAACATTCCTCATTTGGAAATTTTTTCCTCATCTTTCACTATTTTTTCCCTATCTTTTATGCTCAGTTGACTACCTAGTGTGGAAGATAAGGATTTAATGTTTTTCCTCTCCCTCTCCCATATTAAATACCTGTCACTCCTCACTAGTGAACAGTTCCAGTTACCGGTTCCTCGGGACTTAGCCTCTCAGTAGCCAGCATGTCCAGGATGGCCCTCTTGCCATCCTGGGCTCCAGCAGTCGCTGCTGTGTCCTTATGACAACTCTTCACCGTCACTCCCGGTAGAGTAGTGGCCCTTATGAGGAATCCCTGCAGCCATCAGGTGCAGGCATGTTCCCAATAGTGGGGAGAGGCGCTTTCTCCTGTCTTATTTGTCCATAGACCCCCGAGGCCCCGGTCCCCCACTATGGAGGAGACGTCCTAGCAGCCCATTTCCTGAGGAATGGGTTGCATTCCAGCCACCTGCGGTTTCATGCTCAGAAAAATGCTTGAACAATAGTTAACTGCAGCCAAGTACGTCCCTTTACTTGACTCCGTGGGTTAAGATATCCCTCTTTTCCCCTGGAAATCTCCTCCCTGGGCCTGGTCAGCCACTGTGTTGTAACCTAGAATGTCTGGAGCTCCAGGGCTGAGCGAGATCTGAGCCCAGGAGTTTGGGTCCTGAAGTTCTGAGTGGCCCCTGGAAGTGCATGTGATAGTCGAGTGAGAAGAGGGCTTGGGAGATGGTGCCCTGAGAAATCCCAGCCACTGAGGCCAAGGAAAGGGTCTGTAGCAGAGACGGATGGATGGAGGGGCACCTGGAGCCTAGAGACGCTCACGTCTCTGGGAGGAGGGGTGATGCCACATTATCTTGAGGGGACAGATAACCCCAAAAACATCAGGAGAGAGAGAGAAAGGGGATGGGGGAGCCAGGGACAGGGAGCCATACCCAGTGTCCATGGGGACCTCCACAGATCAGCTTTTTCACTGAGGGCCTGCTCTGTGCCTGATTTTGGGGGGGACAGTGCAGTGACTGAGTTAGCCTCAGTCCCTGCCCACATGGGCCTCATAGTTCAGTTGGAGAGACAGACTTGTCACCATGCAGTGACGATTCAGAGCAGTCAGAGCTTGGATAGAGGAGCCTAGAGGTCTGGAGGTCAGGTAAGGCTTCCTGGGGTGCGGACATCTGAGTTAGGATTCTCTGGTATGGAAGACAGATGAAAGGGAATGAGTCTGGGGGAAGAGAGTCGGGGAGGAGGTGGAAAACGGTTCTCTGTAACCCAGGAGTCGATTCAGACCAGTGGTGGGATGTACTTCCAGGAATAAAATTCCTAACAGGAAGCAGGAAGAGGACATTAGGTTAACATTTATAAACTAAGCATTTTGTCACTTACTCTGTCATTGCCATTCTCCCAGTCCTGCCAGTTGAGTATTTTGACCCCCAATTCTGATGAGGAAACACCAAGGCTCAGCTTGCATATCCAGAAAGTGACAGAACCAGGATTTGAGTCCAGGTTGCCATTTACTAAGTCCTTGCTTAATAGTCCTTGCTGCTATTTATTAAGGCTGGCCTCATGTTAAGCCCAGGGAGCTTTGAGAACCTTGAGAATGTATCTGACCCAGCCTGTGGTTCAGGGAGGGCTTCTTGGAGGAAGGGACAGTCCAGCTGAGATTTAAAAGATGAATTGGTATCTTCAAGGGTTTAAAAAAAAAAGGATGAATTGGGAGCTGGGCGTGGTGGCTCACACCTGTAAGCCCAGCATTTTGGGAGGCTGAGGCGGGTGGATCATGAGGTCAGAGGTTTGAGACCAGCCTGACCAATATGGTGAAATCCTGTCTCTACTTAAAAATCCAAAAATTAGCCGGGTGTTGTGGCACACACCTGTAATCCCAGCTCCTTGGGAGGCTGAGGCAGGAGAATCTCTTGAACCTGGGAGGCAGAGGCTTCAGTAAACCAAGAGTGCGCCATTGCACTCCAGTCTGGGCGGCAGAGTGAGACTCTGTCCCCCTCCAAAAAAAAAGAGAAAAGAAAAGACATGGAAAAAGACAGAAAAAGAGGAATGGAGGGGGCCAGGCGTGGTGGTTCACGCCTGTAATCCCAGCACTTTGGGAGACTGAAGTGGGTGGATCACCTGAGGACAGGAGTTCAAGACCAGCCTGGCCAACATGGTGAAAACCCATCTCTACTAAAAATACAAAAAAATAGCCGGTTGTGGCAGACGCCTGTAATCCCAGCTACTCGGGAGCCTGAAGCAGGAGAATCACTTGAACCTGGGAGGTAGAGGTTTCAGTGAGCTGAGATTGTGCCCTAGGCAAAAATGTGACATGGTATTAGCCTAGGTATGAAATGCAAGAGTGAGCAAAACAGCCCTAGGCCCACCCAATTGCAGAGCTTATGGTCCAGTAGAGGAGACAAAACTGTCACCATTGACACCCAGGATTGGTCAGGTCTGGGATATAGGAGCCCAAGGGACTGAAAGAGCCCAGGGGGGCACCTGACCCAGTGTCAGCACCTGACCCAGCGTGGGCAAGTCCAGGAGAGCTTCCTGAAGGAGACAGCCAAGCTGCATCTGTGGAGGACAAGTAGGAATTAGCAGATACGTAGGAGAGAAAAATCAAAATCAAAAGATGTTTTTCTGAAAAGATTAATACTAATCAAGGGGGGAAAAAAGAAAGAAAACACAAATTTTTATCAAAAGCAATGAAAAATGAGACATTAATACAGTTCCTAACTATAGGAGAGCCGGAGGATATTAGGAGCGACTTAAGCCAATGTGTTTGGTAACATAGTCCGGGCACCGTGGCTCACGCCTGTTACCCCAGCACTTTGGGAGGCTGAAGCAGGTGGGTCATTTGAAGTCAGGACTTTGAGACCAGCCTGGCCAACATGGTGAAACCCCACCTCTACTAAAAATACAAAAAAAAAAAAAAAAATTAGCCGGGCATGGTGGCAGGTACCTGTAGTCCCAACTAATCGGGAGGCTGAGGTAAGAGAATTGCTTGAACACAGGAGGTGGAGGTTGCAGTGAGCCAAGGTCACCCCACTGCACTCCAGCCTGGACAACAGAGCGAGTCTCTATCTCAAAAAATAAAAATAAAAATTGGCAACATAGAGAAAACAGTTTCCTTGGAAAACACAATTTAGCAATATTGACATGAGAAGAAACAAAATCTGATTAATTGTATCTGTTAGAGATGTTGAATGCACCTTCCCGTGAAGAAAACTGCAGGTCCAAGGCTGGTGCAGTGGCTCACACTCGTAATTCCAAGTTTGGGAGACTGAGGTTGCAGAATCTCTGGAGCTTGGGAGTTAGACTGCAGTGAGCCATGATCACGCCCCTGCACTCCAGCCTGGGGGACACAGTGAGACCCTGTCTCAAACAGAAAAGGAAACCTACAGGTTCCGATGCCTTCACTGGTGAATTCTCCAAACATTTAAGAAAGAAAAACACTGTCCAGGTGCGGAGGCTCACGCCTGTAAGCCCAGCACTTTGGGAGGCTAAGGCGGGCACACCACCTGAGGTCAGGAGTTCGATATCAGCCTGGTGAAATATGGTGAAACCCTGTCTCTACTAAAAATACAAAAATTAGCTGGGCATGGTGGCATGCGCCTGTAATCCCAGCTACTTGGGAGGCTGAGTCTGGAGGATTGCTTGAACCTAGGAGGCAGAGGTTGCAGTGAGCCAAGATCGTGCCTCTGCACTCCAGCCTTGGCGACAGAGCGAGACTTTGTCTTGGAAAACAAAAACAAAAACAGAACATACAGTAAAAACTGCTTGCAAATCCCCTGTAGAAATGGGGGTGGGTGGAAGGGCAGGCCACATGGGGACAGAGCACTCACCTTTCATAGAGGGTTGGATTATGAGTAGTAACGATGGTATCGATCTGGACAAGCCTCCAGTTGAGCAGCTCAGAAATGAGTGAGGGATGCTTACTGTGAGATGTCCAGGAGATGGCGCTAGGGGAAAACAGGCTGGTGAGGGCAGTAGTTGAGGGTTCTTCTGAGGAGGGGACTGTGACTTTACATTTTATAGTTTGAGCACTTTGTTTTCTTGCAGTGTGTTACTTTTATTTGCGGGGGGGTGGGGGTGGCGGGTGGTGTTGGGGGGAAATGGTAGGCTTGTTCTTTTCTTCTTTTTATTTATTTATTTATTTTAAAGATAGGGTTTCTCCATAATGGCCAGGCTGGTCTTGAACTCCTGACCTCAGGTGATCCACCCACCTCGGCCTCCCAAAGTGCTAGGATTACAGGCGTGAGCCACCGTGCCTGGCTGTTCTTCTTCTTTTTTTTTTTTTTTGTTCTTTGCTTCTAACCAATTCCTTCTGATTGCTGTGTACAGGACAATTGCAGAGGGTGAGGCTGGGGCGAGCATATGGGAAGGAGGCTGGAGGTGGGACCCACTTAAGTGTTAGACTTAGATCTAATGAGCATCATGCGCAGGCCCAGCCTGGCACTGGGAGTGCTGGGGACACAGTGGTGACCATGACAGCCCTGGGCTCCGCCCTTGTGAGGCTTGCAGGCCAGCGAGGGAGACCGATGGCAGACAAGTAACTAGATAGCCACCATTCCTGATTGTGACGGGCACTCGGAAGGGGATAGACAGGGTGTATTCCTCCTGTTCTCAAGGTCAGGGAGGGGATGTGGGTCAGAGCTGGGATGGAGCCTGGACCAGGACAGCAGAAGGGAATCTACTGGGAGAGACGTTCAAGATGCAGAATGGACCCGACACGCTGCTGAGAGGCTGTGGGAGGAGGGTAACAGCTGAGATGAGGCCCTGGACTCTAGCGGGGGGACAGGTGGATGTGAGGCCAGGAGCTGGGTTCGGGTTCGAACGCTGAGTGCGAGGGCTCTGGGAGACATCTGGAGGCTGTTGGCGCCCCCAAGTCTGGTGAGTCCTCCAGCTTATCCCGTCCCAGCCCCTCACAGCCATCCCTTCTTCACAGCCCTTCATTCCTACCTGGACCGTGTTTCGTGAACCCCACATCTGACCTCTGGCCCGAGGGAGAATGCCGTCTGCCCCCACTCTGAAAGCCCTCGAACACGTGCCTGTATGCACACACACACCCTCTTTGATTTGATTTCCTGTGCCCTGAGTATGTGCCCACTCCAGTTGGCACACCCAGACCTACCTGCTCGTCCAGATTTCCATGCTTGGTCTACACTGAGACACTTGCAATTGCATGCTGGGACCCTCACCCTGGAAGGCCAGAGGAGCTGGAGCCCTCGCCGCTCACCACTCTCTGACCACCGTGCTAGGTGTCCCTGATGTGAAAGAGGCAGTGACAGTTACGGACCCAGCTCTGGGCTGACCACCAGGGCTGGCATGTGTATTGTCAGGATGCTGTCCTTCCTGTGTTACAGAGGGGGTCGGGGAAGGCTGTCATTGCCCAGGCAGCAGGTGACAGAGCCCTGGGGAGACTCCAGGTTGGCCTGACCCTAAGACTTCAATGTGGGAGGGGTCTCCACAGCCGGGACCTCAGGAACCCACAAGCCCAGGACCTAAGCCACAGTCAGCTCTAGCAGTAACTGTAGCAGCTGACAGTGACTGCCCGGGCTCTGCGCTCCCTGCTCAGGTCTTCCCTCCAGCTCCAGCAGAGCTCCCCAAGGCTTCCTGCCGCCCCACCCCCGTTGAAGATGAAAAATCTGGTAGTGGCTGGGTGCAGGGGCTCTCACCTGTTGTCCAGTACTTTGGGAGGCTGAGGCAGGATGATTGCTTGAGCCCAGGAGTTCAAGACCAGCTTCAGCAACATAGCAAGACCACATCTCTACAAAAGTAAAAAAAGAAAAACAGCCAGGCATGATGGGGCACCTGTAGTTCCAGCTGCTCCAGAGGCTGAGGGGCAGCCTTGCTTGAGTCTAGGTGTTCGAGGTTGCAGCGAACTGTGATGGAGCCACTGCCTTCCATCCCGGACAACAGAGTGAGATCCCATCTGTTACATAAATAAATGTGACACAATATGGCAAGACTCCGTCTCTACCCGCCCCCCACAAAAGTAGCCAGGCGTGGTCTGGTTGCATGTGCCTGTAGTTCCGCTACCTGGGAGGCTGAGGTGGGCAGATGACTTGAGCCTGGGAGGCAGAGGTTGTTGTGAGCCAAGATTGCACCACTGCACTCCAGCCTGGGTGACAGAACCATATCCTGGCTCAGAAAAAAGAAAAGAAAAGAAAAGAAAAAAAATCGTGCCCTCCAGTGTGTTTTCAAGTTGACAGCTGAAACTTTTCTTCATAACCCTAAGTAGTTGTGAAGGATGTCATTTCTGGTTCTGGTGTGTTATGATGTTGACACGTTCAAACAGCTGGTAGACCCTTCCCTTCATATTTATTGCAGTTCACTTACAGTAATAACGATCTGATGTCTACCAATGTCTGGTTTAAAGAAATATATATAAAAGTCTTTATGTATAAAGATCACAGTGGCTCAAGCCTGTGATCCCAGCACTTTGGGAGGATCGCTTGAGCCCAGGAGTTCGAGACCAGCCTGGGCAACATTCTGATACCCTGATATTGATACTGAAGATGTACCGCTAGTCCCAGCTACTCACAGGACTGAATTTGGGAGGATCACTTGAGCCTGGAAGGTCAAGGCTGCCGTGAGCCGTGATTGTGCCACGACACTCCAGCCTGGGTGACAAAGCAAGACCCCATCTCATAATAATAAAAAAGAACAAGGTCTTCTTTTTCAGTCAGAAATTTCAC
>CM052668.1:31965192-31991646 GCA_028533165.1 Leontopithecus rosalia | reverse complement strand
GTGCCCTCGGATGAATATTAATTATTACAGGAGTGAGTCAGGGTACAGCATCCATTCTGCATTGGTTGTAAAGACTCAAGTGCTGAGAATCTTCCTTCATAAAGAAGCAGCTAGGCAAGGAAGGAGTTTTTGTCACAGCAGCACCACTCACCTCTTGAGCTGCCTCCAAGGTATGTGTCCCAAACCTCACTGTGAAGAGCCCCAGCTCTCAGCTCCACCTTCAGGGCTGGTGAAATTCTTGGACTGGAGCCATCAGACTTGCAAAAATGATTGATCACTACGTGTTCACAGGCACTTAGCATCGACTCCCGCCTTAAGCTGCCCTTTCTTTGGAGCCAGGAGCCCCCACACCCTCTCCTTAACTGCAGCCCCAACTCTGCACTTTGGGAAAATAACACGAGAAAGGGGGTTGGTCTTTCTCCTGGGAAGTGGGTGGGGCAACAGTGCCAGGACAGGACTGCTGGGCTGGCGGTGGCTTAGGGGAGGGACACGGGGAGCTAAGCATCTGGCAACGGGACATTTACCTTCCATGAACTTGGCGCTGTGGGAGCTCCTGGTATCCTTCCTGGGGTGTGGCCCCCCAAGTCTGAGGACCTCCCCTCTGGGCAGTGTTCCTCATCCCTGGCTAACTTGCTAGAATCTTCTGGTCTGGGGGCCACAGTGGCTCCGGCCAGTTGTCCTGGCGCTTGCGGAGGCGAGGCCATGAGTTCAAGGCCAACCTGAGCAGCCTTACATGCTCTCATTGATTGACCAAAAAAAAAAAAAGAAAGAATCTTCTGGTCTTTTGAAAGACCCCAGGGTTACCCAAGCTAGGTGACTGCGTTCCCTGGGTGAGAGGGGTGGGGCTTGCGGGGGCACCCAGAGTGCTGCCTGACTCTCTCTTCCCCCGCAGTGTACCACTGGGTGGAGATGCGGACCAAGATGCGTATCATGGGCTTCCGGGGCACGGTCATCAAGCCGCTGAACGAGGAGGCGGCCGCCGAGCTCGGCGCGGAACTGCTGGGCGAAGCCACCATCTTCATCGTGGGCGGTGGCTGCCTGGTGCTGGAGTACTGGCGCCACCAGGCGCAGCAGCGCCACAAGGAGGAGGAGCAGCGCGCCGCCTGGAACGCGCTGCGGGACGAGGTGGGCCACCTGGCGCTGGCGCTCGAAGCGCTGCAGGCGCAGGTGCAGGCGGCGCCGCCACAGGGCGCCCTGGAGGAACTGCGCGCGGAGCTGCAAGAGGTGCGCGCCCAGCTCTGCAACCCCGGCCAGTCCGCGTCCCAGGCAGTGCCTGCGTCCAAGAAATAGGAGCTTGCTGGAGCCTGAATTTGGGTGTGGCTGTATGTACCTAACAGTGGCCTTCTTTCCGCACCACCGCTGCCTGCGCTGGCCCAGTGGAAACCACCAGGATCTTGATGCAACTTGGTACTTGGTTACCCCGGCTGATGAGGGCACTGTTTACCTGCCACTGGGACCAGCAGGCAAAGCGTTGCAACATAGCCCCCTCCATCATCCTTCATCCCTAAGCCCACTCCAAACCAGGACGACCTGCAAGGTCCCAGCCGGCAGGACATCGCAGGCACTCTGGCAAATGAAAAAGTGGAACCTGGGCTTGAGCTGACTTTGATGTATTATTGTTACCCCCACCCCTGGTTACCTGATCAATGTTAACCTTTCCTGGGACACTCCTCCCTTACACTGGAACACCCCCTTCTTTTTGTCAATCGGTACAGACCACTGTAAGGAAATGAAGTGTCTTGCAGTGGCCTTTTCTCCCCGTCACCTTCAACGTCACCTCTTGCTGGGGGATCACTGCTCTCTTCAGGAGAAAAAAGGTGTGGCTGGGAGCTGTGGCTCAGGCCCGTAAACCCAGCACTTTGGGAGGCGGAGGCAGGCAGATCACTTGAGGTCCGGAGTTCAAGACCAGTCTGGCCAGTATGGTGAAAGCCATCTGTATTAAAAATACAAAATTTGGCTGGGCACAGTGGCTCACACCTGTAATTCCAGCACTTTGGGAGGCTGAGGCGTGTGGATCACTTGAGGTCAGGAGTTTGAGACCAGCCTGGCCAACATGATAAAACCCCATCTCTACTAAAAATACAAAAACTAGCCAGGTGTGGTGGCACGTGCCTGTAATCCCAGCTACTCGGGAGGCTGAGGCAGGAGAATTGCTTGAACCTGGGAGGTGGAGGTTGCAGTGAGCCAAGATGGCACCATTGTACTCTAGCCTGGGCAACAGAGCAAAACTCTGTCTCAAAACAAAACTGAAAATTAGCCACGCATGGTGTCAGGTGCCTGTAATCCCAGCTACTTGGGAGGCAGAGGCAGAAGAATTGCTTGAAGCCGGGAGGTGGAGGTTGCAGAGAGCTGAGATCGTGCCATTGTACTCCAGCCTGGGTCACAGAGCCAGACTCTGTCTCCCTGGACTGCAGTCAATCCGTGGAATCACTGTAACTCCTTGAGGCCCCAAGTGAACTATTCCAGCAGAAACCCCTCATCCTTGAGTCTATGGCACAACCCACTGGAATGGCACTGCGGGGGCTTTTCTGGCAATGTCCTCCAACCCCTTTCCATGGTGGAAAAGTTGATCCTAGTTAGGGCTAATCCAGCCTGTCCTTCAGCCTCGGCCTCCTGTTTTCCTGTCCTCAGAGTCCCTGGACCTTGTACTGCATGGCGGGTCCTTTCTTACCTTCCCCACTGTGCTCAGTAGCATTTCTCAGGGCCCCAGTCAAATCCAAGTCCATGGATTCAATATACACATCCTCCATCTTCCATCCGCATCTCGTGATCCGTTTGTTCTTGCCTTCTTTCCTCGAAGCTCTGGACTGATCTGACAGTTCATCTTCATATAGCGGTAACCTCCTGCCTCCACAGTCCCCAGTCCCACTCCCATCCCACTGATTAGGCCAACTGTTGGCCTTAACTCCTTGATTGGTTTCCTGGGGCTGCCATAACAGGTCACCACTGGGTCGTGAACTTGATGGCCTAACAGGAATTTAATTCATGTGGTTCTGGAGTCCCGAAGTCTGAAAACAGGGTGCTGACAGGGACAGCTCCCTCTTCCAGCTCCTGGCGACTCCAGGCCTTCCCTGGCTCTGCCTCCAGCTTCCCACAGCCTTGTCCTTCTTCTCCTTCTTCCGTTTTGTCTCTCATAAGAACACCTGTCATTGCAGCTATGGTCCACCTTAATTTCAGGATGATCCCACCTCAAGACCCTTAACCTGATTACATTGAAAAAAAAAAAAACACCCTTTTTTCAAATAAGCCATCATAATCACAGGTCCTGGGGGTTAGTATGTGGACGTGTCTGTTGGGGGTCCACCATTCAAGCCATTCAGCCCACTACTACTCCCCACCCCAAGAGTATGCTGGCGTCTAGGCGTAGTGGCTCACACCTGTAATCCCAGCACTTTGGGAGACCAAAGCAGGAGGGATCTCTTTGAGCCCACGAGTTGAAGACCAGCCTGGGCAACATAGTGAGACCCCATCTCTACAAAAGTAAAAAATGATTCAGGTGTACTGGTGCATGCCTGTAGTCCCAGCTATTTGGGAGGCTGAGGCAGGAGGATCACTTGAGCCCTGGAGGTTGAGGCTGCAGCAAGCTGTGATCATGCCACTACACTCCAGCCTGGGTGACAGAGTGAGACCCTGTGTCAAAAAAAAGGACTCTGGGACTCCCACCAACCCCGCAGGCCATGTGGCCTTCTAGCTGAGAGCAACAGTCTAGGAACCACGCTTTGCCACTGGGTTTCTCTTCCAGGATGCACCACTGAAGCAGGAGACGGGTGGGCCCCACTAGCCTGCAGTCTGCCCTTCCGACTGTAGCTGTCTCCTAATTAGAGGAGCCACAGGGTGATGAAGGCATCCTGAGTATGTGTCTGAGAACCGTCACATGGATCGCCACAGTGGGTACCGAGCTTATTAAAATTAGGAGGGAAGTGGGGAGGGTTCTGCTGGGGAGAGGCCCAAAAGTCACCCTATGAGCTGGGGAAGCTGAGGCCAAGGGTAAGCAAGGGGACTTGCCAGAGGTGCCACAGCCAATGAGGGGCTGACTGCCCAGGGTGGTGAAGTAGAGGCGGCAGAGGGTCTTGGATTACCCCGGCGGCAGAGTGAGGAGAGAGGCAATGACTGATCGGAGGCTGGGGGGCGGCGATCTCTACACAGGCCCAGGGCATCCCAGAGGTGGCGTTGGCAGTAGGGGACCCTATCCCCTCAGAGCAGCCTGGATCACACCTGAGATTATAGCATTGAGTAAACAGGGTGACCATTCACCTGGGCCTGCTCCCGGGAGGCTGCAGGTGAAAGTGGGAGGGCTGGATTTACCCCACCTCCACCCTCACCTCCCTCCTCTAAGGAGGTAAAAATGGCCTGAACCAAGATCTGCCAGATAGAAAGCCAAGAAGCAGGTTCTGAAACAGCATTTCTTTTCTTTTTTCTTTTCTTTTTTTTTTTTTTTTTTGAAGACAGAATCTAGCTCTGTTGCCCAGGCTGGAGTGCAGTGGCCCGATCTCAGCTCACTGCAGCTTCCACCTACCAGACTCAAGCACTTCTCCTGCTTCAGCCTCCTGAGTAGCTGGGATTACAGGCACATGCCACCAGGCCCAGCTAATTTTTGCATTTTAGTAGAGACCAGGTTTCACCAGGTTGCCCAGACTGGTCTCGAATTCCTGACCTCAGGTGACCCGCCCGCCTTGGCCTTTCAAATGCTGGGATTACAGGCGTTAGCCATCTCATCTGGCCTGAAACAGCGTTTCAGTTCATTCTAGAAGAGGGGGAGAAGCTGGAGCAGAGGGAACTGACCAAGTGGGTCCTGAGTGGGGCTGTGACCCAGGCCGGGTGTGGTGGCTCACGCCTGTCATCCCAACACTCTTAGAGACCGAGGTGGACGGATCACATGAGGTCAGGAGATCAAGAACAGCCTGGCCAACATGGTGAAACCCCATCTCTATAAACATTCAAAAATTAGCTGGGGGTGGTGGCACATGCCTGAATCCCAGCTATTCAGGGAGCTGAGGCATCAGAATCGCTTGAACCCAGGAGGTGGGGTTTGCCGTGAGGGTTGCCATGAGCCAAGATCCTAACCGCTGCAATCCAGCCTGGGTGACAGACTGAGTATCACACACAGAAAGAAAGTGGTGGGAATGTGAAGATGGCAGGAGGAGCCTCACCTTCTGACCCCAGCACCATCCTGACACGGATGGCGTGCTGCTCTCACATCTCACAGACTTCGTGCTCAGCCCCGCCCTCCCCTGACAGGTGGCCAGTCTGTGGGCATCAGGGCCATCTGCTTCCCCCACTGCAGTGTCGGGGGTGGCCAAGGTGTGTGGAAATGGAAAGAACGTACTCTCAAAATGCAAAAGGCCAGAGGGTGGTTCACTGCCCGTGCGTTCTACTAGCTAAAATTCCGTATACCTTGCCATTTGGAGAGAGAGGTTAGAATAAATTTGTAAATGAAACTTATTGTCTTCGAGTTGATGCATTCTTTTTTTTCATATTTAAAAAGTCCTTGGGGCCGGGCGCGGTGGTGTACGCCTGTAATCCCAACACTTTGGGAGGCCAAAGCAGGTGGATCACCTGAGGTCAGGTGTTCAAGACTAGCCTGACCAATATGAAACCCTGTCTCTACTAAAAATACAAAAATTGGCAGGACATAGTGGTGGGCGCCTGTAATCCCAGCTACTCGGGAGGCTGAGGCAGGAGAATTGCTTGAACCCGGGAGGTGGAGGTTGAAGTGAGTGGAGATTAACATGGGCCATTGCACTCCAGATTTGGCAACAGGAAGGAAACTTCATCTCAAAAAAAAAAAAGGCCAGGCTGGGTGGCTCACGCCTGTAATCCCAGCACTTCAGGTGGCTGAGGCCAGCAGATTACTTGAGGAGTTTGAGACCAGCCGGGCCAACATGGTGAAACCCTGTCTCTAGTAAAAATACAAAAATTAGCTGGGGGTAGTGATGCGTGGTGAGCCAAGATTGCACCACTGCACTCCAGCCTCCAGCCTGGGCAACTGAGCAAGACTCTGTCTCAATAAATAAATAAAGTCTATGTCAACCTTAGGAAAAATATCTTTCATTTATTCTTTCATTCAAAAAACTCACTGAGGTGATGCCACACTGGGGCATGGGCCCAGCGTCCTCAGTAGGACGTTGCCCGTGAAAAAAACAGAAAAACTCACTGAGTTACCCACTCTGCCCCACCCTGTGCTGGGGTCTCAGCGGTGACAGAGACAGCCCCAGCCCTGCCCTCACCAGGGCTTACATACAGATGCTCACACACAAATTTCTTTTCCAGTGTTCCCTGCCCCACCCTATAGTTGTTTAGGAAGCACGGGCTGGGCTGAATCCAGACTGCTCCCCTCCGGACTGACTCCAGACTACAGGGTGTAAACAGAAACCCATTCATCCCGGCTCCCAAAACCCTGGGAGGCGCCCTGAGAGCTGTGCCTCTCCCATCTCCTGGCAGGCCGTGCTGTCCCCCTTGGTTTCTCTGTCGGCCAGGCCCTTGCCTGGAGCGGGGCAAGATGGCTGAGAGCCACCCCAGGAGAAAATGGGCCTTAGGTAAGCTCCAGCCTGATCTATTGGCCCACAGAGCCGCTCCTGGGCTGGTCACCGTGTTGCTGAGTGGTGGGCTTGGGTCCCCCAGTGGCAATGGCGTGAGGCTGAAGTCGGTGTGGACAGGGAGAGGGGAGCTGGCATCGGACATGTGCACTGAGTATCAGCTGTGCACCAGGTGCCATTCTAGTAGTTGGGAACAAACAGAGGCCCTCTCTGGAGCTGACATTCTAGCGTCAGACCAACAGTAAAGAAAGAGCTGGCCAGGCACAGTGGCTCACGCCTGTAATCCCAGCATTTTGGGAGGCTGAGGCCAGCAGATCACGAGGTTAAGAGATTGAGACCATCCTGGCCAACTTGGTGAAACCCCGTCTCTACTAGAAATACAAAAATTAGCTGGATGTGGTGGTGGGCACCTGTAATCTTAGCTACTCGGGAGGCTGAGGCAGGAGAATCAGTGGAATCCAGGAGGCAGAGGTTGCAGTGAACCGAGATCGTGCCACTGCACTCCAGCCTGGTGACAGAACAAGATTCCATCTCAAAAAAAAAAAAAAATTTAAAAAAAAAAAGAGAAGGAAAGAGCTAATCCATCATGGGAATGCTGGGGGTTGAAAAGAATGGAGGCGGGGAGGAGCTCAGATTCATGGGCCCTACCCCTGATCTAGACAGGTGGGCGGCAAGGAGGCAGCGCTTCAGATGGAGGGAAATAGAGAGAGGGCTGCATCTGTGAAAGTCCAAGGACAGGTGTGTCGGCCTGTTCCTGGAACAGCAAGAGGCTCTGGCTGTCTTATTTGTTTTTTAAGAGACGGGGTCTTGCTATGTTGCCCAGGCTGAAGTGTAGTGGCTATTCACAGGCACCATCCCACTACTGATCAGCACGGGAGTTTTGACCTGCTCCGTTTCAGACCTGGGCCGGTTCACCCCTCCTTAGCCAACATGGTGGTCCCCCATTCCCGGGAGGTCACCATATTGATGCCAAACTTAGTACAGACACCCGATTGGCATAGCACACAACACCTCAGAACTCCTGGACTCAAGTGATCCTCCCACCTCAGCCTCCCGAGTAGCTGGGACTACAGGCACAGGCCACCGTGCCCGGCTTTTTTTTCTTTTTTTTTTTTAATAATAAAAATGTATTGAGAGGCCGGGCGTGGTGGCTCACACCTGTAATCCAAGCACTTTGGAGGCCAAGGCGGGTGGATCACCTGAGGTCGGGAGTTCAAGACCAGCCTGACCAACATGGTGAAACCCCGTCTTTATATATAAAAAATAATTTAAAAAAAAAAGAAATTTAGAATTTCTTTTTCTTTTTTTTTTAATATGTCTTCGTTGTAGAAAAATTGTCATATGTTAAAAAGTGTGCATGCAAAGAAAATTTTGAATTCCCTATCTGTAACTATTAATACTATAAAATTGTGGGATATTTCCTTTCAGTTTTTTACAATCGCACATGTACCTTTCATTTATGCTAAGGAAGATTTCTGAACACTGTTTTATTTTAATTATTTTTTTATTTTTTTAAAGAAAAAAAGGAGTGAAGGAGAGGAAGAAAGGAAGAAAAAGAGGGAGAGAGAACGGGAATGTAGCTTTATTCTAAAAATGGGTATTAATAATTGCTGATCAATATTTTGTGTATTTAAGGTGGAGAATGTATATTTTGTGTGTTTAAAGTGGAGCGCTCTATAAATATTTATTCAGTTTACTTGTTCCGGATCTGAGTTCAAGTCCTAGATATCCTTATTAATTTTCTGTCTCATTGAGTCTAAATCTGTTTATGAGTCTTATGCATCTGGGTGTTAGGATTGTTAGCTCTCATTGTTGCATTGATCCTTTTTTTTTTTTGAGACGGAGTTTCGCTTTTGTTTCCCAGGCTGGAGTGCAATGGCACAATCTCGGCTCACGGCAACCTCCGCCTCCTGGGTTCAGGCAATTCTCCTGCCTCAGCCTCCTGAGTAGCTGGGATTACAGGCACACGCCACCATGTCCAGCTAATTTTTTGTATTTTTAGTAGAGACGGGGTTTCACCAAATTGACCAGAATGGTCTCAATCTCTTGACCTCGTGATCCTCCCGCCTTGGCCTCCCAAAGTGCTGGGATTACAGGCTTGAGCCACCGCGCTCGGTTGTTGCATTGGTCCTTTTACCACTATATCTTTGTTGCTTTGAAATCTATTTTAGGGGCCGGGTGCGTATTTCACCTTTTTTCAAAGTTCTTAGTTTCTTTACATTGGGTTAGAACAAATTCTTTTAACTCCCAGAAGTTTCTTATCATCCACCTTCTGAAGCCTACTTCTGTTAATGGCACACACAGTCCTTTTCCATCAGGACTTGTTCCGTTGTTGATGAGGAACTGTAATCCCCTGTAGAGGGAGAGGGGTTCTGATTTTGGGTATTCTCAGCCTTTTTAGGCTGGTTTCTTCCCTTTGTTATAAATTTATCCATCTGTCATCTTTACGATTACCGCCTTTCTAGTTGGGTTTCTGAGTGGACGCCCAGTTTATTGATTCCCAGCACTGGAATCCGAGCAAGCCACTGCGCCGGCCAAAACAGCAGCGATAAGATGATGGTGCTCTTCTGCCCAGGAATCTCCTCCCATTTACTCTGCACGAAGAGCTGCTGCGCCGAGGTGCCAGCAAAACCACTGCGCCAGCCACAAGAGTCACACTGGCGACCCGTGGGGCCCCTCCACTGGGAATCTTCTGGTCCGTGAGCCATGAAAATTCGTCTGAAAGTGTGGCGTCCTCTCGTGCTCTGCGCTTTCACTGGGAGCTACAATCCCGAGCTGTTAGCGATCAGCCATCTTGGATTTCTGAACCAGAATTTCTATATTTAAAAAAATAGATCAATAGATTGCCCTATTTGGAACATATAATGTAAATGCAGTCACATAGTGCATCCTCTTTTACATCTGGATTCTTTCACGGAACGTAATGTTTCCAAGTTTCATCCATTTTATTTCATGAATATCTCTTTTTTTTTTTTGAGATAAGGTCTGGGTCTGTCCAGGCTGGTGTGCAGTGGCATGCTCTCTGCTCACTGCAGCTTCAGCCCACCACCACCCAATAGCTGGGACTACAGGCATGCACCACCACGCCTGGCTAATTTTTATGCTTTTTGGTTGGATGCAGTGCTCATGCCTGTAATCCCAGCAATTTGGGAGACAGAAATAGGTTGATCACTTAAGCTCAGGAGTTTGAGACCAGCCTGAGCAATATTAGTGAGACCTCATCTCTACAAAATATACGAAAATTAGCCAAGCATGGCAGAAAAAATAAGAGTATCAATTTGTGTGTGTGTGTGTTTTTGTAGAGACAGGGTTTCACAGTGTTGCCCAGGCTGGTCTTGAACTCCTGGGTTCAAGCGACGCATAGCCTCCCAGAGTGCTGGGATTACAGGTGTGTAAGCCACTGCACTTGGCCTACATTTAACTTTATAGGAAACTGCCGACATATTTTCCCAATTGGCTGCACCGTTTTGTATTTCCATCAGTGACATACGAGAGTTTTTGTTACTCTACAACCAATACAGTTCACTTGGTATCCCCACCCGAATCTTATCTCCAGTCATCATCCCCACGTGTCAAGGGAGGGAGGTGATTGGGTAACGGGGCGTTTTCTCCCATGCTGTTCTCCTGATAATGAGTGAATTCTCACGAGATCTGATGCGTTGATAAGTGGCAGTTTTTCCCTGCCCGCCTGCTGCCTTGTGAGGAGGTGTCTGCATCCCCTCTGCCTTCTGCCAAGATTATACGTTTCCTTGGGCCTCCCCAGCCATTCATTCAGAACTGTGAGTCAACTAAACCTCTTTCCTTTATAATTACCCATTCGCAGAATTTCTTTATAGTGGTGTGAAAAGTAATACAGCAACTTTGGAAGCATTAGGGGTTGTTCACTGTTTTAACTAGCCACTCTAGTGGCTGGGAAATGTCATGTGTTGAGGATCTTTTTTTTTTTTTGAGACGGAGTTTCGCTCTTGTTACCCAGGCTGGAGTGCAATGGCGCAATCTCGGCTCACCGCAACCTCCGCCTCCTGGGTTCAGGCAATTCTCCTGCCTCAGCCTCCTGAGTAGCTGGGATTACAGGCACGCGCCACCATGCCCAGCTAATTTTTTGTATCTTTAGTAGAGACGGGGTTTCACCATATTAACCAGGATGGTCTCGATCTCTTGACCTCGTGATCCACCCGTCTCGGCCTCCCAAAGTGCTGGGATTACAGGCTTGAGCCACCGCGCCCGGCCTCGAGGATCTTTTCATGTGTGCGTTGGCCATTCATATACTTCTCTGATGAAATGTCTATTCAAACGTTTTGTCTCTTTGTTCGACTCGGTTGCTTGACCTCCTATTGTTGAGGGTTTTTTTTTGGCGGGGGGGTTTGGTTTGTTTTTTAGATGGAGTCTTGCTCTGTTGCCCAGGCTACAGTGCAGTGGTGCAATCTCAGCTCACCACAGCCTCCACCACTCGGGTTCAACAATTCTCCTGCCTCAGCCTCCAGAGTAGCTGGGATTATAGACACCTGACACTGGCCCCAGCTAACTTTTGTATTTTTAGTAGAGATGGGGTTTCATCATGTTGACCAGGCTGGTTTCGAACTCCTGACCTCAAGTGACCCACCTTCCTTGGCCTCCCAAAGTGCTGGGATTACAGGCGTGAGCTGTGGTGCCTGGTCTGGCCTCTCGTATTTATCTCATATGTATCTTTTTTTTTTTTTTTTCAGAGCTAGGGTCTCCCTCTGTCATCCATGCTTCAGTGCAGGGGTGTGATCAGGACCCACTGCAGCCTCAACCTCCCTGGCTCAAGCAACCCTCCTGCCTCAGTCTCCCCATTGGCTAGGACTACAGGCATGTACCACCACGCCTGGCTAATTTAAAAAAAAATTTTGTAGAGACAGGGTCTGACTGTGTTGCCCAGCCTGGGCTCAAGTGATCCTCTTGCCTTGGCCTCCCAAAGCACTGGGATTACCGAGTGAGCCACAGCACCCAGCCGTAAGTGTCTTTTACATACGTATCTCCTATCTTTGGAAACTTATGTTTCTTCACTCTACATTATATTTTGGGGATTTTTCTGTGTTGAAATATATAAAGCTTATTTGTTCTGTTTTTTGTTTTTTCATTTGCAAATTGTGACATTTGTGAAGTATTTCAGAATTGTGAAATGTGGTCTGTTGTCAAAACCATGCTTGTAGGTAAAAGGCACTGGTAAGGAAGCAAAATGAGTGAATTCACCCTTTTTTGCTTGGTCTGCTTTTAACTACTGTGGTTGAAAATCATAGCTTAAATTATATATATTGTAACATAAAATCTTCAATTTCAGGTTTTCCTTTTGAACCTTTACTTCTATAAGACTACTTAGTCTATGATTTTTTGTTTGTTTGTTTTTGAGATGGAGTCTCACTCTGTTGCCCAGGCTGGAGTGCAGTGGCACGATTTCGGCCAACTGCCACCTCTGTCTCCCGGGTTCCAGCAATTCTCCTGCGTCAACCTCCCTAGTAGCTGGGATTACAGGCATGTGCCACCATACCCAGCTAATTTTTGTACGTTTCATAGAGATGGGGTTTTACCACGTTGGCTAGGCTGGTCTTGAACTCCTGACCTCAGGTGATCCACCTGTCTCAGCCTCCCAAAGTGCTGAGATTAGAGGTGTGAGCCACCGTGCCCAGCCCAGATTTATAGTCTTAATTGTGAATGAATTTGAATCTTTAAAAAAAATTAGGGTAAAAGGCACATAATATAAAATTATAAAAGTAAAAAAAAATATATATATATAGTGTGTGTGTGTGTGTGTGTGTGTGTGTATACACATATTTTTCTTTTGAGACAAGGGCTTGCTGTGTTACCCAGGATGGAGTGCAGTGGTGTGATCTCGGCTCACTGCAATCTCTGCCTTCTGGGTTCAAGTGATTCTCATGCCTCAGCCTCCAAGTAGCTGAGATTAAAGGCACGTGTGCCATCATCTTGGCCAGGCTAGTCTCGAACTCCTAACCTCAGGTGATCTGCCTGCCTTGGCCTTCCAAAGTGCCAGGATTACATGTGTGACCCACCATGCCCAGCCTAAAATTATGTTTTAAAAGTATAAAGGCAAGGTGCAGTGGCTCACACCTGTAATTTGCAGTGAGCCAAGATTGTGGCATTGTACTCCAGCCTAGGGAACAAGAGCGAAACTCAGTCTCAAAAAAAAAAAAGACGGTATAAAATAGGCTGGGCAAGGTGGCTCACACCTGTAATCTCAGCACTTTGGGAGGCTGAAGCAAGATGTTATGAACTCAGGAGTTTGAGACAAGCCTGGACAACATAGTGAGACCTCATCTCTACTATCAAAAGAATTAGCTGGGAGTGGTGGCGTGAGGCTGTAGTCCCAGCTGCTAGGGAGGCTGAGGTGGGAAGTTGGCTTGAGCTAGGGAGGTTGAGACTGCAGTGAGCCGTGTTTGTGCCACTGCACTCCAGCCTGGGCAACAGAGCGAACCTGTCTCAAAAAAAAGCAAAAATAAATAAAAATTTAAAAAAAGTATAAAATAAAGACCGGGCGCGGTGGCTCAAGCCTGTAATCCCAGCACTTTGGGAGGCCGAGGCGGGTGGATCATGAGGTCAACAGATCGAGACCATCCTGGTCAGCATGGTGAAACCCCGTCTCTACTGAAAATTACAAAAAATAGCTGGGCACGGTGGCGTGTGCCTGTAATCCCAGCTACTCGGGAGGCTGAGGCAGGAGAATTGCCTGAACCCAGGAGGCGGAGGTTGCGGTGAGCCGAGATCGCGCCATTGCACTCCAGCCTGGGCGACTCCGTCGCAAAAAAAAAAAAAAGTATAAAATACCCTCTTAACCATTCATCACAGTTTTTGGGGGGCAGAATTTTTTGTAGAGACAAGGTCTCACTATGTCATCCAGGCTGGTCTCCAGATGCTGGCCTCAAACAGTCTTTCTATCTCAGCCTCCCAAAGTGCTGGTGTTACAGGCATAAGCCATCATGGTGAGAAACGTTAAGTGCATGAATATTGAAAAATGCTGAGTGTGTGATAGAATATATTGTTTGCTGGGAAGAACGATGGCGAGGAAAACCTAGCCATCCCCCCAAGTAGACTGCTCGGGGCATTCCAAAGTGGCAGGACAACGTACAAACATCATACACCGGTTAAAACCATTCCTTGGCTATCTGACCCTGCCGCCGTGGCTCCCTCATGGAGAATACTTCATAGGTTGTTTGTGATCAGTGGTAAGCGGCACCAGCTGCCTACTTGGTGTGTTGTGTGTCATCTGTTTGTTAATACTGATCACCTGTTCAGAGAGACTAACTAGGGGGTCAGAGGCTGCTTGGGGCCTTCAGCCTGGAATGCTGTCAGTCCCTGAGGCTCTCAGCGTGGAAGGCTGCTGGCCCCTGGAGAGACCCACTTTGCTGTTCTGAGTGTCTGCCTCTCAGTTCCTTCATTGCTGCCTGGTTGGGGCGGGGGTGGGGGTCTCTGCGGCCCAGCTGGCTCTCGGTAGGGCCCCAAACTCTTTTTTAACGTAAGGAATGTGCCATTATTTTCTCTGGGTCCTCAGCGCAGGGTGCAGGCACACCCCCATCCCTCTACTCCCCACTTCCAATGAGGACTGGACTTTCTCATTTGTGGATTCTGAACCCATTTTGCCCTCTAGTAATAACTGACCCTCAGTGGCCGTTCAGAGGGCTTAGGAGAAGGTTTTAAGGCCTCATCAGAACTCACTCCCCGCTTTGGAGCCTGGGGACTTCATTAGGCCATTGTTCCTCTTAGCACCAAAGAGTTTTCAGTCCCAGACAGTCGATTGCCGAGTGTGATTTCCCAGCAGCAAGGAGTTAAATAGGCTTTGAGCAGAAAATTGTGGTTAGAACAAGCCTGGAGTCTTGAAGTTTGAAGTCTCGCTCCTTGGAAGGAGGCCAGGGCCAAATCTGGCCGCCCAAGGCAAGGGAAAGAGAAAGCCTGGTGGAAATGCCTTGTGCTGGGAGGTGGCATTTATATATCTTTACTCTCACCTGTTGTGCAAGTGAAACTCAAAGGGATCTGGGGGCTGTGCATACAAACATGGCTGTAATCCCAGCATCTTGGGAGGCTGAGGTGGGCAGATCATCTGAAGTCAGACGTTTGAGACCAGCCTGGCCAATATGGTGAAGCTCTGTCTTTACTAAAAATGCAAAAAAAAAATTGCCTTGCAAGGTGACAGGTGCTTGTAATCCCAGCTGCTCGGGAGGCTGAGCCAGAAGAATGACTTGAACCTGGGAGGCAGAGGTTGCAGTGAGCCGAGATCGTGCCATTGCACTCCAGCCTGGGCAACACAGTGAGACTCTGTCTCCACAATGACAATAACAACAAAAAGACATCTGGAAGGTTGCTAGGTATCTTAGGCTCATTGGGGTTCATGAAACCTTTTCACTGAAATACAACATATGTAGGCTCACACCTGTAATCCCAGCACTTTGGGAGGCTGACGCAGGCAGATCATTTGAGCCCAGGAGTTTGAGACCAGCCTGGGCAACACAGTGAGACCCCATCTCTACAAAAAATATAAAAATTGGCTGAGCGTGGTGGCACACACCTGTGGTCCTAGCTACTTGAGAGGCTGAGGTGAGATGGTCACTTGAGTCCAGAAGGTAGAAGCTGTAGTGAGCTGTGATTGCACCACTGCACTCCACCACTGCACTCCAGCCTGGGAGAGAGAGTGAGATCCTGTCTCAAAAAAACACACAAAAAAACGGAGGGCCAGGTGTGGTGGCTCACGCCTGTAATTCCAGCACTTTGGGAGGCCGAGGCAGGTGGATCACGAGGTCAAGAGATCGAGACCATCCTGGTCAACATGGTGAAACCCCATCTCAACTAAAAATATAAAAAATTAGCTGGGCGTGGTGGTGTGTGCCTGTAATCCCAGCTACTCAGGAGGCTGAGGCAGGAGAATTGCCTGAACCCAGGAGGTGGAGGTTGCGGTGAGCCGAGATGGCGCCATTGCACTCCAGCCTGGGTGACAAGAGCGAAACTCTGACTCAAAAAAAAAAATAAAGGGAAAAGGAAAAGATACCATCCTCTTCTGTGAGTTAAGTCCTTCCCTCCTGGGTTGCCTGCCTTTCCCCTTTTGATTAGCAGGAGGTCCTGTATGTCCCGAATTTGAGTTATTTGTCAGATTGATATATTGCAAATGGCTTCTTCCAGTCGATGGCTTGCCTTTTCCCTCTCTTCTGGTGTCTTTTGAAGAATGAAAGTTTTTTTGTTTGTTTGTTTGTTTTTCTGAGATAGGATCTTGCTTTATTGCCAGGCTGGAATGCAGTGGCACCACCACTGTAGAGCCTTCAACTCCCAGATTTCTGTAATCGCCTAGCTCAGCCTCCTGAGTAGCTGGGAGGTAGAGGTTGCATTGAGCCGAGGTTGTGCCACTGCACTCCAGCCTGGGCGACAGATTGAGACTCTGTTTCAAAAAAAAAAAGCAGTTTGAGGCCAGCCTGGTCAACATGGTGAATCCCCCTCTCTACTAAAAATACAAAAGAAAGGCCGGGCGAGGTGGCTCACCCTGTAATCCCAGCACTTTGGGAGGCCGAGGCAGGTGGATCACCTGAGGTCAGGAGTTCAAGACCAGCCTGGCCAACATGGTGAAACCCTGTTTCTACTAAAAATACAAAACATTAGTCGGGTGTTGTGGCAGGCACCTGTAATCCCAGTTATTTGGGAGGCTGAGGCAGGAGAATCACTTGAATCTGGGAGGCAGAGGTTGCAGTGAACTGAGATCCCGTCATTATATTCCAGCCTGGGAAACAAGAGTGAAACTCTCTCTCAAAAATAAAAAAAACTAGGCCAGGCATGGTGGCTCAAGCCTGTAATCCCAGCACTTTGGGAGGCCAAGGCGGGTGGATCATGAGGTCAAGAGATGGAGACCATCCTGGTCAACATGGTGAAACCCCATCTCTACTAAAAATATAAAAAATTAGCTGGGCATGGTGGTGCGTGCCTGTAATCCCAGCTACTCAGGAGGCTGAGGCAGGAGAATTGCCTGAACCCAGGAGGCGGAGGTTGCGGTGAGCCGAGATGGCGCCATTGCACTCCAGCCTGGGTAACAAGAGCGAAACTCCGTCACACACACACAAAAAAAATTAGCCTGGCATGGGGGCAGGTGCACTACCACACCTGGCTAATTTTTTTATTTTTTATGGAGATGGGGTTTCACCATGTAGCCCAGCATGATCTTGAACCCCTAGCCTGAAGCAGTCCTCCCACCTTGGCCACCCAAAGCACAGAGTTTATAGGCATGAGCCAGTACACCTAGCCTCCTATGTTTTTTTTCTAAAAGTGTTATTTTTGTGTCTCTCATATTTTGACCTACAATCCATGTGGAATGAATTTTTGTGTATTATGTGAGGTAGATGTTAAGGTTTGTTTCCATGTGCATATTCAGGTGATCTAACAGCATGTCTTGAAAAGGTCATTCTTTTCCCGCTGCACCACAGTGTCATGTTTGTCACAAGTCATGTGACTGCATGTGTGAATATTTCCTACTCCTTACCATTGGCCTATCTATTCATGTGCAGATGCCACACTGTTTTGATTATTATAGCTTTATGATAGCTTTGCATCTGGTAGTGTAAGGTCTTCAGTTTCTTTCTTCACTATTGTTATTCTTGGCCCTTTGCTTTTCCATACACATTTTTTTAATTAATTTTTTTTTTTTGAGACAGAGTCTAACTCTGTTGCCCAGCCGGAGTGCAATGTAACCTCCACTTCCTGGGTCCATGCAATTCTCCTTTCTAAGCCTTCTGAGTAGCTGGGATTACAGGTGCGTGCCACCACATCTGGCTAATTTTTGTATTTTCAGTAGAGATGAGGTTTCACCATGTTGGCCAGGCTGGTCTCCAACTCCTGACTTCAGGTGATCCGCCTGCCTTGGCCTCCCAAAGTACTGGGATTGCAGATGTGAGCCATCATACCCAGCAAGAAAACCAGTTTCTAGCAGGGTGTGGCAGCAGGCATCTTTAGTCCCAGCTACTCAGGAGGCTGAGGTGGGAGAATCTCTTAAGCTTAGGAGATTGAGGCTATAGTGAGCTATAATTATGCCACTGCACTCCAGCCTGGGTGGCAGAGTAAGACCTCCACTTTTATTTATTTATTTATTAGTATTATTTTTTGAGATGGAGTTTCGCTCTTGTTACCCAGGCTGGAGTGCAATGGCGCCATCTCGGCTCACCGCAACCTCCACCTCCTAGGTTCAGGCAATTCTCCTACCTCAGCCTCCTGAGAAGCTGGGATTACAGGCACGCACCACCATGCCCAGCTAATTTTTTGTATCTTTAGTAGAGATGGGGTTTCACCATGTTGACCAGGATGGTCTCGATCTGTTGACCTCGTGATCCACCCGCCTCGGCCTCCCAAAATGCTGGGATTACAGGCGTGAGCCACTGAGCCCGGCCTACCTCCACTTTTAAAAAGGAAAAAAAGTTATTTTCAAACAACTAAATTGTATATGTACAATTAAAATTTTATAAACAAACTATATGCCTAAGAAAAATAAGAACTAATTAGTCTGGGCACAGTGGTTCATGCCTGTAATCCCAGCACTTTGGGAGGCCAAGGCAGGTGGATCACTCGAGCCCAGGAGTACAAGACCAGCCTGAACAAAAGAAAATTACAAAAATTAGCCAAGCAGGGTGTTGCATCTCTGTAGTTTCAGCTACTCAGGAGGCTGAGGTGGGTGTTTTGGAAACTGAGTTCCTCTACAAAGGTTCCGCTCGTCCTCTGTTTTCAAAGCCTTACTTCCTTGCCTCCTTGCCCCTAGTTACAGTAAACAACTTTCCAGCGATTCCCAATCTGTAAACTACATCCTTTCCCAATCTGCAACCCACATCTGTTCCTTACTTGGCACCCTTAGTTTCGAAACTGCTCTTCCCACCGCTGTGGCCCCAACCCTGCTGCACTTGAAGTAGCCAATGGGGATCAGCTTAGATTGTGTGATCTGACCCCAGCCAATGAGGACTGGACACAGTATCAGGGACTGGCTATGTCAGGGATCAAAACTCCTTCCTTCCTTTGTTTGTTGTGCTCTCACAGTGACCAGAAGTACGAGCAGCACTCTTCTGCAGAAGCAAATTTCCCTTGGTGAGAAATTCTTTGAGTGTTCATTTTCTTTGCGACTCTGAGCTCTTATTTCCAACAGGTGGATCACTCGAGGCTGCAGTAAACCATGACTGCACCGCTAAACTCCAGCCTGAATGACAGAATGAGACCTTGTCTCAAAAAAAAAAAAAAAAAAAGAATTTATCAAGGTCACTGAATATAAGGTACAGAAATCAATTTATTCCTATCATCAATACCAGCAACAAACAAATAGAAAATGAAATGTGAAATGCTGCCATCAAAATAGTATCAAAATATCTAACACATAGGAATAAACTGGATTAAATATATGCAAGATATCTATTCTGTAAACTACAAAACATTATTGAGATAAATTTCTTAAAGACCTAAATGAGAATACCATGTTCATGGATCGCATTGATAGGAAAATCTTTTCCTCTACCAGTCTAGATCCTTACTGTTAGGAGCCTGCAAATTAATTAACAATACACAGGTGGAAAGGAAGTTTATTTACACATTAGACAAGGGGACTCTGTAATAAGTAACTCACCGAATAGCTGGAAGTAAAGGTTTATTTACCAATTTAAGGAAACGGGGTTCACTGAAAAAGTATACATCATTCTCTCTTTTTTTTTTTTTTGAGACAGAGTCTTGCTCTGTCGCCCAGGATAAAATGCAGTGGTGCCCTCTCAGCTCATGGCTCCGCCTCCCAGGTTCAAGCAATTCTCTTGCCTTGTTATCCCAACTAGCTGGGATAACAGACATGCACCATCACACCCGGCCAATTTTTATATTTTTAGTAGAGACGGGGTTTCACCATGTTGATCAGGCTGATCTCAAACTCTGGACCTTGTGATCTGCCCACCTCAGCCTCCCAAAATCCTGGGATTACAGGCATGAGTGGTATGTACCTGTAATGCCAGTTACTTGAGAGGCTGAGGTGGGAGGATCTCTTGATCCCAGGAGTTGAAGGCTGCAGTGAGCCATGATTATGTCACTGCACTCCAGAGTGAGACCTTGTCTCAAAAGAAAAAAGAAAGAAAATTAAACTGTTAAAAATTAAAAAAAATTAGATACAGTCTGTGTGAAAATAACAAAAGTGGACAGGGGAGGCTGGGCGTGGTGGCTCACGCCTGTAATCCCAGCAATTTGGGAGGCCAAGGTGGGTGGATCACCTGAGGTTGGGAGTTTGAAACCAGCCTGACCAACATGGGGAAACCCCATCTCTACTAAAAATACAAAAAATTAGCTGGGCATGGTGGCACACACTGTGTGCCAGCTAATTAGTCCCAGCTAATCAGGAGGCTGAAGCAGGAGAATAACTTGAACCCAGGAGGCAGAGGTTGCAGTGAGTTGAGATTGCGCCATTGGCACTCCAGCCTGGGTGACAGAGCAAGACTCCATCCCAAATTTTAAATAAAAACTATGAAAATTGGGGGAAAAAAGTTCTGAAAAGAAAAATCAACAAAGCTACCACTGGTGTAACAAAAAGGAGCAATGAGAAAAACAGGAAAGGAAAGTGAAGAGGTCAGTGCAGGGTGGCGTTCTAGACTGGGACGTGCTCCAGAAAGGTAGGAGGAGAAAACGGAGAGGAGGCAATGGACAAGACACACACACTCAGGGAGTCTCCAAGACCACCCTCACTTCTGACGGTGACTGCAAGCTCGGGAGTCTCCAAGACCACCGTCAGTTTCAGCATTTGCTAGAAAGGCTCACAGAACTCACTAGGATCGGTTATTCTCATGGTTGTGGCTCATTACAGTGAAAAGAATCAGATTAAAATCGGCCCAGGGAAGAGGTCTGTGAGACAGAGACCAGGAGAGTTCCAAGTTCCAGTTTAATACCTGGTAGAGCTGTTGGCAGCAATAGCTTCTCCCAGCAATGATGAGTGACGTGATGTCACCCAGAAGGGAAGCCTACCTGAGCCTCGGTGTCTAGGGTTTTTAATAGGGATTTGCATGTAGACGAGGTTGACCGCTTGTGTGGTTCCCCTTAAATTCTAGCCCCTCCAGAGGTTAAGCTGATACCACATGGCCCAAAGCCACCACCATAAATCACCACTGTTAGCACAAACCATTTGATGTGGCCCAAGGTCCCAGGTAAACAAAGACAGTCTACTCAGGCTGGACATTCCAAGAACTCAAAGATTACCTCCTAGGAGTAAGGCAAAGGTGAGACCTCTATTTGGGTGAGGCTAATCCTTTACTGAACAGACAAGAAAAATTCAGAGGGCTAAAGAGAGAAATGTGATTTGGATAGAAGATAGAAGAGCCTAAAGTAAGGGCAATGAGAAAAACACCCATCTTGGTACAATGTCGGTCGGTGCCACAGGGATGAAAACAAGCCCCTCTGCCTTTACACATCATGGAATCAGGCCACCAAACTGCTGGGGAATAGGATTTCAAACTAGTCATTCTGGGGCTAGAATTTATCATCTAATCTAAGGTGAAGGTGGAAAAAGACATTTCAGATATTCAAAATACTGAGCTACCAAGCACCCTTTCTGCAAAAGGTACTTAGGGATATACTTCAGGAAAACTAGAATGAAATTCAACAAAGAGGATGCAAGTTTCTCAAAAGAGGATGAGCCATATGAAGGAAGGTAGTGTGAAGATGTCAAAGGAGGATAGTACTGCAGCAGCCCAGGGAACAGCCAGTGGGTCCATGACTACTTAATAAACAGAATAGGAGCAAACTTCTGGATGATCTTGGTCCCATTGTGAATTTTTGTGGGTCACATAGTTTGAGGATCATCATTCTAGGAAAAACTAAAACCTTCATACAGTCAGGTCAAAGCTGAAATGAAACAAAAATAATGTCACAATATGAAGCAGTGTGTCCAGCCAGCATTTAATGATAATGCTTCACACGCCACTGGTTTAGTGAAATAAAAGTACATCTTCATTTTGGATCCACACGATGAATATTTCCATAACCTTAATATTATACATGGTCTATATTTTCACTTTCAGGCAGCACAAAGTATTGTACAAAGCAATTACGAAGGTTACCAATGAACAGTAAAAAGTTGTCCAGGCGCGGTGGCTTATGCCTTAAATTCCAGAACTTTGGGAGGCTGAGGTGGGTAGATCACTTGAGGCCAGGAGTTCAAGACCGGCCTGACCAACATAGTGAAACCTGGTCTCTACTAAAAATGCAGGGGGGAAAAAAAAAGGAGCTGACATGGTGGCACACACCATTGATCCAAGCTACTTGGAGGCTAAGGTACCAGAATGGCTTGAATCTGGGAGGCAGAGGCTGTAGTGAGCAGAGATCGAATCACTGCACTACAGCCTGGACGATAGGGCAATACCCTGTTTCAAAGGAAAAAAAAGCATCAGCATCTTCTGTGATGCTGTGTTTATAACAATGCGAAAGCTGACATTCCAACTTCACATGAATAATTCATTAGTTAAGGAAGTCTTCCCTACAGGATTCCGGGTGTGAGGCCCGCGCTTGTCTTCCTTACGGCCGCCCCCTCCAGCACCCCTCCAGCACCCCAGTGATTGTGGTGATCACATCCCCATTGTTACAACGGGGACATCGAGGCACAGAGGGGCGGGGCTTGCAGGAGGCTGCCCTGCGAAAGATCCCTGACTCCTTTCTTTCCCCGCAGTGTACCACTGGGTGGAGATGCGGACCAAAATGCGCATCATGGGCTTCAGTGCCGCTGCGGTCAAGCCGCTGAACGAGGGGGCAGCCGCCGAGCTGGGCGCGGAGCTGTTGGGCGAAGGCATCATCTTCGTGACCGCCTGCAGCTGCCTGATGCTGGAGTACTGGCGCCACCAGTTGCAGCATCTCCGCAAGGAAAAGGAGCGACGCGTTGCCAGAGAGGAGCTGCGGGGCGAGGTGGGCCACTTAGGGGTGGCGCTCGAGGAGCTGCAGGCGCAGGTGCATGCGGCGCCGACGCAGCTCGCCCTGGAGGAGCTGCGCGCTCAGCTACAAGAGGTGCGAGCGGTGCTCTGCCTCCAGGACCTGCCGCCTGCGTCCCCGGCTGAGCCAGAGTCAGAGGAATAGGAGGCCTCGGGGCCCTGGTCTAGGCACTGACCACTGCCTGGACTGCAACATCTCCAACTTGGCCTCTTCTCCGCACTGTCACAACCCGGACCGGCGCAGCTGACACCACCCAGTCCTTTGAGGGCCCTGAGAGATCCTGGACTGGAGCTGATCCAACACTCCCTACTAGCGTGCCCCAGTGGTACCTTCCACTGGGACTCCCCCTCCTACAGGTGAAACTTTCCAACAAGGGCCCCGCCCTTACCCCGCCCCAGCCAGCGCATTGGTTGAGCACTTTGGAAAGACAGCGTCTTTTATCAGACCCCACCTCCCTACCGCTAGGTAGGGCAGCGGGAAGTTCCCCTCTTTTGGCAAAACGAGATTGGATTCTGCACCTGGATTTAGCCGACCTCTCATTCTGTCACCCACACTTTCACTCGCCTGACTGGACCCTCCCCCTAGGACGCTCATTCTTTGCACCGAACACCCCCTACCTCCTGATTGGCACAGACCATTGCAAAGATGCACAAAGTTCCTAAGGACTTCCCGTCCCGCCCCTTTCCATCTACCTCAGTCTTAGAGGGAAAGAAGGTGGGGGTGGATCCTGGACTGTGTTCACTCCTATGAGTCACCACCCTGTGGCTCCTGACCTTAATCCACCGTTAGTACCTGCGACTGGCACCCTCCCCTCCCTCAGTGGATCGTTCCAACAGCATGCCCCTCTTCCTTCCCGCCTTCGGCATGACCCACTGGCATGGCCATCCAGGGCATTGTGTCCCAGCCTGGCATTCTGTGGTCTGAGCAGGACCACCAAATCTTGGGAGGAAACACCGGCTGAGCAGGGCTAATTCATTCTGCCTTTCAGCCTCGGTCACTTGGTCACCGTTCCCCAGTTCCCGACCCGCGACTACTGTCCTTTTACCCAGCCCGCCCTCGTTGTCCTGTTCAGTTGCCTCTGCTAGGGACTGGCCTGTCTCTACTACTTAAGTCATCGTTAGGTCGCCCATCTTCCCTCCAATCGGCCCAAGTTCTCAGGGATCGCCGTTACTTCCTGCCTTTGGACTGGCCCAGGTCCTCCTCCGCCCTCCTTCACGCTAAGGCCTCCTCCAGGGGACTACCAGTCCCTTAGTCCTGAGGTCCCTCCATCCAAACGGGGTATTCCGCCAGGGCATATGACCTACCCACCTGAAAACTGAAGGAGGCATGGATGAGCTCTGTGACTCTGAGTGCTACTTTTTAAATACTGTCAGTTATTTATAATTAAAGGAACTCTGGGGTAAAGATCTTAAGAATGTATCTGAGAGCCATGATGTGCATCTGCAAAATGTCCCTGAAATTAGGAAATTAGTGTCATCGAAATTAGGAAATAAGGCCAGACACAGTGGCTCACACCTGTAATCCCAGCACATTGGGAGGCCAAAGCAAGAGGACTGCTCGAGGCCAGGAGCTGGAGACCAACCTGCGCAACATAGCAAGACCGCATCTCTACGAAAAAGAAAAATACTGGGCATTGTGGCAAGCACCTGTAGTCCTAGCTACTTGGGAGGCTGAGGGAGGATGATCCCTTGAGCTCAGGAGTTCAAGGCTGCAGTGAGCTGTGATCCTGCCCCTGCACTCCAGCCTGGGTGACAGATCAAGACCCCAACTCACACACACACACACAAAATGCTGGGCGCGGTGGCTCGTGCCTGTAATCACAGCACTTTGAAAGGCCAAGGCAGGCGGATCACAAGGTCAGTAGTTGGAGCCCAACACAGCTAATATAGTGAAACCCCATCTCTAACAAAAATACAAAAATTAGCTGTGCGTAGTGGCAGGTACCTGTAGTCCCAGCTACTTGGGAGGCTGAGGAGGGAGAATCGCTTGAACCCGGGAGGCGGAGGTTGCAGTGAGCTGATCATGCCACTGCACTCCAGCCTGCATGAGACAGACTGTCTCAAAGAAGGAAGGAAGGAAGGAAAGCAACTAGCAGAGTATTAAGGTGGAGGCAGAAAATGATCCTGTGAGCCCGTTCCCAAATTGGGAAACTGAGGCCTGGGGTAAGCAAATGGACTTCCCCAAGGCCACACAAAGTGAGGCTGCTTCTGTCCCCCCCATGGTGAACGGCAGGGTGGGATGGGCAGGAAGTGGCCTCATAAGGGGCATGGGGAGGGAGGTTGGAGGGGGCAGAGATCATCCTGGCTGCGGGCCTGAGGATGCGGGAGCAGGCGCAATGTGCAGGGTGGGAACGCAGCTGAGGGAAGGTGGGTTCCTTAGCAGAGGACCAAATCTTCCTAGAGGGGCACCGGGGGGCGAGCACACCTCCATCCCCATCAGAACAGCCCTTCAAATCACTCGAGACCTTAGCATTTACAAAAACTGGCAGATTTATTCTGCAGGGGCCCATTTTCAAGAAGCTAAAGGTGAAGGTGGGAGAGGAGAAGTTTCCTCCCCTTTTCCTTCGTCCCTCATTTTATTTTCTCCGAGGGGTAAAAAAAATGGCCTGGATCCCAAAACCTACCCAAATAAAAAATCAAAAAACTGAGGTTCCAAAAAGTTACACCATCCTAATTCCTCATAGAAAAGGGGGAGGAGCCAGAGGGAAGAGGAGTCCCTGGGGTGGGGTGAGGCACCCCCAGCCTGGTGAGACATCCCCTCCCCTTAATAGCTGCCCCAAATGGGGCAAGACCAGGGCAATAGCATTTAAAAACTCCCACACCCCATTTTATCAAAACCAAAGAGGAAAAAAAAATTTCCCTTTTCCCCCAAAACCCAAATATATATATTTTTTTTCTTAAAAAAACAAAACTTTGAAGGCATTAAGCGTTAAAGTGAATCTAGAACAAGGGAATGTGAAATTCCCTCCTTCCTTCCCCCTTCCTGTGGGGTTCATCGCTGCATCCCCAGCAGAGGGACCGGCCCCAAGGGGATGGCAGAGGGGAAGGACCAAAGGGAGAAAAGGGCGGGGGCCTCCCCAGCCAATCAGCAGCCAGTGTGGGTGTGGGCAGGGCGCCAGGGAAGCCACGCCCCCTTGGAGGTTTCCAAGTGGGATGGGGAGTGGAAACGATGCATTCCTGTGTAGTCTTCAGCCAATTCCAAGTCAAGTAGAGGCAGGGAAAGCAGAGTGACAGGCAGGGCGTGCGGAAAGGAGAAGCGGGTCTTCTGGGTCCCTGTGGTCAGGGAGAACCCCGCTTCCTCAGCTCCTGGACAAAGGCTGGAAGGAAACAGAGCAGAGGTCAGGGACAGAGTCTCTGCGTCTTCCCTTCCAAAACAGGGCTCTTGTCTAGGGACATGATGCCTCCGAAGTAAGCAAATGTTTAAGAACCAAACCAAACCAAACCAAACCACCTCACCTTCAATGATTTCCTCTTTCACTTTCTGCAATTCCTTCTTCACCTCTTCCAGAAGCTCCTAAAATTAATGAGGCACAACCAGTCAGGAGGGGGTACTGGGACTTGCAGGAATGAATCTCCTTTATTTTTTGAGACAAGGTCTTGCTCTGTTGCCCTGGCTAGAGTGCAATGGCACGTTTACAGCACAATGAAGCCTCAACCTCCCAGGTTCAGGTAATCCTCCCACTTTAGCCTCCCAAGTAGCTGGGACCACAGACACGTGCCACCACACTCAGGTTAATTTTTTTTTTTTTTTTGAGACGGAGTTTCGCTCCTGTTACCCAGGCTGGAGTGCAATGGCGCGATCTCAGCTCACCGCAACCTCCGCCTCCTGGGTTCAGGCAATTCTCCTGCCTCAGCCTCCCAAGTAGCTGTGATTACAGGCATGCGCCACCATGCCCAGCTAATTTTTTGTATCTTTAGTAGAGACGGGGTTTCACTATGTTGACCAGGATGGTCTCGATCTGTTGACCTCGTGATCCACCCGCCTCGGCCTCCCA
>CM052668.1:31941443-31965092 GCA_028533165.1 Leontopithecus rosalia | reverse complement strand
TTTTTTTTTTTTTTTTTGAGACAGAGTCTCACTCTGTTACCCAGGCTGGAGTGCAGTGGTGTGATCTTGGCTCATTGCAACCTCAGCCTCCTGGGTTCAAGAGATTCTCCTGCCTCAGCCTCCCAAGTAGCTGGGATTACAGGTGCACATGACCAGGCCCAGCTAATCTTTGTATTTTTAGTAGAGGCAGGGTTTCGCCATGTTGGCCAGGCTGGTCTCAAACCCCTGACCTCAGGTGATCCACCGACCATGGCCTCCCAAAGTGCTGGGATTACAGGTGTACGCCACTGTGGTTGGCCTTCTTAGGTTATTTTTTAAAATCATTTTTAGAGATGGGGGTCTCCCTATGTTGCCCCAGGCTGGTCTTGAACTCCTGAACTCAAGCAGTGCTCCTACCTCAGACTCACAATGTGCTGGAATTACAGACATGAGCCACTGCACCTTGCCAGAGTCCCCTCTTTCTTGTTGATGGAAAAGCCAGAAGGAGTAGTTTTGAGACCCATCCCTACCCCAATACCATCACATAGGGCTGCCAAGGTCGCAGAGTGACTGGAGGATTCTCAGGGAGAATTCTAGATCCTTGGAGCAGGAAAAGTACTGGAGAACATCCAGTACCAAGGTTGGCAAGTGCGTTCCAGCTTCCTGCCAACTCTAATTGGTGAGGGACAGCTGGGTCAATGTGTGGAAAGGATTCAAGGCACTCATCGGGAATGAGTGTGATGATAGAATAATGTCTGTCACAGGCGCCAGAAAAGGGGGCGTGAGGTCAGGGTCATCCGTGATCCAATCCAGTCTGTCCATTTGTCAGATTGGAAACCTGAGGTTTCTGAGATGTTATCTAGGATCATACAGCATGCCAGTGGCAGGGGCCCCCAACCTCTTCCCCAAGCTACCTGTTTCACCCTCTCTAGGTCCGAGTCATCGCCGGAGCTGGGCGTGCAGGGGTGGGTCTCAGAAGTGGTCACCGAAGAAGATGTCTTCATCCTGGGGGAGTTGGTATCGTTTGGGACAGCAGTGAGATTAAAGAGAGGACCTGTTTCCCCGCCTCCTATTCCAGGAATCACATGGACTTCCGCCTTATACATTGGGCAGGTCTAAGTATTTTTGGGGCCCCAGTTTGTTTTGTTTTGTTCCGTTTCGAGACAGAGTAGCATTCTGTCTCCCAGGCTGGAGTACAGGCACGATAAGAGCTCACTGCGGCCTCAACTTCCTGGACTCAGGTGATTCTCCCACCTCAGCCTCCCGAGCAGATGGGACCAAAGGCAAGTGCCACCACACCTGGCTAATTTTTGTAGAGATGGGGGTCTCGCCATGTTGCCCAGGCTGGTGTCAAACTCCCCAACATGACCTCCCCAAGGACCACAGTACTGATGGGCCTACCTTGGCAAGGTTGTGCTGTTCTTCTCCCAGGGTCTCCGCACAGATTCTGGGGAGAGGCAACAAATCAGAAAAATCAGGGACAAAAGACTGCCCCTCAGTCAGTCTTTCTCCCCCGGCCTCATTAGCCCCTGTTCAAAGACCCATCTCAGGAGACTACAATCCCCAGCACCATCTGCCCAGACTGCCCCGTGAGGGTGCTTAACATGTGAGACCAGGTTATTCTGGGATTTGTAGTTTCTATGGCTGAACTGGGCATTCACTCACCACTCTGGGCCGGGACCCTGGCCTCTGGCTCCTCCTGCTGGTGGGAAATAAAACTGCCATGAGCCAGCCCCTGCCACACCTCTGCCCATTTCCTCTTCCAGGTTCAAACCCCACACAGTTCAGTATCCCTACACTCTTGGTACTGCCTAAGGGGTGTAGGGCAAGAAAAACCCCTGACTTACATTGGCAGATTCATCCTTGGGGGTTTTCTCCCCAACCTGTGTGGCTTTCCTTCTGCAGTAGAAAAAAGCAAAAATACATGCTTCCATCACTCAACCAGTCCCCTTCCTAGGGAAGTTCCAGAAATGTGGATCCTACGGCATAGAATTCTGAAACTCAGAAACCCTAAGGAAACTCTATATTTAGAAATTCAAGAGATTGGCTGGGTGTGGTGGCTTGCGCCTGTAATCCCAACACTTTGGGAGGCCAATGCTGGCGGATCACTTGAGGTCAGGAGTTTGAGACCAGTCTGGCCAACATGGTGAAACCCCATCTGTATTAAAAATACAAAAATTAGCTGTGCCTAGTGGCAAGCCCCTGTAATCCCAGCTACTTGGGAGGCTGAGGCAGGAGAATCATTTGAACCCCAGAGGCTGAGATTGCAGTGGGCTGAGATTATGCCACTGCACTTCAGCCTGGGTGACAGAGCACGACTCCATCTCAAAAAAAGAAAAAAAAGAAAGAAAAATTTAAGAGATTGCACTGGGCACGGTGGCTCACGCCTGTAATCCCAACACTTCAGGAGGCAGAGGTGGGTGGATCACTTGAAGTCAGGAGTTTGAGACCAGTCTGGCCAATATGGTGAAACCCATCTCTACTAAAAATACAAAAATTAGCCAGGTGTGGTGGCAGGCGCCTATAATACTCAGGAGGCTGAGGCAAGAGAATCACTTGAACCTGGGAGGCAGAGGTTGCAGTGGGCCAAGATCATACCACTGCACTCCAGCCTGGGCGACAGAGCGAGACTCCATCTCAGAAAAAGAAAAATTCAAGAGCTTGCAGTTCTAGAATAAGGGCAGAGGCTCTACGAGACTTCTATTAGGGAACAGTAAGACTCCAAGAGTGGAGCAGTGCTGTACACTGAGATTGTAGGAACCAGAGTTTGCAGAATTCGGAGGCAGCATCTCCTACGGTTCTAGAATTCTGGGTTTTAGAACATTCTACAGGCTACCTAGTGGTTGCAAGCCTCAGCCATTTCGGGAGATGACACACCCTGCCATTATTTCCCAAACCTGGTTATCAAAGGGGGAACATTCACTAAAAGAAAACAAACTAAACAGAACTGGGCCCTACTGAACTGGAACCTCCAGGTGACTCAGGGGTCCAGGCTCAGCTCACCTCCGGGCCAGCATGGCGTTCATCTCCTCCATGAGCCCCCCACCTCCGCTTCGACCGCTCTCAGCTTTGGGGGCTACAGGCCCCACTGAGGATTCCTCCTGCTGGAGAAATTTAAAAGGAGCAGGAGCTTTAGGGGCAGGCCTTTGGGCCGCCTTCCAGCCCTCCTGTGACACCGTCGGCAGCCCTGGCCTCATCCCCCCATCAAAGCCCCGTCGACCCCCTGGCCACCTCTCCCGACCCCTCACCTTGCTGACTTTCCTGAGTTTGGCTCCAGCAATAGCTGCGGCCAGGCCTGGGGCCCCAGTCCCCCCACCACTGGGGCCCTGTGCTGCCGGGAGAGGGGGTGCAGGGGGTGGTCCTCCCCCAGGTCCGTGTGCTGCAGCTGGGACCCCCGAGGGGGGCAAACCTGGGGGTGGGGGAGGACCTGGAGGAGGGGGAGGTCCTGGTGGTGGGGGTGGACCCCCAGCAGGGGGAGCAGGTGGGCCTCCTGAAATAAACACAGAAAAGGGGGCAGCTGAGAGAAGCTTCCTCCTTTACTGTCCAGCTGGCTGGCCCCCTTCCTCCAAGGAGGCCCCCTCCCAACTCCCGAGGCCATCCGAACATCACCTGCATTGGAGACACGGCGCTCTAGATGCTCCGTAGGGCCGGGCTGCTGCCTGTTGGGGAGGCGGAGAAGCTGCCATCAATCAGGGTCCTAAGGATGGCCAGCGAGGCGTCCAGCGACCTCTGCCCTCTCTCTTAGAGGTCTCCAGGGAGGCTAGCTCTTAATCCTCACCCAAGCCTCCCTCTCCTAGGGAACCAAGAAGGGGGCTGGGCGGGAGTGGGGAGAATGCAGGGCAGGGCAGTGACAGGGGGAGATCAGGATGCGGGAACCCGGTCAGCAAACTGTCGGAAACACCTGAATTACAAAATGACCAAGATTCTTTTTTTGTTTCTAAGGCAGAGTCTCACTGTCACCCAGGCTGGAGCACAGTGGCTTGATTTTGGCTCACTGCAACCTCCACCTCCCGGGATCAATTGATTTTCCCGACTCAGTCTCCTGAGCAGCTGGGATTATAGGCTCACGCTACCTAATTTTTGTATTTTCAGTAGAGACGGTGTTTCCCCATGTTGAAAGCCGAACTCCCAACCTCAGGTGATCCGCCCGCCTTGGCCTCCCAGAGTGCTGGGATTACAGGCGTGAGCCACCATGCCTGGCCACAAGATTCTTTCAACCACCATATTCTGCTTTCCAGAAATCTGCAGGGACCAGGAGGTTCTGCAACTCTGAGTGTCACAAGTTTCTTGAACATTCAGGAAACTGCCCGTTGGATGGGTTCTGAACTCTAGGAGTCAAGGGTTCCAAACATGGGACTCTGGCAGTGGCTAAGGTTCCCCACCCAGGGCCCAGCCCCACCTTTTCTGCTGCTCCACCTCCTCCGGGGAGGGGCCGTTGGGGACCGACCAGGCAGGAGGTGCTGGGGGTGGAGGGGGCCCACCTCCTGGAAGGTGAGAGACAAAGGGCCACGGGTCAGTAGTGCTGGAACTCTGCTCAGCCCTCGGTGCTTCCCTGGCTCTGCAGACCCCCCAGGAATCCTGCCCAGAGGTGCTCACTTCCTGAGGCTCCAGGCACCTTGGGAGGTAAGGCAGCACCAGCTTCCCTGGCCTGAGGGGCCCTAGGGCAGGTGCTGTTGTGGTGTCCCAGTGACAGGAGAAGCTAAGGCCAGGGGACAGTCACTCGCCCTAAAGTTCTGCAGGGTGAAATCTGCAGGAACAAGACCTGAATTCAGGCTGATTCCAGCAGCCAGGCTCTTAGCCACTGTCTGTTTCGAGACAGTCTCACTCTGTCACCCAGGCTCGAGTGCCGGGGTGAAATCAGGGCTCGCCACAGCCTCAGTCTCCCCAGGCTCAGGGGATCCTTCCACCTCAGCCTCCTGACCACCTCAGCCTCCTGAGTGGCTGGGACTGCAGGCGCATGCCACCATGCCCAGCTAATCTTTGTTTTTGTAGAGACGGGATTTCGCCATGTTGCCCAGGCTGGTCTCAAACCCCTGAGCTCAAGCAATCCACCCGCCTCGGCCTCCCAAAGTGCTGGGATGACAGGTGTGAGTCACTGTACCTGGCCAGCTCTTAACCTCTGTTCCAGGCACTTGGGCCTCGCTAAGTACCTGGAAAGGTAAAGTGCTGCTTCCTCACCCGCCTCCAGGCTGCGGCCCCGGCACCTGAATTGAATTAGCCCCATTTTACAGATGACTAAACTGAAGCCCACTGTATTTTTCTGTGTGCCCCAAAGGAACAAGCCCCTTCCGCAGTAGCACAGAAGGTGCCTCAAGAAGCAACACCACTACCCCTGCATTTGGTGACTTTAGTTCCACAGCAGCGATTCCAGGCCAGATGGACAACAACCACCTAAAACCTCGCTGCTCAGCGTCACGTCCTCAGACCAGCAGCCTCGGGATCACCAGGGCAGCTGTGAGAACGATCAGTCCGCCCAGCCCAGCCACCTGCACCGGAGCCTGCACTTCGACCAGGTCCCCAGGTAATTCATGTGCATATTAAGGCATAAGGAAGAACAACTGGGAAGCCGGGTGCAGTGTCTTACACCTGTAATCCCAGCACTTTGGGAGGCTGAGGTGGGCAGATCACAAGAGGTCAGGAGTTTGGGACCAGCCTGGCCAACATAGAGAAACCTTGTCTCTACTAAAAATACAAAAAAATTAGCTGGGCTGGTGGCAGGTGCCTGTAATCCGGCTACTAGGGAGGCTGAGGCAGGAGAATGGCTTGAACCCAGAAGGTGGAGGTTGAGGGGAGCTGAGTTCCCGACATCGCCCTCCGGTCTGGACAACAAGAGCAAAACCCTGTCTCAAAAAAAAAAAGAAAAGAAAAAGCAACTGGGCTGGGTGCAGTGGTTCATGCCTGCAATCTCAGCACTTTGGGAGGCCGAGGTGGGTGGATCACCTGAGGTCAGGAGTTCAAGACCAGTAAAACCCCGTCTCTACTAAAACTACAAAAAGTAGCGAGGCGTGGTGGTGTGCACCTATAGTTCCAGCTACTTGAGAGGCTGAGGCAGAACCACTTAAACCCAGAAGGTAGAGGTTGCAGTGAAACGAGATCATACGGCTGCACTCCAGCCTGGCAGACAGAGCAAGCCTCCCTATTAAAAAAAAAAAAGACAGGCCAGGCGCGGTGGCTCACACCTGTAATCCCATCACTTTGGGAGGCCGAGGCGGGTGGATTATGAGGTCAAGAGATCGAGACCATCCTGGTCAACATGGTGAAACCCCATCTCTACTAAAAATACAAAAAATTAGCTGGGCATGGTGGCACGTGCCTGTAATCCCAGCTACTCAGGAGGCTGAGGCAGGAGAATTGCCTGAACCCAGGAGGCGGAGGTTGTGGTGAGCTGAGATCGGGCCATTGCCCACCAGCCTGGGTAACGAGCGAAACTCCATCTCAAAAAAAAAAAAAAAGACAGAAAGAAAAGCAACTGGGCTGGGTGCAGTGGCTCCTGCCCATAATCCCGGCACTTTGGGAGGCTGAGGTGGGAGGATCACTTGGGCCCAGGAGTCTGAGACCAGCCTGTAGACCATCTCTACAACAAAATTGTTTGTAATGATCCAGGTGGCCGGGCGCGATGGCTCTCTACCTGTAATCCCAGCACTTTGGGAGGCAGAGGCAGGTGGATCACTGAGGCCAAGAGTTTGAAACCAGCCTGGCAAATATGGTGGAACCCCATCTCTACTAAAATACAAAACAAAATAGCTGGGCACAGTAGCACATGCCTGTATTCCCAGCTACTCAGGAGGCTGAGGCACGAGAATCACTTGAACCTCGTGAAGGCTGAGTGAATCACTTGAACCCAGGAGGTGGAGGTTGCAGTAAGCGGAGATTGTACCACTCTACTCCAGCCTAGGTGACAGAGCGAGACTCTGTCTCAAAAAAAAAAAAAGGTGTGGCAGTGCATGCCTGTATTCCCAGCTACTTAGGAGGCTGAGGCAGGATGAGCCCAGGAGGGGGAGGCTACAGTGCGCCATGATTGTGCCACTGCACTGCAGCCAGGCAGCAGAGCAAGATCCTGTTTCTAAAACAGAAGTACCTGGGAAAAGGGCACAGAAGCCTTCTGGGGGAGGGACCTACCCATGCCTTGATCTGGGAGGTGGTTTCCTGGGAGCGTGCCTATGTAAGGTTCATGGAGTACTGCTCCCTGTGCTCACAGTCAGGATTTCTCCCTGAGAAATCATGCATTTTTTGCATTTGTTTTATTTTTGAGATGCAGTCTTGCTCTTGTCATCCAGGCTGAAGTGCAGGGGCGTAATCTCGGCTCAGTGCAACCTCCACACCCCAGATTCAAGCGATTCTCGTGCGTCGGCCTCCCAAGTAGCTGGGATTACAGGTGCGCACCACCACGCCCGGCTAATTTTTGTATTTTTAATAGAGAAGCAATTTCACCATGTTGGCCAGGCTGGTCTTGAACGCCTAAACTCAGGTAATCTGCCTGCCTCAGCCTCCCAAAGTGCCAAGATTAGAGGCATGAACTACCGCGCCTGGCCAATTGTGTGTTTTATACATAGGTGCGCACAGGCACACTGGAATGCACAAAATCCTCATGATCATTTTCCGTGACAGCAGTGAATTCGCTCCTTTACTGATGAGTAAACCAAGACCCAGAGTGATAAAGCGGCATCCTCAGGACACACAGCCGTGTTCAGTGGTCCCCTCTGCCTGCCCGCTGCCCAGTGCCATTTCTGACCTTCCAACGCCTCTAGGGCACTGGCCATGCCCGCAGCAAACTGGGCGGCATCCTCCTTGCTGCTGAAGTTGAGGCCCCAGACCTGGCGGGCATCGCGCCACTGATGAAAATTAGGGGTGGCTTGATTATACTTGACGCCCCGGACGATGGCACAGTTGATGACCACCTGGCGGGAGGGGAAAAGGGGGTGAGGGGCGGCAGGCGGAGGAGTGGAGCAGGCAGGGGTTCAGCCTGCAGAGAGGGGGCTGGCGGGAGGCTGCACCTGCTGGTCGGGCTGCATCTTCCGACCCACCACGCGGAAGGAATTGGCTGTGGGGTTGTGGTAGATCTGGACGCGGCTGAAGGCCTGGGGACCCGTGCCAGCAGGGACCCATCGCTTGTTGCCGTCATCATAAACCATCACAGTGGCCCGGCTGGAACAGATGACCGTCTCACTGCAGGCAGGAGGAAAAGGGAGAGGAGCTGGTCACCTTCTCATCTGTGTCTTCCTGGGAGGTTCCCAGGACGAAGACAGAGTGTGGAAGGAAGTGAGCAAGACGCAGAGAGAGGCAGGGGCCAGGTGGACAGAAGGAGAGGGTGGGAGGCAGATCAGGAGGGGAAATCAAATCAGGAGAGAGAGGCAAACACACAAACGAGATGTAAGACAGACACGGGGAGGGAGAAACTGGAGCAGAGGAGACAGACACAGAGGGAGGTGGGAAAGGGAGTGCTGAGTGAACAGCGGGGAGAAAGAGACTGAAAGACACACAGACAGACAGACAGATGAACAGATAGGCAGACAGGGGACCCGGAGGAAGAGGCAGAAAGACGGAAAGAGATAAAGGTGGGCTGGGTGCGGTGGCTCACAGGTGTAATCCCAGCACTTTGGAGGCTGAAACAGGAGGATCACTTGAGCCCAAGCATTTCAGAGCAGCCCAGGCAACACAGCAGGACCCCGTCTCTAATAATAATAATAATAATTTTTGTTTTTGAGGCAGAGTCTTGCTCTGTCACCCAGGATGGAGTGCAGTGATGTGATAAGAGCTCACTGCGGCCTCGACCTCCTGAGCTCAAGCAGTCCTCCCTCTTCAGCCTCCCAAGTAGCTGGGAGTAATTACACACCCAAGTATTTTTATTATTTATTTAATTTTTTTTTGAGACAGTCTCCCTCTATCGCCCAGGCTGTAGTGCAGTGGCGGGAATCTCGGCTCACTGCAGCCTCTGCCTCCTGGGTCCAAGCCATTCTCCTGCCTCAGCCTACTGAGTAGATGGGATTATAGGCATACACCACCATGCCCAGCTAATTTTTTGTATTTCTAGTAGAGATGGGGTTTCATCATGTTGGCCAGGCTGGTCTCGAACTCCTGACCTCGGCTGATCCGCCTGCCTCAGCTTCCCAAAGTGCTGAGATTACAGGCATGAACCACTGTGCCCGTTGCTTGACTAATTTTTTTGTATTTTTTCGTAGAGATGGGATCTCACTAAATTGCCTAGGCTGGTCTCAAACTCCTGGGCTCAAGTGATCCGTCTGCCTTAGCCTCCCAAAGTGCTGGGATTACAGGTGTGAGCCACCACACCTCACCTACAAAAAAAAGGTTTTTTTTAAGAGACGGAGTCTCGCTCTGTCGCCCAGGCTGGAGTGCAGTGGTGTGATCTCAGCTCACTGCAGCCTCTGCCTCCCAGGTTCTAGCAATTCTCCTGCCTTGGCCCCTGGAGTAGCTTGGACTACAGGCGATTGCCACCACACCCGGCTAACTTTTTGTGTTTCAGTGGAGATGAGGTTTCACCACGTTGCCCAGGCTGGTCTCAAACTCCTGAGCTCAGGCAATCCGCCTGCCTCAGCCTTCCAAGTGCTAGGATTACAGGCGTGGGCCACTGCGCCCGGCCAAAACACTCTTTTAAATGAAAAATAAATGAAAAGACACAACACGATACTAATAAGAAGGAAAAGATAAACATGGAGAGACAGGCTGAGGGATGGAAGAGGCTGAGGCTGACACCAGGGAGGGATGCGGGTTAGCAGAGCAGGGGGCAGGAGGGAAGACAGAGGCACGAGAGGGCAGCCAAGAGCGGAGAGCTGCACTAGGGACCAGCCCCTGCCTGGCCTCAGTTTCCGTAACTCTACCAAGGGGCTTGGACACGTCCCAGCCACCATTGGCCCCTCAGGAGGAAGCTGAAGCTTGGGAGGGGAAGCGTGAGACCTGCAGCAGGTTGGGGACCTATCCCAGACCTGGGAGCTCCTCCTCCAAAGGGACTTCCCATTGCCCACCCACCGCCTGGCTCCAAAGGGCACCAGCAGCCCTTCCGCAGATACTCCCTGCTCTGCCTCTGGTCCATGTTGAGTGGGGCTGGGGATGAAGGCACAGCAGTGACCCACAGCCCCAGCACCACCCTCCTAGGGCTCACAGTCCAGACAGAGCTGTCCCCAGAAGGTACCAGGCCAGGGATAGGGCCAAGGAGGCCAGGGTCTGGGGTGCCTGAAGGAGCGCCTGCCCCAGCCTGGGGAGTCGGGCAGGACTTCCTGGAAAAGGCGGCGTCTGACTCAGCCTCAGGGGAGTTGTCGGTAAGCTGGTGCTGATAGCCCCAGATCTGGGTTCAAATCCCCGCACCTATTTCATGTGACTCAGGCATGTGACGTTCCTACTCAAGAACTCTTCTTTCTAGCCTCTGAACTGGGAGAGCAACAGTCCCCTCCTCCAGGGCAGTGGGGAGGGGTACATGAGTCTGGGCAGCTGAAGTGCTTGTTACAGCTGGGTGTGTGGCTCATGCCTGTAATCCCAGCACTGTGGGAAGCCGAGGTGAATGGACTGCTTGAGCTCAGGTATTTGAAACCAGCCTGGACAACATGGTGAAACCCCGTCTCTACAAAAACATACAAAGATTAGCCAGGCGTGGTGGTGCGCATCTGTAGTCCCAGCTACTCAGGAAGCTGATATGCAGAATTGCTGGAACCCAGGAGGTGGAGACTGCAGTGAGCTGAGATCACGACACTGCACTCCCACCTGGGCGACAGGGCAAAACTGTCTCAGAAAAAAAAAGAAAAAAAAACAACAAAGTGCATGGCACAGCACCCAGCACACACCGAGAGCTCAGCAGCTGCCTGCATCCGTCTCAAAGGCACCACTGGGGCCCAGGAAAGCTACAACCCTCGGGACCTTCCCACCAGCCCCAGTGGGAGGTTCAATCCCCTCTCTCCCAGTGAGGAAACTCAGGCCCAGACAGGAACTCTAACAGGAAGTGACTTGCCCAAGTTCACACAGGCGAAGGGGAAGCACTGGCCTCCTCCCCACCCCACCCCCACTGGGCTTTTTCCTGAAATGGGGAACTTGGTGGTCAGAGGTTTCCGGGGAGAGAAATTATAACACCCCCCAGCCCCCGCAAAGGCTCTGTCTCTAGGATAGCTGGGGGCTGAGGGCATGACAGGGAAAGTCCCTAGGCAGACTCAGCTGTGGGTAGAGACCTGGGGTAACCCTGGCACCCCCAAATTTACATAATTATGCCATCTCCCTCTTACCAGGCATTTCAGGTGGATCAGGGGCCCTAAGCCCCTTCCCCAAAGTCACTTATTTTATTCTCACTGCAGCTCATCCAGAAAGCCACTTTTTCATCCTAATTTTGCAGGTGAGGACTAGAAGGTCCAGAGAGGGTGTGTGACTTGCCCATAGTCACACAGCTAGTGAGGAACAGAGTGAAGCTGTGAATTCAGGCTCCCAAGCCTTAACCACCAGGGACTGCGTGGGCCCCACCCAAACACCAGGTGCCCTTTCCAGACAAGCACAGCCTCTGGGGCTGTTTCTGGCTCCTGCCGCCCTAGCAGGGCAGGGTTAAGGCCTCGGCCTCACCCACACCTGCCACCCACGCCCAGGGCAGACTCTGGCCAGGAGCCCCACCCTGGCTGCACTTTGCTCTCCCGGATGGCTCTGCCCTGCTGAGGCTTTGGACTGGCCGAAGAACAGGGTGCCGCTGGGTGACCAAGGGCGGGTCCTGCCCCTCTCCAAGGCACACTGACTGCACTGTAGCAGAAGGATCCTGTTAAAACACAAGCTGGGGCTGGGCACGGTGGCTCACACTTGTGATCTAGGCACTTTGGGAGGCCGAGGTGGGAGGATTGCTTGGGCCCAGAAATTCAAGATCAGCCTGGGCAACATAGTGAGACCCCATCTCTAAAAACAAAACAAACAAAAATGCACAAGGTGGAATGGCCCTTCCTCTTCTCAAAAGCTCCAGGCTCCTACAGAGTCAATGCCGAGTTCTCTCCAGGGCCTCCGTGATGTGTGTGTCCTCAGGTCTCACTTCTTCCCGCCCCTCTGTCCCCTGGGGACTGTTCCAGACCCTAAGCCTCCAGCTCCTATGCTGCTCTTCCCGCCTCGGGCCTGTGTGCTGCTAGCTCCGCAGCCCAGCCTCTCCCCGCTTCCCTGCCTCTCCTTTTATGTCACCACTTCTGAGAAGCCATCCCTCACGCGTTTGCTGGAAATGCTTCTCTCCTTTTCGTCCCCTCCTGCACATTTGATAGTGGGGACCCCTGCCCGATGCAATACTTGTCTGTCTCCACCACCAAAAGGGCCGGGATTTCCGTCCCCCGTTCACTGCTGTGTCCCCAGAACCCAGAATGGCGCCCAATACGCAGTAGGGACTCAACTGTTACTAAATAACATCTGTAAAAAAGGGCAAACTTTGGGCCAGGCGCGGTGGCTCATGCCCGTCATCCCAGCACTTTGGGAGGCCGAGGCAGGTGGATCATGAGGACAGGAGTTCAAGACCAGGCTGACCAGGATGGTGAAACACCATCTCTACTAAAAACATAAAATTAGCCGGGCGTGGTGGCGGGTGCCTGTAATCCCAGCTACTCAGGAGGCTGAGGCAAGAGAATCGCTTGAACCCGGGAGGCAGAGGCTGCAGTGAGCCAGGATCGTGCCACTGCACTCTGGCCTGGGCAGCAGACAAGACTCCATCTCTAAAAAAGGCAAACTTTGGCCAGGGGAGGTGGCTCAAGCCTGTAATCCCAGCACTTTGGGAGGCTGAGGCAGGAGAATCACTTGAGCCCAAGAGTTTGAGACTGGCTTGGGAAGGCTGGGTGCAGTGGCTCATGCCTGTAATCCCAACACTTTGGGAGGCAGAAGCGGGCAGATTTCTTGAGAACAAGAGTTAGAGACTAGACTGATCAACATGGTGAAACCCCATGTCTACTAAAAATATAAAAATTAGCCAAGCGTGGTGGCTCATGCCTGTAATCCCAGTTACTCTAGAGGCTAAGGCAGGAGAATCGCTTGAACCCACTAGGTGAAGGTTGCAGTAAGCCAAGATTGCACCACTGCACTACACTCCAGCCTGGGCAACAGAGCAACACTCTGTCAATAAAAGAAAAGAAGGCCAGGCACGGTGGCTCACACCTTTAATCCCAGCACTTTGGGAGGCCGAGGCAGGTGGATCACAAAGTCAGGAGATTGTGACCAGCTTGATCAACAAGGTGAAACCAACCCCGTCTCTACTAAAAATACAAAAATTAGCTGGGCATGGTGGTGCGCACCAGCAGTCCCAGCTACTTGGGAGGCTGAGGGAGGAGAATGCCTTGAACCCAGAAGGCGGAGGTTGCGGTGAGCTGAGATTGTCAGTGAGACTCTGTTCTCAAAAGAAAGAAAAAAAAAAAGAAAGAAAAGAAAAGAAAAAGACTGGCTTGGGCAAGATGGTGAGACCTTTGTCTCTACAAGAAATTTTATAATTAGCTGGGCGTGGTGGTGTGTGCCTGTAGTCTCAGCCACTCAGGAGGCTAAGGCAGGAGGATCACTTGAGCCCAGGAGAATGAGGCTGCAGTGAGCCATGTTCAGGCCACTTGCACTCCAGCCTGGGTGACAGAGAAAGACTCTCAGCCGGGCACAATGGCTCACACCTGTAATCCCAGCACTTTGGGAGGCACAGCAGTTTGAGACCAGCCTGGCTAACATGATGAAACCTCATCTCCACTAAAAATACAAAAATTAGTTGGTTGTGGTGGTGCACCCCTGTAGTCCTAGCTACTCAGGAGGCTGAGGCAGAAGAATGGCTTGAACCCAGAAGAGGAGGTTGCAGTGAGCTGAGATGGTGCCATTGCACTCCAGCCTGGGTGACAGGGCAAGACTACATCTCAAAAAAATACAAATGCAAATTTTTACCAAGGGCACCTAACATTTCTCAAAGTCCCAGACACTGTTCTTGGTGCAGGACTCCAGTTTCCATGCTCCACGGCTCTACAGCCTCATGGGATAGGCTCTGATGCTCACCCTTTTGACAAGGGGGAACTGCAGCCACTCGCCCCAGATCACACAGCAAGTAAGCAGAGGGGTTCATAGTTGAAACCAAGTTCCTACGAGTTCTTAACCTCATTTAAAGATGAAGAAACAGAGCTAATTTGAAATCTTTAAAAGGCAAGGTACAAGGTAGGGTTGATCAGAGGCTTAAAAAAAGAAAAGGTAGGCCAGGCATGGTGGCTCACACCTGTAATCCCAGCACTTTGGGAGGCCGAGGCGGGTGGATCAGGAGGTCAGGAGTTCAAGACCCACCTGATGGACATGGTGAAACCCAGTCTCTACTAAAAATACAAAAATGAGCCAAGTGTAGTGGCGCGCGCCTGTAGTCCCAGCTAGTCAGGAGGCTGAGGCAGGAGAATGGCTTGAACCCAGGAAGCAGAGGTTGCAGTGAGCTGAGGTCGCACCACTGAACTCCAGCCTGGGCAACAGAGCAAGACTCAGTCTCAAAACACAAAAAGGTGAGAAGCACATAGGTACATGCGCACCCAGAGTGTTGATATATGCAGAGACTGCTTCACAAGACACTAACTGTGGCTGCCTCCACTGAGGGGAACTCGGGGACTGGGGAGGGAGGAAATGAATATTTTGCACCATTTTATCTTTCTTTTTATTTTTTTGAGACAGAGTCTCTCTCTGTCGCCCAGGCTGGAGTGCTGTGGTGTGATTTCAGTTCACTGCAACATCTGATTCCTGGGTTCAAGGAATTCTCCTGCCTCAGCCTCCAGAGTAGCTAGGATTACAGGCATGCGCCACCACGCCCAGCTAATTTGTTTGTATTTTTAGTAGAGACGGGCATTTCACCATATTGGCCAGGCTGGTCTTGAACTTCTGACATTGTGATCTGCCCACTTTGGCCTCCCAAAGTGCTGGGATTACAGGCATGAGCCACTGCGCCCCACCCACCATTTATCTTTTTTGAGACAAAGTCTCACTCCGTGCCCAGGCTGGCAGTGACTCGATCTTGGCTCACTGCAGCCTCCACCTCCCAGATTCAAGCAGTTCTCCTGCCTCAGCCTGCTGAGTAGCTGGGATTACAAGTGTGTGCCACCATGCCAGGGTAATGTTTGTATTTTTAGCAGAGACAGGGTTTAAGGGTTTGCTGATCTCGAACTCCTGACCTCAGGTTATCTGCCTGCCTTGGCCTCCCAAAGTGCTGGGATTACAAGCATGAGTCACCACACCAAGCCACCATTTACCCTTTCAAACTGCTTATTATTTCTTATCATGGGTTTAAATTACCTATATGAACCAAATTCACTAATTAAGTTAATAAATAAAACTGTAACCTACACAAAAGCTGGAAGAGAAAAATCTCAAAGCCAGGAAATGGGGGGCCAAGGCTGTGAGATGGAAACAGTCTGCCCGTTCCCAGCATTCTCCTGAAGTCTAGAACCCTCCATTGGACATGAGAGCGCCTTAATTTTCCAGCCAGCCAAAGACTCGCTCCTCCCTGCAAGTTCCCACGTTTTGCAAAACTCTAGTACATGGTGGATGAAAGACACTCAAGCTGCCTCCTTGTTATGTGGCTTTGTCTCTCTGAGCCTCAGTTTCCAGCCCTGGAAACAATAATGCACTGGGTTCATTGTAAGGACTAAAAGAGAGCCCTAAACGCAGGACCTGTAACTTGGTACACGCGCCACCTGAGGGAGAGAGCTTCCCATCACCAGAGGTAATCAAGCACGGTGAATCCAGTTTTCATAGAACTTCCAGACTAGAGTCTTGGTCTTCCCTTCACTGCCCCCTGAAGCCAAGACTTACCGCATACCCTCCTTATACCATAAAACTTGTGAAGGCCAGGCGAGGTGGCTCAAGCCTGTAATCCCAGCACTTTGGGAGGCTGAGGCGGGTGGATCACGAGGTCATGAGATTGAGACCATCCTGGTCAAAATGGTGAAACCCCGTCTCTACTAAAGATACAAAAAATTAGCTGGGCATTGTGGCACGTGCCTGTAATCCCAGCTACTTGGGAGGCTGAGGCAGGAGAATTGCCTGAACCCAGGAGGCGTAGGTTATGGTGAGCCGAGATTGCGCCATGGCACTCTAGCCTGGGCAACAAGAAAGAAACTCTGTCTCAAAAAAAAAAAAAAAAAAAAAAAAAAAAAAACTTGTGATACATAGATACTACCCTTCCAAACAACAAACCTTCCAAGCGACCCTAAGTAGGGATGCAGATCTAGAGTCTCTGGGGCCCGTGTGCGATACTCTAGTCCCTTCCTCCTGGTGGGCCTCAGTTTCCCCTAAGTGAACAGCAAGATAAATGTTCTGGCTTGGTTTTGTTTGCTTATCTGAATTATCTCGAGAGTTTTCACAATGAAAGCAGGTTCCTTTTTTTTTTCTTTTCTTCGCTGAGAACACAGAAACCATGTTACCTGTATTTCTCTTTTGTTTTGTTTTTTTTGAGACAGGGTCTCACTTTGTCACCCAGACTGGAGTGCAGTGAGTGGCACAAATATGGCTCATTACGGCCTCAACCTCCCCAGCTCAAGAGATCCTCTCTCCTTAGCCTCCAGAGTAGCTGGAACTACAGGCATATGTCACCACACCCAGCTAAATGTTGTATATTTCGTAGAGTCAGGGTTACAGCATGTGGCCCAGGCTAGTCTCAAACTCCTGGGTTCAAGCGATCCTCCTGCCTTGGCCTCCCAAAGTGTTAGGGTTACAGGCATAAGCCCCGGTGGCTGGCCCTGTTTGACTTTAATAGGCACCTTGCCTAACTTCCTGTACCTCAGTTTTCCTATCTATAAACTGGGTGCCAGGGTGGGAAGGCTACAAGGTTGTAATAGTATTGTTAAATTGCCGTGAGGGGCCAGGTGCGGTGGCTCATGCCTGTAATCCCAGCACTTTGGGAGGTCAACGAGGGTGAATCACATGAGGTTGAGACTTTGAGACCATCCTGGCCAACATGGTGAAACACGTCGCTACTAAAAATACAAAAATTAGCCAGGTGTGGTGGCAGGTGCCTGTAGGCCAGCTACTTGGAAGGCTGAGGCAGGAGAATTGCTTGAACCCAGGAGACGGAGGTTGCCGTGAGCTGAGATCACGCCATCGCACTCCAGCCTGGGCAACAAGAGCAAAAACCCTGCCTCAAAAAGAAAAAAAATCAGGCAAAAAAGTACCCCGCACACAATAGATGCTTGATCAAATGGTCTCTTTTAAAAAATATAACAATAGCTATTATTGGAAGAAGCAAGAAACGGACCCCAATTCTCCCCAAGTCCCTTCTGCCCTGAGATTCTAGACCTCTGCCCCACTTCCCTGTCTTCCCAGCACCCAGCTCTGGTCCCAGACTCAGCCAGCACTCAACAAATATTTGTCAAACTGAGAGGCAAAGAACTATATCTTGTAATTTTCCATCTTCACATCCTCTCTTCCAACTGTCCCCAGGACTGTCCCTAGCCAAACCAGCCAGAAATCAGAGGACCTAGGCTCCTCCACCCCTCCTACACTGCCTAGGAATTTCTGAGAGATCTTGGCCATGTCTTTTTCTCTTTGAGCCTCAGTTTCCCCAGCTGGGTAATAGGGACATGGGTTTTGAATCCTGGCGGTCCTTGAAGAAAGGGCACAGTCCAGGGGAAGTGGGATGTGATCACCTGCAGGAGAGACCCCCCTGGAAAGGTGAGTGGCTTTCTGGTGGGACAGGCATCTGTTCACTTCTGCACCCCACCCTACCCCAGCACCCCCACAAGGCGGGATGCTTGGCTACGGTCGCGGCAAGAGGTGGGCCTTGTGGGAGGGCCAGGGCCTCCAGGGCTGGTGGTGGTGGTGGGGAGGGCAGGGGGCCGGCCCAGACGCGGCTCCTGCCCTTTTACGGTTGCAGTGAGTGAGGCAGCACTAACTCGGACATCCGCCATCCGCCTTCCACCGAGCCTGGGACCGGAAACGCGGCGGGGGGTGGAGGGGTGGGGCTGGGGGGGGCAAGGGGAGAGAAGAGTCCCGGAGGAAGAGGGCTAAGGAAGAGAGCGTCGCTCCCTAAACTGACCCCTCTCCAGGGCGGACATGGAAGGGATGTAGCTATAATGGGGAGTGGACAGGCAGGAAGTCTTGAGGGTATCTGTGGGTGTCCTCCTTGCTCCAAATTTTCCAGCCATGCCTTTCACATCAGAAGGAAGAAACGGGGAGGGGGATTCTTTAGTGGTCATAAAAAGGAATGCCACGCCACCCCGATGTCAAAGGGCAGGGGTGCAGGAAATGAGGAGGATGTGGACACCACGGGGTTAATCCCCAGCCGTCCCCCGGGGCCTCCGTGCTGGGGGCTTGGGGGCAGGAAGTCCCAGAGAGAGTGGAGGAAGGGAGATAGTATTGTCAGGCTCTGGCCCCTTGGGAGAGATTATGGGGGGCCAGAGGGGAAAATGGGGGGATGGTTGGGTCCCCCTGCCTGCACTGGCACCGCCCTCAGGTGAGCCCAGGAGTTTGGGGGAGGCCCCAGCCAGACCAAATCCGTGGGTCCCTGGGGCCGCCACCCTCAGGATTAAATTCCTGGGAAGATGGCTGGAATTATCTGGGAAGCCTGGGTCCCTGGGGAAAAGGGCTATGACCTTGAAGCTTTCCAGCTCCCCCTCCTCCAACCCCAAGGCTCCGGATGGATGGGGGGGCGGTGAGCAAAGGGGGAGGGACCGTGGTGGGGAAAGCAGCCGGCCCACAGCGATCGGTGCCCGCCCCCCACACCAGCTGTCTCGACAGGTGAGTCAGGAAGACAAAGGCCCCCTTCCCCCAGCTGCCGCGCCCCCTCCCTCCCCAGGGCTGCGCAGGTGGGGGAGCAGGGCCGCCCTTTTGGCCCTGAGCAGGGAGCCGCCCTCTGCTTCCAGAGCCCGCTCGGTCCTAGGCACGGCCCACTAAGCAGATTGTGTGCGGGGCGACGGGGGAGGGGAGTCCCACCAGACTCCGGAGGCTGGGTCTGGGTCACAGGATCGGGTCACACCAGCCTTCTCTACAGGAAGACCTAAATGCCCCCCAAAATTCAGCGGATTAAGTACCCCCGAAGTTAAGGAGCGCGGTCCCACTTGGGGAGACTTTTTTCCAGCACCACGTAAATGGAGGCCCCGCACACCCCGGGTCTGAGTCTCAGTCTCTCTTCTAAGTCCCATGGTCTCCCAAACGGGCCCCCCACAATCCTTCCAGGACCTCGAGCTAAAGTTTGGGGGAGGGGGAGGAGAGCCTGAACCCTGCCTCAATCCTGGCATCCCTGCGGGAAGGCGCTGCCAACTTTGAGGTCCTCTAAAAGAAAGTCTTTAACAATTCGGGAGTCCTCCGAGCGCCCCCAAATCTGAGGACTCCCAGGAGAACCTCACCGCCACCACCCCCCCGAGTCGTGGAGAAGTGATCGATGGTTCTGGAGCTCCTCCAAGAAGATTCAGCCCAAATCCGAGGCTCCCAAGGATCTGTCCCCAAATTCCAGCCCGGAGCGTGTGGGGGGGGAACAAAGGCGGGGAGCGGAGCCCGCCCGGACGGGGACGGGTCGGGGGGCAGGTCCGGCTCACCTCATGGCTGCTCGGCGGGCGGGCGGTGCGCCCACGGGCTGCTTACTCCCGGGGCGCCCCTGGCCGGAGGTTCAGGGGTTCAGGTCTGGCTCCGGGCTCGGCTCAAGCTCCCCCAGGGTCCCGCCCCATAGAGTCCGGCTTCCTGGGCAGAACGTGGACCGGGCCGGGGCGGGTCGCCGGCCACCGCTTCCCTCAGGCGGTCTGAAGAGAAGTCTCTGCGGCAGAAAGGGGGTGCGGCGTCCCCTCCCCAGCGCGCCCCCCGTGCCAGCGGCGGCTGCACTGTTACTCTTACTACTGTACTTCTCTTCGTTACATTTCGTTCCAAAATTCCACTCCCAGCACCCACAATGCCCCGCGCCTTAAAGGAGCCGCACGCGCCTCCAGGCGAGGGGGTGGAGGGCGCTTAAAAGGGCAACTAGGCACCCTCGGCTTCCGCGTTCTCGCTCTAGTCTCCGACGTTGTAGCCTAGGGGTGCACCCTGGGAGTCACCCCGACATGGAGGGGCAAGCTTGGTGGAGGGGAAGGGGACCTGCCTTGCTCCCTAGTTCTCTCCCACGTTGGGAATTCTCAGGAGCGTCTCGACTCTCGGAAGGGCCACGATTTCTCTCCCCATCGATTTCTCCATCCCGTACTCCGCTCAATTTTGGGGGGCGAGGCGGACCCTCCTGCTAAGCAAGTGGTCTCACATTTTCTCCCCGAAATCCCATCTTTGGAACCCCGCTCCTCCCCAGTGTCTCTCTCCTGTCAATTTCGGAGGGGTTACTAAGGGGCTAGCCCCGCATCCGCACCGGGGCGGGAGGTGGGGGGAGTAGGGCCCCACCTCTCTCGCCCCACCCCTCCCGCCCCGGGAAGGTGAGGAGGAAGTGGGCCAAGGGGGCGCGGTCGGCCGCTGACTCACAGCCGCAGGGTCGGGGGTGGGGTGGGGGTGGAAGTGGGGACCGGCGGGGAGTGCCGGAGTGGGGGGCCTGGCATTCGCCCTGGGTGGGCAGGAGACGCCTGGTTCTTCGGTGTGTAAAGCCCCCGACCCACGCACGCCGCGCTCTGACTCAGTTTGTCCTGCGGAGGACAGCAGGATCATCCCACCCGTTAGGAGGACCCGGAGGTGAGCAGACCCTCCCGAGAGCCCCCGCCCCCACACGCCGGCTCCCGGCCGAGCCCAGACACCCTCCGAGGCTTCCGCAGCGGGTCTGGCCGGCCCCGCCCCGAGTGACGTCACTGGCGTGGTCGCGCCCCTTGGGTAGAGCGCCACCTGGCCCGGGTGGGGCGCCCGAGCCCTGGGAAACCAGTTAGTTCCACCTTTGCACATGGGTAAACTGAGGCCCGGGAACAGGAAACGAATCTGGTCTATGGCCCTCTTGCCTGAGCTCCCAGAACACGGAAAGACACCTAGGTCTGAGTGTAAAACTAACAATTCTCAGGGCCAGCTAACTAGGTGAGAGAATCCACCTTTCCAGCCTCTGTCCAGATGTTGCCCTGACCTCCTTCACCTGGGCAGGCTTCGTCCTTCCAGGCCAAGCCCTGAGGTAAATTCCCCTCCCCTTCTCCACCCCACTCTGGGAGATCTTGAATCCTGATCCCCGGAGGTTACCATTGTTTCTCAGGGAGTCTCCTCAGGCTGAGTTGTCTAGGTGAAGGGGTAGACTGAGTTTTGTTTTGTTTTGTTTGACACGTAGTCTCCCTCTGTCACCTAGGCTGGAGTGCAGTGGCACGATCTCGGCTCACTGCAACCTCCCGCTCCTAGGTTCAAGCGATTCTCCTGCCTCAGCCTCCTGACTAGCTAGGATTACGGGCAAGATGGGGTGTCATCATGTTGGCCAAGCTGGTCTCAAACTTATGACCTCACGTGGTCTGCCTGCCTCAGTCTCCCAAAGTGCTAGGATTACAAGCGTGAGCCCCTGAACCCAGTTGACTTAATGAAGTTCTGGACTTCACTCACCCCAGCCAAGCCCTGAACAGCAGCTCAACAAACTTTTATCCAGTTGAATGAGAACCCCAGTTCTGTGTGACCTTGGGTAACTGCTTTCTCCTCTCTGGGTCTCAGATTTCCCATCTGTGAAATAGGAGGGGTGGCATTTCTGGGTGCCACCTACAATACAGCAACAGTCAGCAAACGTGGGTTTTTGTTTGTCTGCTTGAGACAGGATCTCTTTGTTGCCTGGGCCGAACAAGGTGGCATAACCAGGGCTCATGAGATCCTCCAACCTCAGCCCACTGAGTAGCTGGGACTATAGGTGCCCACCGCTATGCCCCGCTAATTATTGTAGAGGCAGGGTTTCACTGTGTTACCCAGGCTGGTCTCAAATTCCTGGGCTAAAGTGATCCGTCTGGCTTGGCTTCCCAAAGTGCTGGGATTGGAGGCGTGAGTCACCACGCCCAGCCAAGAAACTTTTTCTGTAAAAGTCTAAATAGAAAATCTTTTAGATATGCTAGACAATAGGGTCTGGTTTACACACGCTTGTTTTTGTTTTGTTTTGTTTTTCTTACAATCCTTTAAAAATGTGAAAAACTTCTTAGCTTAAGTGCTGTAGGAAACAGGTAGCAAGACCCCTGCTCAGAGAACTCTTACATATGTATGTAAGGATCTTTATGGCAGCAGTACTGTGAGAGCAAGAAATTGGAAATAGCTTGGATGTCCATCAAGAGGACAGGGGAGGCCAGGCACAGTGGCTCATGCCTGTAATCCCAGCACTTTGGGAGGCCGAGGAGGGTGGATCATTTGAGGTCAGGAGTTCGAGACCAGCCTGGCTTGAACATGGTGAGGCCCTCTTTCTACTAAAAAAAATTAAAAATTGGCCAGGCACAGTGGCTTATGCCTGTAATCCCAGCAGTTTGGGAAGCTCAGGTGGGCAGATCACTTGAAGTCAGGAGTTCGAGACCAGCCTGGCCAATATGGCAAAACCCCATCTCTACTAAAAACATAAAAAATTAGCCAGGAATGGTGGTGGGCACCTGTAATCTCACCTACTCGGGAGGCTGAGGCAAGAGAATCGCTTGAACCCGGGGGGCAGAAGTTGCAGTGAGCTGAGATCGTGTCACTTCACTCCAGCCTGGGCAAAAGAGCAAAACTCCATCTCAAAAACAAAAAACCAGGTGTGGTGTCACACGCCTGTAATCTCAGCTACAAAGGGGGCTGAGGTGGGAGGATCACTTGAACTCAGGAGGCGAAGGTTGCAGTGAGTCGAGATTGGGACATTGCACTCCAGCCTGGGTGACGGAGCAAGACTCTGTCTCAAAAAAAATTAAAAATAAATAAACAAATAAAGATGAAGATGGGGGTAGTGAAACCCTTGGACATCCCTTTTCTGAAGCGCCGAGTGAGCAGCAACTATAGAGAAGGAAGTATGGACTGGGCAAGGTGGGTCGAGCCTGTAATCCCAGTGCTTTGGTTTTTTGAGAAGCCAAGGCAGGAGGATCACTTGAGGTCAGGAGTTTGAGAGCAGCCTGGACAACACAGGATTTAAAGAGATCCTCATCTCTTTAAAAAAAAATTACTGGGTATGGTATCGTCCATCTGTGGTCCCAGGGGAGGATGAGGTAGGAAGACTTCTTGAGCCCAGGAGTTTGAGGCTGCAGTGAACTGTGATTGTGACATTGTACTCCAGCTTGGGATGGAGACCTAGACCTTGTCTCTTAAAAAACAGGCGGCCCTGTCCAGGCGCAGTGGGTCACACCTGTAATCCCAGCCCTTTGGGAGGCTGAGGCAGGCGGGTCACCCGAGATTGGGAGTTTGAGACCAGCCTGACCAACATGGAGAAACCCCATCTCTACTACAAATACAAAATTAGCCTAGCATGGTGGTGCATGCCTGTAATCCCAGTTACTCGGGAGGCTGAGGCAGGAGAATCACTTGAACCCAGGAGGCGGAGGTTGTAGTAAGCCAAGAGTGTGCCATTGCACTCCAGCCTGGGCAACAAGAGCAAAACTCCATCTGAAAAAAAAAAAAGCAGGTGGCATGAAGTGTGTAAATGACATGGATGACATAGAATGAAAATATCCAACGGCCGGGCGCGGTGGCTCAAGCCTGTAATCCCAGCACTTTGGGAGGCCGAGGCGGGTGGATCACGAGGTCAACAGATCGAGACCATCCTGGTCAACATAGTGAAACCCCGTCTCTACTAAAGATAAAAAAAATTAGCTGGGCCCGGTGGCGCGTGCCTGTAATCCCAGCTACTCGGGAGGCTGAGCCGGGAGAATTGCC
>CM052668.1:31892360-31941343 GCA_028533165.1 Leontopithecus rosalia | reverse complement strand
GGCCATTGCACTCCAGCCTGGGTAACGAGAGCGAAACTCCGTCACAAAAAAAAAAAAAAAAAAAAGAAAATATCCATTAAGTGGGTAAAAAGTTGCAAAATATGGCTGGGCAAGGTGGCTCATGCCTGTAATCCCAGCACTTTGGGAGGCCAAGGCGGGTGGATCGCAAGGTCAGGAGTTCAAGACCAGCCTGGCCAAGATGGTGAAACCTGGTCTCTGTTAAAAATACAAAGGTTGGCCGGGTGCGGTGGCTCACGCCTTTAATCCCAGCACTTTGGGAGGCCAAGGCGGGTGGATCACTAGGTCAAGAGATCGAGACCATCCTGGTCAACAAGGTGAAACGCCGTCTCTACTAAAAATACAAAAAAATTAGCTGGGCATGGTGGTGCCCGCCTGTAGTCCCAGCTACTCGGGAGGCTGAGGCAGGAGAATTGCTTGAACCCAGGAGGCGGAGGTTGCGGTGAGCCGAGATTGTGCCATTGCACTCCAGCCTGGGTAACAACAGCGAGACTCCATCTCAAAAAAAAATAACAATAAAAATAAAAATACAAAGGTTGCAGTGAACCAAGATCAAGCCACTGCACTCTAGCCTGGGCAACAGAGTGAGACTCCACACCCGACCCCCCAAAAAAAAGTTGCAAAAGATACAAAGGGAATGAAAAATATCAAGGAAACACCCCAAAATATTCACATATTAACAGATGTAGGAAGTCCACTTTAAACTCATTGCAAAGATTACCAGTCAGAGTGTGGGATTCTAGGGAATTTGGTGGTCACAGAGATTTTTTTTTTTTTTTAAAGATGGGGGTTTGCCATGTTGCCCAGGCAGGTCTCTAATTCCTGGAATCAAGCTGCCTTGACCTCCCAAAGTGCTTGGATTACAGGCATGAGCCACCACACCAAGCTAGAGGTCTCAAGTCTGTCTTGAAAATGCCAAATTTGACCAGACACCATGGCTCATGCCTGTAATCCCAGCACTTTGGGAGGTCAAGGCAGGCGGATAACCTGAGGTCAGGAGTTCAACCTGACCAACATGGTCAAACTCCATCTCTAGTAAATACAAAAGAATTAGCCAGATGTGGTGGCACGTTCCTGTAATCCCAGCTACTTGGGAGGCTGAGGCAGAAGAATCATTTGAACCCGGGAGGCAGGGGTTGCAGTAAGCTGAGATTGCACCATTGCACTCCAGCCTGGGCAACAAGAGTGAAAACTCTCACGAGGTCAAAAGATCGAGACCATCCAGGTCAACATGGTGAAACCCCATCTCTACTAAAGTTACAAAAAATTAGCTGGGCATGGTGGCACATGCCTGTAATCCCAGCTACTCAGGAGGCAGAGGCAGGAGAATTGCCTGAACCCAGGAGGCAGAGGTTGCGGTGAGCCAAGATTGCGCCATTGCACTCCAGCCTGGGTAACAAGAGCGAAACTCCATCTCAAAAAAAAGAAAAAAAGAAAATACTTTGATATAGGCAGGGCGCGGTGGCTCAAGCCTGTAATCTCAGCACTTTGGGAGGCCGAGGCAGGTGGATCATGAGGTCAAGAGATCCAGACCATCCAGGTCAACATGGTGAAACCCCGTCTCTACTAAAAACACAAAAAATTAGCTGGGCATGGTGGCGCGTGCCTGTAATCCCAGCTACTCAGGAGGCTGAGGCAGGAGAATTGCCTGAACCCAGGAGGCGGAGGTTGCGGTGAGCCGAGATCACACCATTGCACTCCAGCCTGGGTAACGAGAGCGAAACTCCGTCTCAAAAAAAAAACGAAAATTAAATAAATAAATAAATAAATAAAGACCAAATTGTATCCTGCTTCTAACCCTTCACACTGGCTCTTCCCTCTCCCGTAGAACCCTTGTTGGCATGTGTGCAGAGCTGACTCTTCTCTCTCAGGTCTGTGGTCAGTTGTCCCCTCCTCAGAGACCTTCCCTGATCCCTCTGTTTCAAAAGCCATCTCCCCCACCCTGGAAAACTGGGTGGCTGAAGTGTGAGGGGGATGGAGAAAAACTTCATTGTATGCCATCTTGCACTCTTTGCATTTCAAACCAAGTGAATTTATTACCCATTCAAAACTATGTGAATTGAACAAATTAAAAAAAAAAAACAAGCAAAGTAGTCATTTTCTCACCCCATGCCCCTGTTTTAGTTTCTTTCTGACACTCATCAGTCTTCAAGATGACTTTTTTATTTTTTATTACTAATTACAGATTGGGTTTTGCTATGTTGCCCAGGCTGGTCTCGAACTCAAGGGATCCTCCCACTTCAGCCTCCCCAAGTGCAGAGATTACAGGTGTGAGCCACTGTGCCTGGTGAGACGACTTTATTTATTTATTTAAAGATGGGGTTTCACCATGATAGCCAGGTTGGTCTTGAACTCCTGACCTCAGGTGATCCACCCACCTTGGCCTCCCAAAGTGCTAGGATTGCAGGCATGAGCCACCGCGCCCGGCAACAACTTATTTATTGATTCCCTTGTTTGCTGTGTCTCTTGACCAGGAGGTCAGCCCCAGTGGGGCAAGGATCCTGGTGGGTCAGCCTGATTCATGGCTGTGAGGCTGAGGCTTGGCACACAGCAGGTGCCCAATAACGTATTTGCTAACAGACTAGGCAAATCACGTTTGTTTGTTTATTTACCAGAAAATTATTTACAAGAAAATGCATTTGGAATCACTTATGTAAATACAATTTAATAAAACTCTACTTCCCCTCAAAAACAGATGAATAATAAGAAGGAAAGAGGTTATTGGACTAGGTGATCTCTCAGAATCTGTTCAGCTCTGAATATTTCAAAAACATTTGGTTGGGGGGGTTTTCTGTTGCTTTTTTTTTTTTCATTTGGGGCTTTTTTCTTTTTAGTCTGGGTGATGGTGGAATTTCCCCTCTTGTAAGACTCATCTGTGAGAGGGAAGTAAGAGAAGGAGAAATAAGCATGTTGGGTTCCTACATTGGCCTGCCTTCCTTCCGCTGGTACATGTGGCTGGGGAAAGGGTCCGTTTTCTTCTTTAGTTCTGTTGAGGCCCCAGTGGAGCAAAGGATCCCTAAAGGACAATAGCTGTCAGGCCTCCATGTCCAAGGCAGCGCCCAAATCCATGGCGGTGGGCTTCCCAGCCCCATCCTGCCCCTTCTGTAACACAAAATGTGGGAGAAGGTAATTGGAAATCCTGTCTTCCCTTTCCTTTGAGGGACCACCATACCCATCTCACAATCCTTTAAGGTTTGAGTGGAGTGGACCCCAACCCCCAACCTGGCCAATCAGAGACACAGTGACTGATCAGGCATGTGACCTGGTGTGGCCAATGAGAACCAGCTCCGAAGGTCCACTGCTGCAACTCCCAGGAAATTGGCAAAGTCTCTCCACTGGGGAGGTTAGGTTGCTGGGGTGTGAGCCTGGAGCTGCATGTCTCAGCTACCTCAAGAGAAGACCCTGAAAGAGGATGAATCCAGCTCGAAGAAAATAAAAAGAAGAGCCCATGCATGATGACGAAATCTGTCAGCTGGAAGCAGCCATGCCTTAAGGCTTTGAGTACTTCAATTACATGGCCCAGTAAATTCCCCGTTTTACTTTACCAGCTTGAATTGGGTTTCTGTGGTCATTGCTCACAACTCAAAAGAAAACTGACAAATACCTCCTTCAGCTACTGAGAAATTATCAGATATCCTCCCTCATCCACATGATAATAATCAAACTCCCTTCTCTGCCATGCAAAGGCCTTGGGGCTCAGCCAGGCCTGGTGGCTTACGCCTGTAATCCCAGCACTTTGGGAGGCCGAAGCTGGTGAATCACCTGAGGTCAGGAGTTTGAGACCAGCCTGGCCAACATGGTGAAACCTAGTCTCTTCTAAAAATACAAAATTAGCCGGGCGTGGTGGCACGTGCCTGTAATTCCAGCTACTTAGGGGGCTGAGGCAAGAGAATCGCATGAACCTGGGAGGCGGAGGTTGCAGATTGCGCCATTGTACTCCAGCCTGGGCAACAGGACCAAAACTCCGTCTAGAAAAAATAAAAAAGGCCTTGGGGCTCTAAACCCAGCTTCCTCACATTTCTTCCTTGATCCCACTCCATGCCCTTTTCCACCACCATCTCTTTGGATATCTCCAAAATCTCCTTAGCTATCTGGGCCCCATTACAGCTTCTTTCATCTAAGACCTGGACCATACTCATATATGTCCTGATGGTATCCACTGTGCATCCGGGCCTTAGAATTAGTCATTAGCATTCCCTGAATGTTTCTACCTTATTCTTGGATGTGGGAGGCCCTTAGGATATGGGGCAATGTGGGCATTGCAGGGCCCACATTTCTTGGCGGGGAATCACAGTATCTTCTCTGCATCTGTGTCTCCCTCATCATGCCTTGCACAATGCTTCAGGGCCAGGAGTTGAAATGCATTAATATAGCAAACTGGCTGGGTTGCCATGTAATCTCAGCACTTTGGGAGGCCAAGGCAGGAGGATCCCTTGAGCCCAGGAGTTTGAGACCAGCCTGGGCAACATTGCAAGACCCTGTCTCAAAAAAAAAAGAGAGAAAAAAAGAAAAGAAGCTGGGTGCGGTGACTCATGCCTGTAATCCCAGCACGTTGGGAGACCGAGGCGGGCGGATCACAAAGTCAGGAGTTCAAGACCAGCCTGACCAACATGATGAAACCCTGTCTCTACTAAAAATACAAAAATCAGCTGGGTGTGGTGGCATGTGCCTGTAATCCCAGCTACTCAGGAAACTAAAACAGGAAAATCACTTGAACCTAGGAGGTGGAGGTTGCAGTGAGCTGAGATTGTGCCACTGCACTCCAGCCTGGACGACAGAGTAAGGCTTCTTTTAAAAAAAAGAGAGAAAAGGAAGGAAGGAAGGAAAGAAAGAAAAGAGGAAGAAAATATATCAGGCAAATATCTTATCCTCACTGGCTTCAATATCCCTGTCATTAAGAGGGGTAGGGGGGCTCCTCTCCTAAGAGAAACATCGGAGAACACAGATTCTTACCTCTCTGCACTCTTCTGAGACCTGGCAGAACTTAGAATAAGCTTCAGCGATGACAGTGGCCCTGGAGAGCATAGGAAGGCCCTGAGGAGGGGACCCTCCTCCTCCCACCCCACCGCCATTCCACCCCACCCTTCCTCACCCCAACTTACTTGCAGTCCAGCCCTCCCCCAGGAGGTAAATCTGGGGTGTCCTCTAAGGCCAGAGTCCTGAAAACTGTGTTCAGGCTGGGGAGCTCCTGAGCAGAGGCACACAGTTCTGAGAAAGAGTTCAGAGTTAGGCTGGGCACAGTGGTGCACACCTGTATCCCAGCACTTTGGGAGACCGAGGCGGGAGGATCACTTGAGGCCAGGAGTTCAAGACCCAGCCTGGACAACATAGTGAAACCCCATCTCTACTCAAAATACAAAAATTAGCTGGGTGTGGTGGTGCATGCCTGTAATCCTAGCTGCTTGGAGGCTGAGGCCGGAGAATTGCTTGAACCCGGGAAGACGGAGATGGCAGTGAGCCCAGGTTGTGCCACTGTACTCCAGCCTGGGTGACAGATCGAGATTCTATCTCAAAAAAAAAAAAAAATTATGGAAGAGCCCTCGCGGGCCAACCACCCCTTCAGCTGGGCCCCCGGAGCCTGCTCACCAGCGATTCTACGGCCCAGGGCTTCGTCCAGTGCTAGCTCCCTCCTGATCGCCTCCTCAGAAGGCCTAGGAGCACCTGTGAAGCAGACCAGGATGCAGGTCATGTTGTCCAGGCTGCCCTGAAGCCGGTGGAGAAAACGGAGACCGATGGGGGAGAGCCGAAGGCAGAGCTTCCCAGCAATCCCCAGGTTCAAGTCCCCCACTTCAATCTGGTTATGCCCATTTGTCTCGTCTCACCCACCTGCCAGTCCTCTCCTACTGGGACCTAACTATGTCCTATCCTAGGCCCTCCTTATTAAGAGAACAGTGTCCTTTCCCTAGAGCTCCGCCCATTCTGATGTTCACCTGCTCTTCCACCTTCCAGTACTAATCATATTTCAGGCCCTGCTCCTACAACCTAGAACCGCTCCATTCCAAAAGCCCATGCCCTTTCTCTTAAATCCTCTCCACTAACTCTTGGCTGGTGCCTCAAAGCATACTTCAGGCTCCGCCCCCTGTATTTTGACCCTGCCCACTTCAGGCCACGCCCTTCGCTTGAGAACCACCCCCTCCTCTAGCTTTACTCTTGCCTCTCCGTCAAAGCCCTCCTCCCCCAAATCCCGAGGCTCTCTCCCTCTGAAGCACCAAGTCTCAAAGATACCACGCCCCACCCCCAGGACCTTGCACAGACACGTGTCCAACAGCTGCGCGCAGAGAAGCTCTGGGGCCAGGCCCAGGCGGAGACGCGAAGCCACGAGTCCCGCCAGGGCAGCACCAGACATAGTGTCCCAGACGCCATCAGAGGCCAGGAGCATGAACTCGTCCTCCGCCTGGCGTACCAGTGCGGCCACCTCAGGCTCCGCAGAAACGAGCTGTAGCTCGGGGGGCCTCCCCGGAGCCTGCTTGTAGGCAAAGTCGCCCAACGCTCGCGACACCGCCAAAGAGCCCTCGACGCGCCGGCGGCGGATGGTGCCGCCCGCGGCGTGGATGCGCTCGCGTTCCCGAGGTCGAAGGGGCCGGTGGTCCTCGGTGCTGAAGGCCACGGCGCCGGCGCGGCTCAGCACGGCGCGGGAGTCACCGCAGTGTGCCAGGTACAGGAACCGCGGGGAGACCAGCAATGCCACGGCCGTGGAGCCGCCCGTTTCCACCCGGGGCCAGAGGGAGCGCAGGCGCTCGTCGGCGCTCAAGAAGGCTCGGCGCAGCGCCTCGCGCACGCCCTCGGGCTCGCCAGGCTCTGGGCCCAGCTCCTCGAGCACATGGCCTGGCAAATGGCGTGCACCGAAGCGGGCAGCTCGAGCCCCACCGTGGCCGTCGAGGACGGCAAAGAAGGCCCAGCCTGGGGGCAGACCAGGTAACGAAAGCCAAGTGCAGTGAGCGTCCTCCATGCGCGCGCGCCAGCCCTGCGCTGCGCTCGCCCCAAAGCGCAGGCCCCACGACGCCGCGGCACCCCCGTGCGGCCGCTGGGCGCGCCGCGGCGCTGTCAGCAGAGACCGAGGCCCATCGGGGGCCCTGCGCCCCGCCTCCTCCTCCTCTTCCTCCTCCACCTCCTTCTCCCTCTCTTTTTTCCTGCAAGTGGTCCAGAGGAGACTCTGCAGCTGACGGGCCAGGGCCGCCATCCTTCAGCCCTGGGATCAGGAGGGCTCCACCCTGTACAGCTGCCCGCCCCCCTCCATTAATCCCCTCCGCTGTGAGATTTTAAACCACCTAAATCTCCTTCCTGTCCTTTGACCTGCACTTTAGGCGGGTTACTAGAAGGAATTTCACTTCTGGGTCTCCTCTCTCCTGCACCTACAAAGTGGGGCTTGGGACCTGGATTAGGAAAAAAAAAAAAAGATAATACTGTACCAGTAGCAAACTGTTAAGTAGCACTCATCATGTGTCACACAGTTATACATCATCATCTCCAGCTTACAGATGGAAGAAGAAACGGAGTCACAGAAGTAACCGGTGTTCCAGGGAAATTAACTCTAGAATCTGTGTTCTTTTTTTTTTTTGAGACGGAGTTTCGCGCTTGTTACTCAGGCTGGAGTGCAATGGCGCGATCTCGGCTCACCGCAACCTCTGCCTCCTGGGTTTAGGCAATTCTCCTGCCTCAGCCTCCTGAGTAGCTGGGATTACAGGCACGCGCCACCATGCCCAACTAATTTTTTGTATTTTTAGTAGAGACAGGGTTTCACCATGTTGACCTGGATGGTCTCGATCTTTTGACCTCGCGATCCACCCGCCTCAGCCTTCCAAAGTGCTGGGATTACAGGCTTGAGCCACCGCGCCCGGCGAATATGTGTTCTCTACACAACACGCAGTCCATGCTCCTCCCACCTCAGTGGTACAGTCCCCAGCCTCGAAACCTGTAAATACTATACTTGGCCGGTCGCGTGGCTCATGCCTGTAACCCCATCACTTAGGGAGGCCGAGGCAGGCAGATCGCTTAAGCCCAGGAGTTTGAGACCAGCCTGGGAAACATAGCGAGACCCCGTGTCTATAAAAATTAAAATTTAACCGGGCGTGGTGGAACGGGCCTGTGATACCAACTACTCGGATGACTTAGGTGGGAGGATTACCTGAGCCCGGGAGGTCGAGGCCGTGATCGCACCATTGCACTCCATCCAGCCTAGGCGACAGAGCGAGACCCTGTCTCAAAAAGCTATATATATATTTGTTTTTTCTTTACTTTTTTTAGTTCGACCCCTCCTCTCTGGGGCTTCGGTTATTTTCTCTTCTGGGCCCCACCCATCCAGGATTCAAGTACACAGCTCCAGACCCGTCTAATTTTCGCAGACCTGGCATCGCCTGGAGTTCCGACCCCACCTAGTCATATTTGAATAATTCCCAGTTGCTTTAGCCCCGCATGTTTGAGCTCCTACGCGTGCTTCAAAAGTTTCTGAATCGTTTCTTTCGGCCCCCTTTCTCGATCCCTCTGCAAATCCAAGCTCCTACCCTACCTCAGAGCATTAGAATCTTTCCACCCCCTCCTCAATGGCACCCCTAGCTCCGCCCTCCCATCCTCTCTGCCAAGGCTCCTTCACCATCCTCTCCCAGGTCCCACGTCCGACTCCAGGCCTCCGCCCCTCTTCCCCTAAAGGCTGCGCCGTCTGCGGTGTAGGCCCCGCCCTTCAGGCCTGTTTTCATTTCTTCCTGACCCCAGAGCCCACCCTCGTGGCTCCGCCCCTTTAGTAAGTAGGCCTCTCCCCCTGCTCCTCGTCGTTTCCCCGCCCCTCGCCCGCCCTCTTGCCCCGCCCCTTCTCCATCTGGCCACGCCCCCGGCCGCTCGCTGCAGTGCTTTCCCCACCGCGGCCCCGCCCGCCCCCGCCGAGCCGAGCACAGGGCGGCGGCGGCGGCGGCGGCGGCGGCTGGAGCAGCCCGGGAGGAGGAGACGGCGAGGATGGCAGCGGCGTCGTGGGCGCGGCGGAGATGAGCGCCTGCGACCCCGGGCCCAGGGCGGCGCAGCCGGAGTGGGCGGGGGTCCCGATGCAGGCCCGAGGGGGGCCATGGGGCAGGTCCTGCCGGTCTTCGCCCACTGCAGTGAGTAGAGGGAGGCTCGGGCCTGTTGTGGGCCCCAGAGGTCCGGGTGGGGTACTCCCTGGTGTCCCCTCGGCGCTTGCCCGCGGGAGAGCCGGGATTGGGGGGAGGAGGCAAAGGAGACAAAGGAAGCTCTCCCCTTCCCCCCCGCTCTGGCGGTGACGGGGACAGCCTGACCCGGAGGACCTGGACGAAACAGGGCGGAGGTGGGGGGGCACTGAGAGGGCAGGCGGGGGGCGCGTTGCGCTCTGGGATGTACCGCCCGGCCCCGCCCGGGAACGAGGACGTGCGTGGGGAGCTGTCCCCTGGCTCTGGTGCTGGCCGCAGCTGGCGGGGAGGGGTTGAACGGAGGGTAAAGCCAGGATGGAAAACAGGGGTCTGACTCCCCATCGCTCGTCTTCTCATCCCATCCCCATTTTCTGCCCAACAGGCAGCCCCGACCTCGCCCAAACTGTCCAACCCCCTGTTCCGGGAAAATAGCCATCGGTGGGTTGGGGGCAAGGACTGATGGGTCCTTAGCGGGATTTACCACTTATTAATGGTAATCCTGGGGAAGACTGGCACCCACTCCAGGCCTCCCATTCCCCAGCTGAGGAAACGAGGTGAGGGCACAGGGCGTCAGATTTCAATTTCCAAACCGCATTGAGCATCATCTATGTGCGAAGCGCTGAACTAGCTCTAAGGGGGGTGGCCTGATCCTCACAATCTCTGAGCTCACAGCTCTAACAGTTCATGTCTACCGTTCTCTGTCCCACACATGGGGGTTCTGACATCTGGGGATTTCAACACCTTTAGATCTAGCCATTTCCATGTCTTGGGTGTCCAGATGCCAAAATTCTAAGAATTGGTGATTTCAGCATTTTCGAGTATCATCTCAACTAAGATCTTGTCCTTATTTCGGCTTACAAAGGGAGGACCATCTCATCTGTCTCTCTCCACCCCTCTTACCTCTCTGCCCTCACCTCCCACCCCTCTCCTCCTCATTCTCTCCTCTCCAATCACATCTTCACACCTCTCTGTTGCTCAAAGATGCCAAGCATGATGCCTGATTCAGGGCCTTTGCACTGGCTTCCTTCTCTACCTGGAAGACTTCCCTGAACATCTGCAGGGCTTCCTCACTTCTTTCAGATCTCTGCTCAAATGTGGTCTTAGCAGAGAAGCCTTCCTGATCACCCTATGAGAAACACACAGCTTCACTTTCTTCACTTTATCTTCCCCTACCTTTCTTTACTTGGCACCGTAGGCTCATCTGCACCTGACATCATATATTCACTTGTTTATTGTCTGTCTCTCCCAAAGAGTGTCAGCTCTAGGAGGGCAGGGATTTTGTCTGTTTTGTTCACAGCTGTATCTCCAGGACCTAGAACAGTGCCTGGCACATAGTGGTGCTCAATAAATGGTTGTTGAACGAATGAGTGAATTGAAACCTCCTAAGACTTTGAAGACTCTAAGATTCCCGGATTTGGACTTCTAAGACTCTGAGCTTCATCAGGCAGTGATGCTAGGTTTTACAGTCTGTGTGCAGAATGTTCTAAAAGTCCCGTGATTCAAATATTCTAAGATTCCAGGACTGGCACACTTCTGTGATTCGGACAGTCTAAGCTTCTAAGAGTCTTCGATTCTTTCCCTCTCGCAGAAGAAGCTCCGTCTACAGCCTCATCAACCCCTGATTCCACAGAAGGTAAGTGGAGGAGAGCTTGTGAAGGGGTTCAGGGGTGGGCAGCTCAGGGGCCTGTGAGAGAAACAAGGTTCTCCCTCACCTGCTGCAGGAGGGAACGACGACTCCGATTTTCGGGAGCTGCACACAGCCCGGGAATTCTCAGAGGACGACGAGGAGGAGACTACGTCGCAGGACTGGGGCACCCCCCGGGAGCTGACCTTCTCCTACATCGCCTTTGATGGCGTAGTGGGTTCTGGAGGTCGCAGGGATTCAACTGCCCGCCGCCCCCGCCCCCAGGGCCGCTCAGTCTCGGAACCACGAGACCAGCACCCTCAGCCCAGCCTGGGCGACAGCTTGGAGAGCATCCCCAGCCTGAGCCAATCCCCGGAGCCTGGACGCCGGGGTGACCCTGACACTGCCCCTCCATCCGAGCGCCCTCTGGAAGACCTGAGGCTTCGGTTGGACCAGCTGGGCTGGGTGGCAGCCCGGGGAGTGGGATCCGGGGAGGACTCTTCCACCAGCAGCTCTACTCCGCTGGAAGACGAAGAACCCGAAGAACCTGACGGATTGGAGGCGGGAGAAGCTGGGGAAGGTGAGATGTCCGAGGTGCTGGGACTGAAGTCAAGAGGGGTGGGCGGTTTCTTCTCAGGGCACCTCCTAGAAGAAAGCTCACAGCCTTCTCTTTCTACCGTGCCAGATCTGGACCTACGACTCCAACTTGCTCAGCCCTCACCGCCCGAGGTCTTGATTCCCCAGCTCAGTCCGGGCTCTGGGACACCCCAGGCAGGAACTCCATCTCCATCCCGATCGCGAGATTCGAACTCTGGGCCTGAAGAGCCCTTGCTGGAAGAGGAAGAAAAGCAGCGGGGGCCACTGGTACGAGAGCCAGTAAAGGGACAGTGTCTCCATAGCACAGACCAATCAGTATTCACGGTGGAGCCACGCCTTCTAGGTAAGCAACATGTATGAAGATGCTGCATTGGACCACAGGAGGCAAAGGGTGAGAGGATTTTGAATTAAAGGGACAAATCCCTCAAGGAACAGCAAATAGTGGAGAAGAGAGGAGGCATTGCTATTGGCTAGATGTGATAAACTCTGCCCTTTTAAAAAATCTCCCCGGACAGGCAAGTTGGCTCACACCTGTAATCCCAGCATTTTAGAAGCCCAAGGTGGGTGGATCACTTGAGGTGAGGAGTTTGAGATCAGCCTGGCCAACATGGTGAAATCCCGTCTCTACTCGGGAGGCCGAGGCAGGAGAATCGCTTGAATCAGGAAGGCGGAGGTTGCAGTGAGCAGAGATCGCGCCACTGCACTCCAGCCTGGGTGACAGAGTGAGACACCGTTTCAAAAAATAAAAATAAAATAATTCTCCCTCTTCTGGAGTGCTCCTCCTAGTGGCTGATTTTGGACAGGCCAAATCCCTGAAGAAATAACACTTCTCTCCTTATTTAGATGTGACCGCAGAATATTTATAACTAAACTCTGTGCTTTTAAAAAAAACTATTCTTTTTGGCCGGGCACAGTGGCTCATGCCTGTAATCCTAACACTTTGGGAAGCCGAGGCGGGAGGATCCCTTGAAACCAGGAGTGCAAGACCAGCCTGGGCAACACAGAGAGACTCGACCCCTATTTGAAAAAACAAAGAGCCGGATGAGGTGGCTCACGCCTGTAATCCGAGCACTTTGGGAGGCCGAGGCAGGTGGATCACCTGAGGTTAGGAGTTCGAGACCAGCCTGACCAACATGGAGAAAGCCCGTCTCCACTACAAATACAAAATTAGCCAGGTGTGGTGGCACATGTCTGTAATCCCAGCTACTCGGGAGGCTGAGGCAGGAGAATCGCATGAACCCGGGAGGCGGAGGTTGCGGTGAGCCAGGATCACGCCACTGCACTCCAGCCTGCACAACAAGAGCGAAACTTCGAAACTCCGTCTCAAAAACAAACCAACCCTCTTCTGACCACATCTATTAGCCAGTTGTAAAATGACCCAGCCTTACTTTAAAATATGCTCCGCCTCCAGGAACAGCTAGGGAGTGGGTAAAGACACCATTGCTTTTGGCTGTTTACAAGACGGTTCCATTTTTGGAATTGCCCCCACCTCTATGGACAGCCATTGGCTGAGTCCAAAGGGGCCCCGCCTCCCTACTCCTGTCCTCCGGGTTCTACTGAAGTGGGCAAAATCCCTGAGAAGCAGCGGTGTCCCCAGCCTCTCACTCGGAGCCGAGATGGGGAGTAAAGGTGGGCTTGCGGGACGGGCTGGACGGGGACTGAGGTCGGCGGAACGCGGTCCAGACTCACCCTTAGCTCCCGCACATCTGGGGCATGTTTATTATCGGTCTGATTCCCCAGGGCTGCAGGCAGGGGCTAGGGGGCCGAGGGGCAGTCTCGGGAGGACCTGGAGGAAGCCTGGGGTCCCTTATCTTCCGCGCCAGCACTTTGGGGCCCAGGAGCAGGGAGGTCCCCCTCCCCCAGCCTCGGGCCCAGGCAGTGCTGTCACTCAGCGGCCAGACCGGCCAGAACAGCTGCGGGGAGGCCCCCTCCCCCCAGCGTGCCTAAACTTAGCCCCCGCCTCAGGCGACCTGGTCCCTCCCCCACTCACTTGCACCGGCCACTAGGAGCCTGCCTGGGGGTCCCCTGCTTTGGGAGGAAGGGGGCTGCCCTATTTAGAGGTAAATGAGAGGAGATGCATTGGAAGGATGAAGTGAGGGATGCGCTTCTAACAGACCGTCGGAGGGGTCAGCTGGATCGGAGGGAGGGTGGGAGGATGGAGCGGATCTGAAAAGAAATAGAAAGGTACCGAGCTCCTGCTTTTCAGGGCTCAACGGAACGCAGACTACTAAAGTTCCTTTTACGTTTAAGCGACGAAGTCTCCCTCTGTTGCCCAAGCTGTAGTGCAGTGCCGGGATCATAGCTCATTGCAACCTGGAACTCCTGGGCTCAAGTGACTCTCCCGCCTCGGCCTCCCAAGTAATTGGTACTACAGGTGCAGACCACCACGCTCTGCTGATTTTCTTATTTTATTTTATTTTTTTAGAGATGAGGTCTCTTGCCCAGGCTGGTCTGGAACGCCTGGCCTCAGGTGATCCTCCCACCTCCTCCCAAAGCGTTGGGATTACAGGTGTGAGCCTGTAATGGGATGAGAGGAAAGCTGAGGCACAAAGATCACTGGTCAGGGCTCAGGCTGGGTTTAGGAGACATGTTTAAGGGTCTCAGAAAAGGGTTAGAAATCTGAGTTAGGGCCTGGAAAGGGGTATGGTGTTATTAATAATACATTGAAGACTTAGAAACACGTGTTGCTAAGGGTATCAAGGGGATATCACTTTACACCTGACAGACTGGCAAAAGTTAAAAAGAATAACCCATTCCAGGACAGGATGCTGGGAAAAGATCTTTTTAAACTTTTTTTAAGACAGTGTTTTGATATTCTTGCCCAGGCTGGAGTGCAATGGCATGATCTCGGCTCACCGAAGCCTCTGCCTCCTGGGTTCAAGACATTCTGCTGCCTCAGCCTCCCAAGTAGCTGGAATAATAGGTGGAACATGTGCCACCACACCCAGCTAATTTTTGTATTATTTTAGTAGAGACAGGGTTTCTGCATGTTGGTCAGGCTGGTCTCGAACTCCTGACCTCAGATAACTGCCCGCCTCAGCCTCTGAGATGCTGGAATTACAGGCCTGAGCCGACATAGCCGGCTTTTTTTTTTTTTAAAGGGAGTCTTGCTCTGTCGCCCAGGCTGGAGTACAGTGGTGCAATCTCGCCTCACTGCAACCTCCATCTCCCAGGATCAAGCAATTCTCCTGCCTCAGCCTTCTGAGTAGCTGGGACTATAGGTGCCTGCCACCATGCTTGGCTATTTTTTTTTTTTTGTATTTTTAGTAGAGATGGGGTTTCACCATATTGGCCAGGCTGGTCTTGAACTCCTGACCTTGTGATCTGCCCACCTTGGCCTCCCAAAATGCTGGGATCACAGGTGTGAGCCACTGTGCCTGGCCGGAGAAAGATCTTTCTCTTGCTTCTTGTGGAAATAAGAACTGTTACGGTCTTAGTAGTTAGCAGTGTTTCAAAATTTATAACATTAAAATATACATCTGACCGGACTCGGTGGTTCATGCCTGTAATCCCAACACTTTGGGACATGGTGGCTCATGCCTGTAATCCCAACACTTTGGGAGGCCGAGGCGAAGGATCACTTGAAGCCAGGAATTCAACCTGGGCAACATAGTGAGACCCTCTCTCTATAGAATATTTAAAAATTAGTCTGTCTGGGCATGGTGGCTAATGCCTATAATCCCAGCTATTTGGGAGGCTGAGGCATGAGAATCTCTTGAACTGGGAAGGCAGAGGTTGCAGTGAGCTGAGATTGCACCACTGCACTCCAGTCTGGGTGACAGAGGAAGACTGTCCCCGCCTCAAAAAAAATTAACCAGATATGGTGGTACCACCTGTAGTCCCAGTTGCTAGGAGGCTGAGGGGGGAGGACTGTTTGAGTCTGGGAGGTAGAGGCTGCAGTGAGCCATGATCATGCCACTGCACTCCAGCCAGGGTGACAGAGTGAGACCCTGTCTCTAAAACTAAAAATATATGGCTGGGCGCAGTGGTTCATTCCTGTAATCCCAGCACTTGGGGTGGGATTGCAGATCGCGAGCTCAGGAGATCGAGACCATACTGGCTAACACAGTGAAACCCCATCTCTACTAAAAATACAAAAAAATTAGCCGGGCGTGGTGGCACATGCCTGTAATCCCAGCTACTCGGGAGGCTGAGGCTGGAGAATTGCTTGAACCTGAGAGATGGAAGTTGTGGTGAGCTGAGATCACACCATTGTACTCCAGCCTGGGTAACAAGAGTGAAACTCTGTCTCATAAATAAATAAATAAATAAAATACAAGTCTGGGTGTGGTGGCTCATGCCTGTAACCCCAACACTTTGGTAGACTGAGGCAGGAGGATTACTGGAGGTCAGAAGTTTGAGACCAACCTGGGCAAAATGGTGAAACCCCGTCTCTACCAAAACATGAAAAAGTAGCCGTGTGTGGTGGTGTGCTCCTGTAATCTCAGTTACTTGGGAGTCTGAGGCAGGAGAATTACTTGAACCTGAGAGGTGGAGGTTGCAGTGAGCCAAGATTGTGCCATTGCACTCCCGCCTGGGTGATAAAGCAAGACTCCATCTCAAAACAAAACAAAACAAAACATAACCAGTCCACCCAGCAATTCCACCCTGGGAATCTGTCTCCGAAATAGTTGCTCTAGGTGGTGACAATATTTGTTGAAGGATGTTGCTTGCAGTCCTGGTTGTGGTAAAGGGGTTAGGAAACAAACTGAATAACCCAGCAATAGATACATGGTTAAGATGAGTGATAGTACAGCTACACCATGGAATACTATGCAGCTCTTTAAAAGAATGAATTCAGGCCGGGCACAGTGGCTCACGCCTGTAATCCCGGCACTTTGGGAGGCCCAGGCGGGCGGATCACCAGATCAGGAGATCAAGACCATCCTAGCTAACACGGTGAAACCTCGTCTCTACTAAGAATACACAAAATTAGCCAGGTGTGGTAGCAGGCGCCTGTAGTCCCAGCTACTCAGAAGGCTGAGACTGGAAAATCGCTTGAACCCTGGAGGCAGAGGTTGCAGTGGGCCGAGATTGCACCACTGCACTCCAGCCTGGGTGACAGAGCAAGATTCCGTCTCAAAAAAAAAAAAAGAGAATGAATTAAGGCCAGGCCTGGTGGCGCATGTCTGTAATCCCAGCACTTTGGGAGGCTAAGGCAGGAGGGTGGATTGCTTGAGGCCAGGTGTTTGAAACGAACTTGGCAAACATGGCAAAACCCCATCTCTACTAAAAATAAAAAAATTAGCTAGGCACGGTGGCATGCTTCTTAGGAGGCTGAGGTGGGAGGATAGCTTGGACCCAGGAGGCTGAGGTTGCAGTGAACCAAGATCACACCATGGCACTCCAGCCTGGGCAACAGAGCGAGACTCTGTCCAAAATAAAAATAGGAATGAATGAATGAAGAGGTAATCGGGGATGGTGGCTCACACCAGTAATCCCAGTGCTTTGGGAGGCCAGAGGTAGACGATGACTTGAGTGCAGAAGTTCGAGGCTGCAGTGAATTATGATCACGCCACTGCATCCAGCCTGGCGACAGAGCGAGACCCTATCTTTGTAAAAAAAAGGGGGAGAAGGAGCTATTTCAGTTGATGAGAAGGAAATGTAAAGTGAAGTATGCATGATGCAGAAAACTGTGTACGATTCCATTTTTCTTTCTGTTTTTTGAGACAAAGTCTCGCTCTGTCACCCAGGCTGGAATGCTGTGGCATGATCTCGGCTCACTGCTACCTGCACTTCCCAGGTTCAAGCGATTCTTCTGCCTCAGCCTCTTGAGTAGCTGGGAATATAGGCACACGCCACCATGCCTGGCTAATTTTTGTATTTTTAGTAGACACGGGGTTTCACCATGTTGGCCAGGCTGGTCTTGAACTCCTGACCTCAGGTGATCTGCCTACCTCGGCCTCCCAAGCTGCTGGGATTACAGGTGTGAGCCAGCACCCCCAGCATAATTCTATTTTCCATAAGAAATGACCAAGATGTATTTCTCTGTCCACACATAACTATATGGCGAGGAGTAAGATTAGGGGACTTGCTAGATGGTTAACTTGGGTTTTCTAGGGAAAGAAAAAGGGAGGTAAGCATGGAAAAAAAGGCCACTAAAAATTTGAAAATCAGGCTGGGTGCTGTGCCTCACAGCTATAATCCCAGCACTTTGGAAGGCTGATACAGGAGGATAACTTGAGGCCAGGAGTTTGAGACCAGCCTGGGCAACACAGAGAGACCCTCACCTCTAAAGACAAAACAAAAACAAAAATTAGCTGAGCATGGTGGCACACACCTGTAGTCCCAGCTAGGGAGGAGGTTGAGGTGGGAGGATCGCTTGAGCCCAGGAGGTCAAGGCTGCAGTGAGCTATGATTGTACCACTGCACTCCAACCTGGGTGACAGATTGGATATAGAGACCCTATATCTAAAAAAAAAAAAAGTCAGGCACAGTGGCTCACATCTGTAATCCCAGCACTTTGGGAGGCTGAGGCAGGTGGATCACAAGGTTAGCAGTTCAAGACCAGCCTGGTCAAGATGGTGAAACCCCATCTCTACTAAAAAAACACAAAAATTAGCCGGGCGTGGTGGCAGGCACCTGTAATCCCCGCTACTAGGAAGGCTGGGGCAGGAGAATCACTTGAATCCGGGGTGGAGGTTGCAGTGAGCCGAGATCGCGCCACTGTACTCTAGCCTAGGTGACAGAGTGAGTCTCCATCTCAAAAAAAAAAAACAAAACAAAAAAGGAAATCAGGTTATGCTCAAACAGGTGTGTTGAGAAGTCATTTTTCAGCTGTAGGACAGGGAAAGGGAAGTGAAGAGACCAGCCAGGTCAGGCCCAAGCCCTGATGCCCCCCGCCCCTCCATAGTGGCGGACCTGCTGTACTGGAAGGACACGAGGACGTCAGGCGTGGTCTTCACAGGCCTCATGGTCTCCCTCCTCTGCCTCCTGCACTTCAGCATCGTGTCTGTAGCTGCGCACGTGGCTCTGCTGCTGCTCTGCGGCACCATCTCTCTCAGGGTTTACCGCAAAGTGCTACAGGCCGTGCACCGGGGGGATGGAGCCAACCCTTTCCAGTGAGAACCCCTGGCCCCTGCCCTGAGCCCCTGGACCTCAGGACCCCTGACCCTAGAGCATGACCTATGACCTCAGATCAAGCAGTACCTCCCACTCGGCCCCTGACCCATCTTGATTGTTCTTCATCCCAGTCCTCTAACCTGCCCTTCAGTCCTAATCTAATTCGAACCTGGTGCCCTTCATCCTGCATCCCTGACCCTGACCCTGACCTCAGCCCTCTGCATGTGATTCGTCTGAGACGCCCTCAGTCCTAACTCTCGTCTCCCGACCCCCATTCCTCACCCTTGTGTCAGCGACTCCTGCACCAATCTGAGCCGGTCACCCCACACTCCACACTCCTTTGTCCCCGCAGGGCCTACCTGGATGTGGACCTAACCCTGACTCGGGAGCAGACGGAACGCTTGTCCCAGCACATCGCCTCCCGCGTGGTCTCGGCAGCCACGCAGCTGCGGCACTTCTTCCTGGTAGAAGACCTCGTGGATTCCCTCAAGGTGGCCTGGAGCTCTCAGTCCCTCCTGGGCTCCCCCCATTCACCTCTCCCATGCTAGGGGGTGGGAGAGCGATGGCTGGGTAAATTCACAGCCTGGGAGGGGAGTGCCCGGTGGGCTCTGCTGACCCTGACCTTCACCCCCAGCTGGCCCTCCTCTTCTACATCTTGACCTTCGTGGGTGCCATCTTCAATGGTTTGACTCTTCTCATTCTGGGTGAGCTAGGAAAGCCACGAGGGGCAAGGTGGGGAGTTGGAGTCTGGTGGGGGATGGGGCTCCAGATGGAACTGTTCATCTCTCGGGGGCACCCTGACGCCCCCTGTCTCTGTGCCCACAGGAGTGATCGGTCTATTCACCATCCCCCTGCTGTACCGGCAGCACCAGGTGAGTGTGGCACCCTCAGCTGTCAGCACCCCAGCTAAACATGGGGGTTCTGACTGTCTCCTTCCAGAACCAGGGTCTCATTGACAGATGTGCAGACACAGGTATCTGGCTTTGGCACCTTCTCAATACAGCGAGAGCCTAACTAACATGTCTCATCAGCATCAGCCAGGACAGGTTTTTTTTTTTTTTGAGACAGAGTCTTGCTCTGTTGCCCAGGCTGAAGTGCAGTGGCACAGTACGTCCCGGTTCAAACGATTCTCCTGCCTCAGCCTCCTGAGTAGCTGTGACTACAGGCATGTGCCACTACACCCAGCTAATTTTTGTATTTTTTTAGTAGAGATGGGGTCTCACCATGTTGGCCAGGATGGTCTTTATCTCCTGACCTCTTGATCGGCCCGCCTTGAACTCCCAAAGTGCTGGGATTACAGGCGTGAGCCACTGCACCCAGCTTTTTTTTTCTTTTTTTTTGAGACAAAGTCTTTATTAGCCAGGCTGGAGTGCAGTGACAGGATCTCAGCTCACTACAACTTCCACCTCCTGGGCTCAAGAGAGTCTCCTGCCTCAACCTCCAAGTAGCTAGGATTATGGGCACATGGCCACCATGCCCCGCTCATTTTTGTATTTTTAGCAGAGATGGGGTTTCACTATGTTGGCCGGGCTGGGCTCAAACTCCTGACCTCAAGTGATCCACCCGCCTTGGTCTCCCAAAGTGCTGGGATTAAAGGCATGAACCACCGAGCCCGGCCTTCACTTTTCTTTCTTTTTTTTTTTTGAGATGGAGTCTCGCTCTGTTGTCCAGGCTGGAGTGCAATGGCGAGATCTCAGCTTACTGCAACCTCTGCCTCTTGGGTTCAAGTGATTCTTCTGCCTTAGCTTCCCAAGTAGCTGGGATTACAGGCGCATGCCACCACACCCGGCTAATTTTTTGTATTTTTAGTAGAGATGGGGTTTCACCGTGCCAGCCAGGCTGGTCTTGAACTCCTGACCTCTGGTGATCCACCTGCCTTTGGCCTCCCAAAGTGCTGGGATTAGGCCTTCACTCTTGATTTTAATTGACATGTCAGCTAAATGCCGCTGCATTCCAGCATGGGTGACAGAGCAAGACTCTGTCTCAAAAACAAAACAAAACAAAATAATAATAATAATAATAAAATAAAATCAAGACTGGGATGGTTGTTGTCCAAAACACTGACGTAAGCAGGACCATCCTATCCAGAGACAGGTGGATGGACTGACAGCCCCTTCTCCAGCACAGCTGGGAGCCAGATGATAATGTGTCCTGGTGGTTAGTCATAAGTCCATCCCTCAAAGGCTGGAATCACCAAGACTCACAATTAAACTGTATTCAAATCAGGCCAGCCACAGTGGCCCACAACTGTAATCCCAGCACTTTGGGAGATTGAGACAGGAGATCACTTGAAGCCGGGAGTTCAAGACCAGCTTGGGCAACATAGTGAGATTCCATCTCTACAAAAAGGTTAAAAATTAGCCAGGCATGGTGATGCACACTTATAGTCCCAGATACTCCGGCGGCTGAGGCAAGAAGATGACTTGAACCCTAGAAAGTCGAGGCTGCAGTCACCTATGATCACGCCACTGCACTCCAGCCCGGGCCACAGAGCAAGAGCCTATCTTTTTTGGTTTTTTTTTTTGAGAGGGAGTCTCACTCTGTTGTTCAGGCTGGAGTGCAGTGGTATGATCTTGGCTCACTGCAACCTCCGCCTCCTGGGTTCAAATGACTCACCTGCCTCAGCTGCCAGAGTAGCTGGGACTACAGGCACGTGCCACCATGCCCAGCTGATTTTTACACTTTTTATTAGAGACAGGGTTTCACAATGTTGGCCTGGCTGGTCTTGATCTCCTGACCTCATGATCTGCCTGCCTGGTCAGCCTCTCAAAGTGCTGGGATTACAACCGTGAGCCCCCAAGGCCAGCCTGCAAGGACCTATCTTAAAAAAAAAAAAAGGTGCCGGGCACCGTGGCTCACGCCTGTAATCTCAGCACTTTGGGAGGCTGAGGTGGGCAGATCACCTGAGGTCAGGAGTTCGAGACCAGCCTGACCAATATGGTGAAACCCCATGTAAAAAAAAAAAAAAAAGCTGAGTATCTTATGCCTGTAATCCTAGCACTTTGGGAGGCGGAGGCAGGCGGATCACTTGAGGTCAGGAGATCGAGACCAGCCTGGCCAACATGGTAAAACTATTTTTTTTCTGAGACAGAATCTCGCTGTGTCGCCCAGGCTGGAGTGCAGTGGTGCAATCTTGTCTATAATTAGCTTGGCATGTTGGCACACATCTGTAATCCCAGCTATTTGGGAGGCTGAGACAGGAGAATTGCTTGAACCCGGGAGGCTGAGGTTGCAGTGAGCCAAGATCGTGCCACTGAACTCCAGGCTGGGTGACAGAGCAAGACCCTGTCTTCAAAGAAATAAAAAAATAATAATAAAATAAAAAATATACAAATTAATCCACTCGGAGACTTGTCAACCAATAGCAATTCGGTCTGTTCTCACCCTACCCCACAATACACACACATGCAAACTCACTCAAAGATTAGCCATCGTGCCCAGGACACAGCCTCACTGCCAGATACTTGTGCGTTCCACCTGACATCACTCTCCACACAGCCCAGATGACTGACCCTACAACTGGCATCTCTGGCATCTAGTGTATTCCATGAAGTTTAGAGCCAAGGGTGGCATGGTGGGCCACCCCTCACAACTCCTGATTTGGAGGTTGGGGAGGAAGCAGTCTTCTATGTGAGCTAGAGAAGAACCCCCTCCAATCCCTTCTTTCACCATTTTTTGGTCTCCCCAGGCTCAGATCGACCAGTATGTGGGCTTGGTGACCAATCAGTTGAGCCACATCAAAGCTAAGTAAGAGCATGGGGCGGAGGTGGATGGGAGGGGGAGGTGGGGAGCTCGGGAGCCTTTCCTTTCTACTCTCGCTGTCCCCAATCTTCTGGAGTAATCTCCCCTTGAGAAGGCTGAGGAGGTAATTCCAATGCAGGCCACTAGGTGGTGAGCAGGAGCGGGCTTTGGGCTTTCTGGCAGTTTCCCACCCAGCTTTCCCCGTAGTCCCCAGGTGCACACCCCACTTCTCTTGCCCCACCTCGTGATCCCACCTGTTTCTCCTTCAGGATCCGAGCTAAAATCCCAGGGACCGGAGCCCTGGCCTCTGCAGCAGCCGCAGTCTCCGGATCCAAAGCCAAAGCCGAATGAGAACGGTGTCTCTGCCCGCGGGACGCCTGCCCCCACCCCCAGCAGCCCTCTGCCCCCCCCTCCCATTTCCCGTCCCCCTCCTCGACCCGAGCCTTTTCCCCGTGGGTGTCAGGATCACTCCCACTAGGGAATCTGCGCTAATTGCCTGAGCGGCCAGGACTACATTTCCCAAGAGGCTCTTCTCCAGGAGTCCGGGAAATACGCGGCACCTTGGCCGCGGGGCCTGCTGGGACTTGTAGTTCCCTGGACAGGGCACCGCCCTGCATTTCCGTGACCCGCCGCTGGAGGCGCCATGAGGCGTTGGTGTCTCCTGGACGCCACTAGCCCCAAGCCGGGGCTTTGCATGGGGCCCAGGGGAGGCCTGAGCTTGGATTTACACTGTAATAAAGACTCCTGTGGAAAACCCGAGGCCTCCTGTGCTTCCAGAGCCCTCCAGCTTTCACCTTGCTGCACTGAAATGCCCTTAAGTGCATTTCAGGAGAACCTTCCCCATCTCTGGGGAGGAAGCTCCCTCTGCCATCTGTGTAAGTTATGAAATGATTGTGGGGAGACTGGGTGTGGTGGCTCATGCCTGTAATCCCACCACTTTGGGAGGCCAAGGAGGGCCGATCAGTTGAGGCCAGAAGTTTGAGACTAGTCTCGCCAACATGGTGAAACCCCATCTCTGCTAAAAACAGAAAAAGTAGCTGGTGTGGTGGTGCACACCTGTAATCTCAGCTACTCAGGAGGCTGAGGCATGAGAATTGCTTGAACCTGGGAGGTGGAGGTTGCAGTGAGCCAAGATTGCACCACTGCATTCCAGCCTGGGCAACAAAGCGAGACTATCTCAACAAAAAAGAAATGATTGAAGGGAAGAGGCTGACGGACCACCCATTCCAAGGTTAGCCAAGCCTTGGCAGCCACTTCTGATGCTTGTGCTCAAGGCAGACATCACTAATGGATCCCACACCCTGCCTACTGCGTAGCCACCTCAACTGAGCCCAAACCTATGTGTCCATCGACTTCTGGATGCTCCTTCCCCACTAATCTAACGAAACATCTTCCCCATCCTACCTGATTTCCAACTAAGAGGTGTCCTCACCACCCATGTTGTTACCAGGCCAGACACGCGGGTGTGGCTCTGGACTTCCACATACTCACCTCCCACAAATAATCAGTCATGATGCTGTGTCTCTTCTGCCTCCCAGTCTTCTCTCATCCACCCACTTCTCTCCATCCTGATTGCCTCGGGAACAAAAGCAGGGCCTCCCTGAACTTCCAGTTTCAAAACTCTCACATCTGTATTCCCAACACTTTGCAAAGCAATGTGGGAGGATTGCTTGAGGCCAAAAGTTCGAGGCCACCCTGAGCAACATAGTGATACCCCCCCATTCTCTGCAGAAAAATAAAAAATTAGCTGGCATGGTCATGCGCACCTGTACTCCAGCTACTCCGAAGGCTGAGATAGGAGAATTGCTAGAGCCTAGGAGTTCGAGGTTACAGAGAGCTATGATCATGCCACTGCACTTCACCCTGAACGAGAGGGAGACCCTGTCTCTAAAAATCTACAGGATTGGCGAGGCGGCTCATGCCTGTAATCCCAGCACTTTGATTGGGAGGCCAAGGTGGGCAGATCACTGAGGTCAGGAGTTCCAGACCACCCTGACCAACACGATGAATTCCTGTCTGTACTAAAAATACAAAAATTAGCCAGGTGTGGTAGCAGGCACCTGTAATCCCAGCTGCTCAGAGGGCTGAGACAGGAGAATCAGTTCAACCCGGGAGGCAGAGGTTGCAGTGAGTCAGGATCATGTGACAGAGCGAGACTCCATCAGAAAAAGAAAAGAAAAGAAAAGAAACCTAAACTGGGAAAGGGGGAAGCAAAGGGATGGTCGGGGGGCATTGGGAAGAGATGGAGGTCTAAAGATCCACAGACCTGGGTTTGAATCCTGGCCCCACCACCCCTTGGCTGTGTGACCTTGAGCACGTGACTTGACCTCTCAAAGCCTCAGTTTCCTCTAATGGAATACTGACATTAGGCCAGGCACGGTGGTTCACACCTGCAGTCCCAGCACTTTGGAAGGCCGAAGTGGAAGAACCACTTAAGGCCACGAGTTCAAGACAAGCCTAGGCAACATAGCCCAACCTCATCTCTACAAAAATATTAAAAAAGAAAACTGTCAATGATAACTATACCTACAGGTAAAGTCCTTGGCATGGGGCCTGGCATGTAATAAATGCACAGTAAGCAGTTATAATATTGTTTTCCAGCTGGGCCTGGTGGCTCACGCCTGTAATCCCAGCACTCTGGGAGACCAAGGTGGCCAGATCAGGAGATCGAGACCATCCTGGCTGACATGGTGGAACCCCATTTCTGCTAAAATACAAAAAGTTAGCCACCATGCCAGGCTAATTTTTTGTATTTTTAGTAGAGATGGGATTTCACCATGTCAGCCAGGATGGTCTGGATCTCCTGATCTTGTGACCTGCCTGCCCCGGCCTCCCAAAGTTCTGGCATTACAGACGTGAGCCACTGCACCTGGTGAACAGCCTTATTTCTTTACTATTGAGATGGAGTCTCGCTCTGTTGCCCAGGGTGGAGTACAGTGGTACAATCTTGGCTCACTGCAACCTCAACCTCCTGGGTTCAAAGGATTCTCCTCCCCTAGCCTCCCGAGTAGCTGGGATTACAGACATTTAAAATGTGCAAAAAAAAAAAACATGCCTGACTAATTTTTGTATTTTTCCTTGTGATGGTGTTTCATCATGTTGGCCAGGCTGATCTCGAACTTCTGATCTCCAGTGATCCACCCACCTTGGCCTCCCAAACTGCTGGGATTACAGGTGAGAGCCACCGCACCCAGCAGAAACAGCCTTTACTGAGCTCCTCCCAGTCGCCTGATCCAGTGTCAGACGTTTATATTATGATTTCTCCAGTGAGATCAGTTATACTAGTCTGGTTATACAAATGAGGAAACTGAGGCTCAAAGAAGGATAGTGAGGCCAGGTGCTGTGGCTCACACCTGTAACCCCAGCACTTTGGGAGGCCAAGGCAGGAGGATTGCTTGAGGCCAGGAGTTCGAGACCACCCTGGACAACAAAGTGAGGCCCCAGTTTCTACAAAAAATTTTAAAATTAGCTGGGCGTGATGCCTGTCATCCCACGGAGGCTGAGGCAGGAGGATCACTTGAGTCCAGGAGGTCGAGGCTGCAGTGAACCATTTTCACGCCACTGCATTCCAGCCCGGGAGACAAAGTAAGATTCTGTCTGGAAGAAGAAGAAGACAGAAAAAGATAGTGATGGCCGGGCACGGTGGCTCATGCCTGTAATCCCAGCACTTTGGGAGGCTGAGGCGGGTGGATCACGAGGTCAAGAGATCGAGACCATCCTGGTCAACATGGTGAAACCCCGTCTCTACTAAAAATACAAAAATTAGCTGGGCATGGTGGTGCGTGCCTGTAATCCCAGCTACTCAGGAGGCTTAGGCAGGAGAATTGCCTGAACCCAGGAGGCGGAGGTTGCAGTGAGCCGAGATCACGCCATTGCACTCCAGCCTGGGTAACAAGAGCAAAACTCCGTCTCAAAAAAAAAAAAAAAAAAAGAAAAAGATAGTGATAATATTTCTTTATTCATTCTACTGACATTTACTAAATATCTGCTATGTTCTCAAGCACTTTTTAGGCACTAGGGATACAGCAATGGTCAAAAACAAAAGTGCTTGGGAGGCTGAGGTGGGAGGATCACCTGAGGTCGGGAGTTTGAGACCAGCCTGGCCAACATGGTGAAACCTCATCTCTATTAACCATACAAAACTGAGCTGGGTTTTGGTGGTGGGTGCCTGTAGTCCCAGCTACTCGGGAAACTGAGGCAGGAGAATCACTTGAACCTGGGAAACGGAGGTTGCAGTGAGCTGAGATCACGCCACTGCACTTCAGCCTGGGTGACAGAGTAAGACTCCGTCTCAAAAAACAAACAAAAGCAAACTGCATAGTTTCATGGCACTGAAATTCTAGCAGAAACAGACAGACAATAAGCAAATAATAGACACAAAATGGCATGTGGTGATGAGAGTGTTGGGGAAACGTGTAGCAGGTTAAGGGGATAGAGTGGCAGAGCTCGCCTTCTTTTTTTTTTTTTGAGACCAAGTTTCCCTCTTGTCACCAAGGCTGGAGTGCAATGGCGTGATCTTGGCTCAATGCAGCCTCCGCCTCCCAGGTTCAAGCAATTCTCCTGTCTCAAGTTCCTGAGTAGCTGGGATTACAGGCATGAAACACCACTCCCGGCTAATTTTTGTACACTTGGTAGAGACCGGGTTTCACCACATTGGCCAGGCTGGTTTCAAACTCCTGACCTCAGGTAATTCGCCCATCTCGACCTCCCAAAGTGCTGGGATTACAGGCGTGAGTCACCTTGCCCGACCGCTCGCTATTTTAAACTGGGTCGTCAGGGAAGGCCACACTGAGTGCTGATATTTGATCAGATGACAGAGTGAAGGGAGGCGGTGAGCCATGGAAACATGTGAAGAGGGGGAGATCCAGGCTAAGGGATCAGCAAGCACGAAGTCTCTGTGGAGGTAGCACGCTCGATGTGTGCAGCAAGACATCTATATGCCGGCAGCCAAGACTATGAGGGAAGAGGAGTTTGTGAGACAGGATCAGAGCGGTCATAGGGGCTGGATTACAGGGATTTGTCAAGCAGGGTGAGAACTTTGACTTCTACTCTGAAATGGAAGTCATGGGAGAGTTTTACGCATGGTATTGTTGCCGAAGAATCACTGACTTAGAATATTGAAGAATTTTTCGTGGTAAGTACACTAAAAGCCCAGATTTCACCACGATGCAATCAACACATGCATGTAGAAGTCGGCACTTGTACCTCCTAAACATATAAAAATTTAAGAAAAAAGAATCACCTTTTTTGTAATAAAAATTATAACACAAGTTCGAGTTCCCTAAGTGGATGAGCTGTTTTAACTGGGACGTGGTACTATCCGTTTCTGAGCCTGTCTGTTTCCCCAACCATAAAAAGAAGTCCAGAAATTGATTATGTCTAGTGTTTAAACTCAATCGAGATACGATGTCTGTTATCACCAGCGCGGAGGACGGTCCCTGGGACTCCGTAGACGCTCAATAAACGTTTGAATGAACGCGGAGCTCTATCGAGCCACGCAATTCCACAAAAGAACAGCAGGTGTCGCACCAGCCCTATAGCCACCTGCCCAGAGCCTTCGGGGCCAGGGTGAATCAGACTCTAACAGGAACCCACTCACTCCTCCGCAGAAGGAGAATTCGGAATTTTCCGAGAAGGCGATTCTGAATGCCGAATCATGAATCTGTCCTCTTAAAAAGCTGACTTTTCATCTTGGGAAAAGGGGGTCCTGGGCCCTTTAACAGCTTGCCAGGTGCTCAGGCGCTGCTTCCCAGAATGCGTGGCGCTATGTAAATGAGACGGTTTTGTGAGCGAGGATGATTCATGCTATGCGAAGCGAAGGGAACATTTTATAAGGACATCCGTCATGATAAATGAGTAGGGAGAATTTATAACCTTGAAGCCAACCATCTCTCACTTCCCCCAAGGGATGCGACCATAACTCTAAAAGGTAAGCATTTATGATCCTTATATAGCTTCTCGAGAAACACAAACTTTCGCCCGGATGATCCTCAGTGGTCTGGGGTGCAGGCTTCAAACCTGTAGCTGTCTAGCGACAGAGTGGTTCAATTCCACCTTTCGGGCGACTGTTCTGAATGTTTTAGCTGCGCCGTCTTTCTCAAACCCGACTTTGTTTTACTGATTGCTCGGGACGGGCTCTTCCAGCCTGCACCTGGAGAGGTCGCTGCAGCCCTCCTCATCGCAAACTGTGTTCTCCGCCACTCCGATATCTGACTATCTTTCCTTATTTCCCCCTCCGGAGTATCAAAAACCGCTCCAAAAGATGGAGAAAAACTCATCTACACGGTTCTTGGATATTGGCAGTTTGGAAATTACCCTCGATTTCTCCCTTTCAGTTGCTTACTCATTCAGTCATTTGCTCACCCATTTATTTAATCACGCATGCACTTATTAATCAAATACTTGCTCGTTTGTTCATCTGTCAGTCACTCATCAGACAAACATTTGCTGAGGACACAGCGGTGGTGACAGCCCTGGCCTTGGTCTCCTGGTGCACTCACCCAGTAAGAGCTACAAACATTAAGCATCATGTAATTACACATTTAATTAACAACCACAAAGGGGATAAGGGCTACAAAGGAAAGAGAACAGTGAGGCCCTCTCGTAAGGAGGACTGAGCTCATAAGGTGTCACGGGAACATTAGAGCAGACACTTGAAGGATGAGGGGGGAGTATTACGGGATATCGAGGGATCAGGGCGACCCCAATCAAGATGATGGGGATAATGATAGTTGCACCTTCACTCTGCACTTAGCGCAGGCAGGCACAAGCCTTGTAACTCCTCAAAACGGCCCCATCATAACAGCCCCATTCTACAGATAAGGAAATGGAGGCTCAGGGAGATGAAGTCTCTTGTCCAAGGCAACCCATCTTTTTTCTTGTCTGTTTCTGTTTTTTGGTTGTTGTTGTTGTTGTTTTACTGAAGCCGGGTGTAGTGGCTCATGCCCGTAATCCCAGCACTTTGGGAGGCTGAGGCGGGTGGATCACAAGGTCAGGAGATTGAGACCATCCTGACCAACATGGTGAAACCCCGTCTCTACTAAAAATACAAAAATTAGCTGGGGGTGGTGGTGCGGGTCTGTGATCCCAGATACTCAGGAGGTTGAGGCAGGAGAATCTCTTGAACCCGGGAGACAGAGGTTGCAATGAGCCAAGATCATGCCACTGCACTCCAGCCTGGGCAACAGAGCAAGACTCTTTCTGGAACAAAAACAAAAGCAAAAAGAAACCAAAAAATTGCTCCTTGTAGAGCAAGGCTAACTCATAGGCAGTGTTTTTTTCTTTTCTTTTTGCAAGGGGGTAGGGGGTGGGCAGGGTCTCGTTCTGTCACCCAAGGTGAAGTAAAGTGATATAATCATGGCTTACTACAGCCTCAAACTCCCTGGCTCGAGCAATCCTCCCACCTCAGCCTCCTGAGTAGCTGGGACCACGGGTGCATGCCACTACTCCCCGCCTCACTCAGACCACTTGGCCCATGCTTTGTATTTTCCTTCCCAAGCCTGCTGCTCACCAAGCCCCAACTCTCTTGCCTCTTCAATGTCTACTGAATCTGTCCCCTCCTCTCTGTCCCATGTCCCTGGCCCTGTTCTAGACTCCTCCTCACCGCTACCCCCTCGGGGTCTGCACCCCATTTCCTCCCTGGTCTCCTGCTCAGTCTCACTCCTCTCCCTTCCTGTCACCCTGTAGTCACCCTCAGTCTGGGACCAGAGGGGTCTTTCCTAAATCACAAACCTGCTCCTGCCCCTCTCATATTCAAAACCAGCCATGGCTCCCCAGTGTTCTGAAGAGAAGATCTAAACTCCTTAGCTGGGAATGTCATCATAATACCTGCAGAATCTGGTCTCTACTAACCCCTCTTTCCACATCTGTGGCTCCAGTCCTCATGAACCTCTAAGTTTTCTCTCTCCCTCTTTTTTTTTTTTTTTTTGAGATGGAGTCTCACTCTGTTGCCCAGGCTGGAGTGTAGTGGCGCTATCTCGGCTCACTGCAACATCAGCCTTCTGCGTTCAAGTGATTCTCCTGCCTCAGCCTCCTGAGTAGCTGGGATCACGGGTGCCTGCCACCATGCCTGGCTAATTTTTTGTATTTTTTAGTAGAGACAGGGTTTTGCTGTGTTGTCCAGGCTGGTCTTGAATGTCTGACCTCAGGTGATCCACCCACCTTGGCCTCCCAAAATTCTGGGATTACAGGAGTAAGCACCGCACCCAGCCCTCTAATGTTCTCACTGTATTAAGCCTTCTCCCCATCAACAGATCTTTGCCTGTGCTATTTTCTTGGTCTCAGCCTTTTTCTAGTTCTTTCTATACTCTCTATTTATCCTCTAGGACTCAGCTTAGCTGGCCCCTCCTCCAGAAAGTTTTTCCCGACTCCCAGTACAAGCTAGGTGTGTCCCTGCTCTGCTTCCCTAGCCCCGTGGGCTCCCCCAACCCCATCCACTCTAGGTTGTCCCTGACTGGAACGGGGTGTGTGTCCCCCAGTGGACTGTGAGCCCCAGGAGGGCAGAACCTGACACTCAGTCCCTGCAGGGTCTCCAACACTGCCCGGCACAGTTAGGTAGGTGCCTAGCACATTTTTTTGAAAGCATTAATAAATGGAATTCCACCATGACAGCTGCCCTTGCTTATTCATTTACCGATGCGTCTGAGCGACTGCTGTACCCCCACCTCAATTCCCAGAGGACTTGCTGTTATGCAAATGAGAGAGGGCTTGGATTTTGCAATGGGGATGGCTCCGCTCCATCTTTGAACAACAATACAAAAAGACAATATATTTGCTTTGGTCGGTCTCGGGTTGGCCCCAATAGTGGTCATATGGAAACAAAAGGAAACACATCTTCAGTGTAGTGATTGCAGTTTCTGTAGTTGTAATTTGTTAAAAAACAACAACAACAACAAAACAAGATGACTCCTCATTCTTAGCCTGAGTGGTCTTTAGTAGTTTGCTGTGCAAGTTTCTCAAGATCCTCTTCTTTTTTTTCCTTCTAAACACAGTGAGATGGGTTTGGGGTGGGGGGGCGGGTCTCACTATGTTGCCCAGGCTGGCCTCCTACCTTGTCCTCCCGAAGAGCTGGATTACAGGTGTAAGCCACGGTGCCCAGCCCATTAAGCTTCTTTTGTGTGTAGTTTATCTCCTTAGGGTCTGCTTTTAACCCATTGAGTATACAAGCTCCATCACCAGGAGACCTCTGTCACCCCACACCTGCAGGCTAAACTTCTGCCCCCTTACTTTTTTTTTGAGACAGAGTTTCACTCTGTTGCCCAGGATGTAGTGCAGTGGCGTGATCTCAGCTCACTGCAACCTCTGCCTCCTAAGTTAAAGCAATTCTCCTGCCTCAACCTCCCAAGTAGCTGGGATTACAGATGTACACCACCACACCAGGCTAATTTTTGTAAATTTTGTAAAGACAGGGTTTCACCATCTTGGCCAGGCAGGTCTCAGACTCCTGACCTCCAGTGATCTGCCCATCTTGGCCTCCCAAAGTGCTGGGATTACAGGTGTGAGCCACCGTGCCTGGGAGGCACTGCCTGTGTGTACAGGAAGTCCTTCTGACTATCTACCTTCCTTTCAGCCTGCTGTAGCCCCATTAACTAGCAGGAGTTCCTGCATGGGTGTGTGTGTCTGTGTGTATGCATGTGTGTGTAATCTGTGTGTGTGTGTAGTCCTTCCAACAACCTAACCTCACCCCCTCTTACTAAAAGGAAGTCAGGCAGGGGGCATCAGGAGGAAATAAACACTGCACCCTGGGGAATGCATTTTTAAGAGCTTTTTATTGGCAACAGTGCAGAACCAAGGGAGAGGGGACGGCCCATCGCCAGTCTGCCCCAGCCTCCCTCTGGGGTCAGGTGCAAAATACAAAAAGAGAACCACAAATACAGCAGGGGGTGGGGGGGCCAGGGATTCATTGAATTGTGATTGGCAGGGGCAGGCCCTGCTCACATTCTCACACTCGCACCCAGAATTCTCACAGATTATAAAAATCTACGATCCCTCGGGCTTACTCACAGAAAGTAAAACCTCATGTCCCAGTGAACCCAGAGTCAGACAACAGCTGGGGCATCCGCAGGGACAGTCACAAAGGAGACAAGTGGAAATGGTCAGATGAACATAGACAGGGAGAAAAGATGGAGGGAGAGAGACCGTCAGGAACCATCAGAGGGGCCGGGACGATCAGAAAAGGGTCAGCCCGAGACAGGCTGAGCCAGAGTTTTCTAGAAGCAGTTTCCAATTCAACGGCTCACTTTAAGGGCCAACATGACCTAGGCCGAGGTTGCAGAAGCGCTCACACACCCACGCACACGCACACACACACACATCCATATATAATATATTTATTTATACATAATAGATATAATTGCCTTTCAGAAACCAGGAAAGGGATAAATAGCTACGGAATGGGTCTGGAATCGGGATGGGAGACTCGTGACAAGGGGCACGTGGAATGTTTTTCATGCAGCACGGATGGAGGGTGGCGTGGCCCACCCCCCCGATATTAAAAAATATAAATTTGCCTCATAAACAAATCCTCATGAGATGAAGCGCAGGGAACGGCGGGGTGGAAGAGCTAAAACCAGGGTAGGGGCTGGGGGGACTTGGGCATGGGATCGTGAGATTCCAGCCCCTTGAGTTTGCCAGTCCAAAAATATTAGGGGTTTAGGGATACTAAAGCCTCAGCCCTGAAATCTTCTCCAGAAAAATGTCACACCCCCTTGCTCCCTTCCTAGAGAGGATGTTGGGGGCCAAGGGATGGGAGAAGGTGGCGTCCTAGGCTGGGGATGGGTCAGAGGCCTTGAAGAAAAAGGCCAGGGCTTAGGGCTGAGGGTCCTGAGGAGAGAGAGAGAGGCCACATAGATGGAGGACTGTCATCCCTTCTCAGTTCTGTCACCCCTCTTGAGTCTAACTCACTGTTGAGGGGAGGGAGAAGGGGGATGGGGAGGAGACTGAGGAGAGACTTTAGGGAGTGGGTACATTATTCCTCCAGAGGGGTGCTGCCCCACCCAGCTGCACCCCACAATCTGGCCAACTCATTTCACAGTATAAATCACTCCAGCAGGACGGCATCACAGCACCCCCTGCTGCCTGAAATCAGAGCGGCCCAACGAGGAAGGCCAGGAGGGTCGGCTGCCAGGGGCCAGGGGCCAGGGATAACACTGTCATCAGAAACAGGGCTGGGGGCTGATTTCGGGGTGGGGAGCCTTAGGAGGCCAGAGATTCCAATCAGAGCCAGTTTTCCTGGGAGGTCATGGCTAGACAGTCAGGGAAAGACGTTCACATTTCAAAAGAAGTCTGGTAGGGGTACAATTATTCTAGGGGGGCATCAAATTCCCTTTAAGGGGGGGGCTCAATTCTGCCCAGAGGGAAAGAGGATCTAACCCCATGGAAGTGTGAGATAAATAAGCTAAAGTCGGGAGTACAGAGGAAACCATCCTATGCCCCCGCTAAAAGGGTGGGTATAGGAGACGCTGGGTGGGGGTGGCATTTTTCCTTGTTGAGCCTCTCTGGAGAGGACTGCAGCCCGCCCCTCAGCCCACCTCCCACCCCGTCCCCTCATCCTCACACAGGACTGCCCGAAGGTGGGCGTCACCCCACCTCCCTCCCCACCCATCCCCAGAGCTTAGGTTGACGTCAGAGAGCCAACAGGCAGCTGGGGGTGTCCATCCCCTTCCCACCCCCTGCCCCCAAAGTCACCAGCTCTCCGGCCTCGCCGGGGCACAGAAACAAGAGGCTGGACAAAATACAACGAATCCTCCTGTCCGATGGCATGGCGCAGCGGCCGCAGAGGGTCAGGCGGAGGAGCCAGGGAGGCCGCACGCCCACTTTGTCTCTTCCCCTCTCTCTCCTCCTCCTCCTCCTTCTCTTCCAAGTCTCTCTCCCTCGTGTGTTTGTTTGTTTTGTGTGTCTAAAGAGTTCACAGAGCAAGGAGGGAGGGCGAGTTCAGGGGATCGGAAGGCTGGTCACTGCCGCTGGTGCGCTGGGCGCCGGGGAACGCGGAGACCTCCGGGCAGGTGAGGACAAACGAAGAAGTGTACGAAGGGTTAACAACGGGGAAGGGGTCGCCGAGGACTTGAACTTCACTGTGTGTAAAGAGAGAAGCTGTCAGGTTGGGGGGTGCGTCTTGGCTGGTCTGGAAGGGCAGGGGCGGTGGTGGCGGGGGCGGCAGCAGCCAGCTGAAGCCATCTTCCTTAGCCGGTGCTGAGCCCGGCAAATCTCTCACCTCCGCCAGCGGGCCCGGCCCAGGCCCCTCTTCGTAGGGGATCTTGCAGCCCGGTTTGTGGGCCACCAGCACAAACTCCAGACGTTCCTTCTCCTTTTGGAGCTCGGCGATCTCCGACTCCAGTTCTGCTTTTTCTTCCTCCAACTGATCTGTCTCCTGAAGCCGAGGAGGCCAGGTCACCGAAGAGGGGGGAAGAAGGAGAAAAAAGCATGTCAGTATGTCAGTGACTGAAAACTCAGGTCATGGCTCCCCTGGATTTGCTGCTGGAAGGCAGCTGCTGTCTGAGAGCAAACACCCCCCTGAGATGGAATCCTGGTGGCCATGGGATTTGGGCAAGGGTCTTGCCTTCTAGGAGCCTCAGTCTCCCCATCTGTCCAAAGGATAGTAGGGAAGGGGCCAGATTATGGGGAAGTCTCTGGTGTACAGGAGGCATGCAGAGGTTTGTTGAATGAATGAACAATCGTTTTGTGGTTGGTTTTGTTTTGATTTTGAGACAGTCTCGGTCTGCCCCCCAGGTTGGAGGGCAGTGGTGCAATCATGGCTCACTGCAGCCTGGACCTCCTGGGCTCAAGGGATCCTCCCACCACAGCCTCCAAAGTAGCTGGGACCACAGTGGTGTGCACCGCCACACCCAACTAATTTTTTTGGTGGGGGGTAGGGACAAGGTCTCCCTATGTTGCCCAGGCTAGTATCGAACTCCTGGACTCAAGCGATCCTCCTGCCTTGGCCTCTCAAAGTGCTGGGATCACAGCACTTTGTGATTTTAATGCATCCCCTTCTATTACCCCTCCCTCTCTACCTCCCCGGGAAGAGCAGGAAAGTTGACAATTCCCTTATTCCCTCAAGGAGTAACAGCTCACTCTGCAGGCATACCGCAGGAACTCTCAGACCGCGGGTGGATGTAGGAAGGGAGTGGGTTTTGGGGGATGCCACCAGCACCAGGAGAACTGTGGGTAGCTAGGGCAAGAGGTGGAGTAATTTCATTTCACAGGCTCTCCAGAATGTTAAGGGTAGAAGGAGCCTGGGAGATTTGAAGAGGGTTTGCAGAGATGGAGAAACTGAGGCAAAATGGGTTACTTGCCAAAGACCAGATGGGAGAAATGAGAGGAGCTCCCCTCTCCTCAAGGGCCCCATGTGGCCCCTCGGGATGAAATGAAGGCTAGGAAACTAGGGCACGGGGTCAGGAAATGGGAGGGCAGGAGTGGATTTAAGTACGTGAGGGTCTGTTTCATGCCTGGGGCTACCCCATCTGGCCACACCAGTACCGAGTTCCACATGTGGAATGTATAGTTCTCAACCCAGGATAAGGGGACAGGTGGAGAGGTGGTCAGAGAATGGGGAGAGAGCTCCTGTCACCATCCCCTCTCCCACCCCAGGGCCTGTCCTCACCGCCTGGAGTCGGTCGGTCAGCTCCCTCCGCCGGTTCCTGCATTTAGCTGCTGCTAGTTTATTTCGTTCCCGGCGCACCCTTCGCTTCTCCTCTTCCTCTGGGGTAAGCTGAGTTGGGGAAATGGAGGCCATTAGATTTGGGGATACAGTGCTCCTCCACCCATTCCAAACCTCTACTTCTTTCAGAACCCCTAGTAGCCAAAACACCAGCCTCCAGTCCTCGCTCATGTAGCAAGGATCTTGGGGTTTCTGTAACACAGAGGCCTTAATGGAGCCCCCTCCATTCATGAGAAACTTCCTGCCTCTCTTGCTTCCCCCTACCCAGGCCAAGTCCTGGTGCCGCTTACTCACCGTCTCCTCTCGGGGTCTCCTAGGCCGGGCTCGAGCTGGGCGGGCAGGCCCAGGCCCACTGGTGGTTCCGCTGGTGGAAGGCCCGCCACTGCCACTTGCTCCGCCACTGCTGTAGCCACTTATGCCTGGCGTGGAGTAGCTGGTTCCCGGCATGTCGTAGGGGTCAACGACCGGGGGCTGGGAGGCCAGTGGCTGCCCCTGGGACTGGGCCATGGAAGAGATGAGGGTGGGTTGCACAAGCCACTGGAGATCCTGGCTGGTTGTGATCGCGGTGACCGTGGGCACGAAGGAACCGGGCATTTCCCCGAGACCGGCGCACTCCTACGGGGTGACACATACACACACAGGCGTAGACACACAAACAAAGACACCGACACACACACACCCAACACACATAACACACACCGACCCCGTGAGTGAGCACAGGGTGAGCGAGTGTGGATGTGTGTCACAGGGAAAAAGCCACAACACCCACCCTTCCACTACACCGTGACGCAGTGGTTAATGAGAGGATTTCTGCTCAACTGGCTTCTACCTCCTCCTTCTTCCTCGGGGAAAGGTTGCACGGTTCCAGCGGGTGGTGAATCACACCCCGGCTTGGTGACTCTTAGGTGTGGGGGGTGGAGAGGAGGCTGGACACAGCCGGTGACAGAACCCCCGGGACGGAGCCACAGCCACACACACAGCCACAACACCCCACCCCCACCCCAGAGACAAGGGGAGGGAGAAGGAGAGGCCTTAGGCCAAGCCTTTCTCTTCACTCACTCTCACACACACACCCCCCAATGCGCGAGGTCCTATGCAGGGGCGGGGGTCCCAGTAAAAAGGATGTTTGGGGGACGGGCCTAGGAGTTTAGAACAACGTTTCAAGTTACTGTCTCTTCTCAGAGTGAAACTGACGAGTGACGGGGTAGGGTGAACGGACAGGTAGAGAAAAGTAACCACGGGGGCTCCCTCAGATTGCCGCGGAGGGGGATGGTTCGAGACCTGAGCCCCCAAGCCTCAGCAGCGCTCATCTCCCCCCTCCCGTAAATGGACTCCTGGAACTGCTCTGAAGGCTTAACTACTCTCTCGGGGGGCGTGGTGAGGGATGGGCTGGCTCGCCGGCCAATCAGCGTCCTGGGAACCCAGAGGGGGCGGAGCTCCTGGAGACCACCTGGCTGGTTGCCCTTTGGTTCGCGGTTCTAGTCCGGTCTTGGGACACACCGCAGGGACCGGGCATCTGGAGCAGACGGAGTGGGAACGTGTCTCTGTGTGCCTGGAGAAGAGGGTGACAGCCACCGCATCTCCCCAAGAAATGCCGGCACACAGACACTGCCTGCTCCTGAGAGCCCAGGGACCGGATCCCCGCAAGGGCCTCGCAGATCCATTGGATCGCAGAAAGCCTCTCTTGTCACGACAGGGATCCCCTCGATCCGCCTTTCTAGAGGTGCCGAAAAGAGACCCAGCCGCCAAAGAACCACGGGTTCCGGGGACAGAGAGGGGGAAGGAAACTGCACTCTACAAATAGGAAGGGAAAGCTGGTTGGCCAAGGCCCGCGCCCCGGCGGCCAATAGAAACGCCGGGCTGCCCCCTCCCTTAGCAACGTGGCCCCGGCGTTCCAAAATAGAACGCTCCCGGGACGTCAGGGGCGGGGCGGACGAAGGGGGCGCCGCGCGCCGTGCGTGCCCCGCGTCAGACGGAGGATTCCAGCGCGTCAGCCGTTACGCACGGGTCCCCCGTTACGTCTCCGCGCAGGAGGCGGAGGCAGCGCGACCGAGGGTTCGAGGCTCCTCTTCCCAAAGGGTGGAGGGCGCCCCGGCACCAGAGTGGGCGCTCCGAAGGAGGAGGAAAGGAAAGGAGGCTACTGGAAGCTTCTCCGGGATTTCCCCCACCTGCCTAACTGCGCTAGCTTCAGGTCAGGAACCCGAGCAGGGGACAGTCCCGGGGGCCGGCTCAAAGTTCTCAGCCCCGCTACCGCATACACGTTGCACTGAGCGGTGCATCCCCCATCCCCAGCTCCAAAGCCTACCCTGCCTGCCGCGTTCGTTCCCTCCCTGCGCTCCACTCACACAACCAGCTGCAAACATCTCCCGACTGTTTGCAGTTTGCGAAGTGCGCTGTGAGCCTTTTCCATCTCAGATCTAGGGTTCTGACGCGTCTTTATGTGATCCCATCTCAGATCAAGGGGTTATTCTTTTCGCCCTTGACTTAAAAAATAAAACCTACAAAGCAGCACCCCTATTATTAAAAACTTACCTGGGAGGCGGCGGCGGTGGGTGGACTGCCGAAGGAGTCCACCGAAGACAGATACTGAGACTCGGCAGAGGGTGAGGAGCTGCACCGGGAGCCGGAGTCGTAGTCTCCGGGAAAAGCCTGAAACATTTCCCTGGGCACAGGGGGGGCCCTGTGACCACGCTGAGGTCGCCGGGAAGCCAAGGCTGTGGCCGGGTTGGGGAAGTAAGATGCGAGTCCGGGGTGAGCCGTGGAAGTCCCGCGTGAGCCGAGCGAGTCCTCAAAGTACGCTGTCAGGGGAAGCTCGGGAAAGGAGCAGAGTCCCGTTCCAACAACGGCAAAGTTTCTGTGCAGTCTCTCTGCGGTGCCCAGATCCCCACAGGATGCCGCTGTACCTCCTGAAAGTGCAGGCTCGGTAGGACCCGGGGACGAGGGAGGGGTTGCTCCCCCAGGGGCAGAAAGCGATGTCCCGCTGTACAGAATCACCTTCAGCTACGGTCTCCTCTGCGCGTCCGGCGGGTCCCACTGGGGGAGGGGAGTTATAAAGAAAACTAAAAAAGTAAGTCCGTCCTCCAAAAGAAAAGAAATATCTAGAAGAATCTTTCCAAAAACTTTCTCTCCGGAAAAAAAAATTAGCGAAATGTCATAACCCCCAAGAAGAACTACAATAATCAAGTTTCCAAATCCTGGCTCCGCGTGTTCCTGCCGTGGCCGTAGCTCTCAGTCTTATGAATGAAGCAGACCCGCCAGCCTGTATTTATTTGCCGGGACCCGCCCCCCTGCTTACGTCACCCGCCCCTTGCTGGACAAACTTCCCGAAATCTCCGGCCCCGCCAAATCGAATCCCGCACCTTCTAGCGAGAGGTCTGTTCTGGACTCGATCTTGTCACTCGCACGACCCTCGGGGCCCTGGGGGTCTCGGGGGCCGCGTTCCGGGCCACTCGGCGGGAGGGGATCCCGGCCCCGCCTCTCCGGAGTTCCTGTGACGCAATTAGCCATATAAGGAGCTCGGCCGGCGCGGCGGAGTGTTTGTTTGGTATCCTAGCAATGACGTCAGAGGGAATCCCTCGCTCGCTAGCGCGCACCCGGCGCCCCGCCCGCGCCTGCGCAGTGCCACGCCGCCCCGGGGGCTGGTATTAATAGGCGTTTAGACTAGCCCGGGAGGGTCCCCGCTGACCGGGGCGGGGAAGACCCCAGCCTGCAGGTCCCCCTCACTTCTGGCTCCCCCACCCACCCTGTTCTACGGCTGGTGCAGCGCCCCCATTCGAGAAGAAGAGATCTCCAAAAGGAGACGCTGGTTAGTGTGGTGTGGTCACGTAGGTGGGGAAACTGAGTCCCGAGAGGGCTGTGATGCCCAGGTGAAAGTGGAGGTAGTGGTGAGACTCCAAGGCTCGTCCCGGTTTCTATCTTGATCCGCTTTGCGAGTTGGGAAATGTTTTCCCTCTCTGAGCTTTAGCTTTAGTCTTCGCGGCTGGACAAAGGATGTGTATCTTGGACCCCGCTGGCCTCCCAGCTCCAGCGTTTGGGAGGCTTGCGGGTTTGGAGGGGATGGGGAATGAAACTAAGGGAGAAGTCTCTCTTCTGATGGTGTTGGGAGCCTCTTTTTCTACCTTTTAATTCCCCCGGAGACAAAGAATGTGTAAGGGGGATGGAGATATTATTATTAATTGCAATAATAATAATAATAATGAATGCCTTGTATTTGGCACTTGGCAAGCACAGCTCCTGTGCTATGCCTTTCAGAACAAGATTTGTAATCCTTAAAACAGCCTGGAAGGTTAAAAGAGAAAAATCTTCATTTTATAAAAGAAAAAGAAAAGATACTCAGAGAGGTTAAATGACTGGCACAAGATCCCATCACAAGATATGCAAACCCAGAGTTGGCAGACTCCAGAGTTCCTACCCTTTCCATTTCTTTTCTGATTTCTGAGGACTGCCTGGTTGGATCAAACTCTCTGAAAAACCTGTGTCTGGGGATTGTTTAAATGATAATGGTGATAATAGTAGCTTCCACTTGTCAGGTCTTTCTAAGTTTTACAAACTCTGTCTGACTGCTCTTAGCATGCATTGTTTTAATCTACACTCAGAGGGGTAGAGCTAACTACCTGTGCAAACCTAGTTAGCAAATGGGGTTCAAGAGTCTGACTTGGGTTTTTTATTTTATTTACTTATTTATTTTTGACTGAGTCTCACTCTGTTACCCAGACTGGAGTACAGTGGCACGATCTTGACTCACTGCAACCTCCAGCCTCCCAGGTTCAGGCAATTCTCCTGCCTCAGCCTCCTGAGTAGCTGGGATTACAGGTGCACACCACCACACCTGGCTAATTTTTGTGTTTTTAGTAGACATGGGGGTTTCTCCATGTTGGCCAGGCTGGTCTCAAACTCCCAACCTTGGATGATCCTCCTGCCTCGGCCTCCCAAAGTGCTGGGATTACAGGCGTGAGCCACCACGCCTGGACTGACTTAGGTATTTCTGAGACCACAGCCCCAACTCTTAAGCACCCACTGGGAAGAGTGCCACCAGCTACTTTACAAACCTCAGAGACCCCAGCACTTCCCTCCCAGTGCACAGCCTGGCCCAACCCTCGGCATAGAGGAAGAAGCACTTTTAAAACGTTGGATTTCACAGGTTCAGAGAGGGGCAGGGCCTGTCTCAGGGTCACACAGCAAGTCTGTGGCAGAGCCAGGGTGATAGTTCTTAATTTTTAGGGGAGTCCTGATTCCCTGCCCCAACAGTAGGTAGGCTATAGGGAGATGTGGAAGGCTAGAGGGACATGGGGGGCATAGGTGGAGGTTCAAGTTTCCAGACAAAAGTCCAGCCTCAAGTCCACCCCCCTACCCTGTTCCCCCACACCCCCTCTGTCTGCCACCAGCCAGGAGGGAGGGACAGAGACTGGGGGATGACACAGCAGCCACTAGTAGGCAGTGACTCGGCCCCAGCATCAGACAGGGAGTGACCCCTCATTCTCCTGTCCCATCCAAGCCCCTCATCTCCTCCTCCATGGAATAAAGAAACACACAAAGACCAACCCTGGCTGGCCAGAGACTCACACCCAACACAGGCGACACAGACATCCACACAGCCGCCCACCAGGTCACACATGGGCACTCAGACGTTCACCCAGAGCCACTTCACCCAGAAACAGCTTCAGAGACACATGCCAGCATGTGGAAACATACTGTCATATGGTTACCAACACAAACAACACACATCCCTACACACACAAGAAGACATAAGATTCAGGTGTACAGCTAAACAGGGACGGGGACAGACCCCAAAACACACAGAGACCCCTAGACCTTTACGACAGATGCACATATGATCTCACACACTGAAACACATACACCACTCAGAGATCAACAGAGCAACACACACACATATACACACACATATACAGACAGACATATACACACACATATACAAACATATACACACACAGACATATACACACACAGACATACACACACATATACACACACATACATATACATACACATACAGACCAACAACCACACATCCTGCAGATGGACTTGTGTAAAGATCTTCACACAACCATAACAAGAGCTAATTCTTCCCAAGAGCTTATATTAACTTATTTAATTCCTACAACACTTCTCTGAGGTACAAATGGTCACTTTACAGGAAGGGAAACAGAGGCCCAGAGATGTGAAGTCATTCATCCAGAGTCACACAGCAAGCAAGTAGCAAAGCTGGAATAACACCCTGCAGGGTGTCAGGCTTCAAAGTCTGTGCTTTGAACTATTATTATTATTTGAGATAGAATCTTGCTCTGTCATTCGGGCTAGAGTGCAGTGATGAAATCACAGTTTACTGTAACCTCGAACTCCTGGCCTCAAGCAATCCTCCTGCCTCAGCCTCCGAAGTAGCTAACACTATAGGTGCATACTGCTATGCTCAACTAATTTTTTTTTCTTTTAAGGACGAGTCTCACTTTTTCACCCAGGCTGGAGTGCAATGACATGATCTTGACTCACTGCAACCTCCGGTTTAAGCAATTCTCCTGCCTCAGCCTCCCCAGTAGCTGGGATTATAGGCATGTTCCACCACACCTGGCTAATTTTTGCATTTTTAGTAGAGACAGGGTTTCACCCTGTTGGCCAGGCTGGTATCAAACTCCTGACCTCAAGTGATCCACCCGCCTCCGCCTCCCAGAATGCTGGGATTATAGGCGAGAGCCACCGTGCCTGGCCTAATTTTTTTATTAAAAAAAATTTGGGGGGGGCACTATATCCCACCTCATGAGACTGGTGGAAAGATTTCTTAAGGCTCCTGACAGATTGTAGGTGCTTTTTTTACTAAAACAAAGTCTTGGCCGGGTGCGGTGGCTCACCCTTGTAATTGCAGCACTTTGGGAGCCCAGGTGGACGGATCACAAGGTCAAGAGATTGAGACCATCCTGGCCAACATGGTGAAACCCTGTCTCTACTAAAAATACAAAAATTAGCTGGGCATGGTGGTGTGTGCCTGTAGTCCCAGCGACTTGGGAGGCTGAGGCAGGAGAATTGCTTTAACCTAGAAGGCAAAGGTTGCTGTGAGCCAAGATCACACCACTACTGCACTCCAGCCTGGTAACAGAGAGACTCCATCTCAAAAACCAAACAAACAAAAAGTCTTCCTGACCTTTATACATGTATACCCTCCTGACCCATATCTGTAGGTCACTTACATTTATCATGGGCCCTAGGCACTGTGCCCTTGGGCCTAGGAGAGAAGTTGGCCCTGGAGACACACGTACACACACACACCCGCACTCACAGACATGACACACATACCTGCTCAGAGAGCATGGGGTGGGTAAGTCAAGTTCTTCTCCATAAGGCTCAATCCTTGCCAGGCATGGTGGTTCATGCCTATAATCTCAGCACTCTGGGAGGCCCAGGTGGGCAGATCACTTGAGCCCAGGAGTTCGAGGCCAGCCTGGACAACAATGGCAAGACCCCCATCTCTACTAATAATACAAAAACTAGCTGGGCGTGGTGGCATGTGTCTGTAGTCCCAGCTATTTGGGAGGCTGAGGTGAGAGGATCGCTTAAGCCTGGGAGGGCGAGGCTGCAGCGAGCCATGATCATGTCACTGCACTCCAGCCTGGGTGACAAAGTAAGACCCTGTCTCAATAATAATCATAATAAGGCCAGGTGCAGTGGCTCACACCTGTAATCCCAACACTTTGGGAGGCCAAGGTGAGTGGATCATGAGGTCAAGAGATTGAGACCATCCTGGCCAACATAGTGAAACCCCATCTCTAGTAAAATACAAAAAAATTAGCTGGGCATGGTGATGCACGCCTGTAGTCCCAGCTCTTCAGGAGGCTGAGGCAGTAGAATTGCTTGAACCTGGGAGGTGGAGGTTGCAGTGAACCAACATCGTGCCACTGCACTCCAGCTTGGGTGACAGAGCGAGGCTCTGTCTCAAAATAATAATAATAATAATAATAATAAATAAAATAAAATAAAATAAAATAAAATAAAAAGCTCCTCTTGAAAGGAGAGCTTCCAGGAAGAGGAGGACTTGAGCATGAGGAGAGGGCTGGATCTCCGCTCTGGCTTCCAAGGGCTCAGCTCTGCTTAGGAGAGATGGGTCTGGGAGCCTGGGAAGCCTTAGCCTTCTGCCCCCACCAGGGTGGAGGTGGGTGACAGTGCCCACGCTGGCCTTCCTCAGAGTATCCTGAAAACAGCTCCAGGCAGGGTCTGTGAAGGCCAGCCACAGCACGGTCTTCTCATCTTCCTTTGGCCAAACCCCTGTTCATCTGTTCCTCAGTTTCCCAATCTGTAGAGCAAGAAGGTTGAGTGACACTGGTCTATGAAATTCCTTTCCAGTTCTGAAATTTAGCAATACAGAGGAGGAGGAGGGCTGGGTGTGGTGGCTCACGCCTGTAATCCCAGAACTTTGGGAGGCCTAGGCAGGAGGCTCACTGGAGGCCAGGAGTTCAAGACCAGCCTGGGCAACATAGTGAGACCCCATCTCTACAAGAAATTTAAAAATTAACTGGGTATGATGGTACACGCCTGTAGTCCCAGCTACTTGGGAGGCTGAGGCAGGGGCATCACTTGAGCCCTGAGTGATTGAGAATGCAGTAAGATATGACTGTACCACTGCACACCAGCCTGAGCAACAGCGTGAGACCCTGCTCCCCACCCCAAAAGAATAAAAATAAAAAAACAGAAAGGAGGAAGGGGAGCTGCTGAAAGCAAGCACTTAAGAAGCTGTGCTTAGCGGTTTCAACCCATCATCTCAGTTAATCCTCACTGTACGTCAGTCCCCTGTGTGGATTCTGTTTTGATCTCCTTGAACAGAAAAGGAAGCTGAGGTACAGGGAGGTTAAGCCAGAGAGCAGCGCTTCTCAATTCGTGGTGACCACAAATTACCTGGAGAGCCGGCAGATCTGCTGTGGTTATCTTTTTTCTTTTATTTATTTTTAATATTTATGTATTTATTTGAAATGGAGTTTCGCTCTTGTTGCCCAGGCTGTAATGCAACAGTGCAATCTCGGCTCACTGCAACCTCCACCTCCTGGGTTCAAGTGATTCTCCTCCCTTAGCCTCCTGAGTAGCTGGGATTACAGGCTTGCGCCACTACCCCAGCTAATTTTGTATTTTTAGTAGAGATGGGGTTTCTCCATGTTGGTCAGGCTGGTCTTGAACTCCCAACCTCAGGTGATCCGCCCACCTCAGCCTTCCAAAGTGCAGGGATTACAGGGTGAGCCACTGCGCCTAGTGTATTATTGTATTTTCTAATTTTAATTTTATTTTTATTATTATTTTTTTGCCTGAACATAGCTGTGAACTGTTCTGAGATATTTTATTTTAAGATAGAGTTTGGCTCTTGTTGCCCAGGCTGGAGTGCAATGGCGCAATCTCGGCTCACTGCAACCTCCGCCACCCGAGTTCAAGTGATTCTCCTACCTCAGCCTCCGAAGTAGCTGGGATTACAGGTATGCGGCGCCACATCTAGCTAATTTTCATATTTTTTTAGTAAAGACGAGGTTTTGCCATGTTGGCCAGGCTAATCTCAAACTCGTGTCCTCAGGTGATCCTTGGCATCCACCTTGGCATCCGAAGGTGCTGGGATTACATGGGTGAGCCACGGCACCCAGCCCGTTATTTTTAAGATGGAGTCTTGCTCTGTTGCCTAGGCTGGAGTGCAATGACACAATCTTGGTTCACTGCAACCTCCACCTCATGGGTTCAAGCGATTCTCTTGCCTCATCTTCCCAAGTAGCTGGGATTACAGGCGTGTGCTACCATGCCCAGCTAATTTTTTGGTATTTTTAGTAGAGGCAGGGTTTCACCATGTTGGCCAAGCTGGTCTCAAACTCCTGACCTCAAATGATCTGCCTGCCTCAGCCTCCCAAACTGTTGGGATTACAGGTGTGAGCCACCTCAGCCAGCCATCTTCTGTATTTTCAGCAAGCCCCCTGGTGGTGCGGAAACTTTGGCTCCAGGGACACCCCCTGGGAGGAGCTAGGTCTGCAGGTTTCTGAGGCTCCAGAGGAGGGGAAGGGCATGTTCATGAGTGTGCACGCACTGCAGGTGTGTGTTGGACTGTTGTGCCTCTGACCTCTGGGAGGGCAGATCCAGGCTGATTTAATAAGGGCTGCCTCCTTAGTGCTCAGCATGGAATAGTGAGTGTGACTGAGTGGCTAAGCCACCCTGCATGGAGCAATCCCGAGAGCCCCCTGGAGGAGACATCCGTGGAGTTTCATCTCTACTAAATATACAAAAATTAGCTGGGTGCAGTGGCACACACCTGTAATCCCAGGTACTTGGTGCTGAGGCATGAGAATCTCTTGAATCCAGGAGGCAGACGGAGGCTGCAGTGAACTGAGACCAGGCCACTGCACTCCATCCTGGGTGACAGAGTGAGACTCTGTCTCAAAAAAAAAAAAAAAAGGAATAAATGTTTGCTGAGTAAATGGATCTTCACCATTCATTCATTTATTCATTCCTAAACTCTAACAGACTCTCAGACAGAAACATATCTGGGCCTCTCTTCTGCCATGAAGACAGAGACAGATACATACATAGACAGGCTGAGATGTCCACCTACACACCCTGAGGTACACACCAACTTACAGATCTCAACAGGCACACGCCTTTCACCTTTGTCTGCGCAGGCACCTGATGACTGTTTATTTTTGGTTTTGCTTTTGTTTTGAGACAAAGTCTTGCTCTGTCGCCTAGGCTGGAGTACAGTGGCGCAATCTCGGCTCACTGCAGTCTCCACCTTCTGGGCTCAAATGATCCTCCTGCCTAGGCCTCCCAAAGTGCTGGGATTACAGGCATGAGCCACCGCGCCCAGTGGCACGATGACTATTTGAACACACAATCACACACACAGAGCAAAGCATGTGCAGTTGTGCATACACAGCACAGGTGTTTACACCCCAAACACACAGTAAATGACACACACCTTTGTCTACATAGACACACAGCTACACACACACACAAATGAGTAGAGCTGGGACCACCACTGTCGCAATGATATCCTCAGAGCTGTAGATTTGAAGAATTTGTTTTCTTTTTTTTTTTTTTTTGAGACAGGGTCTCCCTCTGTTACACAGGCTGGAGTGCGGTGGTGTAGCATCAGCTCACTGCAGCCTCCACCTCCCAGGCTTAAGGGATCCCCCTGCCTCAGCCCCCGCAAGTAGTATCTGGGACGACAGGTGCCCTTTGCCATGCCCAGCTAATTTTCGTATTTTTTGTAGATGAGGTCTCACTATGTTGCCCAGGCTGTTCAAGAATTCCTGAACTTAAGTGATCCACCCACCTGGGCCTCCTGAAGTGCTAATGCTACAGGCCTGAGCCACTGCTCCCGGCCTGAGCCACTGCTCCCGGCCTATGTGAAGAATTTAGATATCCATACAGGCATGTGTGTGAAGGTTCACTCACAGTCACACTGGTACTAAGAGCTCCTAAAGTCCCACTGACTTGCTCAGGATGCCATTGAAATCTACAGAACAAGGCACTCCAGGCACACACATACACAGAATCACACACCCAGCTTCCACTGCCATTAGTCTCTTCCACACTCACAACTACACACACATGGGATTAACATATATGGGCATGTACAGAGTAAGGCAGGCATACACAGGTACAGACACAGAGCTAAGCAGAGAGCCACCCTCAGTTGCAGACTTGTTCCAGGCTCTGGCTAGGGGTGATGGTCACTGTGGGGAGTGTCTCTCACCCACCCCCAACCACTGACTACAACCACTCCAGGCGTTGAGTGGCAAGAGGCTGGAGTAAGCCAGGAGAACTTCCTTGCTGAGGCAGATCTAGACAATCATCATCTAGTTCTGAAGAGTTATGAATGAGGAGGAAGTCCCTGAAACACTCTCTCCCTACTACAGACATATATAACCAAAGGAGAGACAGCAGGAAGGACTACAGGGAGGTTAAGAAGTAGAACTGGACCAAGGTGGTGAGGGTGACTTTTCGGAGGCCTTCCTAGTTGGACTTAGGGATAAAAATAATATGTGCTTGACCAGGCACGGTGGCTCACGCCTAATCCCAGCACTTTGGGAGGCCTAGGTGGGTGGATCACCTGAGATCTGGAGTTCGAGACCAGCCTGACCAACATGATGAAACCCTGTCTCTACTAAGATTACAAAAATTAGCTGGGCACGGTGATGGGCCCCTGTAATCCCTGCTATTTGGGAGGCTGAGGCAGGAGTATCTCTTGAACCCGGGAGGCGGAGGTTGCAGTGAGCCAAAATCCCACCAATGTACTCCAGCCTGGGCGATAGAGAGAGACTCTGTCTCAAAAAAAAAGAAAAAAAATCAACAAAAAGAAAATAATATGCTTAGTACTAAGACTCACAACAGAGCCACTCGCGGAAGTTCACCGTCTATGTACATACCAGGTGCCACACATACAGATGCAGATGACTTTCTTTTTTCTTTCTCTCTCTCTCTTTTTTTTTTTTTTTTTGAGACAAGGTCTTGTTCTGTTGCCCAGGCTGGAGTGCAATGGCACGATCTCAGCTCACTGCAACTTCCACCTCCCAGGCTAAAGCGATCCTTCCACCTTAGCCTCCTTAGTAGCTGGGACTACAGGCATGAGCGACCATGCCCAGCTAATTTTTTTTGTTTTTTTTGTAGAGATGGGATCTCACTTTGCTGCCCAGGCTGGTCTCGAACTCTTGGGCTGCAGTGATCCACCCACCTTGGCCTCCCAAAGTGTTGGGATTACAGGTGTGAGCCACCAAAAGAGTGAAAGGATCACTTGAGCGCAGGAGTTTGAGATCAGCCTGGGCAACATACTGAGATGTCATCTCCATTATTTAAGAAAAAAAAATGGACCGGGCGTGGTGGCTCACGCCTGTAATCCAAGCACTTTGGAGGCCAAGGCAGGTGGATCACCTGAGGTCAGGAGTTCAAGACCAGCCTGACCAACATGGTGAAGCCCTGTCTTTATTTAAAAAAAAAAAGGCCGGGCGCGGTGGCTCAAGCCTGTAATCCCAGCACTTTGGGAGGCCGAGGCGGGTGGATCACGAGGTCAACAGATCGAGACCATCCTGGTCAACATAGTGAAACCCCGTCTCTACTAAAGATAAAAAAATTAGCTGGGCCCGGTGGCGCGTGCCTGTAATCCCAGCTACTCGGGAGGCTGAGGCGG
>CM052668.1:31872661-31892260 GCA_028533165.1 Leontopithecus rosalia | reverse complement strand
TAAATAAATAAATAAAATAAAATAAAAAAAAAAAAAAAAGTAGAATGCCTAGAACAGCCGCTGACAGGAAGTAAGTTCCCCATAAGCATAAGCTATTACAATATCAGTGATTTTTTGGAGGGGGATAGGATCTTGCTGTTGTCCAGGCTGGTGCACAGTGGTGCAGTTGATAGCTCACTGCCGTCTCAAACTCCAGCACTAAAGCAGTCCTCCTGCCACAGCCTCCTGAGTAGCTGGGACTGCAGCCGCACACCACCACATCCAGCTAATTTTAAATTGTTCTTTGCAGAGAAGGGGTCTTGCTTTGATGTCCAGGCTGGTCTTGAACTTCTGGCCTCCAAGGGATCCTCCCACCTCTGTCTCATGAGTCACTGTGCCTGGCCTAATAACAATTGTTATTACCCCCACTCAAGAGATGAGGAAACTGTCCCTTAGGCCTCAGTCCCTCAGGGAACTTGCCCGACCAGCAGGCTCGTGGGCAGTGAGGCTCAGCAGGCCTGGGGTGGGTGGAGTCAGGGCCTCCCCAGGGCCGGGTGTTGAGTGTGCTGTGCCCCCCCCCCCCCGCGTGTGTAAGCACATTGGTGATTCCATTGTTCTCTGACTGACTCTTGCGACCAAGTCTCTTACGACTTGGTGATTCTCTGCGCAAACACTCAGACCCCAACCCACCCCTGTGGGTCACCCAGCCGTGGCCCACAAGCCGCAGCCTCCCCGTCACACTCACACGTGCTTCCTCCTCACCCGCCGGGGCCTCCCGACAGGGGCTCCTTCCTAAACTTTCTCTTTCCTGCCCCACGTGGACTCCTGCGGCTGGGTGGTCTCTGGCTGTAGCCACCCTGTCCCTGACTCAGGGCCCATGCCCCCTCACTGACCCTTATGTGGCCGGCCCAGCCCCCACAGCCAGACGGCCACTCGGGGGTGTTGGAGGGGGTCATAGCAGGCCACGTGCCCAGGGTGGCTGAATTCCGCCTGTGATTCAGTCGGCTTGTCTAGGCTGCCGGGGTTGCCCTGGCCGGGTGATGTCAGCGGCCAGGTATGTGGCTGGGGTTTCTCCCGGGGTGACTCAGTCTCCTGAACTACTCTCTCCCTCCTGCAGACACTCTGGGCTGCTGTCCAGGGCAGGCAGGCGGCTGGCTGCCCGACACTCCTTTCCCAGGCCCTCTCCACACCCTCTTCATCATAGAGCTGTGGGAACAGCAGGGCTGGGGGTCTGGCACAGGAGGGATCTCAGAAGCCAGGGTCTCAGTCCAGCCTTCCCCTAAGATCAGGACTCCCAAGTGGTTGTGGGATGGCATTCATTCATTCATTCATTCAGCCATTCAAAGATTGCATCAGCACCCCTACATACACACACACACACACACACACACACACACACACACACACACTCCAGTCACGCACTCTAGATGCTAGGGACAGAGCAGGAAAGAAGACAGACAAAAATAAAATGTCCTCAAATGGCTGGACATGGTGGCTCACTCCTGTAATCCCAGCATTTTGGGAGGGAGGCCGAGGCAGGAGGACGGCTTGAGCCCAGAAGTTTGAGACCAGCCTGGACAACATAGTGAGACCACACCTCTACAAAAAATAAGCCTGTAGTCCCAGCTACTAAGGAGGCTGAGGCAAGAGGATCGCTTGAACCCAGGAGGTCAAGGCTGCATGAGCCGCCATGCCTACCCTATTGTTATTGCTATTATTGCCTCCCTCCCAATTCCACTAGGCTGTGAACTCAGGCTGGTTTCTCTTCCTCCAGGCAGCTTTCCAAATAGCTCATTTCTTACAGTCCCCAGCCCCAAAGTAGTCCTTGGAGGAAGTCCTTTCTGGAGTCTGACCCTCAGTCTGCCTGCTTCAGCACGTGCTCTTTCATCTGTCTTTGATTCTCCACTTTCCCAGTATTTCATATTTCGTAAAAATACAAAAAAAATTAGCCAGGTGTGGTATACGTGCCTATAATCCCAGCTACTCAGGAGGCTGAGGCAGGAGAATTCTGGAGGCAAAGGTTGCAGTGAGCCAGGATTTCACCACCGCACTCCAGCCTGGGTAACAGAGTGAGAGTCTATCAAAGAAAGAAAAAAGGAAAGAGAGAGAGAGAGAGAGCACAAAAGTCAAGTCCACAGATTTTTATTTATTTATTTTTTGAGACAGGGTCTCACTGTGTTGCCCAGGCTGGAGTACAGTGGTATAATCACAGCTCGCTGCAGCCTTGGCTTCCTGTTCTCAAATGATCCTTCTACCTCAGCCAGCCAAGTAGCTGGGACTACAGGCATGCACCACCATGCCTGGCTAATTTTTGTTTTGTTTCTGTTGTTGTTGTTTGAGATGGAGTTTCACTCTTGTGGCCCAGGCTGGAGTGCAGTGGTGCGATCTCAGGTCACTGTAACCTCCACCTCCCAGGTTTAAGCAATTCTCCTGCCTCGGCCTTCTGACTGGCTGGGATTACAGGCACCCGCCACCACGCCTAGCTAAATTGTTGTATTTTTAGTAGAGACGGGATTTCATCATGTTGGCCAGGCTGGTCTCGAACTCCTGACCTCAGGTGATCCACCCGCCTCGGCCCCCCAAAGTGCTGGGATTATAGACGTGAGCCACCGCACCAGACCTAATGTGTGTATTATTTGTAGAGACAGGGTCTCTTCATGTTACCCAGGCTGGTCTTGAACCCCCAATCTTAAGTGATCCTCCTACCTTAGCCTCCCAAAGTGCTGGGATCGCAGGTGTGAGCCAGTGCACCTGGCCTCCCAGTCCACAAGGCCCTGATCTGTGCCATGCACTGTGGGGGATGCTGAAAATTAGAGCTACATAGCATGGCATGGCTGCAGAGACTCTCCTATGTTATGACTGAGGCAGCTGCTAGGCACACACAGAAGACCCGGTATCACAGAACCACCTGCAGGGTTACATGGATGTGTGCACTCAACATGGATGCAATTCATTTACTCAACAAGGAATTGCTGAGCACCTTCTTTGCACAGGGTGGTGTTGGGGACCTGGCAGTGACCGCAACAGCCCTGGGTCCTTCGCTCACAGGGTGCACAGTCCATTGGGGGAGATGGAGGGTCAACAAAGGAACAAATATATAATTAGACATTGTGATGCATGCTGTGGAGGGAACTCTGGGAAATCGTCTGCACACACACACATGTACTTGCATGGTTACACACAGAGGTCCAGAAACACACAAGCCTAGGCACGGTGACCCATGCCTGTAATCCCAGCACTGTGGTGGGAGGCCGAGGTGGGAGGATCACTTGAGGCCAGGAGTTGGAGACCAGGCTGGGCAACACAGCAAGATCCTGTCTCTACAAAGAAATTAGAAAATTACCTGAGTGTGGTGGCGCTTACCTGTAGTCCCCACTACTCGGGAGGCTGAGGCAGGAGGATCACTTGAACCCAGGAGTTTAAGACCAGCCTGAGCAACATAACCAGACCCCCATCTCTAAAAACAAATGAAAAAATCAGAAACACACACAGAACCAGAAATGCACGGCTGGAGGCAAAACCGTGCACATCCGTGGGTACTTACACAGGCATTGTCACATAGATGACCATGTGCAGAGACTCCTAACTCCACACACATACAATCTACAGAGTCAGCAGGGCTGAGCACTCCCATATGCCCAGATACACAAATGCAAACTGCAGAAACCGCTCGCTGAGTCCTGCAGTTTTGCTCTCACACAGGAAATACCAGATGTGCACATTGTCACCGGCTGTTGCTCACCTATGGACACATCCATTCGCCCTGTCACACACTCAATTTCTTCCCTCTGCTAGGAGATTCGCCTCAGCCCTGGTCACATGAAGCTGCTGGATGGGGGGGTGTTGGGAGTGTGTGTTGGGGATGAGTTGTTAGAACCTCCCAGCTGTGGACAGCTTCCCGGACACAGGATGGAAGAATCGCGGGCTGCCTGTCTCTTGAAAGAGGCTCGGGGAAAGACAGGCAAGAGAACCCCAGGGGAGCCGGGAAAGGGATGGGAGGGAGCTCCGGGGCTGTGGCTCGGGTGTGAACAGGTTGTCTCCCCTTGTCTGTCTGTCCCCCTGGTGGGGATCCCGGCCCCAACACTGCACCCGGAAACCCGGCAGTCCAAGGCAGAAGCGGCAGGCCAGAGAGGTGTGCACTTGTCTCTATTTTGGTTGTGAGGGTTTGGGGGGATATGAGACAGCCACAGAGTCGGAGGCGCTGGACAGACGGACATGCCGGGGAGGAGGGGGCGCAGACGGACAGATTCCCCGAGCGGAGGCGGTCCCGGGGCAGACGGGAGGAGCGGGCGACAACAGACGGCGGCTGTCTACAGGGAAACCGGTAATTTGGGGACCCGGTTCTCCCCCGCGTCCATCACCGCAGTCCCCTCCACCCCCCGCCCCGGGCTCCCGGCGGGCCGGTCTGTCCGCCCGGGCCGGTCCTGGCTGCGCCTTGTGCAGCCGCGCCACTCAGCCCGGGACAAACAGCCCGCGCGTTGCTAGGCGACGGCGTTCCATAGTCCGGCGCGTCACCGCGTCTGCGCGGGCGTGGGGGGGCGCACAGAGACGGCGGCCGCGTCGTTTGTTGACGTTGCCAAGCAACCGGCGCGGCGCTGCCGGGCAACGCCGGCCGACTGTTCATTCTCGCTTTTTTTTTTTTTTTTTTTTTTTGAGACGGAGTCCCGCTCCGCGGCCAGGCTGGAGTGCAATGGCGCGATCTCGGCTCACTGCTGTAACCTCCGCCTCCCGGGTTCCAGCGATTCTCCTGCCTCAGCCTCCTGAGTAGTTGGGATTACAGGCGCGCACCACCACGCCCGGCTAATTTTTGTATTTTTAGTAGAGACGGGGTTCCGCCATGTTGGTCAGGTTGGTCTCGAACTCCTGACTTAGGTGATCTACTCGCCTTGGCCTCCCAAAGTGCTGGGACTACAGGCGTGAGCCACAGCGCCCGCCTCTACTGTTCATTCGCTTAATAAAGGAGCAGGAGCCTTTTACAGGCATCCACCTCGGCCGGCCGCGCGGCGGAACCTAGGCATTGCAGGGAAAGAAGAGGGTTCCTTCCCTGGCTCATGAAGGTTTAGGGGACTGGAGGCTGGGTTAGCCTCCCTGAGGAAGAGAAAAGAGAAGGCTCTGGGTATTTCAACTAGGGTGTTTTGAGATGTTAGCGCAATACTGATTGCACATGTGCGCAGTCGCACCTGTGGACTCCGACACATGGGAGTAGGTGGTAGAGATAAAGGGTTAGCAAGACCTGAGTTCAGTTACCCACTCTAGAACCTTGACCTGTGACTTCCTCTGAGCCTCTTTCCTTCCTGAAATACAGGTGATAACATCACCCATTTCTAGAACTGTGGCCATGAAATCCTGTAAAGCATTTAGTACATAATAAGTGCTCCTTATAAAATAGGTTTAATTATGTTATTTAATAACTAGATTCTGTTCCTAACTCGCTGGGCTGTTTTGTTCTGTTTGAGACAAGGTCTCATTCTGTTACCCAGGCTAGAGTGCAATGGCAAGATCACAGCTCACTACAGCCTCACTTCGGGGCTCAAGCAATCTTTCCGCCTCAGCCTACCTAGTAGCTGAGACTACAGGCACTGGCCACCATGTCCAAATAATTTGTTTATTTACTTATATTATTATTTTTGTTTTTTTTTGTTTCGTTTTGTTTTTTTGAGACGGAGTTTCGCTCTTGTTACCCAGGCTGGAGTGCAATGGCACGATCTCGGCTCACCGCAACCTCTGCCTCCTGTGTTCAGGCAGTTCTCCTGCCTCAGCCTCCTGAGTAGCTGGGATTACAGGCACACGCCACCATGCCCAGCTAATTTTTTGTATTTTTAGTAGAGACGGGGTTTCACCATGTTGACCAGGATGGTCTCCATCTGTTGACCTCGTGATCCACCCTCCTCAGCCTCCCAAAGTGCTGGGATTACAGGCTTGAGCCACCGCGCCCGGCCTATTTTTTGTTTTTAGAGGCGGGGGTCTCACTATGTTGCCCAGGCTGGTTTTGAACTCCTCCCTGGCTCAGGCGATCTTCCTGCCTCAGCCTCCCAAAGTGCTGGGGCTCCAGGTGTGAGCCACAGCGTCCAGCCCCTCACTGGATTTTGGAATAAATAAGATGGTGCTTGTAAAGTGCTTACTGCAGCCGGGCACACTCAATACATGAAGTCGTTGGATTACTAGAGGTGTTTCTGTTATTGTTTCCTCCACTCTGTAAAGGAGCATGTGATAAGCCACTAGCAGGCCAGGCGTGGTGGCTCACGCCTATAATCCCAGCACTTTGGGAGGCCGAGGTGGGTGAATCACAAGGTCAAGATTGAGACCATCCTGGTCAACAAGGTAAAACCCCGTCTCTACTAAAAATACAAAAATTAGCTGGTCATGGTCGTGTGTGCCTGTAGTCCCAGCTACTTGGGAGGCTGAGGCAGGAGAATTACTTGAACCCAGAAGGCGAAGGTTGCGGTGAGCGGAGATCATGCCATTGCACTCCAGTCTGGGTAACAACAGGGAAACTCCGTTTCAAAAAAAAAAAAAAGCACTAACAGATGTGGTTGGAATCCCTGTCATGCTGAATCCTGGCTGTGTGATCCTAAGCAAGTGCCTTGCCCTCTCTGACCCTCTGCTTCCTCCTCAGTGAAATGCATGATCCCTTTTACTTTACAGTCACTTCCAGGCGAAGGTCCTGGGCGAGGGGTCCCCTCTCACTGGGCATGTCAGGTCAGTGCCCCGTGTCTGCCGCATGACTCACAGGGCTACGTTATGTAAAGCTCCTTGATTCTGCACAGAGGGCAGGTTATATAAATGTATTTAATGTGCATCCTACATATCAAGCCTGGGGAGGAGACCTGGCTTGGTAAGGCTGAGATTGCTAAACCATGGCACTGGCTGCTTCTAGGAAGTAGGGCCTATTATAGCTTGGGCCAAGGAGACAGTTGTCTCCTTCAAAAGAAAAGACATCCCTCCTGGGGGGGGGTCTCTCTAGACCCCCAAATAGCTTTTCATCTTTCTCAGTCTCTGATCCTTAATATGTGTTTATTTCTCTCTGCATTTTTTCTTATTAATGAAAACATTTTTAAAATAAAGATGGGGTCTTATGTTGTTCAGGCCGGTCTCAAACTCCTGGACTCAAGAGATCCTCCCACCTCAGCCTCTCAAAGTGCTGGGATTACAGGCGAAAGCCATTGCGCCCAGCCTCTCTCTGCATTTTTTTCTGAACTCTTATCTCTCTGGTCTCTCTGTCTCTGTCTGAGCATCTCTATGTATCTTTGTCACTTTCTGCTTTTATTCCTGAGTCCCTTTCTTTTTTGGGGGGTGGGGTGGAGTCAGAGTCTAACTCTATCACCAGGCTGGAGTGCAGTGGCGCGATCCCAGCTCACTGCAACTTTGTTTTCCGGTTTCAAGCAATTCTCCTGGTCAGCCTCCCGAGTAGCTGGGATTACAGGCAAGCATCACCATGCCTAGCTAATTTTTTTGTATTTTTAGTAGAGACGGGGTTTCACCATGTTGGCCAGGATGGTCTCGATCTCTTGACCTCATGATCCACCCGCCTCAGCCTCCCAATGTGCTGAGATTACAGGAGTGAGCCACTGTGCCCGGCCCCCCTGAGTCTCTTTCTAGGTCTCTGTCTCTGCTAGTGATTGTTCTTTACTACTTAACTCTCCATCAGCTTGTTTCCAAACGTTCTTAGGAGAATCTGAGCAGCACCAAGCCCCCCACAGCTGACTGCAGTGTGATGTTGGGGTGAGCCATCCACTCTCTGGTCTGCGCTCTTCCCTGTCTGTAAAATCAGATGCAGTAACCAGTACAAACAGGCAGAGGTCCCAATCACTGGGGGGCATTTTAATGGTGGATTTCTTGAGTTCCACACCCACAAACTGTGGGTCAGAATCTCAGAGAAAGACGACCGGGCCTGGTGGCTCAGGCCTGTAATCCCAACACTTTGGGAGGCTGAGGTGGGCGGATCACCTAAGGTCAGGAGTTCCAGACCAGCCTGGCCCACATGGTGAAACCCAGTCTCTACTAAAAATACAAAAATTAGCCGGGCGTGGTGGCCTGCACCTGTAATCCCAGCTACTTGGGAGGCTGAGGCAAGAGAATGGCTTGAACCTGGGAGGTGGAGGTTGCAGTGATCCAAGATCGTGCCACACTGCACTCCAGGCTGGTGACACAGCAAGACTCTGTCTTAAAAAAAGAAAAAAGGAAAAAAAAAAAAACAAAACGAATCTCAGAGAAAGAGGCCCAGGGAGTCAGGGGTTCATGGTATGTGAGTTACTCCCTAGATTCTGAGCAACCAGCCAGAACTGCCAGCCTGGGGTTGGACACGCCTGTCCAGAAGCCAGGTTCTGATGGCACATAATAGGTGAAGTCCTATGGAGATACACAGCCAGGGACAAGAGTCATTCTGCAGCAGTTAGAGGATCCTGAATGTGGAGGCGTGAGAGAGACAGAGCTAGGTCAATGTGAGACAAAAGTCAGAGATAGAGACAAGAAAAGAAAACAGAAAGACACAGAGACATAGAGAGATAGAGGCTGGGTATGGTGGCTCATGCCTGTAATCCCAGCACTTTGGGAGGCTGAGGCGGGTTGATCACCTGAGGTCAGGAGTTCAAGACCAGCCTGGGCAACATGGTGAAACTCCGTCTCTACTAAAAATACAAAATTACCCGGGCCTGGTGGTGTGTGCCTGTAGTTCCAGCTACTCGGGAGGCTGAGGCAGGAGAATTGCTTGAACCCAGGAGGCAGAGGTTGCAGGGAGCTGAGATCGTGCCACTGCACTCTAGCCTGGGTAACAACAGCGAAACTTCGTCTCAAAAAAAAAAAAATGCAAATTTTGTGTTTTCCGCACACTGCCCGAAAATGCATTCCCAGAGCAGAAGGCCACATCTCCGTGTGGATGCTTGGCCATGTTTAACATGTTGCTGCACGTAGCACTGGGGTGTGCCAGGCCTAGGCTGTGATTGTGTGTGGGAGCCAGATGCTGGGCTGGGAGGTTCTGGGTGGATCCTCTCTGCCTGTGCCAACTTGCCCCTAAGCAAGTGTCCTGGGCCAGCATTCTCCCCGTCTGGCCCCTACTTTCTTTTTGTTGTTTTTTGAGACGGAGTCTTGCCCTGTCACCCAGGCTGGAGTGTGATGGCCCGATCGCAGCTCAGTGCAACCTCTGCCTCCCGGATTCAAGCGATTCTCCTGCCTCAGCCTCCTGAGTAGCTGGAACTACAGGTGCCCGCCACCATGTGAGGCTGATTTTTGTATTTTTAGTAGAGATGGGGTTTCCCCACGGTGGCCAGGCTGGTGTCGAACTCCTGACCTCATGATCTGCCTGCCTAAGCCTCCCAAAGTGCTGGGATTACAGGTATGAGTCATCACGCCCAGCCCGGCCCCTACTTTCTACACCAGCTGGGTGTGGCTGATGAGGACACAGTTCCAGGAGTTCTGGGGCCCACATGGATGAGTACAGGGTTAGATGCAGCTCTAGATGTTGAGAGTGTTATGTTCCGGTGTGTGGGCTTGGGAATAGCCTTCTTAATAAAGGGGTACCATCTTTGGAGCTAGACTGAGCCATGAGACCTTGGACAAGTTAAGTGACCTCTTTGGGCCTCAGTTTCTGCATCTGTAAAATAGGGATGATAAGCTTTATGGGGATGTGGTGAGTACCACCTAACTTAATGGTAAGTGCTGCCATCTACTGAAGGCTTGCTATGAACTTGCTTATCAGCAAATTTTGTCCCTCTAAGGACCTCCAAAACCCATCCCTGCTACCTCCTAGTCCAAGTCACCACTGGACTTGCCTGGATCATGACCGTGACGGGCCTCCCTGACTCCACACTTGTCCCGCAAAGTCTATTCCCCCCTACAGCCAGAAGGACCCCATTAAAATCAAGAACAAGCCAGAAGTGGTGGCCTGTAATCTCAGCATTTTGGGAGGCTGAGGTGGGCGGATCACCTGGGATCAGGAGTTCAAGACCAGCTTGGCCAACATGGCGAACCCCTGTCTCTGCTAAAAATGCAAAAACAAAAACAAAAACAAAATGTAACTGGGCATAGTGGCGGGTGCCTGTAATCCTAACTACTTGGGAAACTGAGGCAGGAGAATTGCTTGAACCTGGGAGGCAGAGGTTGCACTGAGTCGAGACTGCACCATTGCACTCCAGTCTGAGCAACAAGAAAGAAACTCTGTCTCAAAATAAATACATAAATAAAATGAAAAACAGTTCACATCCCTCTTTTGCTCAAAATCTTCCCATAGCTCCCGACTCACTCTGTAAAAGTTAAAGACCTCACCTTGGCCCATGAGGCCCTGCAGAACCAGCCCTTGCTCTCTCTGACCTCCTCTGCTGCCACCGTCCTCCCCACGTTCCCTCTGTCCACCCGTACTGGCCTCCTCCCTGCTCCTCCAACACGCCGACCTGTTCCCGCTGTGCCCCCTTTGCATCGCTGCTGGCTCCCTCTGATTGGGTTGCGATGCTGTTGGCCCAGATACCTGCATGGCTGGCTTCTCCGCACCAACCTCTAGTCTCTGCTCAAACATCACTTTCTCATTTAGGCCTTCCCTGACCATCCCATTTAAAATAGCAACCCCCAGCCCTCTAGTAGTAAGTTCCCCAGCACTTACTACTTTCCAATGTACTATACAATTTGTTTAATTTGCTCATTTGTTAATTGGTTGTTGGTCATCTCCCACTCCGCTTCCAAAGAGTAAGCTCCCAGGACAGAGAGCTTTGTCTTGTTCACTACTGCATTCTCACAGTGCTTACCAGTGCCTGGCATATAGTAGATGCTCAATAAATGTCTGTTGATTGGGCTGGGCACAGTGGCTCACACCTGTAATCCCAGCTCTTTGGGGAGGCAGATGTAAGCAGATAACTTGAAGTCAGGGGTTCGAGACCAGCCTGGCCAACATGGTGAAACCCCATTTCCACTAAAAATACAATAAATAGCTGGGTTTCGTGGTGCAGGCTTGTAATCCTAGCTACCCGGGAGGCTGAGGTGGGAGGATTGTTTGAACTTGGGAGGCAGAGGTTGCAGTGAGCCGAGATGGTACCACTCCAGCCTGGGTGACAGAGCAAAACTCCTCTCAAACAATAACAACAAAAATCTGTGGAATGAATGAATGATGAGTGTACATGCCAGGAATTGGGCTACAAGCTCTGGGTCTGTGAATTCACGATATCGTCAGAACAGCCCGATTTGCTAAGCGCTGCGTATTAATGTGCCCATTTTACAGATCTAGAAACTGAGAGTGAGAGAGGGGAAGTCCCTTGGAGTGCAAAGGTCCTGAGGACTGGAGATAGATTATTCAGCCATCAGGGGCGTCCCTGCCGGCCTCGGTGTTGCCTGTGTGTAACTACACTATTTCTGTGCTTATTTCTGGGCCCTGGTCCTTGTTCGATCTGTCTCGTAGTCTCTCCTTATATCTCTGCGCCCCGACAGCTCCCTGTGGCTTCAGTCTCCACGCCTGTCTCCGAAGTTCTTGCTCCGGGGTCTTGATCTCTGATCTCCGCGTTGCTGCGCCTCGGTCTCCGGGTTTCTGGGCCCTGAGGCCTCTGGAACCCAAGGCCGGGGTTTCGGCGCGGCGGCCTGGGTGCAGCGTCCGGGCCCGGCGGCCTCCTGACCGCCTAGCCACAGCTGGCGGCCGTGGGGCGGGGCGGGGCCTGTTGCCCGGAGACCAATGTTTTGCCGCAGCAAACTGGGTCTCTGGGCCACCGCGGGGGGGCGGCCTGGGAACCCGCGCCCGGCGTGGGAGCGCGCCTGGGAGGGGTGCGGGCCGGCCCTGAGCCTAGGGGAGAGGAGGGGCCCTGGGGTGGGGGCCGAGTAGACTGGCTGGGGGAGGGGGAGAAACGGGGAAGGGAATTTGGGGAGATGAAGTAGGGACGTTGGGGCAGTTCGAGAAGACTGGAGGGAACTGGGGGAGGCTGGGATTGGGGGAGACAAGAAAGTGTACTGGGGTCAGTTGGAGGGAAGCGGGGGAGATACTGGGAAAAGCTTGGGGAGCCCGGGGAGGGAATTGGGAGGGGTGGGCAGCACAGTCGAGGTAGTTTGGGGGCCGGGAAGAGGGGCCCGGTATGGATGAGTGAAGGAAGGACCCGAACACTGGAAGTTTAGGGGATTCAGGAATTGCAAGCGATGAGTGCGAGGGTAGAGTTTCGGGGGGGCGCTGGGAGGTCTGAAAGGGGGGTGGGGGTGTAGAGGAGAGAGGTTTGCCTGTTCGGACAAAGAGCCGAACTGCAGGGCCCCAGGAGGGTAGAGTTGGGAGAAGATAGGATCCCCAGGGAGGAGGCTGAACCGGCCCGGAAACAAGGGTGAATCAGAAGAGGGGGAGCCCCTGCCACTTCCAGGTTCCCGCGGGAGGGGTGCTCCTCGCCCATTGTCCCCGACCCCGCCAGGACGTCGGGCGACTTCCCTCGGGAAGCCACGACGGGTTGTGTAACCCTGCCAGCCCCGCCTGCTCCCGGGGAGGGGCCCGAGTCTGGACTCCCGGGTTCCTCTCCACCCCCATCCCAAGGGAGAGGCCTGGGTCGGGATCCAGGGGGAGCGACTCGTGACGTCACAGGTGGGCGGAGTCCACCAAAGGCGCGAACCCGTTTTCTTACTCTGGAGATCTGGGATCTGGGACCCAGGGTGGGGGAGTGGTGTTCTTAGGGAGGTCCTTGGTTTAAGCAGGCCAATGGCCATGAGGGTAAACTGAGTCCCAGACAGTGCTGACCCTTTTTATTCATTTAGTAAAGATGGATGGAGTGTGGCTGTGTCCCAGTTACTGCCTTAGGTGATGGGGACACAGCAGTGACTGATCCTAGCAGCGCCTGGGGGGACCCCATCCCAAACTGCTGTGACCGATGCCAGCCATACCTCCTTGGAGCCCAGCCTTCTTCACTAGACAGATCAATAAGATGGACCCTCACACGGAGGCAGCTGGAAGACCCCTTCCTAGTACAGAGAGCACTACACATCCCTCAGCTCCTGAATCCCTGGTCTGTGTGTGGCTGCATCGCCCCTCCCTCCTGCCATGGCCTGTCACTTCCTCCTATCTTCATCCCCCCCTCGGGGCATGACTAGGGATGCTGGTCTTAAGGCAGTTGGTAAATCTCTCAGACGTCATAACTAAGCCGGCTGTGCTGTGACTGAGTTATGTCCCTGAGATGTCATCGAGCAGCCTGCTTCTCCTCCTGTACATACCTCTGGGGTCCTGTGGGTCTGAGGAGGGGCCACGCCCTGCTGCTGGTGGTTCCCTTGCCTCCCAGACAGAGTTATCTACTTCCATCCAAGCCCTCCATCAGAAGGTTCTGGAAGATGCCTCCCTGGCTACCAGGGAGCCTTCCTTGACTCTTCTTCCAGGCAGCCTTCCTTGACTCCCCACGCCTGTCAGGCTTCCTGGGATTTGTGTCCTGGCCTGAACCTTGCCTCTCTGATCTCATCCACTTCCTTGCCTCAACTTTGAAAGCCTTCAGAGCAAGGCCCTCAAAAGGACACAACCTTGCACCTCTCCAAGCCTCAGTTTTCTCATCTCTAAAATGGACATAGCAATGGTGCCTGGCCCACTCACTGAGTGCTGAGTGATTCCAGCCACTTCATTTCTGTGATGGGCTTTGCACAGGCCAGGGACATTGTGAGAGCTCAGAATCTATTGGCCAAGATACATAAAAAATAGTTAATATTGGCTGGGCACGGTGGCTCACGCCTGTAATCTCAGCACATTGGGAGGCCGAGGCAGGTGAATCATGAGATCAGGAGTTTGAGACCAGCCTGGCCAAGATGGTGAAACCCTGTCTCTACTAAAATACAAAGTCAAACATGGTGGTGGGCGCCTGTAATCCCACCTACGCGGGAGGCTGAGGCAGAGAATTGCTTGAACTCCTGAGGCAGAGGTTGCAGTGAGCCAAGATTGTGCCACTGCACTCCAGCCTGGGCAAAGAGGCAAGACTTGTCTCAAAAAAAAAAAAACTAATATTGAGAAGTGAGGATCAGAGTAGGAGGGAAATTTACTTTTCCAAGGAATATACTTTTGTAGTTACCATAACTTTTTCTTTTCTTTTTGAGACAGGGTCTCACTCTGTTGCCCAGGCTGGAGTGCAATGGTATCTGGGCTCACTACAACCTCCACCTCCTGGGCTCCACCATTCCTCCCACCTCAGCCTCCCAAGTAGGTGAGACCACAGGTGCATGCCACAACAATGTGGCTAATTTAAAAACTTTTTTTTTTGCAGAGATGAGATCCCACTATAAAGTCCAGGCTGGGCTCAAGCAATCCTCACCTCAGCCTCTCAAAGTGCTGCGTGGGATTACAGGAGGGAGCCACCGCACCAGGCCTCAAAACGGCTTTCAAAATTTAAAAGACGAAAAATTAGGCTGGGCATGTTGGTTTACGCCTGAAATCCCAGCACTTTGGGAGGCCAAGGTAGGTGGATCACTTGAGGTCAGGAGTTCAAAACCAGCCTGGCCAACATAGTGAAACCTTGTCTCTACAAAAAATACAAAAATTAGCCGGTCTTGGTTGCATGCACCTGTAATCCCAGCTACTTGAAAACTTTAGAAGTTATTTTAAAATTACCATCTCTGGACTGTCTCTTAAAACTTTTCTTTTCTTTTTCTTTTTTTTTTTTTTTTTTGAGATGGAGTTTCGCTCATTACCCAGGCTGGAGTGCAATGGCGCGATCTCGGCTCACTGCAACCTCCGCCTCCTGAGTTCAGGCAATTCTCTCGCCTCAGCCTCCCGAGTAGCTGGGATTACAGGCACGCGCCACCATGCCCAGCTAATTTTTTGTATTTTTAGTAGAGACGGGGTTTCACCGTGTTGACCAGGATGGTCTAGATCTCTTGATCTCATGATCCACCCGCCTCAGCCTCCCAAAGTGCTGGGATTACAGGCTTGAGCCACCGGGCCCGGCCTCTTTTTTTTTTCTTTTGAGACAGAATCTTGCTCTATCACCCAGGCTGGAGTACAGTGGCACGATCTTGGCTCACTGCAACCTCTGCCTCCTGGTTTCAAGTAAGTCTCCTGACTCAGCCTCCTGAGTAGCTGGGATTACAGGCAAGCACCACCCTGCCCAGCTAATGCTTTGTATTTTTAGTAGAGATGGGGTTTCACCATGCTGGCCAGGCTCGTCTTGAACTCCTGACCTCATGATCTACCTGCCTCAACCTCCCAAAGTGCTGGAATTATAGGCATGAGCTACCACGCCCAGCAACTGACTCTAAAATGTATCTAGATATCTTCCATCCACACTTCATCTCAGAGATGATCCCGCCATCCACCCTGCTACCTGGATGGAGACCTGGGCTTCAACTGGGTATCTCTCCCGCCCACTGCGGGGTCAGGGCCAGGCCCAAGGCCTTACTCGCTCATTCTGACTTCTGTCACCCTCAGGGAAGTCAGTGTGCTGCCTCTGAACCTCCAGAACATGCAATGTAGGTTCTAGAGGCCCGACGCTGATTCTTGGAGTAGGCACTGGAATCTCAGGATATGGAAATGGGGAGGCCCTCAGGGATCTAAGTGCAAAGCAAAGACCTAGGCCCAGAGAGAACAGAGTTCTGGCTGTTCCCAGGGCCTGCCTGGAGCTGTCATGTCCAACCACTGACTTTGGCAAAGGAGGAAACAATCTTAGTGGAGGTTGGCTCAGTATCTCTGCCTGTCATTTCAGTGCCTTCCTAGGTGGAAGCCAGAGCATCGCTGGAGGCCAGGAGTTCAGACTAGCCTGGGCAAGGCAGGCAAGGCATGGAGATTCCATCTCTACAAATAAATTAAAAATTAGCCAGCTGGGCCAGGCGTGGGGTCTCACACCTGTAATCCCAGCACTTTGGGAGGCTGAGGCGGGCAGATCACGTGATGTTGGGAATTTAAGACCAGCCTGACCAACATGGAGAAACTCTGTCTCTATTAAAAATACAAAATTAGCTGGGTGTAGTGGCCTGTGCCTGTAATCCCAGCTACTAAGGAAGGCTGAGGAAGGAGAATCGCTTGAACTGGGGACGCAGAGTTTGCGGTGAGCTGAGATTGTGCCATTGTACTCCAGCCTGGGCAACAAGAGCGAAACTCCATCTCAGAAAACAAACAAACAAAAAATTAGCCAGGTGTGGTGGTACACACCTGTAGTCCCAGCTACTACGAAGACTGAGGTGGGAGGATCTCTTGAACCCAGGCGTTCAAGGCTGCAGTGAGCTAAGATCCCAGCGCGGCACTCCAGCCTGGGCCTTGTCTGAAATTAAAAAAAAAAAATTAGTGGAGGTGGGTAAATAAAGCGACAGCTCAAGGATGAGCCCTAACTCTGGTGACACAGTGACCTCACATTTGGTCAGTCCCCAGCCTGAGCCCCAACCCTGGTCACAGAATGAGCCCAGATGCCTGCCAGGCCTCGCCTCAGCTGAGACCAGACCAGACTTAAATATCCCATGTTCAACCCCCAGACCTAAGCCTACCCCTGCCCACTGCAGAAACAAACCAAGAAATCAGATCCTGACCCCCAGCCCTCAGCCCTCAGCCCGCAGGTCTCCTGACTCCCTGTGACCCTCCCGCCGTGCCCTGCCCCCATAGAGGCTGGCCTTGAGAACAGATGTGGGAAGGGGCAGATACAGTAGGGCTGGAGATTGGCGACGAGGGTGCACAGGGGGAATAAGGACAGGAGTAGGGCAGGCTGGGGTCTGGGGATGAGTACCAGTGGGGGACATCGCTGGGGGGGCCGGGGAGCAAGGAACTATGGTGAGGAATGGAGGTGAAGCTGAGGATGGGGGGCAGGGATGTGGAATACAATGTCGGGGGCGCAGCAAGGCAGCCAGGCTAGCGGCGGGGCGGAGGTCTCAGCCTGGGGCGAGTGTGACCGCCAGGACAGAGTGGGGGTGCGCTGGGGACAGTGGTGCCTGCTCGGCCGGGCTGCGCCCAGCACCGCTCCCCCCGCGCGCTCCCCCTTCCGCTCCCCGGAAGCGCTGAGTCGTCCTGCCTTATCTGGGGGCCGCTATTTCGGGCTCGGCTCGGAGCGCGGCGACTATTTTTAGCGGCGCTGGGGTAAAAATGGACGCGGCGCCGCGCGGGTTCCCGAGGCCGTGCGCGCCCCCTCGCGACCACGGAGGGCCCCAGGGAGAAGCGCGCGCCTGAGTCACTGCCGTCGGCCCGCCCCACGGCACGGCGAGGGGACCCGGATAAGGGGCGCCCTGGACACCCCGCGTGCGCACCCGCCTCCCGGGCTCCCGAGCGCCTGCGAGCTGGCGGGGCACAGAACTTTCCAGGAGCGTCCGGACGCGTCCGCCGAGGTTCAGAGCCGACGGCGGAGTTTTGGGCAGGGGCGCCGCGCCCCCTGGTGGCTCCCGCGGGGATCGCAGGCAGGAGCTGGGCCTGAGTCCGTCTCAACTTTTTTTTTTTTTTTTTTTTTGAGACGGAGTTTCGCTCTTGTTACCCAGGCTGGAGTGCAATGGCGCGATCTCGGCTCACCGCAACCTCCGCCTCTTGGGTTCAGGCAATTCTCCTGCCTCAGCCTCCTGAGTAGCTGGGATTACAGGCATGCACCACCATGCCCAGCTAATTTTTTGTATCTTTAGTAGAGACGGGGTTTCACCATGTTGACCAGGATGGTCTTCGATCTCTTGACCTCGTGATCCACCCGCCTCGGCCTCCCAAAGTGCTGGGATTACAGGCTTGAGCCACCGCGCCCGGCCTGGAGTTTCGCTCTTGTTATCCAGGCTGGAGTGCAATGGCGCGATCTCGGCTCACTGCAACCTACACCTCCTGGGTTCAAGAGATTCTCCTGCCTCAGCCTCCCAAGTCGCTGGGATTACAGGCACGAGCTACAAAGCCTGGCTCATTTTGTATTTTTAGTAGAGATGGGGTTGGGGGAGGAAGAATAGAGAGAGGCCGGTTAAAAGATAACCAAACTACAGTCAGATAAAAGGAATAACTTCTAGTGTTATATAGCACTGCAGGATGACTATAATTTACACACACACACACACACACACACACACACACACACATTTTTTTAGATGGAATCTCTATCGCCAAGTTTGGAGTGCAGTAGCGCCATCTTGGCTCACTGCAAACTCCACCTCCGGATTCAAGTGGTTCTCCTGCCTCAGTCTCCTGAGTGTCTGGGATTACAGGCATGGGCCATCACATTCAGCAAATTTTGTATTTTTAGTAGCCATGAGATTTCCCCATGTTAGCCAGACTGGTCTCGAACTCCTGACCTCAGGTGATCTGCCTGTCTCTGCCTCCCAAAGTGCTGGAATTACAGGCGTGAACCACACCCGGCCCAATTATTGTATATTTGCAAACAGCTGAAGGAGATAATTTTCAATGTTTCCATCACAAAGCAATGATAAATATTTGAGGTAATCGATATGCTAATTACCCTGAATTGATTCCTTTTTTTTTTTTTTTTTTGGAGACAGAGTTTTGCTCTTTACCCAGGCTGGAGTGCAATGGCGTGATCTCAGCTCACCACAACCTCTGCCTCCTGGTTCAAACAATTCTCCTGCCTCAGCCTCCTGAGTAGCTGGGACTATGGGCAGGCACCACCATGCCTAGCTAATTTTTGTATTTTTAGTAGAGACGGAGTTTCACCATGTTGACCAGGATGGTCTCGATCTCTTGACCCTGTGATCCACCTGCCTTGGCCACCCAAAGTGCTGGGATTCTAGGCATGAGCCACTGCGCCGGTCCTTACCATGAATTGATTCTTATATATTGTATGCGTAAGAATATCACTTTGTACCCCGTAAGTATGACCAATTATTATATATCAATTATAAAATTAAATATAAAATTTAGGGCAGAGTATGGTCACTCATACCTGTAATCCCAGCACTTTGGGAGGCTGAGGCAGGCAGATCACTTGAGCCCAGGAGTTTGAGACCAGCCTGGGTAATATAGTGAGACTCCTCTAAAAAGTAAAACAAACCAAGGCAATATGGCAAAAGCCCGTCTCTACAAAAAAAAATACAAAATAATTATCGGGGTGTGGTGGTTCATGCCTGTAGTCCCAGGTACTCAGAAGGCTGAGATAGGAGGATCACTTGAGCCCAGGGGGCAGAGGTTGCAGTGGGTCGAGATTGCACCACTGCACTCCAGCCTGGGTGACAGAGTGAGACCATCTTAAATAAATAAACAAACACATAAAAATAAAATTACGCATATGGATCCAGCAATCCCACTTCTGGGTTATATCCAAAGAAATTGAAATCAAGATGTCAGGGCCGTATGCAGTGACTCACGCCTATAAATCCAGTAATTTGGGAGGCTGAGGCAGGAGGATGGCTGGAACCAAGAATTTTGAGACCAACCTGGGCAACATAGTGAGATGCCATCTCTACAAAAAACACAAAAATAAAAATAAAAAATCAGATGAGAACATGTACTGACAAAAGATAAAAAGTAATTTTTTTTTTTTTGAGACGGAGTTTCGCTCTTGTTACCCAGGCTGGAGTGCAATGGCGCGATCTCGGCTCACCGCAACCTCCGCCTCCTGGGTTCAGGCAATTCTCCTGCCTCAGCCTCCTGAGTAGCTGAGATTACAGGCACGCGCCACCATGCCCAGCTAATTTTTTGTATTTTTAGTAGAGACGGGGTTTCACCATGTTGACCAGGATGGTCTCGATCTCTTGACCTCGTGATCCACCCGCCTCCGCCTCCCAAAGTGCTGGGATTAAAAAAGTAATATT
>CM052668.1:31856289-31872161 GCA_028533165.1 Leontopithecus rosalia | reverse complement strand
TTTAGTAGAGACGGGGTTTCACCATGTTGACCAGGATGGTCTCGATCTCTTGACCTCGTGATCCACCCGCCTCCGCCTCCCAAAGTGCTGGGATTAAAAAAGTAATATTTAAAAATTTAAGGTCGGGCGGAGTGGCTCACACCTGTAATCCCAGCACTTTGGGAGGCTGAGGCGGGTGGATCACGAGGTCAAGAGATCGAGACCATCCTGGTCAACAAGGTAAAACCTCGTCTCTACTAAAAATACAAAAAATTAGCTGGGCATGGTGGCGCGGGCCTGAAGTCCCAGCTACTAGGGAGGCTGAGGCAGGAGAATTGCTTGAACCCAGGAGGCGGAGGTTGCAGTGAGCTGAGATCTTGCCATTGCACTCCAGTCTGGGTAACAACAGCAAAACTCCGTCTCAAAAAAAAAAAAAATTTAATAAAAAGTAAACTCGTCCGGGCGTGGTGGCTCATGCCTGTAATCCCAGCATTTTCGGAGGCTGAGGCTGGTGGATCACCTGAGATCGGGAATTCGAGACCAGCCTGGCCAACATGGTGAAACCCCATTTCTACCAAAAAAAAAAAAGTTAAACTCTGTTTTAACAACTTTGAAATACACAATACATTATTATTAACTGTGGTTACCATGGTGTGCAATAGATCAGTGAAATATATTTTTCCAGTCTCACTGAAACTTTGCACCCTTTGATCAACATCTGTTTCCTCAACCCTCTCCCTCTTCCCCAGCCTCTAGTGAACACCTTTATACTCTGTTTCTATGAAACCAACTTTTTTTTTTTTTTGAGACTGAGTTTCGCTCTTGTTACCCAGGCAGGAGTGCAATGGCGCGATCTCGGCTCACCGCAACCTCCGCCTCCTGGGTTCAGGCAATTCTCCTGCCTCAGCCTCTCGAGTAGCTGGGATTACAGGCACGCGCCACCGTGCCCAGCTAATTTTTTGTATTTTTAGTAGAGACGGGGTTTCGCCATGTTGACCAGGATGGTCTCGATCTCTTGACCTCGTGATCCACCCGCCTCGGCTTCCCAAAGTGCTGGGATTACAGGCGTGAGCCACCGCACCTGGCCTTTTTTTTTCTGAGACAGAGTCTCGCTCTGTCACCCAGGCTGGAGTGCATCGGTGCAATCTCAGCTCATTGCAACCTCTGTCTCCCGGGTTCAAGCGACTCTCCTGCCTCAGCCTCCTGAGTAGCTGGGATTACAGGCGTGCGCCACCAGACCCAGCTAATTTGTTTTGTGTTTTTAGTAGAGACGGGATTTCACCATGTTGGTCAGGCTTGTCTCGCACTCCTGACCCTGTGATCCACCTGCCTCAGCCTCCCAAAGTGCTGGGATTACAGGCGTGAGCCATTTCTCCTGGCCCATGCAAATTTCTTTTGTATTTTTTGGAGAGACGAGGTGTTTTACCATGTTACCTGGGCTGGTCCTGAACTTCTGGGCTCAAGCGATTTGCCAGCCCCAGCCTCCCAAAGTGCTGGGATTACAGGTGTGAGCCACTCTGCCTGGACCGGTCTCCTCTTAAATGCTCCATTGACAGAGAAACCTCCCTACCCTCCCATCCAGTCTCCCTCTCCTTCACAGTTAAAATGATCCACATTCTTGTCCTTCGTGGCACTTATCAAGTTTGTATGATTATTAGTTCATTGATTTTTTTTTTTTTTAGGACAGAGTCTCACCCTGTCACCCAGGCTGGAGTGCAGTGGTGCAATCTCGGCTCACCACAACCTCTGTCTACTGGGTTCAAGCGATTCTCCTGCCTCAGCCTCCCAAGTAGCTGGGATTACAGCTGTGCATCACTATGCCCGGCTAGATTTTTGTTCATTTGTTTTTTGAGACTGGCCTAGTCCATTGATTCTTTTTTTTTTTTTTTTTTTTTTTGAGACGGAGTTTCACTCTTGTTACCCAGGCTGGAGTGCAATGGCGTAATCTCGGCTCACTGCAACCTCCGCCTCCTGGGTTCAGGCAATTCTCCTGCCTCAGCCTCCTCAGTAGCTGGGATTACAGGCACGCGCCACCATGCCCAGCTAATTTTTTGTATTTTTAGTAGAGATGGGGTTTCACCATGTTGACCAGGATGGTCTCGATCTGTTTACCTCGTGATCCACCCACCTCGGCCTCCCAAAGTGCTGGGATTACAGGCGTGAGCCACCACGTCCGGCTGTCCATTGATTCTTAAACATTTTGGTTGCAGAACCCCTTACACTCTTTTTGTTTTTGAGACAGAGTCTTGCTCTGTGTCCCAGGCTGGAGTGCAGTGGCATGATCTCGGCTCACTGCAACCTCTGTCTCCCGGGTTCAAGCGAGTCTCCTGCCTCAGCCCCCTGAGCAGCTGGGATTACAGGCGCCCAACACCGTGCCCAGCTAATTTTTGTGATTTTGGTAGAGATGGGGTTTCACCATGTTGGCCAGGCTGATCTCAACCCCTGACATCAAGTGATCCACCCACCTTAGCCTTCCAAAGTGCTGGGATTACAGACATGAGCCATGGCACCTGGCCCCCTTACATTCCTAATAATTGAAGACCTCTACCTGGGCAACATAGCAACACCCCATCTCTAAAAAAAAAAAAAAAACCAAAAAGCAGCCAGGAGTGGTGGTGTGCACCTGTAGTCTTAGCTATTTGGGAGGCTGAGGTAGGAAGATTGCTTTAGCCCAGGAGTTCAAGCATGCAGTGAGCTATGATTGCACCACTGAACTCCAGCATGGGCAACAGAGTGAGACCCTAGCTCAAATTTTAAAAAGTACTGAGGACCCCAAAGAGTTTTTGTTGATGTGTATGATTTCTATCAATATTTAGTGTATCGGAAATTAAAACTGAGAAATTTTAGAAATATTTGTTGATTCACACTAAATATTAAAAAATTAGTCAGGCATGGTGGTGTGTGCCTGTGGTCCCAGCTGCTAGGGAGGCTGAGGCAGGAGAATTGCTTGAACCTGGGAGGTGGAGGTTGTGGTGAGCCGAGATCGCACCATTGCACTCCAGCCTGGGCAAGAGAGTGAGACTCTGTCTCAAAAAAAAAAAAGTAGCTGGTGCAGTGGTGTACACCTGTAATCCTAGCTACTTGGGAGGCTAGGGTGGAAGAATCACTTGAATTTGAGACGAGCCTGGGCAGCACAGCAAGACCCCATCTCTAAAAATAATTAATAATAAATTAATTTTATGTTATTTTTGTATATTTTAAATGAATATAACAGTGTTTTCCAAAATAAAAAACAATTTTTTGGGGGACAGGTTCTCTGTTTTCAAGGCTGGATGTACTGGTATAATTAAGACTCAATGCAGCCTCCACCTGCTGGGCTCCAGTGATCCTCCCACCTCAGCCTCCCAAGTAGTTGAGAATGTAGGACTGCACCACCAAGCACAGCTCATTCTAACATTGTTTTTGTAGAAATCAGGGTCTTCCTAAGTTGCCCAGGCTGTTTTTTTTGTTTTGTTTTGTTTTGTTTTTTAAAACAGGGTTTCGGCCGGACGCGGTGGCTCAAGCCTGTAATCCCAGCACTTTGGGAGGCCGAGGCGGGTGGATCACGAGGTCAAGGGATCGAGACCATCCTGGTCAACATGGTGAAACCGTGTCTCTACTAAAAATACAAAAAATTAGCTGGGCATGGTGGCGCGTGCCTGTAATCCCAGCTACTCAGGAAGCTGAGGCGGGAGAATTGCCTGAACCCAGGAGGCAGAGGTTGCGGTGGGCCGAGATCGTGCCATTGCACTCCAGCCTGGGTAACAAGGGCGAAACTCCGTCTCAGAAAAAAAAAAAAAAAAAAAAAAAAGACAGGGTTTCACCGTGTTGGTCAAGCTGGTCTTTAACTCCCGACCTCAGGTGAACTGCCCGCCTTGGCCTCCAAAGTGCTTGGATTACAGGTGTGAGCCACCACGCCAGGCCTTTTTTTTTTTTTTTTTTTTTTTTAAGATGGAGTTTCGATCTTGTCACCCAGGCTAAAGTGCAATGGTGCGATCTTGGCTCATCACAACCTCCCCTTCACGAGTTCAAGTGATTCTCCTGCCTCAGCCTCTTGAGAAGCTGGGATTACAGGTGCATACACCACCACGCCCGGCTAATTTTTGTTTCTCCATGTTGGTCAGGCTGGTCTTGAACTCCTGGGCCCAAGTCATTCTCCCACCTCGACCTCCCAAAGTCCTGGGATTATAGGCGTGTACCACTATGCTCAACCTGAAACAAAAATTTAGTAAGTAAGGGCATTGTTTTAATTTTTGCAAATCACATTCACGTCAGGCTTAACAGTAGAGAGACAGCTGGGTCCTCACGTGTGTGTCTGCGTTTGGTCTGCTGCGATATCATGGAAGTTGCACTGGCCAATATGGTGGAACCCCGTCTCTACTAAAAATACAAAAAATTAGCCAGGCATGGTGGCACATGTCTGTAGTCCCAGCTACTTGGGAGGCTGAGGCAGGAGAATCGCTTGACCTTGGACATTGATGGGGGCAAGGGAGAAGTTTTCATCTCTGGCATGTGCTGGTTAATTTAAGGTATTTCAGGATAGAAATGGTTGAGAAACCCAAGTATGAAGAATTGTTAGAAGACAGAGTAGGTGTGTGTATTCGGAAAACCGAACACCTTTGGAGCCAAGGTGACCCAGGTTTAAGAGAAAGCTCTAGGCCGGGCAGGTGTCTCACTCCTGTAAACCCAGCATTTCAGGAGGCTCAGGTAGGCAGATCACCTGAGGTCCGGAGTTGGAAACCAGTCTGACCAACATGGAGAAACCCTATCTCTACTATAAAAACAAAATTAGCTGGGCGTGGTGGCTCATGCCTGTAATCCCAGCTACTCGGGAGTCTGAGGCAGAATTGCTTGAACCCAAGAGGCAGAGGTTGCAGTGAGCCAAGATCGAGCCACCGCACTCCAGCCTGGGTGACAGAGTGAAACTCTGTCTCGCAAACAAAAAAATTGCCCTGGGCACCAGGTCCTGAAGGTACACGGGTTCTCAAGGCTGATAAGGCAAAGGAGGACAGGGAATGGGAACAGTGTGCAAGAAATCGTGGCACGTGTAGAACAACAGCATGTGCTCTGGAGTAGCAACTGCCCAGGGTCAGTGAGTCCATTCCTTTGCCTCCAAAACATCCGTTCTCTTCCCCTCTTTCCCTCTTTCTCTTTTTGTATAAATAGGTCCTTGGCTCTTTTTGTTCTTTTCTTTCTTTCTTTCTTTTTTGACGGAGTTTCGCTCTTTTTGCCCAGGCTATTGTGCAGTTGCACGATCTCCGTTCACTGCAACCTCCATCTTCTGGGTTCTAGCGATTCTCATGCCTCAGCCTCCCAAGTAGCTGGGATCGCAGGCGCCTGACACCACGCCCGGCTAATTTTTGTATTTTTAGTAGAGACCATGTTGACCAGGCTGGTCTCAAACTCCTGACCTTAGGTTATGTGCTCGCCTCGGCATCCCAAAGTGCTGGGATTACAGGCGTGAGCCACCGCGCCTGGCTGGGTTCTGGATTTTTTTTTTGGTGGAAGTCCCACTTTTGATCCAACCTCATTCTCTCATGCTGCAGATCTTCCCTTTTGCTGTACATCCATCCGCAGCCTCTCCAGCGGAGACTTGGGATGTCCCAGCAGAAGAGGTGCCCAGGAGGACGCGGAGTAGGGTCCAGGCCCCTCCACTGTCCGCCATCCGGGGGCCTCCGCTTGGGGCCGGGTGAGTCAGCCCCCGGCGGCTCCCGCGTCATCCCGGCCGCTCCGCTCGGCGCTATTTCGGGCTCCGGGCACTATAAATAGAGGCTCGCGGAGCCGAGCCGCCCCCCTCCATTCGGGCCCCCCTGCGTCCCCGGCCCCGCCGCGATCGCCGGGCCGCGCGTCACCGCGGCTAAGTTTAGAGGCTGGCGGGGACGCCAGCCTGGTCACTGCGCCCCCCGGCGGTGCCAGCTTCCAGAGCCTTCGGTCGGGCAGCTCTCCGCTCCGGGTTTAGGTCCCCTCGGGCAGAATTAGCTGTGAGGTTCCGGTCCTCACAGTCTCCGTCCCCACCCCGCCCGTTCCAGGGCGCACGAAGAGCTGGAAGTTGAGTGGAGGGGAAGGTTGGGGACAGGAGCAGGGGCCAGAGCCGGGGAGTGGCCCAGGAAACGAGTTACCGCTGAAGTTTGGAACTTGGGGCGTTTGGAAAAAAGAGGTGGAATCGGAGCGTGGATACTGCGTGGGGATTCGAACGCGCAACTCTGGGAGCAAGGAGAGATTCGAATCCGGGATTCCAAGGTTTAGTTTTGAAACAGCCTAGGCCGGACGTGGTGGCTCACGCCAGTAATCTCGGCACTTTAGGAGGCCAAGAAGGGAGGATCGCTGTTGCCCAGGAGTTCGAGACCAGCCTGGGCAACATAGTGAGACCCCCCCCCACCCCCAACTCCGGCCCTCTACAAAAAAAAAAACACAAAAGTTGGCCAGGCGTGGAGGCGCGCGCCTGTGGTTCCAGCTACTTGGGAGGCTGATGTGGGAGGATCACCTGAGCCCGGGAGGTTGAGGCTGAAGTGAGCTGTGATTGCACCGCTGCGCTCCAGCCTGGGTGATAGAGAAAGACCCTGCCTCAAAAAAAAAAAAAAAAAAAGTAAAGAAAAATACAAAATCTGAGGGTAGAAATCCAACATCCAACTTGGAAATAACCTAGAAGCGAGGGCAACTTCCCACCCCCACCCTAGCTCTTAACTAATGTTGACAGGTTCAGAATTCCACTGGTCGCAGGTGGTGGGAGCTTTGCAGCACTTCTGCGGCAAGAAAATCGGTGGGAGCGGAGAAGGGGCCGGGTTTTAGGCGGTCTTACCGCCGCTGGGTTCTGGCTCAGCGGCCCCGGCTCCCCAACACTTCCAATCCTCTTGTGGTGCACCATCGCCCCATGGCGGAAAACGCAAGAGTTGCAGGGTTAAGTCTGGTAATTCCATTCCCCAAAGGGAGAACTGAGTCACAAGCCCTTCTGCTTGGGATGACCTACTTCAAGAAACGCTGTATGGCCTTGGATACAGAGGCCTTTTCTTTCTTTCTTTTCTTTTCTTTTCTTTCTTTCTTTCTTTCTTTCTTTCTTTCTTTCTTTCTTTCTTTCTTTCTTTCTTTCTTTCTTTTCTTTCTTTCTTGCCTTTTCTTTCTCTTTCTTTCTTTCTTTCTTTCTTTCCTTCCTTCCTTCCTTCCTTTTCTTTTCTTTTTTTCTTTCTTTCAGTCTCACTCTGTCACCCAGGCTGAAGTGCAGTGGTGTGGTATTGGCTCACTGCAACCTCCACCTCCTGGGTTCAAGCAATTCTCTGCCTAAGACTCCCTAGTTGCTGAGATTATAGGGGACTGCCACCATGCCCGGCTAATTTTTCTGTATTTTTTGGTAGAGATGGGGTTTCACCAGCTTAGCCAGGCTGGTCTTGAACTCCTGACCTCCTGAGTGCTAGGATAACAGGTGTGAGCCTCCGTGCCTGGCCTACAGAGGCATATTTCCATGATCCTTCTCACCCGGGGCTTCAGTTCCCTCATGGGTCAAATGGAGTAATGATGCCTAGAGGGAGGGCTGCTGCAAGGCCTTACTCCATAGTAAGTATGTGATCTGTATTTAGCTGATCATAACTATTATGTATAGAGTCCCTCTTTCTGCAGCTGTATGGCTCCCCTCCCCCATCACCTGCTTCACAGAACTGTGTTTTATCTTCATACTATGTAGCAATCTGCAATTGTTTTTTTTTTTTTTTTTTTTTTTTTTTTTTTTTTTGAGACGGAGTTTCGCTCTTGTTACCCAAGCTGGAGTGCAATGGCGCGATCTCGGCTCACCGCAACCTCCGCCTCCTGGGTTCAGGCAATTCTCCCGCCTCAGCCTCCTGAGTAGCTGGGATTACAGGCACGCGCCACCGGGCCCAGCTAATTTTTTGTATCTTTAGTAGAGACGGGGTTTCACTATGTTGACCATGATGGTCTCGATCTGTTGACCTCGTGATCCACCCGCCTCGGCCTCCCAAAGTGCTGGGATTACAGGCTTGAGCCACCACGCCCGGCCTGCAATTGTTTTTTTGAGACAGAGTGTCTTTTGCCCAGGCTGGAGTACAGTAGCATGATGATAGTTCGCTGCAACCTCAAACTCCTGGGCTCAAGTGATTCTCCTGTCTCAGCCTCCCAAGAATCTGGGACTACAGGTGCATGCCACCATGCCTGGCAATTTTTTTATTTTTATTTTTATTTTTGAGATGGAGTCAGGCTCTGTCACCCAGGCTGGAGGGCAGTGGCTTGCTCTCTGCTCACTGCAACCTCTGCCTCCTGGTTCAAGCGATTCTCCTGCCTCGGCTTCCCAAAGTGCTGGAATTACAGGCATGAGCCACCCTGCCCAGCCAATTTTTGTATTTTATTTATTTATTTTTTTTGTAGAGATGGGGTTTTACCATGTTGTCCAGGCTGGTCTCAAACTCCTGAGCTTAAGTGATCTGCTCACTTTGGTCTCCTAAAGTGCTGGGATTAAAGGCGTGAGCCACGGCGCCCAGCCTAGGATTCTGGATTTCAATTGTTAGGGTGAAAAGAAAAAGGCATTTGCAGATGAGCAAGGCTAGGGCAATAGATCCGGACAATTGATACAGACCCTATCTCAAAAAAAATGGTTTTTTCTTTCTTCTTCTTCTTTTTTTTTTTTTTTTGAGGCGGAGTTTCCCTCTTGTTACCCAGGCTGGGAGTGCATTGGCACAATCTCAGCTCACCACAACTTCTACCTCCCAGGTTCAAGCAATTCTCCTGCCTCAGCCTCCTGAGTAGCTGGGATTATAGGCACGCACCACCACATCCAGTTAATTTTGTGTTTTTAGTAGAGATAGGGTTTCACCATGTTGGTCAGGCTGGTCTCGAACTCCCGACCGCCGGTGAGCCACCCGCCTCGGCCTCCCACAGTGCTAAGATTGATTATAGGTAAGTTCCACCATGCCTGGCAAAAAATAATAATAATAAGTAAAATGGCAAAATGTAGACACGGAGACACACATCCATAGACATAAGATTGACGTGAAGGAAACAGGGATGGTCACTCACGTGCAGGAAAGAACAAATGAAAAGATCAATTAACAGCACAGAAATGTCAGAAATAGGCTTGTGTGTCTATGGGAATTTGCTCTGGGATAAAGGCAGAATTTCAGAATAGTGGAGAAAAGATCTACCTTTGGTCAACTTGAGATAATTGGTTCTATCACTCATAAACCACTACCTAGGTGCATTTTTTTTCTTGAGACAAAGTCTCACACTGTCATCCAGGCTGGAGTGCAATGGCGCGATCTCGGCTCACTGCAACCTCTGCCTCCTGGGTTCAAGCGATTCTCCTGCCTTAGCCTCCCGAGTAGCTGGGACTACAGGTGCGTGTCACCACACCCAGACATTTTTTTTTTTGTATTTTTAGTAGAGAAGGGGTTTCACCATGTTGGCCAGGATGGTCTTGATCGCCTGACCTTGTGATCCACCCTCCTTGGCCTCCCAAAGTGCTGGGATTGCAGGCGTGAGCCACCGCACCCAGCCCCTCGGTACACTTTCAACAAAAAATCTTGGCCAGGCACCGTGGCTCACGCTTGTAATCCCAGCACTTTGGGAGGCTGAGGCAGGCAGATCACCTGAGGTCAGCAATTCGAGACCAGCCTGGCCAACATGGTGAAACTCCATCTCTAAGAAAAATACAAAAGTTCGCTGGGTGTGGTGGTGGCGCACCTGGAATCTCAGCTACATGGGAGACTGAGACAGAAGAATCGCTTGAATCCAGGAGGCAGAGGTTTCAGTGAGCCCAGACACTGAACACATGGAGTGCCATGGCACTCCAGCCTGGGCAATAAGAGCAAAACTCCGTCTCAAAAATATATAAATAAATAAATCTTACACAGATTAAAGATAGATGACCTGCTCATTCTAGATCATCACGGTTTGGGAACATGTCTACGTCCCTCATCGAACCGTACGCTCCAGGAAGACAACACCAGGCTTTTATCTTTTACATAGATAAAAGGAACTATAGAATATATCATTATGACCCTGGATTATGGCAGTGCTCTTAAACAACACACCAAAACAAAAGTCAGAACGGAATAGATTGGTAAATAGTTTCACATAAACACAAATAATAATTTCTGTGCTAAAAATAACTAAACTTAAAAACCCGATGTACAAACCAGGAGGAAACGTTTGCAATATATGGAACTAAGGATTAGAATCAGAATCCATAAAGTGCTCCTACAAATTAGTAGTAATAAAAAAGGCACACAACCCATTTTAAAAATGGACAAGGAATATCAGCAAGCAATTCACAGAAGACATAATTTATAAGACCGAACCATTCACAAAAGCGTTCCATTTCCTGAGTAATCAGAGAGTTGCAAGTCAGAACAGTGTGATCCTATCCTTTCAGGAAGTGACTAATACTAACTCATCAGCCAGGGCCCCCTGCTCAGATGTCCCTTCCTCCAGGAAGCCCTTCCGGACTCCGGGGCTGAGTCAGGCGCTCTCCCTGACCCCCTTCCCACGGCTCTCCCGGGATCTTCCATCCCAGACCTACCCATTGTAGGTCAACACGGTTTGTGATGTCTGTGTCCCTAAACTAAACCGTAAGCTCCGGGAGGGCTACACGGGGCTGTCGTTGGTCACTGCTGTGTCACCAGCACGAACTCGCACAGGATCGGGAAGAGAGGAAGTGCATGGGGGGAATAGGTGTGGAGTAAATGAATGAATGGGGAAACTGAGGTCAAGTCAATGGCTGAGTTGGGATTCAAACTTAAGTCTCTCCGTACTGAGAGGAGGGACCAAGTTGGATCTCTTGCGATCTCTTCTCTACTGAGCCGTGCCCGGGACCTGGGCACACAGAAGCGCTCAATAAGGACTTTAGAATTGAACAGTTTGGGAGCCACAGCCTCTGAGGTTACACCTCTCTTCTCCCACGACCTCCGCGGTCCTCCAGGACCATAGAGAGTTGCACAGGGATCGCCCCGCTGTATGCTCTACTGTCCTGGGGAGTGGGGGCCAGAGAGGCCGGAAGTGCGGCGAGCCCTGGGCCGCGCTGGCCGAGCTGGCGGTGGGCCGCCTCGATCCTCCTCCAGTCTTTCCCCTAAGGCTCTAAGAACCGCAGGTGAGGGAGGTCTCGCGGTGCGGAACCTGCGAGTCCGAGACAAGAGGGGCGGGAGGCGGAGACTGCGGGTGGAGATTGGCAGCCGTGGAAGCGAATCATTGCTGAGACAAGGCGAGGCGTTGGGAGGGCGTCCAGATGCTAGCCCTGGGGTCGGGCGAACCGAAGGCGGTAGATGGTGGGGGCGAGGGGCGGAGCGATGGGACTGGTGGACCTGTAAGGGGCGGGGCGACCCGAAGGTGTAGGTCGAAGGGGCGGGACTTTATAGAGCCCCGGGCGCTGAGTGTTTGGGGCTTGACGCTAAGGAGCTCTGGGAGTTTTGTCGGGGACGGCTGTGAGTGGGGGTTCCTGGTAGGGGATGAGAACGCAGATGCCGATGGCTCACTCGCTCCTGGCACCTTCCCTTTCAGGCTCCAGATGGACCCTGGGAAGGACAAGGAGGGAGTGCCCCAACCCGCAGGGCCGCCAGCAAGGAAGAAATTTGTGATACCCCTCGACGAGGATGCGGTCCCTCCTGCAGTGGTAGGACAAGGAGATGCGGGGCCCCTGGGAGGCTGGGGGGTGTTAGGAGGAAGAGGATAGGATGGGCCCTGTGGGACCAGGGTGTGGGTTAGTGGATTTGGGGGCCACGGTTGACTTGGGAAAACAGTCCTTGGCCTTCCACAGGTCCCACCTTCCCCATCTGTGAAATGGAAGGTGGTTCTAAGAGAGGGCTAAGGAGGCGGCCAGAAACTGACATTCAGCAGGTAGCCCCTGATGTATTTTACAAGGCCAGCACCCTGATTTTTCAAGACATGAATTTATTGCTCGTGTTTAAAAATTGTAAGGTTTTGGCCAGGCGCGGTGGCTCACGCCTATAATCCCAACACTTTGGGACGCCGAGGCGGGTGGATCACGAGGTCAAGAGATCGAGACCATCCTGGTCAACAAGGTGAAACCCCGTCTCTACTAAAAATACAAAAATTAGCTGGGCATGGTGGCGCGCGCCTGTAATCCCAGCTACTGAGGAGGCTGAGGCAGGAGAATTGCTTGAACCCAGGAGGCGGAGGTTGCGGTGAGCCGAGATCGTGCCATTGCACTCCAGTCTGGGTAACAACAGTGAAACTCCGTCTCAAAAAAAAAAAATTCTCAGGTTTTGCAATTAAAAAACAAAACTGGGCTGGGCGCGGTGGCTCAAGCCTGTAATCCCAGCACTTTGGGAGGCCGAGGCGGGTGGATCACGAGGTTAACAGATCGAGACCATCCTGGTCAATGTGGTGAAACCGCGTCTCTACTAAAAATACAAAAAATTAGCTGGTCATGGTGGCGCGTGCCTGTAATCCCAGCTACTCAGGAGGCTGAGGCGGGAGAATTGCTTCCAGGAGGCGGAGAGATCGCGCCATTGCACTCCAGCCTGGGTAACAAGAGTCAAACTCCGTCTCAAACAAAACAAAACAAAACAAAACTGTACTTTACACATATTTTGGTAAATGAAAGGACCTGGCAATATTGAAATCAGCCAAGGCCTGAAGCCGTGGCTCATGGCTGCAATCCCAACACTTTGGGAGGCGGTGTCGGGTGGATCATTTGAGGTCAGGAGTTCGAGACCAGTCTGGCCAACATGGTGAAACCCTGTCTCTACTAAAAATACAAAAATTGGCCAGGCATGGTGGTGTATGACTGTAGTCTCAGCTACTTGGGAGGCTGAGGCAGGAGGATTGCTTGAACCTGGGAGGCAGAGGTTGCAGTGAGCCAAGATTTCATCATTTCAACATTATGAAACCCTGCATCTACTAAAAATACAAAAATTGGCCGAGAGCAGTGGCTCACGCCTGTAATCCCAGCACTTTGGGAGGCCGAGGCAGGTGGACTGCTTGAGGTCAGGAGTTCGAGACCAGCCTGGCCAACATGGTAAAACCCTGTCTCTATTTAAAAAAAAAAAAAAAAGAAAAAAATTAGCAAGGTGTGGTGGCAGGCGCCTGTAATCCCAGTTACTTGGGAGGCTGAGGCAGGATAATCGCTTGAACCTGGGAGGCAGAGGTTGCAGTGAGCTGAGATCTGGCCACGGCACTCCAGCCTGGGAGACAGAGCAGGACTTTGTCTCAAAAAAAAAAAAAAAAAATCTCCTTTCCAAGGGAAAACAATCAATTGGTGATGAGTATTGGCTATGAAGAAAAGGAAAGTAATCTAAGGATATAGGGTGTGATGGGGGAGAGGACCTTCCTATTTTATTTATTTATTTTTTTGAGATGGAGTCTGGCTTTGTCAACCAGGCAGTGGCGTGATCTTGGCTCACTGCAACCTCTTCTTCCCGGGTTCAAGCATCTCCTGCCTCAGCCCCTGGAGTAGCTGGGACCACAGGCACATGTCATCATGCCCGGCTTTTTTTGTATTTTTAGTAGAGATGGGGTTTTACCATGTTGGCCAGGCTGGTCTCGAACTTCTGACCTCAAGTGGTCAGCCCACCTCGGCCTCCCAAGTGTGAGCCACCATGCCCGGCCCTTTCCTACTTTAGATAGGAAGGTCAAGGGAGGGCCCTGAGGAGGTGACATGTTGGCAGAGACCTGAAAGAGGTGAGCCAGGCAGACATCTGGGGTGGAGGGAAGAGCCAGTGCAGAAGCCCTGAGGTCACAGGAAGCCTGCTACATTCAAGAGCAGCACGAAGTCCAGTGGGGCTGGAGCAGAGAAAGCGAGGGGGAAGTGGCAGAAGGTGTGGTCCCTGAGGCAAGGACCAGGGACAGATCTAGAGCCTTGTGGGTCATGGGGACAGCTTTGGCTTTCCCTCTGAGCCAGGAGCCACCCACCAGCTCTGATCAGAGGAGGGACATGAGGACTTAGTGTAGGGACAGACTTCCAGGGGATGAAGGTATAGGCAAGGAGCTGGTGAGGAGGTGAATTCAGTGGTCCAAGGGTGAAACCTTGGTGGCTGGGACCAGGGTGGAGGCTGAGGAGGTGGAGAGAAGTGGCTGGAGTCAGATTTCCAGCTCTCAGCCCTCTGGAAGGGACATTAGGAGGAAGGAGGATGGGAAGCCCTAAAGAGGGGACAGGGGTCGGGCGCGGTGGCTCATGCCTGTAACCCCAGCACTGTGGGAGGCCAAGGCAGGTGGATCGCCTGAGGTCAAGAGTTTGAGATCAGCCTGGACAACATGGTGAAACCGTCTCTACAAAAAATACAAAAATTAGCCAGGTGTGATGGCGCATGCCTGTAGTCTCAGCTACACGAGGTGAGCAGATCACTTGAGGTCAGGAGTTTGAGACCAGCCTGACCAACAAGGTAAAACCCCATCTCTACTAAAAATACAAAAAATAGCCTGGTGTGGTGGCTCGCGCCTGTAGTCCCAGTTACTCGGAGGCTGAGGCAGGAGAATCACTTGAATCTGGGAGGCGGAGGTTGCATTGAGCCAAGATTGTGCCACGGCACTCCAGCCTGGGTAACAGAGTGAGACTCTGTCTCAAAAAAAAAAAAAAAAAAAAGAAGGGAGAGGGACTCACAGGGCCTCAGATGTCCCCCGCTCATCCTAACCAGTCCCCTCCAAACCCCATTTCTCCCTACAGGCCAAGCCTTTATTCAAATCCACAAAGAGCCTTCCCACTGTGGACACCTCGGTTCAGGCAGCCCCTCAGACCTATGCTGAATATGTCATCTCACAGCCTCCAGCAGGGCCTGGGGCTCCGTGTCCCACAGGGTCAGAGCCCCTGGCAGGAGAGACACGCAACCAGGCCCCAAAACCAGGGGCAAAATCCAACAGCATCATTGTGAGCCCTCGGCAGGTGAGGAGGGAGATGGAGAAGCGGGGCCTTGAGGTTTCCAGTGGGAAACGCTGTTCTAGGGATGACTCCGGTGGAAGGAAGTCTAAGTTCCAGCCACTTTGTTCTCACCATTCATTCATTCATTCATTCATTCATTCATTCAACAGTGGTGTGTGGGTTGAGAGTGTCCCAGCTCTTCTTGCTGGGGCTGTGGCTGTGTTGGTGCAGCTGTTTCCTGACCCCAGGTTCGTTAATTTATTCAAAATGTACTGAATGAGGCCAGGTGTGGTGGCTCATGCCTGTAATCCCAGCACTTTGGGAGGCCTAGGCCAGCAGATCACCTGAGGTCAGGAGTTCGAGACCAGCCTGGCCAACATGGTGAAACACTGTCTTTACTAAAAATACAAAGATTAGCCGGGCATGGGGGCAGGGAGTGTTCAGGACCACAGGACACACAGATTGGGGCTGGGGGAGAGGGCTGAGCTGGACACAGACCCGGGGACCTTTTAGGAAAGGCCTGGCACCAGTGGGAAGGGAGGGGAGGAGCCTGAATCAGAGGACCAGGGACCGTCCAGGGTTGTAAGGAGGAGAGAGAAGCTGGAAAAGACCGGGGCACAGGTAGGAGAAGGGAGGAGGTATGGGAAGAGGAGGGAGGAGGGAGGAGGTATGGGAAGAGGTGGGAGGAGGGAGGAGGTATGGGAAGAGGTGGGAGGAGGGAGGAGGTATGGGAAGAGGAGGGAGGAGGGAAGAGGTTCCAGAAGAGGGGGAGGAGGGCCCTGTGGTTGCCAAGAGTCATTCCTATTGATGGCTTCTGCCCTTCTTCCCTCCCCAGAGGGGCAATCCCGTACTGAAGTTCGTGCGCAATGTGCCCTGGGAATTTGGCGATGTAATCCCTGACTATGTGCTGGGCCAGAGCACCTGTGCCCTGTTCCTCAGGTGAGCTCTGCGGCTCCACCCCAGCCTTCAGGAAGGGCGTCCCACTGGCCTCGGAGGGTCATGTCCCAGCTTTCTGGACTGTTCTATGAGAAACCTCTGGGCATGGTCCTGCAGGCGCTGGGCCTTGGTGGGACCTTGTGTAGAAGGAAGGGTTCTTGGCCTGGAG
>CM052668.1:31827017-31856189 GCA_028533165.1 Leontopithecus rosalia | reverse complement strand
CTGGGGGCCTGGACTCCTGGGTCTGAGGGAGGAGGGGCTGGGGGCCTGGACTCCTGGGTCTGAGGGAGGAGGGGCTGGGGCCTGGACTCCTGGGTCAGAGGGAGGAGGGACTGGGTCACTGACGTCCCAGACATCCTTGACTGATGTTGACGAGAGGCAGGATTTCTCCCATCTCTACCCTCGTTAAACAACTTCCTCTCCAACCCAAGGGCCCCTCTGCAAACAGGGCTAGACAGAGGAAGTGAACCCGTGAGTCCCTGTGCTCCCCACAGGCTGTGAGAGCTGCAGAGTGCTGGGCAGAGGTGGCCCAGTTCCCTGGGTCATGAAGCCTTCAGCATAGCCCTCCAAGGCCAGAGCAGATGCTCTGGCAGTGAGCCCTGCTTCCTACCATGAGCGCCCCCAGACCACACTCTCCAGGGCCCCTGGTGCCTGTTCTCCCCTGGAGGCCCACGTCTCCCCCTCTTCATGAAGAAGCTAGGGGCCTGGCCTTCTGGTTCACCACGGCCATGTGGCCCTGGCTGCCAATCCCTGTGGAGCATCTTCCTGGAAGAGTGACCTGGAGCAAGTCACTTACCCTCTGTGGGCCTCAGGTCCCCTCTGTCCCCTGTGCCATACTCCGAGCCCTTAGCATTCCAGCGAGAGGGCAAAAGGGCTTCGGGGTCTGGAAGAGACTGAGACCTCCCAAACTCCGCTCCCTGCCCCCACCAGCCTCCGCTACCACAACCTGCACCCGGACTACATCCACGAGCGGCTGCAGAACCTGGGGAAGAACTTCGCCCTTCGGGTCCTGCTCATCCAGGTGGATGTGGTAAGCAGGAGTCATTCCCCAGCTGGCCTCACCGCCCCCATGTATGAAATGGGGAGGGCTGGGCCTCAAGGTTGTGCAGTGGACTGTTGAATCCCTTCCAAGAAGAAATGCAGCTGAAACCTCAGCGAGGAATGTTTTTCACATCTGAGATTGACATGGGTCACCAAGAAACTGTGTGTTGGCGGGGAGGCGGGAGGGCAAAATTACCTATTTCCTCTTTCCCCACATCCCCTTCTATTAGTCCCAGACCCCTGCCACCTAAATATCCCTTTATTTTACTTTATTTTATTTTTGAGACGGAGTTTCACTGTTGTTACCCAGACTGGAGTGCAATGGCACGATCTCGGCTCACCGCAACCTCCGCCTCCTGGGTTCAAGCAATTCTCCTGCCTCAGCCTCCCGAGTAGCTGGGACTACAGGCGCGCACCACCATGCCCAGCTAATTTTTTGTATTTTTAGTAGAGACGGGGTTTCACCTTGTTGACCAGGATGGTCTCGATCTCTTGACCTCGTGATCTACCTGCCTTGGCCTCCCAAAGTGCTGGGATTATAGGTGTGAGCCACGGCGCCCGGCCCATCCCTTTATTTTTTTGAAATGGAGTCTCACTCTGTCGCCCAGGCTGGAGCACAGTGGTGCGATCTTAGCTCAACTACAACCTCCGCCTCCTGAGTTCAAGTGATTCTCCTGCCTCAGCCTCCCAGGTAGCTGGGATTACAGGTGTGTGTGTGTGACCACGCCTAGCTAATTTTTGTATTTTTAGTAGAGATTGGGTTTCACCATGTTGGCCAGGCTGGTCTTGAACTCCCGACCTCAGGTGATCAACGTGCCTCGGCCTCTCAAAGTGCTGGGATTTTTTTTTTTTTTTTTAAGACAGGGTCTTCCTCTGTCACCCAGGCTGGAGTGCCATGGCTCCATCTTGGCACACTGCAACCTCCACCTCCTTGGTTCAAACCATCCTCCTGCCTCAGCCTCCTGAGCAACTGGGACTACAGGTACACGACACCAACTCCTGACTATATTTTGTATTATTTATTTATTTATTCGATGAAGCAGAGTTTCGCTCTATCGCACAGGCCAGAGTGCAGTAGTGCATTCTCACTGCAACCTCTGCCTCCTGGGCTCAAGTGATTCTCCTGACTCAGCCTCCCAAGTATCTGGGATTACAGGCGTGCACCACCATGCCCAGATAAATTTTTGTATTTTTAGTAGAGATACCATTTCATCATGCTGGCCAAGCTGGTCTCCAACTCCTGACCTCAGGTGATCCGCCCTCCTCGGCTCCCAAGGACCTCCAAAAGTTCTGGGATTACAGGTATGAGCCAAAGTGCTTCGCCAATTTTTGAATTTTTAGTAGAGACAGGGTTTCACCATTTTGGCCAGGCTGGTCTCAAGCTCCTGACCTTAAGTGATCCACCCACCTCTGCCTCCCAAAGTGCTGGGATTACAGCGGTGAGCCACAGCACCTGGCCTCTTTTTTTTTTTTTTTTGACACAGGGTCTTGCTCTGTTGCCCAGACTGGAGCACAGTGGCCCAGACATAGCTCTTGAGCTTCTGGGCTCAAGTGATCCTCCTGCCTCAGTCTCCTAAGTAGCTGGGACTATAGGTATACACCACCATCCAGCTGTTTTTTGTATTTTGTAGACATGGGGTCTTCACTATGTTGCTCAGGCTAGTCTTGAACTCTTGGCCTCAAGTGATCCTCCTGCTTCAGGTTGGGTAAGCCACTTCACCCGACCCCATGGAAGAGGATTGCTTGAGGCCAGGAGTTCAAGATCAGAATGGGTAACATAGCAAATCCCTGTCTCTAAAAATTCAAAAAAAAAAAAAGGCCGGGCACGGTGGCTCACGCCTATAATCCCAGCACTTTGGGAGGCCGAGGCGGGTAGATCACGAGGTCAAGAGATCGAGAACATCCTGGTCAACAAGGTGAAACCCCGCCTCTACTAAAAATGCAAAAATTAGCTGGGTGTGGTGGCGTTCGCCTGTAGTCCCAGCTACTCAGGAGGCTGAGGCAGGAGAATTGCTTGAACCCAGGAGGCAGAGATGACGCCATTGCACTCCAGCCTGGGCAACAGTGAGACTCCATCTCAAAGAAAAAAACATTCTAAAATTCTCACAGCTCCTAAGAACCCTAGGAGAAAGTTCTGCTCTCCTCCATGACCCATGGGGCCCTGTGTGACCTCCGACCTCTACCCATTTCTCCAGGCCCATCTCTAAGATTCCGTGCTCGTCATGGAATCTCACATCCTCTCTCCCATATGGAGAGCACTGTATTTCCCCAAGCCCTCTTTCCCCTCCCATCCTTTGCCCATGCTGTTCTCTACGTCCGGAGTTCCCTTTTCTGCTCTTCTTTTCATCCTTTCCTCCTCCTCATCCTCCTTTGGGTCTCAGCTCAGATGTCCCCTCCTCCAAGAAGCCCTCTCTGATCCCCCAGGCAGTCTCAGGCCCTCCTCTGGCTCCCACATCTGAGCTCTGGCCATTCCAGGTCATTAATGTCTGGGGAGAGGTCTGCCCTGCTCATCAGACTGTGTGCCCCGGGAGGGCAGGGTCAGGGCTGTCTCAGCCATTGCTGGGTGCTGGCATTGCCCAGCACAGGCTGGGCACCTAGTAGGAGCTTGAGAGTGACAACTGGGTGAAAGGCTCTTGGCATCCTGAGCTACTGAGTTTTCAGGCTTTTGTAATTCCTTTGTTTATTTATTTATTTTTGAGACAGAGTCTCCCTCTGTCAGCCAGGCTAGAGTGTGGTACGATTTCAGTTCACTGCAACCTCTGCCTCCCAGGTTTAAGTGGTTCTCCTGCCTCAGCCTCCTGAGTAGCTGGGATTACAGGCACCTACCACCACGCCCAGCTAATTTTTGTAATTCCTGGCTTTTAGGTTTCTTTTTTTTAAAATTACTTAAAAAAATTTTTTTTAAAGACAGGGTTTCACCATATTGGTCAGGGTGGTCTTGAACTCCCAACCTCAGGTGATCCACCCACCTTGGCCTGCAAAGTGCTTGGATTATAGGCACGAGCCACCATGCCCGGCTGGCTTTTAGGTTTCTAATTCTGATTTTCTCCTCCAGAAAGATCCCCAGCAGGCTCTCAAGGAGCTGGCTAAGATGTGCATCCTGGCTGACTGCACGCTGATCCTCGCCTGGAGGTGAGATGGGGGCTTCCCCACCTGATTCAGGCTCTACCTGGGATTAGTCCCTACTCCCCCATCCCAGCCTGCCCAGCACTTCCCTCCTCCTTCCTGTGTGGGCCTGTTGCAGGGACTGCCTCTCTCTGGCCTTCAGTTTCCTCATCTGTAAAACGAAGTCTTAATATCTTTTTTTTTTTGATACAGTCTCACTCTGTCCCCCAGGCTGGAGTGCAGTGATGCAATCTTGGCCCTGCCTCCAGGGTTCAAGTGATTCTCCTGCTTCAGCCTCCCAAGTAGCTGGAATTACAGGTGTCCACCACCATGCCCAGCAAATTCTTTGTATTTTTAGTAGACATGAGGTTTCACCATGTAGACCAGGCTGGTCTCGAACTCCTGCACTCAGGTGATCCTCCTGTCTTGGCCTCCCAAAGTGCTGGGATTATATGCATAAGCCACCATGCCCAGCTGGAAGCTGAACATTTCATGAGGTTGGCTTCTTGCTGCAGTGGGAAAAGAAGCAGTGGTTCTGGTTTTCCTCTTGTCAAACCCAGTACACACCGCTTTGTATGCTGACTTCCCTTCCAAAATAGCTAACATTCTTCAGCAGTGCCAGGCACAGCTTTGAGCACTTACAGAGCACTGCAGAGTATTCTCTGATATTCACAATCATACCATCTTCCCCAGTTTATTATTTTTTTGAGACAGGGTCTTGCTCTGTTGCTGAGGCTGGAGTGAAGTGGCACCACGACAGGTTACTGAAGCCTCAACTTACCAGGCTCAGGCAATCCTCCTGCCACAGCCTCCCAAGCAGCTGAGACTAAAGCTTCGAGACACCACACCTGGCTAATTTTTAATTTTTTTTTCTTTTTTTTTGAGATGGAGTTTTGCTGTTGTCGGCCAGGCTGGAGTGCAATGGCACGATCTCAGCTCACCGCAATGTCCGCCTCCCAGTGATTCTCCTGCCTCAGCCTCCCAAGTAGCTGAGATTACAGGCATGCACCGCCACACTTGGTTAATTTTGTATTTTTAGTAGAGACTGGGTTTCTCCATATTGGTCAGGCTGGCCTCAAACTCCTGATCTCAGGTGATCCGCCCGCCTCGGCCTCCCAAAGTGCTGGGATTACAAGCATGAGCCACTATGCCTGGCCACCTCACTTTACGGTGAGGAAACTGAGGCCCAGAGAGCAAACTGCTGGCTCAGGGTCACCCAGGCAGAAGTGGGGTCAGGCTCCCAAGAGCTGGCCCTTAGCCAAAAAAGATGCCAAGAGGCGCCCAGCAGGGGTTACTATCAGGTTGCCTTTGGCAGGGGGCAAGGCTGGAAATTTGATTTATAGCATCGGTAGTTCTTACAAATGACCACAATGAGGCAAATCTAAAATCCGGTCACTTACCTCCCCGCTGTCCTGTATCCTGTTATCCAGCCCTGAGGAAGCTGGGCGGTACCTGGAGACATACAAGGCCTATGAGCAGAAACCAGCGGACCTCCTGATGGAGAAGCTAGAGCAGGACTTCGTCTCCCGGGTGAGGCCAGCTCACCTCCCATCCTTGCCTGGGCCTCCCCAAAGCTCCCAGGTGGTTGAGCTTCAGTTCCAGTCTTAAGGCACTGCCCATTTCTCCCCGGGTCTCTTCTCCCCTGTCCCATCCCACCCAAACTGCAGCTAGAGGGGTTTTCCTGAGCACAAATCTGCTGCTGCCCTCCCCAGCTCAAAGCCCTCTATGGCTCCCCAGTGCCCTAAGGGAAAGCCCAAGCTTCTCACCAGACTCAACAAGGACCCATCTGGCTCAGAAGCCCCGTGGCCCCCACTTCATACTTCACTTCTCCCAGGCCTAGCTCACTCCTCCAAGCATTTGCCCCTTCTTTTTATTTTTTATTTTTGAGACAGAATCTGGCTCTGTCTCCAGGCTGGAGTGCAGTGGCGCAATCTCAGCTAACTGAAATCTCCGCCTCCCATGTTCAAGCAATTCTCCTGCCTCAGCCTCCTGAGTAGCTGGAATTACAGGCGCCCACCACCACACTCAGCTAATTTTTGTATTTGTAGTAGAGACAGGGTTTCACCATGTTGGCCAGGATGGTCTCAATTTCCTGACCTCGTGATCTGCCTGTATCAGCCTTGCAGAGTGCTGGGATTACAGGCATGAGCCACCCACGTCAAGCCTTCCCTGCCTAATTCCATCTTTTACATCTCAGCTCTGATACTACCTCCTCCAGGAAGCCCTCTCTGATCCCCAGGCCAAATTAAGTTTTCCTGCTGGGCTCCCCCATCCAGTCCTGTCCCTTTGGGCCATCATTGTTTGAAACTGATTTATCTCCCCAACCAGCCTGGGAGCCCCCGAAGGGCAGCTTGGGGCTGTCTTCATCCCGCTGTGTCTCCAGCAGCACCCAGCACTCAGTGTTTACTGACTGTGTTGTTGAATCTAGACTCCAGCAATGGAGGGATGCTGAGGGGTCTGCCATTTAGCCCTGTCCTGGGGACTGTGGGAAAAGATCACACAGCCTCCTGCACCTAAAGCTTTTTTTTTTTTCTTGAGATGGAGTCTTGCTCTGTCACCCAGGCTGGAGTGCAGTGGTGATCTAGGCTCACTGCAACCTCCACCTCCCAGGCTCAAGCGATTCTCCTGCCTCAGCCTCCCAAGTAGCTGGGATTACAGGTGCATGCCACCGTGCCTGGCCGATTTGTATTTTTTGTGTAGAGATGGAGTCTCACTCACCATGTTGGCCAGGATGGTCTGGATCTCGACCTCATGATCCACATGGTCCACCTGCCTCAGCCTCCCAAAATGCTGGGAGTACAGGCACCGGCCACCAAGCCCGGCCTTTTATTTTCAATGAGACAGAGTCTTGCTCTGTCACCCAGGCTGGAGACAGTGGCATGATCTCCGTTCAGCACAACCTCTGCCTCCTGGATTCAAGTGATTCTCCTGCCTCAGCCTCCCAAGTAGCTGGGACTACAAGGGGACGCCACCATGCCTGGCTAATTGTTTTGTATTTTTAGTAGCGATAGGGGTTTCACCATATTGACCAGGAGATCCTCCCGCCTCTGCCTCCAAAAGTGCTGGGATTATTAGGCATGAGCCACCATCCTCAGCCTGAGATAACTTTTTAGTCAGTTGGGAAAAAAAGCATTTATTGAGGGCCTCCTGCATACCAGACACTCTGGGGACACAGCTCTGACCCAGCCCCGCCCTCACAGGCTCAGTCTCACTGGCCTTTCCTCTCCTGAGACACTCCTGCCTCCTCCCCTTCCAGGTGACTGAATGTCTTACCACCGTGAAGTCAGTCAACAAAACGGACAGCCAGACCCTCCTGACCACATTTGGGGTAAGGAATGGCCCCCCTGCTCCACAGGCATTTCTGTCCTCTTGCCTTTTCTAGGAAACCTCTCTTCCATTTCCTTCCATCTCCCTGCCCACGCCTTGGCCCATCCTGCCCTCCCACAGGCTTTCACCTCCCCTGAGGAGTATCTGAGGCCCCTCCTCAGCTGGGATAGGGGAGACTTTTTTTTTTTAAGATGGAGTCTCACTCTGTTGCCCAGGCTGGACTGCAGTGGTGTGATCTTGGCTCACTGCAACCTCCACCTCTCAGGTTCAAGCGATTCTCCTGCCTCACCCTCCCAAGTAGCTGGGACTATAGGTGCACGCCAACATGCCTGGCTAATTTTTGTATTTTTAGTAGAGATGGGGTTTCAGTATGTTGGCCAGGCTGGTTTTGAACTCCTGACCTCACGATCCACCCGCCTCAGCCTCCCAAAGTGCTGGGATTACAGGTGTGAGCCACCGCACCTGGCCAGGGGAGGCTTTTGTGCTGCTGTCCTGACCCCTGGCTTTCATCTTCCAGTCTCTGGAACAGCTCATTGCTGCGTCGAGAGAAGATCTGGCCTTATGCCCAGGCCTGGGCCCTCAGAAGGTAAGAGCTCTGGGAAAAGAACCCAAGGAGTTGGAGGAAGGAGGGAGCCCCAAATAAACACAACCTGAGACCCCAAAGTTTTAAGATGAAAAAAGAACCAAAGGCCAGGCACTGTGGCTTATACCTGTAATCCCAACACTCTGGGAAGTTAAGGCGGGAGGATCGCTTGAGGCCAGAAGTTGGAGACCAGCATGGGCAAGTGGACACCTCATCTTTACTAAAAATAAAAAAACTAGCTGGGCATGGTGCCATGTGCTTGCTACGTGCCTGTAGTCTCAGCTACTGGGGAGGCTGAGGTGGGAGGATCACTTGAGCCCAGGAGGTTGAGGCTGCAGTGAGCTATAATCACATTACTACACTCCAGCCTGGGTGACATGTCTCCAAGCAGAAGCAATCCAATGCCGAAGAATGAAACTAGACCCCCTATCTTTCACCATATAAAAAATCAAATCAAAATGGATTAAAGACTTAAATCTAAGGCCTCAAACCATGAAACTTCTATAAGAAAACACTGGGGAAGCTCTCCAGGACATCGAACTGGTCAGAGATTTCTTGGGTAATGCCCCAGAAGCACAGGCAACCAAAGCAAAAATGGACAAATGGGACCACATCAAGTTACAAAGCTTCTAGGCCGGGCACGGTGGCTCACGTCTATAATCCCAGTTTGTTGGGAGCCTGAGGCAGGTGGATCACTTGAGGTCAGGAGTTCAAGACCAGCTTGGCCGATGTGGTGAAAACCTGTCTTTACTAAAAACACAAAAAATTAGCCAGGTGTGTTGGCACATGCCTGTAATCCCAGCTACTGGGGAGGCTGAGGAAGGAGAATTGCTTGAACCCAGGAGATGGAGGTTGCAGTGAGCGGAGATCACACCACTGCATTCCAGCCTGGGCAACAAGAGTGAGACTCTGTCTCAAGAAAAAAAAAGAATAAAAAGCTTCTGCACAGCAAAGGAAACAATTCACAAAGTGAAGAGACAACACACAGAATGGGAGAAACTATTTGCACACTAACCATCTAACAAGGAATCAATAACCAGAAGATAGGAGTTCTAACAACTCTATAGGAAAAAAATATAATAATCCGATCAAAAAGTGAGCAAAAGATTTGAATTAGCATTTCTCAAAAGATAGACAGATGTGCAGCAGGCATATAAGTTGCTCAACATCACCGATCATCAGAGAAATACAAATCAAAAACTATGATGAGGCTGGACGCAGAGGCTCACGCCTGTAATCCCAGCACTTTAGGAGGCTGAGGTGGGCCGATCAGTTGAGCTCAGGAGTTCAAGATCAGCCTGGCCAACCTGGCAAAACCTCGTCTAAAAATACAAAAATTAGCCAGGCATGGTGGTGGGCACTTGTAATCCCAGCTACTCAGGAGGCTGAGGCAGGAGAATCGCTTGAAACTGGGAGATGGAGGTTGCAGTGAGCCGAGATCGCACCACTGCACTCCAGCCTGGGCAACAAGAGTGAAACTACTAAAAAAAACAACAACAACGAGATACCATCTCAGCCCCATTAAAATGGCTTTTATCCACAGGACAGATAATAACAAATGTGGCGAGGATGTGAAGAAACGGGAACCCTCGTATACTTTTGGTGGGAAAGTAAATTAGTATAACCACTGTGGAGAACAGTTAGAGGCGCCTCAAAAGATTGAACATGGAGCTTCCACATGATCCAGCAACGAACTGCTGGGTATATCCCCAAAAGAAAGGAAACCAGTGTACCGAGGAGACGCCTACACTCCTACGTTGGTTGCCGATTTGGAAGCAACCTGTGTCCATCCGCACTGCCCAGGCAAAGAAAATGTGGTACATAGACACAATGGAGTACACTGCAGCCATAAAAAAACGAGATCCTGGTCAGGCGCGGTGGCTCACACCTGTAATCCCAGCACTTTGGGAGACTGAGGCGGGCAGGTCACTTGAGGCCAGGAGTTCGAGAGCGGCCTGGCCAACGTGGTGAAACCCCGACTCTACTAAAAATACAAAAATTAGCCGGGCCTGGTGGCGGGGACCTGTCATCCCAGCTACTTGGGAGGCTGAGGCAGGAGAATCGCTTGAACCCGGGAGGCAGAGGTTGCAGTAAACCAAGATCGCGCCACTACACTCCAGGCTGGGTGACAGAGCGAGACCCATTCAAAAAAAAAAAAAAAAAAAGAGATCCTGTCATTTGCAACATAATGAACTGGAGATTATTCTGTTAAGTGAAATAAGCCAGGCACAGAAAGACAAACATCGCTTGTTCTCACTTAGTTGTGTATCTGACAATCAAAACAACTGAACTCATGGAGCTAGAGCAGCATGGTTCCTGGAGGCTGGGGAGGGTAGTGAAGGGCTAGCAGGGAGGTGGGAAGGTTAATGGGTACCACAAAAAAAAATGATTAAGACATACTGTTTGATAGCACAACCAGGTAGGTGACCATAATCAATAACTACATTTTAAGATAACTCGGCTAGGCGGGGTGGCTCACACCTGTAATCCCAGCACTTTGGGAGGCCAAGGCAGGTGGATCATGAGGTCAGGAGTTCGAGATCAGCCTGGCCAATACGGTGAAACCCCATTTCTACTAAAATACAAAAATTAGTGCTGGTGCACAAATGTAGTCCCAGCTACTCAGGAGGCTGAGGTGGAAGAATCATTTGAACCTGTGAAGCGGAGGTTGCAGTGAGCCGGAGGCTGCAGTGAGCCGAGGTCACACCACTGCACTCCAGCCTGGGTGACAGAGCGAGACTCTGACTCAAAAAAAAAATAAATAGCTGAAAAGAGTGTAACTAGACTGTTTATAACTCAATGGATAAATGCTTGAGGGTATGGGGAAGATAAAAGAACCACAGCCCCACTCTGGATTCACCCAAGAAACCTTTAATGACAGGTTCCTCGTTTCTCTCCCTCCCACCCAGGCCCGGAGGCTGTTTGATGTCTTGCATGAGCCCTTCTTGAAAGTGCCCTGATGACCGATGAACAGCTGCGGAGGAGACCCCAGTGTAATAATAAAGCGTCTTCCCAGGCCAGGCTCCTGCTGGCTGTGCTGGTGCCATCTCTGGGGCAGGGTTCTTGGGCTCTCACCTTCTCGTGTCCCAGGTGGGCATCTTCAGCTTTCTTTAGTTCCTCAGTTTGCCTGGGGGAGACTACACAGGCTGCGGCTGCTGCTTCTTCCGCTTCTTGTCCTGGCCTGCAGGAGCCTCCTCCCCAGACTCTGAGTTCAGCCGTGGCCCCGGCGTCTCCTGGGGCACTGTCTCTGGCACGTGGCTTTCCCGACTCCGCTTCTTCCTCTTCTTGGTGGATTCCGGAGCTGCCCTGGCCTCAGGCTCTCCCTCCCCTGGCAGCTCAGGCTCTGGTGGCTTAGTCAGCTCAGTCCTTGGCTCAGTGACTGTGTGACCTCTCTCTTTCTTCTTCTTCTTCTTCTTGCTGGATGTGGGAGCTGCCTGAGGCTCATCCGGCAGCTCAGGCTCCACCACCTCTGGCTCTGGCTCCCCCACCTCTGGCTCTGGCTCCACTGCAGCATTTTGCCTTTGTTTTTTCTTCCTCTTCTTCTTGGGAGCTGCCAGAGCTGCCTGGGCCTGAGGCTCAGCCCCATCTGGCTGTTGAGGCTCCATCATCCCCGCTGGGAGCTTCAGAGGGCTCATCTCTGGCTCCGTCACCTCCATCCCCGGCTCCATCATTGTGGTCTGTCCCTTTTCTTTCTTCCTCTTCTTCATAGGTGGCAGAGGGATGGCCTCCTCCAGTGGCTCTACCTTCACCTGCAGCTGAGAGTCAGCTGTCACCCCCTCCTCTGGCTCCATTCCTTCCGTCCCCTTCTGCCTCTTTCTCTTTTTGGTCAGGGACAGGGCTGTCTCTTCCAGAGGCTCAATGTTAATCCATTCCAGCTCTGCTGTCTTTTCTTCCGGCTCAAAGGTTTCTGTCCCTTTGGGCTTCTTCTTCCTCTTCTTGGTGGTAGATGGGAGCAGCACTCCCAGAGGCTCCGAAGTCTCTGCTGTGGGCTCTGTCTCCACAGGCCCTGCCACCTCTGGGTCTTCCAGCTGCTCATTCTTCTTCTTCTTTTTCTTCTTCCGTACATCCATTTCCAGGGACCCCAAAGCCATGTCCACCTCCAGGGTCCCGTGCCCATTCACTGCCTCCTGAGTGACTGGGGCCTCTGTCACCTGCATCTCCTTTTTCTTCCTCCCAGAGGTGAGCGAACTAGGGACCAAGGCTGACCTAGGCCCTGTGACTGGTGGGTTGCCCCCAAAGGCACAGAACCGAGGCCTCAGGCCAGGGGGGATCTGTGGTGGGGGGCTGGCAGGAATGGGCTGCAGAGGGCGCCCTGACAGGGATTGCTGGTGATCCTCAAGGATCCTTAGGCTGCCCTGGGGGGCTGGGGCACAGGTGAGTTCACCTCCTGCCTCTGTTGAGGGGGCCAGCAGGGTTGCTTCTCCAGCCTGGGGACAGCTGCTGAGGACGCGATAGCGGTGCCGCTTGCCTGCCAACTTGCCCTTGACGGTCTGGGAGCCAGAGAGAGGCACATGCCGCCCATTGAAGCTACAGAGAGAATCAGGGAGGAAAGAGGCTTAGGTGGAAGAGGAGAGGCAAACTTTTTTTTGTTCTTTTTTTGTTTTGTTTTGAGACAGAATCTTGCTCTGTCACCCAGGATGGAGTGCAGTGGCACGATCTCAGCTCACTGCAACCTCTACCTCCTGGGTCCAAGCCATTCTCCTGCCTCGACCTCCCAAGCACCTGCCACCACACCTGGCTAATTTTTGTATTTTTAATAGACACAGGATTTCACCACGTTGGCCAGGCTGGTCTTAAACTCCTTACCTCAAGTGATCCACATGCCTCAGCCTCCCAAAGTGCTGAGATTACAGGCATGAGCCACTGCGCCCGACCTGCCTCTGGTTTTTAATAAAACATGACTAGAATGACTCTATCTTAAAGTGAGTAGTTAGGCATTTACAAAGTTCATGCTGATGGCCTGAAAATAACCACATCCCAAACTAACCACCGATTACAGTTACAGAATATTTATGGCTATATAGGACATATCCCACCAAACCTGCAGAATGTCCAAATGTCCTAAGAATGCAGCCCACATTACTTAAAGATAACAGATGAGCAAGCTTAGGTTGCAGGATTAATGGTCATGGATGACACCAATAGCCCCTACCTTTAGTGAGGTTATCTGCACACTCCCAAGTTTAATTATAGTTTCTTATAGGTAGAGACACTAACAAAGGGCTATGGGTTTCTTCTGCTTTCTGAGGACACCCTACTCAGTAAAGGACTAGTTTCCACTAAACTTGCTTTCACTGTGCTCTGTGACTCGTCTCGAATTTTTTCCTATGACAAATTCAAGAACCCGCTCTTGTGGCCTGGATCGGGACCCTCTTTTCCAGCAACAAGACCACTCACCAGTCTGGGGCAAAGTCTGCAGGGGCCTGAATAAGCCACAGCTCCGTATCTGGACCCGTGAGCGCCTCCAAAGAGAAACGAGGGGATTCTGAGGCTGGGGCCGTCGCGGTAAAGTTAGAGGGACAAGAGAACCGAGCAGCACCTGCAGCAGAAGGGGAAATGGGGATCTGACACTTCCTTGTTGGTCCAATCTTGCAGGACGCACCTATGGGTCCACTGGTCTTAACGCCGTGAGCGCTCCAATCCCCTCAACCCTGTTTCTCTTCTCTGCCCATCTGACCCCCGGGGCGACCTCAACTCCACCGATCCAACCCCAGGGGGCGCCTGACTCTCCACCGGTAGCCCCCCAAAAGACACCTTCTCTCCGTCCGAAGTGCCGTTCGTCCACTGGGAGATGCAGGCTCTCCCCAAGTCCTGCTTCCAGGGGACGCCTCCTTTTCCACCCGAACCCTCCCAGGCGCCCCTTTCTCCTACCAGCGCACCCTCCGAACCCCGTCAACCTGCACGCTCACCACCGGCCTGGGGGTCCTCCATCCCGGGACCCCCACCACAGGCGACCCGGCAGCCCGGGATGCTCCGAACCGGTTGCAAACCACGTGGATCCAAAGGGGTAGGGCCTCATCCGGGAGCGCCCAACTGGTGCGAGAGCGCGGGGGGAGGCATAGCTCGACCTCCGTTCTGCAGGAAAAACTGGGAAATTTTCCACTTGTGCAGGCAGAAAACCGAGGAAGAAGTCTTTTTTAGAGAAATTTATTCCTGAAAGATGCTGATATCGCTGTTTCTCTGGAGACCGAGGCCCGTCAGGTCCTGACAGGTCCCCCCACCTTCTGTCCAATGTGGTTTGTTGCAACGCCTCCTTAAAGGGGCAGCCACGCTGCTTTTCCGAAGTCTTAAAGAGACAGGAAGGTCGATTGGTCTGAAATTCTTAAAGAGACAGGTAAGAATCCTAGTTAGCAGGGCTGTGTTTTCTCTTTTATATCCCTTCTGGAGAGGCCCAGATGCCTCAGAAATTCAAAACTTGACTGGGAGAAGCGGGAAAATAGAGAAATGGGCGCAATCCGTCCGGAAGGCACGAAGTTCCAGCTTGGGGCGGGGCTTCTGGACTCCGGGGGAGCGGGAAACACAGGGGGAGGAGCTTGTGGTTCTCGAGGGCGGAGCCTCGGACCTGGGAGCCCGACACGCGTGGGGTGGTGTAGGGCACGAGGTAGCGCTTGTGGATCAAATGGGACTTGTAGATGCCCTCAGGAGTTTAGTCTTGTGCGTGGGAAACCTCAATGACTTTCAAAAAGGGACCTGATCAGCGACTCCTCCCTGCCCCAGGGCGCGTGTAAACAGCGGCACGTGGACTCAGATTTGGGGGAAGCACCCACGCCCCTTCCCACTGGGGCCGCCCTGCGTGGGGAGGCGGCTGGAGCCACGGCGGTTGGGACGATGGCTAGACAGGGTGACCCGACTGCATTCCTGGCCGGTGTGTCAGCGCTGCTTCCCGTCCTTTCTGCCAAGATTTAGGATCCTACTCCAGAATTGGGCCACCCCTTCTCCCCAGGTGGGAGAGGCTTTCCAGAGCGGAGGGAGGGCCAAGGGGAAGGGGAAATATTTCCCCCACCCGGGATCTCCAGACGGTTTCCTTCGCGTGGGCGAGAGAGACACCCGGGTGCAGCCCCTGCAGGCTCCGGGACTACAATTCCCAGAGGACCAGAGGGGGAGACTCGCTCGACGTCGGTCGCGGAGGCTGCTGGGAATTGAAGTACTAACTAAGACTGAACTTTTGCTGGGATCCTGTAAAGATCCAACACGCACTTTTTATCAACGGGGAGATTCAGACTCAGAGACCCGAGAGAAAACTGATCAGGAAAGGGAAAACTGCACCTGAAGGGGTGGGGCAAGGGCTCAGGAGTTAGTCTACTGCAGCCACAGCGAGGCAGGCGTCTCGGCTCTTCTGTATTTCCGTGGTCGGGTCGCTCTTGGCTTCTGGATCTCGCCCTACTTGTCTGTGAAATGGTCTCTGGGTGAATCCAAATGGGATCATCTCGGTCCACGTCCTGCCCCTCCGGGACTACAAGTCCCAAGGTGCTCGAGGCGACCTCGGCTCCCCCTCCCCTCAGGGACCCGCCTCCCTCCAGCTCGAGTCACGTCGTCTAACCTGTTCCCGGCTCCTGCCCCGCCCCGTTCTCCGCTCCCCAAAGCCGGAGCCCGAGCCGGAGGAAGCCCCCCGGTGCCAGGATCTGCCCCGGATCCGTGAGTTTCACCCTCCTGGGGACCAGAGGCCCTGAAAGAGCCCAACACTCTCGTCCCTGGGAGAATTGGGAGGGGACTCGGACGTCAGGTCCCAGGGCGGAATTTGGGGTGCGCAGACGCCTGGATGCTTAGAACGAAACTCTGATGCCTGTTTTGCTGGAGGGAAGAAGGCGGGTTCGGCCGCTTGAATTATTGGAATGGAGGGATTCGACCCCTTCATCCCGGGGAGACGCCGGAGCTGGGATTCTTGAGTCCCTTGAACGGTGGGGCTCTAGGAAGCCGAGTTTTCGGGTAGTATAGGAGTTCGAATCCCCGAATCTTGGTCAGAAATGGGAGGCTCAGACTGGTGGGACTCAGGAATGGGTGACCACCCTACCACCCTCAAGCTGCTGTCTTGACCTATCTTCCAGGTCTCTGAGCAGAATTAAGGGTGGGACAGGGATAGTGGAGCCTGGGTTCCTGAAGTGGAGAAGGACTGGTACCCAGGGTCCCTCCGGAGGCTGTGTCCCGGCTCTCCCCCGACATTCCGGCTCCTGGATGGGGGCGGGGGAGGAGAGAAAACCGAGGCAGATCTGCAACCTCCTCTGTGCCACTGAGCGAACCCCAACATGTCATTAACCTGGGCGTCAGACCTGCCTAACCAGAGAAGGGACATCCGCCCCAGGGCACCTCCTGGCGGAGGTGGGCTCCCCTATTGCCTTATATTGATGGGAAACAGCTGGGTTTGCAGAGGTAGTTCCAGAACCCAGGGCAGAATTCTGGAAAGCGGCAGCTGGATTCTGGGAAGTTTACATAGCCTGGCATTTAACCATTAGTCCGAGAGGAAGGGGTAAACTGAGGCTTGGAGCTCACACAGGCAGCAGAGTTTGTGCGGTCAGGATTCAGCCTCCTCCTTTTTCTGCAGCTCTCTGGGGGACGGGATTCCATCCACCTCCGCCAGATTTTCTGCCTAACCTGCCTCTGGGATCCTTGCTCTGACCCTGAGGTGAGAGTGTCACCTCCGCTCCCATCTGTCTGACCTGAGGTATTGTGGGAGATAAGGGAGGGACAGAGGCTAATTCTGGAGGTGTCTGTCTGTCCTTGAGGCTGGGGGAGGGCAGGACCAGGCACCTCCCTCTGTCTCCCCCTTCTCTCCACCCCCATGCGTCCTAAGAGCGGGGATTAAAAACAGAATGGGGGAGGCAGGCATCTGATGAGAGAAGGGTGCTTCCCAGTGTCTGGGCTTGAAGGACATTTGATGATAGCCTGAAATGAAATTAAAAATAATAACTGTGGCTGCCAAGACCGGGCTCTGGGTGTGCCAAGGCCAGGGCTGGAAGGTAGCTGGGAAGGCTGTCATTGTCTAGAGGAGTCTCCAGCGATGGAGAGTTCTCGCTTCGAATGAAGTTTGCTGACCCCAGGGAAAGACTCCTAATGAGTGGAGAAATGGAGGCTGGAGAGTGGATATTGCCCACACCCTGGGCTTTTGCCAGCTTCTGTCTGGAATCTTCCAGGGCCCTGCCCACCCCCTGACCTCCCCATCCGTCTGGTTCCCCCCCCACCCCGACACACACATCCCTGACCCGTCCCTAAGTGACAGAGGGTGATCGCTGAGTGAACTCAGGAATGTATAGGGAGAATTTAGGACTCTAAGAGGCAAGGGCTCAGGAAGTTGAGGCCCTGGGTGTCAGAACTCAGGACTTTTAGGATCTCGGAAACAGTTGAAAGGGCCCTTTTAGGGAGAAAAAAAAAATCACGTTGAGTCTTGACCTCTCACTCTGTTGCCTGTGTTATGATAATGAACAGCCAAGGACATCTGGTAATGACGATCCTGTGTGTGCGAACTGCATTTCACGCACTGCATTATTCTAATTACCGGTTATAAATTATGTCACTCAATCCTCATACCCCTTTGAGGTGAAGGTATTAATTCTTCCTATGGTACACATGAGGAAACTGAGGCACCAAGAAGCTAAATAAAAAGCCCAAGTAGAGGCTTGGAGGCTTGGAGCGGGAACGGCCTTAGCGCATTCCATAGACGGCCACAAAGGAGGAAACCGAGTCCGCGAGACAGGGAAGCCTCTCCCAGATTCAATGTGACCAGAAAGGGCTGTCGAAGCTCCACCTGGGTGTTCCCAGCTCAGTCTGGCTCTCTGACCCGGTTGCTACTAAAGATGACTCCTCCAGGAAGTCCACAGGATCCTTTGCCCTAAAGAACCTGGCTGGGGTGCAGAAGAGGCCAGGGAAGTAGAGCCGGGGGTGCAGCGGAGGGAGGAGCCCAGGGGAGAGGACTCAGAGGCGGAGGTCAGGGGCAGAGTCCTGGGAAAAGACACCCGGTCAGCGCCACCCCCGCGCCCCGCCCTTGTACCCCGCCCGGCCCCGCTCCCTCGCCGCGGGATGTGAGGCACCTGCCCGGGCCCGCTGCGCATTCCCAGTGCCTGAGCTCAGACGCAGTCCGCCCATCCGGAGGGGTTCGGGGCGTGAACTGGGCGCCCCCTGGCGGCCACGGCGTTCCGACCTCCGGGTTCCCAGAACAGTCCCACACCCGCGGTTGGCATTTCCTTAGAGCCAGAGGGTGTCAGCGTGGAATCTGAGAATCTTGGAAATTTGGGGATCGTGGCGCCGTAGCTCACGCCTGTGATCCCAACACTTTGGGCGATTGAGACGGGGAGGGTGGCATGAGGCTAGGAGTAGGGAGCCATTTATCTGTTTTAACAGACACTTAACAAAGTATTTGTTGTGTATCTCCGAAATTCTAAATGCTCGAGTTTTGATTTCTGTAGTCTCTTCTTCCTAAGGCCTTAATTCTCAGAGCCCTGAATTCTTCCTGCACCTTCTGACCAGGTGGATTCTTACAATAGTTCTATGAAGTGAACTGTTATTTATACCCATTTTACAGATTAGAAAACCGAGGTACTATTTTCAGGGTTGGACAGTGGTGCTGCCAGATTTGATTATTTGATTTTTTTATTTGTTTAAGAAACAGAGCCTCACTGTATTGTCCAGGTTGTTCTTAAACTCCTGGCCTCAAGCGATCCTCACACTTCAGCCTCCCAAAGTGAAGGATCACAGGCAGAAGCTACCACACCCGGCCCTCAGATTTAAAATCTTAAAGTCTGACTTGTTACCCCTGCTTTTACCAGCCCCACTATACCATCCATCTAGATTTCCAGAGCAGTGCAATCCTGGGATAGGTAGAATGTGATGCAGAAAGACAGAATTCTGGGTTAGACAAATAGGAGAATTCTAGAATGTTCCAAAGGTAGACTCTTGGACTCAGAACTTTCCAACAATAGACTCTTTAGTTGAGGGATTTAGGCGCTGTAGAACTTTAGTTACACTGCTAAAGTTCTTACAGTTTCAGAGTCTAGGGCTCATAGAGATTAAAGGGACCTCTCAGAATAGCTGGTTTGGCCGGGTGTGTTGGCTCCTGCCTGTGATCTCAGCACTTTGTGAGGCTGAGGCGGGAGGATTGCTTGAGTCCAGAAGTTCAAGACCAGCCTGAGCAACAAAGTGAGACCCCTGGCTCTACAGAAAAATTAAAAAAAAAAATTAGCCGGCTGTGGTGGTGCAAGCCTGTACCTGCAGTCTCAGCGACTCAGGAGGCTGAGGTGGGAGGATCAGTTGAGCTGGGAGGTTGAGAGGCAGCAGTGGGTCACAATTGCAGCCTGGGTGACAGAGCAAGATCCTATCTCAAAAAAAAAACAAACTGATTTGCCTTCTTCCTTCACTATTGGGGAGACTGAAGTCCAAGGAGTAGAGAGGACTCAACACCCAAGGTCACACACTCCCTGTTCATCCAAATGAGCCACCAGCCCGAACAGGTTCTGCTCCTTCAACTTTCCAAACAGAGGCGGGTATCAGCATACCCCAGCCTGCCTGGCTGCCTGCACCGCCAGAGCTAAGCGGTGGATGCAGCAGGGAGGTGGAAGAGCTGGCGGGCGAGGTGGCTAGCATGGGCTAGGATGCCGGCCTGACTGGTTCCTGGTGGCCTAGCTCCCTCCCACTGGGCCAGTGACCACAGCTACCCCTCTGCCCCAGCCGCTTCCCTTTTCCTCTTGCTAAGGATGGATCGGTGAGAGCCAGACCTCCACTGGATGGGGACCCTAGGGAGAGGAAGCTGAGCAGTCACTTCCCTCTGGGACCCCTCTAATCTGGTGGAGATGACCCAGAATAACTTGGACCCAGGTGTGAAACCCATTACTACCAACTTCTTGCAGGGTGACCTTGAATACATGTTTCTGAGACATCCTTTTTTTTTTTTTCTGAGACGGAGTTTTGCTCTTGTTGCCCCGGCTAGAGTCCAATGGTGCGATCTCGGCTCACTGCAACCTCTGCCTCCCCCATTCAAGTCATTCTTCTGCCTCAGCCTCCCAAGTAACTGGGATTACAGGTGTGTGCCACTACACCCTGCTAATACCTTTGTATTTTTAGTAAAGACAGGGTTTCACCATGTTAGTCAGGCTGGTCTCAGACTTCCCACCTCAGGTGATCTGCCCACCTCGGCCTCCCAGAGTGCTGGGAGTGAGTCACCGTGCCCAGATCTGGCTTGTGCCTCAGCTTCCTGAGGAGCTGGGATTACAGACGCATGCCACCATGCCCAGCTAACTTTTGTATTTTTTGTAGAGATGGGATTTCACTGTGTTAGCCAGGCTGGTCCCTAACTCGTGGCCTCAAGCAATCTTTCTGCCCCGGCCTTACAAAGTGCTGGGGTTACAGGTGTGAGCCACCACGCCTGGCTGGTTATTGTTTTTACTATATTATACCCAAGCAGTAGGCATGGGGTCTAGTACACAGCAGACAGCAGAATTTATCATTAAAAAACAAAACAAAAACACGGCCGGGTGCGGTAATCCCAGCACTTTGGGAGGCTAACAAGGGCGGATCATGAGGTCAGGAGATGGAGACCATCCTGGCCAACATAGTGAAACCCTGTCTCTACTAAAAATACAAAGATTAGCCGGGTGGGGTAGCACATGGGTGTAATCCCAGCTACTCAGGAGGCTGAGACAGGAGAATCGCTTGAACCAGAGAGTCGAAAGTTGCAATGAGCTGAGATCCTGTCATTGCACTCCAGCCTGGTGACAGAGTGAGACTCCATCTCAAAAACAAAACGAACAAACAAACAAAAACAGGATCGAGCACAGTGCCACCTGGTCCCTAGTAAACATTCAGTAACTCGTAGTTATTTCATCCTGTGTTTCCTGGCACATTGTGGGTGATTAATAGGTGATTGTTGAAGGAATTACTCAGGTCTTCTTAGGACCGAGATAAAGAGATGGACACGGCCGGGCGTGGTGGCTCACGCCTGTAATCCCAGAACTTTGGGAGGCTGAGGTGGGTGAATCACCTGAGGTCAGGAATTCAGGACCAGCCTGGCTAACATGGTGAAACTCGGTGTCTACTAAAAATACAAAAATTAGCCGGGCGTGGTGGCGCACACTTGTAGTTTTAGCTACTCGGAAGGCTGAGGCAGGAGAATCCCTTGAACCCAGGAGGCAGAGGTTGCAGTGAGCCGAGATCACGGCACTGCTCTCCAGCCTGGGCGACAAAGCGAGAGACTCCATCTCAAAAAAAAAAAAAAAGAGAGAGAAGTAAATTATCCGGAGCCTTTAGACCAGGTAAAAAGAGAGAAAAAGAGAGAGAGTGAATCTTCCGGAGCCTTTAGACCCGGTTTGGACTTCTCCATGGCACAGGGACTTGGCTCTGGAGGAGTTTGGACTCCCCAGCCAGGTGAAGGGTATAGGGCTTCCGGGGGGAGGAACTGAGTAAAGGCGTTGTCCGGCTCCCAAGGGTGCCCGGCTCCCTAGGGGCGGGGTCTTAGCCGGCTCCCTCCCTCCCACCAAGCAGGCGCCCGCTCCGGCTGGCACCATGGACAGCGAGGCATTCCAGAGCGCGCGGGACTTTCTGGACCTGAACTTCCAGTGTGAGCTGGGGTAGGGGGTGGGGCTGGTGGATGGGGGCCCTAGGCAGCGGGCGGGGGATGTTGAGGCCGACCCCTGCCAGGAGGCCCAGTACTTACCTCCACTTCCGACTCCCCAGCGCTGGCCATGAAGCACATGGATCTGAAGCAGATGGAGCTGGATACGGCGGCGGCCAAGGTGGATGAACTGACCAAGCAGCTGGAGTCGCTGTGGTCAGACTCTTCCGCGCCTCCTGGCCCGCAGGCTGGAGCCCCTTCTAGGGTAAGCCGGTCCCCCACCTTGACCTCCAAAGCCAGCTTCTCTCCGCACCCCACACCAGAGGCCTGGATTTCAGACAAGACTGCCCCATGCAGTTATGTAGGCTGTGGGCTCTTCAAGGGAACTTGAAAAAAGGGGACCAGGCCTGGAATCCCAGCACTTTGGAGTGGGATGGCTCAGGCCTGGACTTCCAGCACTTTGGAAGACCAAGGCAAGAGAATTGCTTGAGCCTAAGAGTTCGAGACCAGCCTCTACAAATACTTTTTTAAAAAATTTGGCCAGGCACAGTTGTTCACGCCTATTATCTCAGCACTTTGGGAGGCCGAGGTAGGTGGATCATTTGAGGTCAGGAGATCGAGACCATCCTAGGTAACGTGGTGAAACCCCATCTCTACTAAAATTACAAAAATTGGCCAGGTGTGGTGGTGGCACCTGTAGTCCCAGCTACTCAGAAGGCTGAGGCAGGAGAATTGCTTGAACCCGGGAGGCAGAGGTTGCAGTGAACTGAGATCATGCCACTGTGCTCCAGCCTGGGTGACAGAGCAAGACTCTGGAAAGAAAGAAGGAAGGAAGGAAGGAAGGAAAAAGGGAGGGAAGGAGGAAAGGAAGGAAGAAAAGAAGAAAGGAAGGAAGGAAGGAGAAAGAGGGAAGAGAGAGAGAAAAGAAAGAAAGAGAAAAAGAGAAGAGGGGACCAGTGGAGGTAGACATCTATCAGGACCCTCAGGAGGAAAGGGGTGTTAACCTAAGCGGCATAAAGGCGATGCAGAGTGACCGGGCTAGCCACGGCCCTGGTTCAGGCTGCCTTCCCACCACTCCTCACTTGCACTCTCTGCCTGGATTTCCATCGGCGGTCCGCCTCTTCTAGGTTGACCTCCGGTGACCTCTCTTGACACCCCCCCACACACACACATCAACCCTTCCAGGAATGTCTCCTTTGAACTGTCAATGTCCTGGCCTCCCCACAGCCACCCAGGTACAGCTCCAGCCCGATCCCTGAGCCCTTCGGCAGCCGAGGGTCCCCCCGGAAGGCGGCCACCGAAGGCGCAGACGCCCCGTTCGGACGATCAGAGAGTGCCCCAACCCTGCACCCCTACAGACCACTGTCCCCCAAGGGCCGTCCGTCGTCGCCGCGCACCCCGCTGTACCTGCAGCCGGACGCCTACGGCAGCCTGGACCGCGCGCCCTCGCCCCGGCCCCGCGCCTTCGATGGCTCAGGCAGCTCTCTCGGCCGTGCGCCCTCCCCGCGGCCTGGGCCCGGCCCACTCCGCCAGCAGGGTCCCCCTACACCTTTCGACTTCCTGGGCCGCGCAGGCTCCCCCCGCGGCAGCCCCCTGGCGGAGGGGCCCCAGGCCTTCTTCCCCGAGCGCGGGCCATCACCGCGCCCCGCTGCCACCGCCTACGACACGCCTGCCTTCGGGAGCTCCCTGCTAGGCGCAGGTGGTAGCGCCTTTGCCCCGCCTCTGCGCGCGCAAGGTGAACGGGGTGGGGGGGGCGACTGGCGGGCCGAGGCGGGCGGGATCCAGGGCTTGCCACCTGTCCCGTCTCATCTTCACTGAAAACTTCTCCCCAGACGACCTGACGCTGCGCCGGCGGCCCCCGAAAGCCTGGAACGAGTCTGACCTGGACGTGGCATATGAGAAGAAGTCTTCGCAGACGGCGAGCTATGAACGTGAGTGGTGGAGGCCCGGGGAGTGGAGGACCCGGAGCAGAGGCGGCTCCCCAGACCCTAATGATACCGGCCCCGCAGGCCTGGATGTCTTTGCACGGCCCGCCTCGCCGGGCCTGCAGCTATTGCCTTGGAGGGAGAGCAGCCTCGACGGACTAGGGGGCACCGGCAAGGTGAGGAGGCGAGAGGCTTGGGGAGGAGAGGGGCTGGGCAAGGTTGGGGAGCGGGGTCACGCCAGTCTCCTGCTTGTGGCTGCCATCTGGGTCTGGGCGCCCTTTCCCACGCTCTCCCTTCACTGTGCTGCGTTTCTGCCCCTTCCTCACCATTTCTTCTCCCTCACTCCCAGGGCTCCCCTCACCTCCTCTCTCTTCTCACGTTTCGTCCTTACCTTCCCTCCACCCTCCGTCTCTCACCCGATCCCCTTCTCCTTTCCCTCTTCCCCAGGACAACCTCACCAGCGCCACCCTTCCACGCAATTACAAGGTCTCCCCTCTGGCCAGCGACCGGCGTTCAGACACAGGCAGCTACCGCCGCTCGCTGGGCTCCGCGGGGCCGGGGCCGTCGGGCACTTTGCCTCGCAGCTGGCAGCCTGTCAGCCGCATCCCCATGCCCCCCTCCAGCCCTCAGCCCCGCGCGGCCCCGCGCCAGCGTCCCATCCCCCTCAGCATGATCTTCAAGCTGCAGAATGCCTTCTGGGAGCAGGGGGCCAGCCGCGCCATGCTCCCTGGGTCCCCCCTCTTTACCCGAGCACCCCCACCTAAGCTGCCTCCCCAGCCCCAGCCACAACCACAGCCCCAGCCACAACCGCAGCCCCAGCCACAACCACAACCCCAGCTGCCCCCACAGCCTCAGCCACAACCCCCTACCCCAGCCCCCCAGCCTCCCCAACAGACATGGCCCCCTGTGAACGAAGGTAAGTCAGCAATGAGGGCCCTGGAGGGCTGAGTGAAGGGAGAACAAAGGGCAGGGGGACCAGCCGAGCCCTGGGGAGGCGGGGAGATCACAGCCAAATGCCTCTTTCCAGGGACTGTCCTGCAGAGAGCTAGGCCAGGCAAGTTTGGTTTTGGGTAGGAACCAGGGGATAGTGCAAAGGTTAAGTGTGGACCCTGAAGGCAGACTGGCTGGTTCCACACTGTATGACCTTGGGCAAGTCACTTAACCTCTTTGGGCCTCAATTTTCTTGAGTGTAAAAGGCAAATAAGGGGCTGGGCACATGGCTCATGCCTCTAATCCCAGGACTTTGGGAGGCTGAGGCAGGTGGATCACAAGGTCAGGATTTCGAGACCAGCCTGGCCAATGTGGTGAAACCCTGTCTCACTAAAAATACAAAAATTAGCCAGGTGTGGTGGCAGGTGCCTGTAGTCCCAGCTACTCAATAGGCTGAGGCAGGAGAGTCCCTTGAACCCAGGAGGTGGAGGTTGCAATGAGCTGAGATCTCACCACTGCATTCCAGCCTGGGCAACAGAGCCAGACTCCGTCTCAATTAAAAAAAAAAAAAAAAGGCCAGGCGCAGTGGCTCAAGCCTGTAATCCCAGTACTTTGGGAGGCCGAGGAGGGTGGATCACGAGGTCAAGAGATCGAGACCATCCTGGTCAACATGGTGAAACCCCGTCTCTACTAAAAGTACAAAAAAAATTAGCTGGGCATGGTGGCGCATGCCTGTAATCCCAACTACTCGGGAGGCTGAGGCAGGAGAATTGCCTGAACCTAGGAGGCGGAGGTTGCGGTGAGCCGAGATGGCGCCATTGCACTCTAGCCTGGGTAACAAGAGCGAAACTCCATCTCAAAAAAAAAAAAAAAAGGCAAATAATGATAGGATCTATCTTATTGACATATACTATTAAATGCATACAAAGTCCTAAAATAGCACCTGATGGGCCAGGTGCAGCAGCTTACACCTGTAATCTCACCACTTTGAGAGGTCGAGGTGAGCAGATCACTTGAGGCTAGGAGTTTGAGACCAGCCTGGCCTACATGGCAAAATCCCATCTCTACCAAAAACACACAAAAAAGGAAAATAAATTAGCTGGGCATGGTGGCTCACGACTGTAGTCCCAGCTACTCAGGAGGCTGAGGCAGGAGATTCCCTCGAACCAGGGAGGCGGAGGTTGCAGTGAGCCAAGATCGTGCCTCTGCACTCCAGCCCAAGTGACAGAATGAGACTCTGTCTCAAAAATAAATAAATAAATAGGATCTGATAGGTAGTGTAAGCTATGAATAGCTACTGTATTAGCCAGGCGCTGTGGCTCATGCTTGTAATCCCAGCACTTTGGGAGGCTAACACAGGTAGGACTGTTGAGCTCAGGAGTTCAAGACCAGCCTGGGCAACATACTGAAACTTTTATAAAATAGTCTTTGCTAGGCCGGGCACGGTGGCTCATGCCTGCAATGCCAGCACTTTGGTAGGCAGAGTTGGGTGGATCATGAGGTCAAGAGATTGAGACCATCCTGGCCAACCTGGTGAAACCCCATCTCTCCTAGAAATACCAAAATTACCTGGGCATGGTGGCACGAGCCTGTAGTCCTAGCCACTCGGGAGGCTGAGGTAGGAGAATCACTTGAACCCAGGAGATGGAGGTTGTAGTGAACCAAGATTGCACCACTGCGCTCCATCATGGTGAAAGAGTGAGACTCCATCTCAAAAAACAAACAAAATACTAAAAATATCAGACCTCATGAACAAAGCAGTAACTCCAGGAAATTAAAAAAAATACTAAAAATAAAAGTACAAAAAACCTGCCAGGCGTAGTAGTGGGCGCCTGTAGTCCCAGTCACTCAGGAGGCTGAGGCAGGAGAATTGCCTGAACCCAGGAGGCGGAGGTTGCGGTGAGCCGAGATCGCACCGTTGCACTCCAGCCTGGGTAACAAGAGCGAAACTCCGTCTCAAAATAAATAAATAATAAATAAATAAAAGTACAAAAAAGCTGCCAGGCATAGTAGTGGGCGCCTGTAGTCCCAGCTACTCAGGAGTCTGAGGTGGGAGGATCATTTGAGCCTGGGAGACCTGGGCTGCAATGAGCCGATAGCGCCACTGCACTCCAGCCTGGCGACAGAGTGAGATCCAGTCTCAAAATAACTACCATATTACTTATAATAATTTATTAATATTTTGGGGTACAAGATCAGTGAGTTAAGTAGATGGGCTTGAGTCTCTCTTCACTGCTGACTTGCTGTGTGACTGAGGATAAATTACTTAACTTGTCTGAATCTCTGTTTTCCCATCTGTGAAAAGAGATTAGTAATATCTACCCTATAGAATTGTGATTGGGATTCAATGAAATTGTGTGTGTGTGTGTGTGTGTGTGTGTGTGTGTGTGTGTGTGTGTGTGCGTTTTGAGATGAAGTTTCTTGTTGTCCAGGCTGGAGTGCAGTGGCATGATCTCAGCTCACTGCAACCTCCACCTCCTAGGTTCAAGTGATTCTCCTGCCACAGCTTCCCAAGTAGCTGGGATTACAGGCATGTGCCACCACATCTGACTAATTTTTCGTGTTTTTAGTAGAGATGGAGTTTTGTCACATTGGCCAGGCTGGTCTTGAACCCCTGACCTCAGGTGACCCACCCATCTTGGCTTCCATAAGTACTAGTATTACAGGCATGACCCACTGTGCCCAGCTATGTGTGTGTGTTATTTATATGTATATATACATACTATATATAAATATATATAATGTGTATTTGTGTGTGTGTGTGTGTGTGTGTGTGTGTATTTTTTTTTTCCGGCTCACTGCAACCTCCGCCACCTGGGTTTAATCTATTCCTGTGCCTCAGCCTCCTGAATAGCTGGGATTACAGGCATGTGCCACCATGCCCAGCTAATTTTTTTTAAATTTTTGGTAGAGACAGGGTTTCACAATGTTGGCAGGCTGGTCTCAGACTCACCTCAAGATATCTGCTGCCTCAGCCTCCCAAAGTCCTGAAATCACAGGCGTGAGCCACTATACTCATCCAATAATGCATATATTTATTTCCACCTGCTTTACTGCCAGAGTGAATAAGACAGAGAGGAAATCATTAAACACCAGGATTCTACTTCCTGCTGGAATTTTCTGCCTGAGATGTTAGGAGAGGAAATTCTTAGGATCTTAGAAAGTCACATCTATCATGGTTGGTAGAAGTAGATTCTAGAATCAGCCAGAACTGAGTTCAAGTCCCAACTGCATGGCTTCAGGCAAGTGACTCGTCCTCTCTGAGGCCCAGATTCCCTTTCAGTAACATGGAGATGACACTCTATCTACCTCACAAGGCAGTAGTGAGATTACAATAAGTTAGGCATGTAAAGTGCCTGGCACATACATGTATGAACTGCTCAATAAATGGGAGGCATCATAATTGTTTATTATTCACAGCCCAAGGAAAGTGTAGCCCAGAGAGGGCAAGGAACTTCCCTGAGGTCACACAGAAAATCAGGTACTGGTTGTATATCCTGGAAGTTGTAGAGAGGAAGTCTTGGGTGTCTCCTGGGGACCTGTTCTCTGACGGGGCTCTTGTTCCGGCTAGGACCCCCCAAGCCCCCCACCGAGCTGGAGCCTGAGCCGGAGATAGAAGGGCTGCTGACACCAGCGCTGGAGGCCGGCGATGTGGATGAAGGCACTGTAGCAAGGCCCCTTAGCCCCACGAGGCTGCAGCCAGCACTGCCACCCGAGGCACAGTCAGTGCCCGAGCTGGAGGAGGTGGCCCGGGTGCTGGCCGAGATTCCCCGGCCCCTCAAACGCAGGGGCTCCATGGAGCAGGCCCCTGCCGTGGCCTTGCCCCCTACCCACAAGAAACAGTACCAGCAGATCATCAGCCGCCTCTTCCATCGCCATGGGGGGCCAGGGCCTGGGGGACTGGAGCCAGAGCTGTCCCCCATCACTGAAGGATCTGAGGCCAGGGCAGGTCCCCCTGCTCCTGCCCCACCAGCTCCCATCCCACCCCCCACCCTGCCCCAGAGCAGCCCACCAGAGCAGCCACAGAACATGGTAAGTAATACAGGAGGAAACCAGGGTATGTTTGCTATGTGGATTCGGGGGCTGTAGCAAAGAGCCCCCCAAATACGGTGGCTTAGATGAGATCTAAGTTTTCTCCTCTTTTGAGTAAAAGTCCAGGAGTTTGCAGCCCAGGACTGTAGGCAGCTCACTGGAGTCAGGACCCAGGCTCTCTCTACCTGGGGCTCTGCCATCTCTCGGGGGTGTGTCTACCCTCATGGTCCTAGATGGCTGTCACTAAGTCTGCCCTCCAGCCAGGAAGAGAGAAGGAGGAAGAGAAAGTGCCCTTTCCCATTTCAGGCAGAACCTGAGTTCCACACATCACTTTGCTCCCTCTCACTAGCCAGGAGCCCTGCTGCAAGGCATGCTGGGAAATGTAGTCTTTAATCTAGGCATAGCTGTGTGTGAGTATCATCTGGAGGGCCTGCGGGAGTCTTGGCCACATGGAGATTTTCTCTGCTCCTTCTCTCCAATAACCTGTGCCTGTGCCCTGCCCCGGGCATTCCCTTAGCAATCTCGAGTCTTACGCCTGGACGTGACTGAGTCTTGGCACAACAATGAGTGCATTCTGGGACTGAGAAGTCTTTGCCTGACTCAGGGCAGTCACCCTCTCTTCTCTCCCTCTCTGTCTCTGGACACAGTCTCTTGTGTCTGCTCTGCTTTCTCCTCTATTTTTTTTTCAGGCAGAGCCTTGCTCCGCCACCCAGGCTGGAGCGCAGTGGCTTGATCTCAGCTCATTGCAACCTCTGCCTCCCAGGTTCAAGATCCTCCTGCCTTAGTTTCCCAAGTAGCTGGGATTACAAGCATGCACCACCACGCCCAGCTAATTTTGGTATTTTTAGTAGAGATGGCGTTTCACTGTGTTGGCCAGGCTGGTCTCAAACTCCTGACCTCAAGTGATCCATCCCCCT
>CM052668.1:31813383-31826917 GCA_028533165.1 Leontopithecus rosalia | reverse complement strand
TCTCAAAAAAAATAAAAAAGAAAGAAATTAGCCGGTCGTGTGGCCGTGGCAGTGTGCACCCATAGTCCCACCTACCTGGGAGGCTGAAGCAAGAGAATTACTTGAACCTGGGAGGCGGAGGTTGCAGTGAGCCGAGATTGCACCACTGCACTCCAGCCTGGGCAACAGAGAGAAACTCTGTGTCAAAATAAAAGAAAATCATCTCTTTAAAAAAAAAAAAAAAGAGTTGACAGGCATGATGGCTCACGCCTGTAATCCTAGCACTTTGGGTGGCCAAGGTGGGTGGATTGCCTGGGCAACATGGTGAAACCCCGTCTCTACTAAAATGCAAAATAAATTAGTTGGCGTAGCAGTGTGCACCTGTAGTCCCAGATATTCGGGAGGCAGAAGTGGTAGAATTGCTTGACCCAGGGAGGTGGAGGTTGCAGCAAGCCGAGATTGAGCCACTGTACTCCAGCCTGGGCGACAGAGTCAGACTCCATCTCATTAAAAAAAAAAAAATTATAATATCATGGAATGATTACTACCAATTGTTGAAGTTACCAAATTTGACAATTAAAGATGCTCATATTTTGAATTATAAAATCACAAATTCATGCACTGATATGTTGTAGTGGAGGTTTTTTAAAAAAATTATACTTTAAGTTCTGGGCATTATTATTATTATTATTGAGACAGAGTCTCACTCTGTTGCCCAGGCTGGAGTGCAGTAGCAAGATCATGGCTCACTGCAGCCTCCGCCTCCTGGGCTCAACTGAGCCTCATGCCTCAGCCTCCCTCCCCCGTAGCTGGGACTACAGCCATGCACCACCACTCCCAGATCATTTTTTTTTCTTTTTTCTCCTTTTTTTTTTTTTGAGATGGAGTTTCGATCTTGTTACCCAGGCTGGAGTGCAATGGCGCAATCTCGGCTCACCGCAACCTCCGCCTCCTGGGTTCAAGCACAATTCTCCTGCCCCAGCCTCTCGAGTAGCTGGGATTACAGGCACACGCCACCATGCCCAGCTAATTTTTGTATTTTTAGTAGAGACGGGGTTTCACCATGTTGACCAGGATGGTCTCAATCTCTTGACCTAGTGATCCACCCGCCTCAGCCTCCCAAAGTGCTGGGATTATAGGCTTGAGCCACTGCCTCTCGTCTCTTTTTTTTTTTTTAAATTTTTATAATTTAGGACCAGACATGTTCTGAATCCCAGCTAATTTTTACCATTTTTTGTAGAGACGGGTCTCACTATGTTGCCCACACTGGTTTCAAACCAGGCAAGAGCCACTGTGCCCAGCTGAGAATTATATTTTAAATTAACACTTTTCACGGTAATGAAATACACCAGCACCACAGAGAGCTTGGGGAATATAAATAAAAATAAAAGAAAGGACAAAATCACAGCACTCACAGAGCACCATCACTGACATTTTGAGTATTTCCTTCTAGTTTGTTGTCATTTTTTGAGATGGAGTTGCTCTGTCGTCCAGGCTGGAGTGCAGAGGCGCCACCTCAGCTCACTGTAACCTCCACCTTCTGGGTTCAAGTGATTCTCGTGCCTCAGCCTCCTGATAGCTGGGATTACAGGTGTGCGCCACCATGCCCAGCTAATTTTTGTATTTTTAGTATAGACAGGGTTTCACCTTGTTAGCTGGGCTGGTCTTGAACTCCTGACCTCAGGTGATCGACCCTCCTCAGCCTTCCAAAGTGCTGGGATTACAGGCGTGAGCTACTGTGCCCAGCCATTTCCTTCTAGTCTTTTTAAATTAAATTCTAATGGAAAAATACGAAAGTTCTCAATCATAGAATCTCGGGATTGCAGAGTCCTGACCCGTCAGCGGTTTGAAATAGCACAACCTAGCATTTCTACAGTCCCGACATGTTGACGTGATCGAGCATCTGGGAATTTTGGATTCATTGCGTGTTGGGATCTCTGAATTCCAGAATCTTAAAATCACGGGAACTCTGGAAAGAGCAAAGACCAGAATCACAAATGCTGTGCATTCACACACTTGGAATAAATCAACGCATTTTTTTTTTTCTTTTGAGACTGGGTCTCACTTGTTGCCCAGGCTACAGTGCAATGTCATTCCGTTCAAGCAGTCCTCCTGCCCCAGCCTCCCAAGTAGCTGGGAGCACAGGTGTGCGCCACCATATCAGGCTAAATTTTTATTTTTTGTAGAGACTGGGTCTCACTATATTGCCTAGGCTATTCTTAAACTCCTGGGCTCAAGTGATCCTCCCACCTCAGCCTCCCAAAGTGCTGGAATCAGAGCAGTGAGCCACCTTGCCCAGACCAGAATAAATGAATCTTATAGGAGGAAAATTAAAAATAAGAAAGTACATGAGGCTGGGTGCAGTGGCTCCCACCTGTAATTCTAGCACTTTGGGAGGCTGAGATGGGTGGATCACCTGAGCTCAGGAGTTCAAGACCATCCTGGGCGACATGGTGAGACCTGTCTCTACTAAAAATACAAAAATCAGACAGGTATGGTGGCACATACCTGTAATCCCAGCTACTCTGGAGGCTGAGGCTGGAGAATCGCTTGAACCTGGGAAGTGGAGGTTGCAGTGAGACAAGTTAATGCCACTGCACTGCACTCCAACCTGCAAAGGGAGACAAAGAAAGAAAGCACAAGGAATAATACAGTACTCAAATTCCAAACATCTGGAATTAACACACCTGGTAACGTTTTGTCAGGTGTGCCTTATTGCATGTATTATTAACAAAAGAAATGTGAGGTTGTGTGTGAATTGAATAACTGGTTCCACAATCGTTGTTTTGAACTTACAGAATTACTTTGCCACCAATCCCATGGGCCCCAGCTTTCAAGTTTCAGGGCTCAAGTTTCTCAAATCACAGGATTCCCTGTCTATGGCAGGGAACTGGAGGCTCTAGGAGGAGAACGGAGGCACTTCCTCCCCCACCACGCCGAGTGAATCCCAGCCCTACTCCTGTTTAGATGGGTGTCACGGTCCCTGGACCTCTGTTTCCACCTCTAGGTCATGGATATACTAACAATCCCTCCAAGTTACTGAACTCCACGCCTTGTCCCCCAGGAGATGCGCTCGGTGCTGCGGAAGGCGGGCTCCCCGCGCAAGGCCCGCCGCGCGCGCCTCAACCCTCTGGTGCTGCTCCTGGACGCGGCGCTGAGCGGGGAGCTGGAAGTGGTACAGCAGGCGGTGAAGGAGGTGAGTGCTGCTGAGCGGGAGGTGGGTGCGGCCGGATGCCAGCCGCGGGACTGAGTCTTCCCCCTCCTCCGGTGCACTCAGATGAACGACCCAAGCCAGCCCAACGAGGAGGGCATCACCGCCCTGCACAACGCCATCTGCGGTGCCAACTACTCCATTGTCGACTTTCTCATCACCGCGGGTGCCAATGTCAACTCCCCCGACAGCCACGGCTGGTGAGCCCCGACCCGCGCGGTGGGCTGGGTACCCCGTGGGCGGACGCGCGGGCCTCTCACGCATCGCTCCCCGCAACCCCCCACCCCCACTCCTAGGACCCCCTTGCACTGCGCAGCGTCGTGCAACGACACAGTCATCTGCATGGCTCTGGTGCAGCATGGCGCTGCGATCTTCGCCACCACGCTCAGCGACGGCGCCACCGCCTTCGAGAAGTGCGACCCGTACCGCGAGGGTTATACTGACTGCGCCACCTACCTGGCAGGTGCGAGGCAGGGCTGTGGCGCCTGGGTGCCTACCTGGCGGGTGCGCAGGAGCGGGGAGGGGCGCAACCACCCCCCAGTTGGGAGAGGAGGATGTGGGGGCCGTATCAACCCCGTGGCAGGATTGCAGAGGAGGAGGGGGAGCAGGGATGGACCGCCTGCAGGGGTGGGGGACTGTGCCCCCCTAAGGGAGAAGGGGAGATGGAGGCTGTGCCATGCGAACTGGGCATCTTTGGGGAGGAGCCTGGATGTGGAGATTGGTCTGCTCACCTTTGGCATCTGCAGGGGTGGGAAGCTGGACGTTTTCATTTACCTGGCGTAGAGGTCTGGGCAGGTGGGCTCTGGCACTTGGAGAGGCATTGCCACAGGCCTGGTAGGTAAGCAGGCTACAGCTGCCGGAAAGGGGCTTGTAGGAAGACAAGAGGCCGTACGCCATCTCTCCAGGGGACAGGTTACAGCACCTGGTTCCCTGAAGGGCGGGGCAAAGTAGGCTGCACCCCGGGGATTGTGCACAGGGTATATTCACACCTGGAGGAGCAAGCTGTATCTCAGTTTGGGTGAGGAAATTCACAGAGTTAGAGTGAGAGCTGGGACTTGGGGGTGAGACAGAGTATATATTTGAAAGGTGAACCTGGCCGGGCTACAGGACATTGGGCTGTGCCACCTACGACAGAAAATGAGTGAGAGGCGTGGGGGGAATGCCTGCCTTAAAAGTGAGCTGGGGCAGGCAGGAACTGTACCACCTGGAGAGGTACAGACCATTCCCTGAAGGGGGAACCATGGGACAGGGGGTGGGTCATTACACCTTTGTCACGGGTAGGTGGAACCTATGAGATGTGAGTTGTCCTGGTCTGCCTGCCTCAGACACGCGAGGCTGGGAAAGTGAAGTAAAGATTGAACAACACTGGCCAGGCGCGGTGGCTCACACCTGTCATCACAGCACTTTGGGAGGCCAAGGCAGGCAGATCACGAGGTCAGGAGTTCAAGACCAGCCTGGCCAACATGGTAAAACCCCATCTCTACTAAAAACACAAAAATTAGCTGGGTGTGGTGGCACACACCTGTAATCCCAGCTAGTCGAGAAGTTGAGGCAGGAGAATCACTTGGACCTTGGAGGCAGAGGTTGTGGTGAGCCAAGATCACGCCACTGCACTCCAGCCTGTCTCAAAAAAACAAAACAAAACAAAAAAAAAACCGGCTGGGCGCGGTGGCTCACGCCTGTAATCCCAGCACTTTGGGAGGCCAAGGCGGGTAGATCACGAGGTCAAGAGATCGAGACCATTCTGGTCAACACGGTGAAACCCCGTCTCTACTAAAAATACAAAAAATTAGCTGGGCATGGTGACGCGTGCCTGTAATCCCAGCTACTCAGGAGGCTGAGGCAGGAGAATTGCCTGAACCCAGGAGGAGGAGGTTGCAGTGAGCCGAGATCGCGCCATTGCACTCCAGCCTGGGTAACAGGAGTGAAACTCCGTCTCAAAAAAAAAAAAAAAAAAGTTGGACAACAAACTTGGGCATGAAAGCAGGAGAAACTAGAATGAAGGGAACTCAACCACTGTTCCCTGCAGAGGAGGAGCGTGGTGACCTACTGCACCCTCCAGAAAGGGGACTAAGTTCTTTCTTTCCTAGAGATGGGATTTCCCTATGTTGCTCAGGCTGTTTTCAAAGTCCTGGGCTCAAGCGATCCTCCCTTCTCAGCCTCCCAGAGTGCTGAGGTTATAAGTGTGAGCCAACATGGCTGGCCGGCCCAGGGACTAAGTTCTTGATGGAGATTACACGCTGAAATTGGGAGGAGGTTCAGGTGGGTTCTACCATCCAGAGATGACATTACATCCTCTTTGGAGGCTCCATTACTTGGCGGAAGGCAGTGGAGTTGGACTGCACCATCTAGAAAGGGGGCGATGAACTCGGCACAGTGGCTCATGCCTGTAATCCCAGCAGTCTGGGAGGCCTAGACGTTAGGATGGCTTGAGACTAGGAGTCCAAGACCAGCCAAGGCAACATAGGGAGACCACCTCCCTTCCCCGTCTTTACAAAATATGTATTTATTATTTTTGAGACAGAGTCTCGATCTGTCGCCCAAGCTGGAGTGCAGTGGCGCGATCTCAGCAACTTCTGCCTCCTGGGTGTAAGCAATTCTGCCTCAGCCTCTCGAGTAGCTAGGACTGCAGGTGCTTACCACCCTGTCTGGCTAATTTTTTATATTTTTTAGTAGAGATAGGGTTTTGCCATGTTGCCCAGGCTGATCACGAACTCCTGAGCTCAGGCAGTCTGCCCGCCTTGGCCTTCCAAAGTGCTAAGATTACAGGTGTGAGCCACCATGCCTGACCTCCACGAAAAATTTATATTTATTTATTTATTTGTGAGACAGACTCTCACCCTGTTGCCCAGGCTGGAGTGCAATGGCACAATAGCTCACTGCAATGTTTGCCTCCTGGGTGAAGGCGATTCTCCTGCCTCAGGCTCCCAAGTAGCTGAGATTACAAGGCACATGACATCACGCCTGGCTAATTTTTTTTGTTTTATTAGTAGAGACAGGGTTTCACCATGTTGGCCAGGCTGGTCTTGAACTGGCCTCCCGAAGTGCTGTGATTACAGATGTGAGCCACTGCACCTGGCCTACAAAATATTTGAAAATAATAATAAAATAAAGATTCAGGAAGAGTCTGAGGCAGTAGGATTGCTTGAATCTGAAAGTTCGAGGCTGCAGTGAGCTTGATCTCACCACTGCACTCCCACAACCTGAGCAATAGAGTGAGACCTTGTCTCAAAAAAACAAAAAAGCAAAAAAAAAAAAAAAAGAAAGAAAGAAAGAAAGAAGCAAATAAGCCCACTTAAAGGTGGAGAGTAGAACCATATCATTCAAGGAAGGTGATTTTTCCACAGGGACTGTACCACGTAAGCTAAGTTCCAGGGTAGGGCAAAAGACTGGACCTCTAGGGCTGACAGGGAGATTCAGCAATGTACAAGAAGGAATCCTACTTGTAATCCCAGCACTGTGGGAACGAAGGCAGATCACCTGAGATCAGGAGTTCGAGACCAGCCTGGCCAACATGGTGAATCCCTGGCTCTATTAAAAATATAAAAATTAGGCCGGGCGCGGTGGCTCAAGCCTGTAATCCCAGCACTTTGGGAGGCCGAGGTGGGTGGATCACGAGGTCAACAGATTGAGACCATCCTGGTCAACATGGTGAAACCCCGTCTCTACTAAAAATACAAAAAATTAGCTGGGCATGGTGGCGCGTGCCTGTAGTCCCAGCTACTCAGGAGGCTGAGGCAGGAGAATTGCGTGAACCCAGGAGGCGGAGGTTGCGGTGATCGCACCATTGCACTCCAGCCTGGGTAACAAGAGCGAAACTCCGTCTCAAAAATAAAATAAAATAAAATAAAATAAATAAAATAAAAATTAGCCAGGTGTGGTGGCAGGTGCCTGTAATCCCAGCTACTTGGGAGGCTGAGGCAGGAGAATCACTTGAACCTGGGAGGCAGAGGTTGGAGTGAGCCGAGATCGTGCCCCTGCACTCCAGCCTGGGCAACAGAGTGAGACTCAGTCTGAAAAAAAGAAAAGAAAAGAAAAGGAAATGGGGGCCACTGACTCTGCCTCAGGAGTGGGTGGCCCATCTGGATGCCTCCCCCAGTGTCCATGAAATGCTCCAGCCTGCCAGTCCCAGCATCTGACTCCAGCTCTGGCTCCCATCTGCAGCCATGGGCACACACAGCGTTTCAGGGTGTTCAGCCCCCTGCTGGGACAGGCACCAAATTGCAGGGCCTGTCCCGGTCCCCACATGGCCCCTGCTCCTGGGCCCCCGGGCTGCGCTCTCACCTTCCCTTCCGTGGCATGTTTCAGATGTGGAGCAGAGTATGGGGCTGATGAACGGCGGGGCGGTGTACGCTCTCTGGGACTACAGCGCCGAGTTCGGGGATGAGCTGTCCTTCCGCGAGGGCGAGTCGGTCACTGTGCTGCGGAGGGACGGGCCGGAGGAGACCGACTGGTGGTGGGCCTCTCTGCATGGCCAGGAGGGCTACGTGCCGCGGAACTACTTCGGGGTGAGCCCAGGGGAGGTGTCACGGGAACCTCCTGACGGTTGTTTAGGGAATAGGATGATCCCACAGGAAAAAGAGGGGGCGAGAGGGACCAAATGGGTGAGGGAGGTCAGAAAAGTCCGTTATTGGTCATGGGGAGGAGAGGAAAAAATATTTAATGTGGGCCGGGCGCTGTGGCTCGTGCCTATAATCCCAGCACTTTGGGAGGCCGAGGCGGGTGGATCACGAGGTCAAGAGATCGAGACCATCCTGGTCAACATGGTGAAACCCCGTCTCTACTAAACAATACAAAAAATTAGCTAGGCATGGTGGCGCGCGTCTATAATCCCAGCTACTCAGGAGGCTGAGGCAGGAGAATCGCCTGAACCCAGGAGGCAGAGGTTGCGGTGAGCCGAGATCGTGCCGTTGCACTCCAGCCTGGGTAACAAGAGCGAAACTCCGTCTCAAAAAAAAAAAAAGATATTTAATGTAAAAAGATTACATTATATTTAATAGCAATATGGGGATAAGGGAGGGTTCATTATAATTAGGGCAGTAGGTGAGGAAGAGGCCTTTATTTTATTTTTTATTTATTTATTTTTTATTTTAATAATTTCTATTTTTTTCTGAGATAGAATCTCGCTCTGTCGCCCCGGCTGGTGTGCAGTGGCGCCAGCTTTGCTCACTGCAACCTCCACCTCCCAGGCTCAAGCAATTCTCCTGCCTCAGCCTCCCGGGTAGCTGGGATTACAGGCGTCCACCACCATGCCCAGCTAATTTTTGTATTTTTAGTAGAGATGGGATTTTGCCATGTTGGCCAGGCTGGTTTTGAACTCCTGACGTCAGGTGACCTGCCTGCCTCGGCCTCCCAAAGTGCTGGGATTACAGGTGTGAGCCACCTCATCTGGATGAAAGAGCCCTTTATAGAGCTGTCAGGATGTAGGGTGCTCACCCATACTGCCTTACCAATTATTTGATTGGTTTCTGCTCAATCCAATGTTTTTATTATCAACCCTGATTGTATGGGTGGAGAGGTCAAAGAATAATCCATTTTAGCCAAGAGAATTGATGAAGAATCCCATTTTATTTATTTATTTTTGAGACAGGGTTTCGCTCTTGTTACCCAGGCTGGAGTGCAATGGTGTGATCTTGGCTCACTGAAACCTCCGCCCTCCAGGTTCAAGTTATTCTCCTGCCTCGGCCTCCCAAGTAGCTGGGATTACAGGCATGTGTCACCACACCTGGCTAATTTTGTATTTATTTAGTAGAGATGGGGTTTCTCCATGTTGGTCAGGGTGGTCTTGGACTCCTGACCTCAGGTGATCCACCCACCTCTGCCTCCCAAAGTGCTGGGATTACAGGCATGAGCCACCTTGCCATGCCAGACTTTTTTTTTTTTTTTTTTTGAGATGGAGTCTTGCTTTGTTGCCCAGGCTGGACTGCAGTGGTGTAATCTCGGCTCACTGCAACCTCTGCCTCCTTGGTTCAAGCAATTCTCCTGCCTCAGCCTCCCAAATAGCTGGGAATACAGGCGCGTGCCACCATGCCCAGCTAATTTTTTTTTTATTTTTAGTAGAGATGGAGTTTTGCCATGTTAACCAGGTTGGTCTCGAACTCCTGACCTCAGGTGATCCACCTGCGTTGGCCTCCCAAAGTACTGGAATTACAGGCATGAGCCACTGCAACCAGCTGTTTTTTGTTTTTTGAGACACAGCCTCAGCTCTGTTGCCCAGGCTGGAGTGCAGTGGCGTGATCTCAGCTCCCTGCAACCTCTGCCTCCCAGATTCAAGTGATTCTCCTGCCTCAGCCTCCCGAGTAGCTAGGATTACAGGCATGCACCACCAAGCCTGGCTAATTTTTTGTCTTTTTAATAGACAAAAAGACAAAAAGTTTGTTGCCCAGGCTATCTTGAACTCCTGAGCTCAGGTCATCTGCCCACCTCGGAGTCCCAAAGTGCTGGGATTACAGTCGTGAGCCGCCATGCCCAGCCCTGAGGGTTTTTTTTTTTTTTAAATATGGAGGTGGGACCCAAAAAGACAACCCAGGTGTTAGAGAGAGGTGGGCTTCTCCTTGTGGCAGTAGGAGAGACTGGGAATATCCCGTGTCATCAATGGAGGCTCTGATTGGAAGTTTCCATCTGGTTCTTGGAGGTGACATAGAACTTGGATTCTGGAGCAGTTTGGGAGATGCTGAGAGAATCCCCTTAGGAAGGGGTGAGAAGATTGAGACAGGTGGTGGATTTGGGTGTGTGATGGGGAGGTGGGAGCTCCTGATGTCTGAAGATCCTGTGTCTCCCCAGCTCTTCCCCAGGGTGAAGCCTCAAAGGAATAAAGTCTAGCAGGATATAAGGAGGTTTCTGAGCCCGACAGAAACAAGCATTCCTGCCTTCACTGCAGACCTCCCGCTCCGTTTTCTGCTTCTTTTATCTGCACTCCTCGCCCTGCTGGTGGTGGTCCTCGCCACCAGTTCTCTGTTCTCCTGGAAGTCCAGGGAAGGAGAACCCCAGCCTTAAATTTAGGAATCTGCCTTGGCCTTGGGAGATCCAGGAAGGGCTGGAAATCACTGGGGACAGGAAACCACTCCGTTTTGCCAAATCAGATCCCGTCCAAGGTGCCTCTGATGCCTACCCCACCACCACCTCCCCCAGCAAGCCAGCCACCTGCCCAGCAGAGCCTGGGATGGGCGACCACACCCCTGGATATGCCTGGGAGTCACCGCTGCCTCCAGCTCTCCCAGCAGTCTTAGGGTCTAGGTGGGAAACATTGGCTTCCACCAGGATTCCTGCCCCACCTCTCCCCAGTTAAGTGCCTTCATACAGCACTGGTTTACTGTTTATAAACAAAATTAGGAAACTTTCCTTTATAAATAAAAGTAGGTTGCACAGAAATTGACTTTCTTCTCTTTGATTCTGTTTTGACTCAATACATGCTCATCATTGTGGTTACTATTTTTGGCAAAGCAGTGAAAGTAGCCCTTTCTCCTCCTCCTCCCCCACTCCCCTTCCTTCTCCTCCTCTTCTCCTCCCCCTCCCCCTTCCCCTCCCCCTCCTCCTCCCCCTCCTCCCCCTCCCCCTCCTCCTCCTCCCCCTCCTCCTTTCCTCCTCTTCTTCCCTCTCCTCTTCCTCCTCCTCATTATTCTTCCTTATTCCTCCTCTCCTCCTCCTTCTCCTCCTCCTCCTTCTTCTTCTTCATCTTCATCCTTTTTTATCTTGCTCTGTTGCCAGGCTAGGGTACAATAGCACAATCCCAGCTCACTGCAACCTCTGCCTCCCAGGTTCAGGCAATTCTTCTGCTTCAGCCTCCTGAGTAGCTGGGATTACAGGCACCCACCACCATACCCTGCTAATTTTTATATTTTCAGTAGAGATGGGGTTTCATCATGTTGACCAGGCTGGTCTCAAACGCCTGACCTCAGGTGATCCGCCCACCTCGGCCTTCCAAAGTGCTGGGATTACAGGCATGAGCCACCGCACCTGGCCTGAAAGCAGCCCCTTCTAAGGGATTCTTTTTTGTTTCTTTCTTCTTAAGGGATTCTCTTCACACGAGTCTCATCCTTTATTTTATGTTTCAGATTCTTCTTTGGGGTCCTTTAGTTTCTAGTATATGCCTGGTGATTCTATCCCCCGAAGTTTGGAGGCATCTATTCCTGTAGTTTGTTGTCTGCTTGTTCTCACTGGTGGTGGGCTGTTCCCTTGTGTGTGTTGCAATTGTAGGTTGAGAGGCCTGGCTTGGTGGCTCACACCTGTAACCCCAGCACTTTGGGAGGTCAAGGCTGGTGGATCACTGGAGGCCAGGAGTTTGAGACCAGCCTGGCCAACATGATGAAACCTCATCTCTACTAAAAACCGCAAAAAGTAACTGGGTGTGGTGGTGGCTGTCTGTAGTCCCAGCTACTCGGGAGGCTGAGGCAGGAGAGTCTCTTGAACCCAGGAGGCAGAGGTTGCATGAGCTGAAATCATGCCACTGCACTCCAGCCTGGGTGACAGAGCAAGACTCCTCTCGAAAAAGAATAAAGGTGATCACTAGAACAAAAGAAGGAAAGGAGGGGTTGGGGGCAGTGGGAGGGCCCAGCCTGCTAGGTCGCAGTGTGTTCTCCTGGAGGCTCCTCAGGAGAAACATTTCCTTGTCTTTTTTAGTTTCTAGAGCTGAATTCTTTGCATTCCTTGCGATCCTTGGCTCGGAACCCTTCCCCAACCTTCAAAGCTGGCAGCTAGCCTCTGGCTTAGGCGGCAGTCACATGGCCCCTCTGTCTTCCTGTCTAATCTCCCTCTTATAAGAACATCGGAGACCAGATTTAGGGTCGGCCTGGATACTCCAGGATTATCTTCCCATTTTCAGATCCTTAAAATCAGCACACTTAGGGCGTCGCTTTGCCACATAAGGTCACATTCACAGGATCTGAATTTGACAAACCAAAAATTGGTCATAAACAATGTTAGCCAATTGGAACCAGTCATCATAGCAATTTATTTTATTTGAATCATTTTATCTCTCTCTTGATGAGTCATGGAGTGCAGAGATTTATTTATTTTTCACTTTTTAAAAATTATTTTGAGACAGAATCTATTCTGTGGCCCAGGCTGGAATGCAGTGGCACAATCACAGCTCACTGCAGCTCCACCTCCTGAGCTCAAGCCATCCTTCCACCTTGGCTTCCTGAGTAGTTGGGACCACAGGTGTGTGTTTTTTTTTTTGTTTTTTTTTTTCCAAATGAAATCTTGCTCTGTTGCCCAGGCTAGAGTGGAGTGGTGCGATCTTGGCTCACTGCAACCTCCGCTTCCCAGGTTCAAACAATTCTGTCTTAGCTGGTGGAGTAGCTGGGGTTACAGGCGCGCACCACCACCCACGGCTAATTTTTGTATTTTTAGTAGAGACAGGGTTTCACCATGTTGACCAGGATGGTCTCGATCTCTTGACCTCGTGATCCACCCGCCTCGGCCTCCCAAAGTGCTGGGATTATAGGCGTGAGCCACTGCGCCTGGCCTACAAAAGATTTTTAAAAATTAGCCAGGCACGGTGTCCTGTGCCTGTAGTCCCAGCTACTCAGGAGGCTGAGGTGGGGAGGATCACCTGAGCCCTGGAGGTCAAGGTGGCAATGAACCAAATTCGTACCACCACACTGCAGGCTGAGACAGAGCAAGACTCTGTCTCCAAAAATATGGTCGGGCGTGGTGGCTGACACCTGTAATCCCAACACTATGGGAGGCTGAGGCGGGTGGATCATTTGAGGTCAGGAGTACAAAAGCAGCCTGGCCAACATGGTAAAACCTCATCTCTACTAAAAACCCAAAAATTAGCTGCGCAGGAGTGGTGCACACCTGTCATCCCAGCTACTTGGGAGGCTGAGGCCAGAGAATCACGAACTGGGGAGGCCGAGGTTGCCATGAGCTGAGACGGCGCCACTGCATTCCAGCCTGGGTGACAGCATGAGACCTAGTCTCATAAATAAATAAATAGATAAAAGAGATTTTGGATCTGACCCTGCCCTCCGCTCAAGCTGCCCCTTCTCTGCTCCCTGTTCTCAACTCTGAGCTCCAGCCACACAGGCTTCCTTTCAGCGCTCACAGGCCTCAGCGTGCCTGTGGCCCAGAGCTTTTGTGTACAATGGTCTGTCCCCCGCAGCACCTCTCTGACTTCTCTCCTCCATCCCCTCTTGCTGGTTGATTTCTTCTCATTGTTTTCTGGCTCTACTCAAACCTCACTTCTTCCAGGAAGAATCTGGTCACTTGGCCATCACTCACACCCCACAGTTGACAGCAGGCATCCTGTCATAATTAGTCTTTTTTTTTTTTTTTTTGAAATGGAGTTTCGCTCTTGTTACCCAAGCTGGAGTGCAATGGTGCGATCTCAGCTCACCGCAA
>CM052668.1:31758200-31813283 GCA_028533165.1 Leontopithecus rosalia | reverse complement strand
AATAGTCTTTTCTTTTTTTTTTTTTTTTGAGGTGAAGTCTAGCTCTGTTGCCAGGCTGGAGTGCAGTGGTGTGATCTCGACTTACTGCAACCCCGCCTTCTGGGTTCAAGCGATTCTCCTGCCTTAGACTCCCTAATAGCTGGCATTACAGACACATGCACCCATGCCTGGCTTTTTTTTTTTTTTTTTTTTTCTGAGATGGAATCTCACTCTTGTTGCCCAGACTGGAGTGCAGTGACACAATCTCAGCTCACGGCAAACTCCACCTCCTCGGTTCAAGCAATTCTCCTGCCTCAGCCTCCTCAGTAGCTGGGATTACAGGCACCTGCCACCATGCCTGGTTAATTTTTGTATGTTTAGTAGAAACGGGATTTCACCATATTGGCCAGGCTGGTCTTGAACTCCTGACCTCGTGATCCACCTGCTTTGGCCTCCCAAAGTGTTCGGATTACAGGCATGAGCCACTGTGCTGGGCCCATAATAAATCTTTGTGGTGTCTTGAAGTTTTTCTTTACAGCATTTTTGCACTTGTGATACACACACACACACACACACACACGTGGCAGTTTCACTCCTGTTGTCCAGGCGGGAATGCAGTGGCACAATCACCACCCACTGCAACCTCTGCCTCCCATGCCCAAGTGATTCTCCCACCTCAGCTTCCTGAGTATCTGGGACTACAGGTGCACACCACAGCCACCAGCTAATTTTTGTATTTTTTGTAGAGATGGGTTTTCACCATGTTGCCCAGGGTAGTCTCGAAGTCCTGAGCTCGAGATATACTCACCTTGGCCTTCCAAAGTGCTGGGGTTACAGGCGCGAGCCACCATACCAGGCTGGAATCATATATTTGTTTGAATGTTTACTGTTATTTGAAGCCAGGCCTGGTGGCTCATGCCTGTCATCCCAACACTTTGAGAGGCTGAGTGGAGAGGATCACTTGAACCCGAGAGTTTAATAAGCCTGAGCAACATGGTGAGAACTTGTCTCTACAAAAAATGTTTTTAAAAATTGGTCAGGCGTGGTGGTGCACAGCTATGGTCCCAGCTACTCGGCAGGCTGAGGAGGGAGGATTGCTTGAGCACAAGAGGTGGAGGCTGCAGTAAGCTGTGATTGTGCCACTGGACTTCAGCCTTGGCAGCAGAGCAAGATGCTGTCTCAAGGAAAGAGAGAGAGAGAGAGAGAGAGAGAGAGAGAGAAAATGTTGTTGTTGTTGTTGTTTGAGACAGAGTCTCTCTCGGTAGCCCAGGCTGGAGTGCAATGGCATGATTTCGGCTCACTGCAACCTCCTCCTTCTGGGTTCAAGCGATTCTCCTGCCTCAGCCTCCCGAGTAGCTGGGATTACAGGCACCCACCACAATGCCCAGCTAATTTTATATTTTTAGTAGAGATGGTGTTTCCCAATGTTGGTAAGGCTGGTCTCAAACTCCTGACCTTTGGTGATCCGCCTGCCTTGGCCTCTCAATGTGCTGGGATTATAGGTGTGAGGCATCACAACTGGCAAAAAAAAAAAAAAAAAGAAAAAATCTGTTCTTTGAGGGTGGGTACTGAGGCTGTCATGGTCACCTGTCTGTTCCGAGGGACCAGCACAGAATCAGGCACATAAATGCCGCTATTTGTTGAACAAACAAACAAAAACCAGCATTTATTTATTTATAATTTTTTTGAGGCAGACTCTCCCTCTGTAACCCAGGCTGGGTGCAGTGGCATGCTCTTGATCACTGAAGTCTCTGTCTCCTGAGCTCAAGCGATCCTCCTGCCTCAGCCTCCCGAGTAGCTGGGACTACAGGTGTACACCACCACACCCAGCTAATTTTGAATTTTTTTTTTTTTGAATTGTTAATCAGGTGACTTAATTTAAAGTCACATAGGTCTGGCGTGGTGGCTCATGCGGGTAATCCCAGCACTTTGGGAAGCCAAGATGGGCAGATCACGAGGTAAATAGATTGAGACCATCCTGGCCAAGATGATGAAACCCCGTCTCTAAATTTTGATAAAAATACAGAAATTATCTGGGCATGGTGGCGCGCACCTGTAGTCTCAGTTACTCGGGAGGCTGAGGCAGGAGAATTGCTTGAATCCTGGAAGCGGAGGTTGCAGTGAGCCGAGATCACACCAGGGCACTGCAGCCTGGCACCTGGTGATAGAGCAAGACTCTGTCTCAAAAAAAACAAAAAAACCACACCACAGAAAGTGGTTAAAACTGGGGTTAGCACATAGTAAGCACTCAATAAATACTAGTTTGGCTGGGAATGGTGGCTCATGCCTGTAATCCCAGCATTTTAGGAGGCTGAGGTGGGTGGATCACTTGAGGTCAGGAGTTCCAGACCAGCTTGACCAATATGGTGAAAACCCGTCTCTACTAAAAATATTTTCAGGGCCGGGCACGGTGGCTCAAGCCTGTAATCCCAGCACTTTGGGAGGCCGAGGCGGGTGGATCACGAGGTCATGAGATCGAGACCATCCTGGTCAACATGGTGAAACCCCGTCTCTACTAAAGATACAAAAAATTAGCTGGGCACGGTGTCGCGTGCCTGTAATCCCAGCAACTCGGGAGGCTGAGGCAGGAGAATTGCCTGAACCCAGGAGGCGGAGGTTGCGGTGAGCCGAGATCGCGCCATTGCACTCCAGCCTGGGCAACGAGAGCGAAACTCCGTCTCAAAAAAAAAAAAAAACCAATTAGACTATCTGCAATAGTAATAGGCTAATTAACAATAGTTACAGTCTCTAATTAACTATTAGACTACTGTAATGCTAGACTATTGTAACTACTGTAGCAAATGCCTGTAATCACTGCACTTTGGGAGGCCGAGGAGGGCGTATCACCTGAGATCGGAAGTTCAAGACCAGCCTGACCAACATGGTGATAACCTGTCTCTACTAAAAATACAAAAATATAAAAATAAGTCAGGTGTGGTGGTGGGCACCTATAATTCCAGGTACTGAGGCGGCTGAGACAGAAGAATCGCTTGAGCTGGAAGGCGGAGGTTGCAGTGAGCTGAGAATGTGCCATTGGACTCCAGCCTGGGCAACAAGAGCAAAACTCCATCTCAAAAAAAAAAAAAAAAAATCACATAGTTAATACAGTGGAGCCAGGATTTGGACCCAGGAGCTTTGTTTCCAGAGCTCGCAACTTAGCCACTATACCACAGGGCCTTTCTATTACTCCCTGATTAAAATGCCTATCACAGTATTCGGCAAACAACAGGTGCTCATGAAATAGGAAGAGCTGTTTAAAAGTTTTTTCAACCATAGTAGTCTAGGACACAGTATATATTTTATACCATTTCGACCGCTTATTTATTTATTTTGAGTCGGAGTCTCACTCTGTTGCCCAGGCAGGAGTGCAATGGCACGATCTCAGCTCACTGCAACCTCCGCCTCCCCAGGTTCAAGCAATTCTCCTGGGATTACAGCCACCAACCACCGTGCCCAGCCTATTAACCATTTTTATTTTATTTTATTTTTGAGACTGACTGAGTTTCGCTCTGTCGCCATATCGATTCACTACATCCTCCGCCTCCTGACTTCAAGCAATTCTCCTGCCTCAGCCTCCAAGTAGCTGGGATTACAGGCGTGCACCACCACGCCTGGCTAATTTTTGTATTTTTACTAGAGACGGGGTTTTACCATATTGGTCAAGTTGGTCTCTTGGCCAGGCTGATCTCGAATTCCTGACCTCCTGATCTGCCTGCCTCAACCTCCCAAAGTGCTGGGATTACAGGTGAGACCCACCGTGTCCGGCCCCATTTATTTTATTTTGTTTTGTTTTCATTTATTTGTTTGTATTTTATTTAAAATTATTTTTATTTCTTTTTTGTTTTACAGCAGGTATTTTATAAATGCGTTTTTGGTGTGGCAAAGGCATTTCTAACTCTTGGGCCCAGAAAGGATCACCAATTTCCCTGTCATTCCCCATTAGACTCTATTCACTACTCAATTTTTTTTCTTTTTTTTTGAGATGAGGTGGGGGTGGGGGGGTGGGCGTCTCGCTATCTTGCTCTGGCTGGTCTCGGACACGTGGGTTCAATCAACACTCAATCTTGGCAGGCGCAGGAGTGCCAAATTGTAATGAATGAGATCGATTCTCTCTGCGCTCTTCCTTTCACGTTTTGTTTTTGATTGGCCCTCGACGATCCTCAGTGACGCCTCCCGCACCGCCTCTCCCGAGAGTCAGCAGCCCTCGCTTTTTCGTGCGCACGCGCAGTATCCGATTGGTTCTGTCCTAGCGGATTGACGGCCAAAATCGGCCAATGGCGTTGTAACGTATGTGGAGAGGGTTCTCGAAGATGCCCACGACCCGGCCTCTCGCTGAATATTCATGAGGGAGGCGGGCCGACGCCGCTGCACAGCCGGGCCGGCGCCATGAAGTGAGAAGTGGGCTGGGGGGTCGCGGCTCCTTAGCGGTCGCGGGGGTCTTGAAGATGGGGGTACCGGTGGGCGCGCCTGGGTTCCGGGGGGGCGAGTGGAGGCTGAAGGGGTGGGGCGGGGGCAGCCGCGGGGAGCAGCGGTGATAGCGAGGAGACACTGAGGGGACCCCGAGGCTCCTGAGGACCTGGGGGTTACGGGGCGCCGGGCAGGTCACCCCTCTGGGCCCCATGTGGGGGCAGTGTGGAGGCGGGAGAGGGGCTGAGGGGGCGGGAACTGACCCAACAGTCCCTGCCGCCAGGCTGAACGTGGACGGGCTGCTGGTCTACTTCCCGTACGACTACATCTACCCCGAGCAGTTCTCCTACATGCGGGAGCTCAAACGCACGCTGGACGCCAAGGTGAGTGGCCAGTGCACCCGCCCCGCCCGCCCGACCGGTAGGGCCGCCACGCCTGGGTCTAAGATTGCAGGACGTCTGGACGTCCCGAGGTCCTTGGGAATCCAGGACCCCATACTCTGTTACTAAAATGGTGAATAGGCTGGGTTCAGTGGCTCGTGCCTGTAATCCCAGCGCTTTGGGAGGCCGAGGCGGGAGGATCACTTGAGGTCAGGAGTTGGAGACCAGCCTGGCCAACATGGTGAAACTCCGTCTGTACTAAAAACACAAAAATTGGCTGGGTGTGATGGTGGACACCTGTAATCCCAGCTACTCCGGAGGCTGAGGCAGGAGAATCGCTTAAACCTGGGAGGTGGAGGTTGCAGTGAACTGAGATTGCACCCTTGCACTCCAGTTTGGGTGACAGGGTGAGACTTGGTCTCAAAAATAAAATAATAATGGTTAATAGACTGGGCGCGGTGGTTCATGCCTGCAATCTCAGCACTTTGTCGGGAGGTGGAGGCTGGAGGATCACTTGGGCCAGGTGTTGGAGATAAGCCTGGGCCACACAGCAAGATCCCATCTCAACAGAAAATTAGAAAATTAGCTAGGTGTGGTGGCACTTGCCTGTAGCTCCCACTGCTCTGGATGCTGACGCAGGAGGATTTCTTGAGGCCAGGAGGTGGAGGCTGCAGTGAGCCATGATTGTGCCACTGTACACCAGCCTGGGCAACACAGTGAGAACTGTCCCTTAAAAAAAAGGAGAAGCCAGGTGTGGTGGCTCATGCCTGTAATCCCAGCTCTTTAAGAGGCCGAGGTGGGTGGATCACAAAGTCAGAAGATGGAGACCGTCCTGGCCAACATGGTGAAACCCCGTCTCTACTAAAAATGCAAAAATTAGCTGGGCATGGTGGTGGACCCCTGTAGTCCCAGCTACTTAGGAGGCCAAGGCAGGAGAATCACTTGAACCCGGGAGGCGGAGGTTGCAGTGAGCTGAGATTGTCCAGCCTGGTGACAGAGCAAGACTGTCTCTAACAAAAGGGAGAAAAGTTCACTATATATCAGCTATTGTGCTAAATATTTAACCTGTAATTTCTCCCAAATTCTCAAAGTCATGTTATGAGGAACGTTTTATTATTAGGCCCATTTAATTTTATTTATTTATTTTTGAGACAGAATTTCCTTCTTGTTACCAGGCTGGAGTGCAATGGCGTGATAGCTCACTGCAACCCCCACCTTTTAGATTCAGGCGATTCTCCTAGCTCAGTCTCCAGAGTAGCTAGGATTACAGGCATGTGCCACCATGCCCAGCTAATTTTTTTTAGTAGAAATGAGGTTTTACCCTGTTGGCCAGGCTGGTTTCAAACTCCTGACCTCAGGTGACCCACCTGCCTCGGCCTCCCAAAGTGCTGAGATTACAGGTGTGAGCCACTGCACACAGCCTTCGGTCCATTTTGGAGAGAGGGATACTGAAGTCCAGTGAGGTGAAGGTCCTTAACTAAGACCACTCATGAAGGAGGTGGCAGAAGTGGGGTTCAAACCTGCTGCCTCACTGCCCAGTTTTAACTGCTGCTGTGTTACCCTGCTGTTCTCAGTTGGTGGCACTAGGAGTGGGGGAGAGTCCCCAGAGTTTGTGTGCCCAAGGTACCGAGACCCTGTATGTTGCCCTTTGGTCCCCAACACGCAGGGCCATGGAGTGCTGGAGATGCCCTCAGGCACTGGGAAGACGGTGTCCCTGTTGGCCCTGATTATGGCATACCAGCAGGTGAGTGACAGACTGAACCCAGAAAGGCAGACAAGGGAGGGGTGGGACAGGGAGGCGTAACGTCCGGCAGATACGCCTGCCAGTAACAGTGAGTCTACTTGTCATGGGCAGGCGTATCCGCTGGAGGTGACCAAACTCATCTACTGCTCAAGAACTGTGCCAGAGATTGAGAAGGTGAGCCTGGACTGCTGCTGGTGCTCCAGCCCCCACTGTCCCCTGGGCCCCATTGGTCCCCCTGGTGGTGGCTGTCACCAGCTGTGGGGGGGGGCGTGTTTGGGAAGCTGGGGAAGGGGCTGGGGCCTGGCAGGGCAGGGGTTTGTGCCTCCAATGAACACAAACTCCCCCTGATCCCCCAATTTTGGAGTAGGTGATCGAAGAGCTTCGGAAGTTGCTCAACTTCTATGAGAAGCAGGAGGGCGAGAAGCTGCCATTTTTAGGTCTGGCTCTGAGCTCCCGAAAAAACTTGTGTATTCACCCTGAGGTGAGCAACTGTTCCTTCCCCGTGCCCTTAGCCCAGACGTAGAGGAAACCCTTTTGTCCAACCACAGGTCCTGGATCCCCAGGCTGGACCTTTTGTAAAGGCATACAGTGGCTACACATGGAATTCCCCCTCAATGGTCCAATTCTCATTCATCCTGGCCCAGGCAAGCACACCTCCTCCAGGGAGCCTTCCAGTTCTACCCAGGCCTGGGAGAGGTTAAGCCACCTCTTGCAGTCTCTGGCAGGCCTGGTTTCCAGGCTCTGAAACTTACCAGCAGGGTACTTCTGGAGAGATGTTTTCTGCTACCTGGGCCTCAGTCTTCCTTTATAAAATGAGGATAATTATTTATCTGCCTCATAAGGTTGCTGATGATAAAATTGGGTGAAATGATGAAGCTGATGCCCTTAGCCTGTACAAAGAGCTAAAGAATGTTAGAAATTGTTGCCAGACGTGGTGGCTCATGCCTGTAATCCCAGCACTTTGGGAGGCCAGGGCAGGAAGATCACAAGGTCAGGAGATCGAGACCAGCCTGGCCAACATGGTGAAACCCCATCTCTACTAAAAATACAAAAATTAGCCAGGTGTGGTGGTGCTTATTTGTAGTCCCAGCTACTTGGGAGGCTAAGTTGGAAGAATCACTTGAATCAGCAGGCGGAGGTTGCAGTGAGTTGAGACTGTGCCATTGCACTCTAGCCTGGTGACAGAGCGAGACTGTCTCAAAAAAAAAAAAAAAGAATATTAAAAATTGTCATGATAGGCCGGGTGCAGTGGCTCACACCTATAATCCCAGCACTTTGGGAGGCTGAGGTGGGCAGATCATTTGAGGTCAGGAGTCCGAGACCATACTGGTCAACGCAGTGAAACATCATTTCTTCTAAAATACAAAACGTGGTGGTGCACGTCAGTAATCTCAATTGCTTGTACCCGGGAGGGAGAGGTTACAGTGAGCTGAGGTCATGCCACCACACCAGCTTTGCCGATAGTGAGCCTCTGTCTAAAAAAAAAAAAAAAAAAGGCCGGGTGCAGTGGCTCAAGCCTGTAATCCCAGCACTTTGGGAGGCCGAGGCGGGTGGATCACGAGGTCAAGAGATCGAGACCATCCTGGTCAACATGATGAAACCCCGTCTCTACTAAATATACAAAATATTAGCTGGGCATGGTGGCACGAGCCTGTAATCCCAGCTACTCAGGAGGCTGAGGCAGGAGAATTGCCTGAACCCAGGAGGCGGAGGTTGTGGTGAGCCAAGATCGCGCCATTGCACTCCAGCCTGGGTAACAAGAGCGAAACTCTGTCTCAAAAATAAATAAAAAAGAAATAGTCATTTATATGCAAAATATACAACAAATACAACATTAGTTATGCTATAAAACCATTGTACTCACTGGGTGCCAGGTATGTTCTGAATACATGTGTTAACTCACAGAATGTATATAATGTATATATGTATAATGCATATATGTATGTATATATACATTTTATGTGTGTGTGTGTGTGTGTGTGTGTGTGTGTAGGTGTACCCAGGCCGGAGTGCAATGGCGGGATCTCGGCTCACTGCAACCTCCGCCTCCTGGGTTCAAGCAATTCTCCTGCTTCAGCCTCCCGAGTAGCTGGGACTACAGGCGTGTGCCACCATTCCCAGCTAATTTTTTTGTATTTTTAGTAGAGACGGGGTTTCACCATGTTGACCAGGATGGCCTCGATCTCTTGACCTTGTGATCCACCCACCTCAGCCTCCCAAAGTGCTGGGATTATAGGCGTGAGCCACCGCACCCGGCTCTGTGTGTGTGTGTGTGTGTGTGTGTGTGTGTGTGTGTATGTGTATTTTTGAGACACAGTTTCACTCTTGTTGCCCAGACTGGAGTGCAGTGGTGTGATCTTGGTTAACTGCAACCTCTGCCTTCCGGGTTCAGGTGATTCTCTTGCTTCAACTTCCTGAGTCAGCTGGGATTACAGGCGTCCGCCACCACACCTAGCTAATTTTTTGTATTTTTAGTAGAGACGGGGTTTCACCATGTTGGCCAGGCTGATCTTGAACTCCTGACCTCAGGTGATCCACCTCAACCTCCCAAAGTGCTAGGATTACAGGTGTGAGCCCCTGTGCCCAGCCTTATCTGGCTTTTTTTTTTTTTTTTTTGGCCTCGGTAGAGATAGGTCTTACTGTTTTGTTCAGGCTGGTCTTGAATTCCTGGGCTCAAGTGATCCTTCCACCCAAGCCGCCCAAAGTGTTAGAATTACAGGCGTGAGCCGCTACACTGGGCTCACAGAATATGTATTACATCACATTATTTGTAAGAATATATGAGAAATGATACAGCTAGTGAGTGACAAAGAGCACAGGCTTCAGTGACTGATGAAAGGGGAAATGGAGAGGGAAGGGCTGGCTGCCTCAGAGCTTTTTCCCTTTGGTGTAGGGAAAAAGATTTGTTTTTCAGAAGCATAGCCTTAAAAAAAGCTGTGATGGTGCCTTAGAGCGTGCAGAGCTGGTGAGGGGCAAGGGGAGTCCCAGACTGTGCAGAACCTCCTTTGATTCTTAGGCCCTGCCTGGTTTCATGTGTTTTCGCATTTCTAAGGATGAAGTAGTCATTCTCAACCTACATGCTAAAGTTTTAAAAATACTAGTTTTGGCTGGCTGGGTGCAGTGGCTCACACCTGTAATCCCAACACTTTGGGAGGCGGAGGTGGGTGTATCACCTGAGGTCAGGAGTTAGAGACCAGCCTGACCAACATGGTGAAACCCCATCTCTACTAAAAATACAAAATTAGCCAGGCATGGTGGCACATGCCTGTAATCCCAGCTATTTGGGAGGCTGAGGCAGGAGAATTGCTTGAACCTGAGAAGTGGAGGTTGCAGTGAACTGAAGTCACGCCACTGCACTCCATCCTGGGCAACAGAGTGAGATTCCATCTCAAAAAAAAAAAACCCCAAAACTTTTGGCTGTGTGCAGTGGCTCATACCTGTCATCCCAATACTTTGGGAGGCTGAGGCAGGAGGATTGCTTGAGGCCAGGAGTTTGAGACCAGCCTAACAACATAGCAGGACCTCATCTCTACTAAAAGACAAATATTAGCTGGGCGTGGTGGTGCACACCTGCGGCCTCAGCTACTCAGGAGGCTGAGAGGTGAAGGACCACTTACTTGAGCTTGGGAGGTCAAGGTTATAGCGAACCATGATTGTACCACTGCATTCCAGCCTGAGGAGCAGAGGGACCTGTCTCCAAAAGCATATATGTATAACTTGGAGTAGTAAGAGTGTAACAATTTTACTACTTTTTTTTGAGAGGGAGTCTCAGTCTGTCGCCCAGGCTGGAGTGCAATGGCATGATCTCGGCTCACTGCAGCCTCTGCCTCCTGGGTTCAGGTGATTCTCCTGCCTCAGCCTCCCGAGGAGATGGGATTCCAGGTGCCTACTATCACGCCCAGCTAATTTTTGTATTTTTAGTAGAGATGTGGTTTCACTATGTTGGCCAGGCAGGTTTCGAACTCCTGACCTTGTGATCCACCCACCTTGGCCTCCTGAAGTGCTGGGATTACAGGCGTGAGCCACCGCACCCGGTCCAAATTTACTACTCTTGTATTCATGCATTAAGTTCCCACGTGTCTTAACTAATAATGCAACAGATAGGTTCCAGTTGTCCATAACCCCAGGCAGCTGGGAGGTGTGGAGGCCTGGGTTTGAAGAGTGGTTGGGCTTCCAGCCTGTCTGGGTGCTAAGATATCCTGTACCCTCAGGTGACACCCCTGCGCTTTGGGAAGGACGTTGATGGGAAATGCCACAGCCTCACAGCCTCCTATGTGCGGGCGCAGTACCAGCATGACACCAGCCTGCCCCACTGCCACTTCTATGAGGTGCCTAGAGGGCAGGGCTGTGGGAGGAAAGCAGGACGGGGACGCCTGGGGCGGGCAGCCTCTCTGACCCCTGGCAATCTTGTCCCAGGAATTTGACACCCATGGGCGTGAGGTGCCCCTCCCTCCTGGCATCTACAACCTGGATGACCTGAAGGCGCTGGGGCGACACCAGGGCTGGTGCCCGTACTTCCTTGCCCGATACTCAGTGAGGAGAACTGTGGGGCAGGCAGAGGGGCGAGCGTGAGGGTTTGGGCTGCCTGCCCGTCTCCTGTCTGCCCATGACTGACTCGCTTGCTGTGAGTCAGCCTGCCTGTGTCTCCCTGTTGGTGGGTGGCTGTGTCTGTTGGTATGTCTCTGTCTATCTGCTCGTATTTGTACCTGGCCTGTGTCTGCCTCTGCCAGCTTGTGCGGGAGTGATGGGGCAGTGTGGCCGGGGGAAGGGGTAGGGGTTTCGGTGGCAGGGCCCTGGTAACCCTGCTTCCCACCCCTCCAGATCCTGCATGCTAACGTGGTGGTTTATAGCTACCACTACCTCCTGGACCCCAAGATTGCAGACCTGGTGTCCAAGGAACTGGCCCGCAAGGCTGTCGTGGTCTTCGATGAGGCCCACAACATTGGTGAGGGGGGCGCCAGGGGCCAAAGGGACGCCAGCCCCTCTGACCGAGGCCCCTGAGGGCCTGCCCGAGCTGGCTGTCTCCCCCTTCTCCAGACAATGTCTGCATCGACTCCATGAGCGTCAACCTCACCCGCCGGACCCTTGACCGCTGCCAGGGCAACCTGGAGACTCTGCAGAAGACAGTGCTCAGGTGGGACCAGGGATGGCTGGTGGACCCTGGTGCCCACCCTGCTCCTGGGACCCTGTCATCTGTCTTACTTGTCCCCAGGGTTGTGAGCCAAGTCCCAGCCCCAGCTCATCTTCCCGCAGGATCAAAGAGACCGATGAGCAGCGCCTGCGGGACGAGTACCGGCGCCTGGTGGAGGGACTGCGGGAGGCCAGTGCTGCCCGGGAGACGGACGCCCACCTGGCCAACCCTGTGCTACCCGATGAGGTGCTGCAGGGTGAGCCCCCACTTCCCGCTGCCCTCCAGTCCCTTTGCCACCTCCCTCGTGGCGGCTGACTGCGTCTCCTCACAGAGGCGGTGCCGGGCTCCATCCGCACAGCTGAGCACTTCCTGGGCTTCCTGCGGCGGCTGCTGGAGTACGTGAAGTGGCGGCTGCGCGTGCAGCACGTGGTGCAGGAGAGCCCACCCGCCTTCCTCAGTGGCCTGGCCCAGCGCGTGTGCATCCAGCGCAAGCCCCTCAGGTGCGGCCGCAGACGGTGGTGTGGGTGTTCGGGCAGGTCCCAGTTACACAGAGCCATGTCCTCCATGCCTGTAGCCCCGGGTCACTATTACCAGCATCAGGAGTGAGTGACCTGGGCCAGGCAAGTGGGGCCCTGGCCGGTCTAACCGGGCAGGTCCAGGAGCAGGGTTGGAACTGGTCCTGAGTCCCTGTGTTGGGCAGGGGCCTGGCAGGCAACACCTGGCTGGAGTGGAGAATCTACCCCACCGAAGAGAGAGTAGTGGGGGCACCATTTCCAGGGGGGCAGGCTGGGGAGGAACCAAGGAAGGTGGGAGGTGGGAGCTCTGAGCTAGGCCCCGCCACAGCGGCAGGGAGGGAGTGTGTTGGGAACGCTGAGAACCAGCTGATGAGGGCCTGGACAGAGGCTCCTGCTGGGAGCTGAAACCAGAACCTGGGCCTCACAGAATGGGAGCTGGGGGAGGAGGCCCCTGGCGAATGTCTCTTCCCACCAGTGCTTCTAATCTTCCAAGCTGAGGGCAGGGGCGTCTTCATGGAGCTGTCTGGGCCCATTTTGGGGAGTCAGTTTCTCGAGGCGCACAGGGCAGGCAGAGAATGACCAAGGGGTAGGACGGGGCATCTTTTCCTTTGCTGCTTTCGGTAAGTCATGGGTCTTCTCTGAGCTGCAGTTTCCTCCTTTGTAAAATGGCCAAGGAGTCAGATCTTTACTTCACAGGCTTCTGTGGTGGCGAATGAGAGCAGCAAAGCCAACCACCTGCCCCGCCCTGAGCACTGAGGAGCCAAGCCCCTCATGTTCCTTACCTCAACTGCACCTCCAGTACAGCTGCAAATGAGGACACTGGGGCTCCCAGACGGGAAGCTTCTGCCCAGAGCCACACAGCACTGTGCCTGGTAGTTGTGACTTGAAGCCAGGCCTGTGGGCTCCAAAGGCCCTGGCCGCCCTGCCTCGGCAGGGGAGGCTGCCTTCTGCGTGGCTTTGCCCATCTCCCCCAGGATTGGAGACTTGAGAGGGCAAAGAGGGGATCTCAGTCACTCAGCAGACATTCCCAAGTGCCTGCTGTATGCTGGCGACACAGCTGTAGAGCAGGCACTTGGGGAATGTCTCTTGAGTGACTGAGATCCCTATGGCCCAGTGGAGGGGACAGACTCATCCCAGCTAGTGACCAGCCAGGGTCAACGCCTGGGGTGGGAGGAGCCAGGCTGGAAGGGCTGAAGTGCAGGAGGCTGGTTTGCAGGTGTGACTGCCTGCCTGGCTTCAAAGCCAGCTGCTCCATGACCCATCCCTGAGGCCAAGAGCCCCCAGCCTGTGTGCGGTTGTGGCCGAGTGGCCCTGCATGTGCGTGAGTGTGTGGGTGCAGTATCCGTGGGACTCTGCAGGATGTGGGATGACTGCATTCCTCTGTGAGCCCATGGGATCCCCACACTGTGTGTCACCACAGGTGCATGAGAGGTGGTGGGAGAGGTTCGGTGTGAGTGTGTGGCCCTGTGGCCATGCAGGATTAATGCCATGACTTCGGGTTCTGGGTGTGATTGTGGGTCTCTTGATAAGAACCCACTTAGGCAGTTGTGCTAGCATGTTTGACAAGTGACCACATGACTCTGGGGTGTCTGATTATTGCTGTCTGTGCCATCATGCAGCAGTGGCTGTGTGTGACATGCAGGTGTACAGCGTGGGGATGCCAGTTTCCAAAACAGGGTTGGTGTCCGGCCTCACCGAGTGCCCATTGCCTGGGGAGACAGGCACGTGACTGTGTGCCATGATGGCGGAGGCAGGGCTTCTGGGCCTGTTCGTGGTTTCCATCTGCCCCCCTGACCCCGTCTCTCCTCCCCACCAGATTCTGTGCTGAACGCCTCCGCTCCCTGCTGCACACACTGGAGATCACCGACCTTGCTGACTTCTCCCCACTCACCCTCCTTGCTAACTTTGCCACCCTCGTCAGCACCTATGCCAAGGGTAAGCTCACCTCTTTCTGTCCCTGTTGGGCCTCCTGGCAGCTGGAATCGGGGTCCCAGCAGTCTAGAGGGTTGTTGGCAGGAACTTGGACATGCAGGGCTTTGTGGGGCTTGGCTGGGGAATGTGAACTCTATTTTGAAGGCAGTGGGAGCCATTAGATAGTTGAGTAAGCCTTGTGCTCAGATTTATACTTCACAGACTTCCTTGGGCTGCAGAGTGAGGATAAGGCCAGAGAAGTTCTCTGGGGTCAGCTCACACTAGAGGGCCCGGTAATGAGTTGGTCATTGTGTTCCTGAGGGCGCTGGGGAGCCATAGCAGATTCTAGGAAGCAAGGCGCCAGGTCAGATCTGTGTGTTTTTTTTTTTTTGAGACAGAGTCTCACTCTGTAGTCCAAGTTGGATACAGTGGTGCGATCTCAGCTCACTGCAGCCTTGGCCTCTAGGACTCAAGCAATTCTGCTGCCTCAGTTTTCCATGTAGCTGGGACTAGAGGTTCGCACCACCACACCATATTAATTTTTTTTGTATTTTTAGTAGAGACAGGGTTTCACGTGAGCTCCTGAGCTCAGGTGATCCACCCACTTTGGCCTCCTAAAGTGTGGGGATTAGAGGTATGAGCCACTGCACCCAGCCCAGATTTGTGCTTTAGAAAGATTTCTTCTGGGGGCCAGGTTCATGGTTCATGCCTGTAATCCCAGCACTTTGGGAGGCTGAGGCTGGTGGATCACCTGAGGACAGGAGTTCGAGACCAGCCTGACCAATATGGTGAAACCCTGTCTCCACTAAAAATACAAAAATTAGCTGGGCATGGTGGCGTGCACCTGTAGTCCCAACTACTTGGGAGGCTGAGGCAGGAGAATTACTTGAACCTGGGAGGTGGAGGTTGCAGTGACCAAGATCACACCACTGCACTCCAGCCTGGGTGACAGAACAAGACTCTGTCTCAAAAAAAAAAAAAAAAGATTTATTTCAGGGACTAGAGGCAGGAGACTGGGTGGTGGGGCAGGGGCCTGAGCAGGGGAGGAGGGGCCGTGGCCAGGGTGTAGCCATGGGGAGAGAGATGGGTGTGATTTGGAGAGAGAGGTAGGAGGTAGAGGCTGGGATGTGGGGAGCATGGTTCCCGGTTGTGGGACCTGGGACAAGAAGAGTTGAGGCTGATTTTCAGATTTCCATGTTGCAGGAGAGGGGCGTGGTTCCGGAGGCTTTATGGGCAGTGTTCCCTCCGCATCCTCACTGTGAAGCTGACCAGGGGCTCAGTCTGCCTCCTAGGGGTTTCTCCTCTACCCAGGACACTGGGTTGGGGCTAATGTCCTTCGGCGGGGCCTGGCAGGAGGATGGAGACCTGGGCCCCCGCCCTGGGGCTGGTTAGTAGCAAAGCCTGCTGGCCGCTGCCTCTGCCTGTCCTGCCCCACCTTCCATCCCTGCCTTTGTTCTCTACCCCCATTTCCTATCTGCCATCACCTCACATTCTTCCACCTGCAGCATCCTTCCTCATCTTCCTCATCCCCCAGCCACCTCCCCCTCATCCTTACGTTCTCAGCTCTGTAGAGATGTCTCTGCCACCTGGAAGCCTTCCCTGACCCCCAGCCTGAGTCAGGCCCCTCCTCTGGGCACCTCTATCCCAGCATTGCCCACTCAGTCATCACCATCTGGGGACAATGCCTCTTACTGGATTTCGAGTTCGTGCGAGCAGGGGCAAAGTTCGCTTGGTCACCCCTGTGTCCCCAGCACAGAGGACTTGATTTTTTTTCGCTGTGTGAAACTGAATATATAAGTTAATTAATTCATTTATTTCTTCAACAAACGGGCCAGGCTCAGCACTGTGGAAGCAGCAGGAACCAAAAAAAAATCTCATTCCTACCCCCCTGGAACTTATATTTCAGAGAGGAAAACCAATAGCAAAGGTGCAGTAAAATAAACGAGGAAATGATTCCAGAAAGTGACAGTTATCATAAAAAAGTGTTGGAACATGCCTGCATAGAAAAGGTGGCTGGGGAGGGCCCCTCTGAGGGGCTGACTTTTGAGCAGTCTCAGATGACCAATTGGGGCCACCTGGGAGTTTTCCAGGCCACATGGGACCAGCAAGCGTAAAGGCCTTTGGGGCACTGAGCCTGCGGTTTTTTGAAGGTCAGACATGAGGCCGCTGAAGGCATGTGGGGGCCATGGGAGGCTTCTCGGGGTGGAGAGGTGACATGGCCGGACTCAGGATTCCATAGGGTCCCTTCTGGCTGCCATGAAGTGAGCAGGGCATGATGGTTCAGGCAAGAGGTGATGGTGGCTGGCCCCGGGTAGGGTTGGGAGCAGGTGGGTTTTGGAGGCAGAGCTGATGGCTTAGGTAGAAAGGTCACGGGAGGCCAGTCACAGTGGCTCATGCCTATAGTCCCAGCACTTTAGGAGCCTGAGGCAGGCAGATAACTGGAGGTCAGGAGTTTGAGACCAGCCTGGCCAACATGCTGAAACTCAATCTCTACTAAAAATACAAAAGTTAGCTGGGTATGATGGTGCATACCTGTAAACCATTACTCGAGAGGTTGAAGTAGGAGAATCACTTGAACCCTGGAAGGCAGAGGTTGTAGTGAGCTGAGATCGGCCCCCTGCACTCCAGCCTGGATGATAAAGTGATCTCAAAAATAAATAAGAACCGGTCTCGGGAGAAGGCATGAGGCTCTGGCTCCTGGCTTTGGTGTGGGTGCTGGGAGAGTGAGCAGTGGGCAGGGCTGTGGCACAGTCTGCTTGGGATCCTTTGTGAAAGTCTGCACAGATGTGGGCCCTGTGGAGAGGCTGACAGGTTGGGGTGTATTTTGGACTCGGATGCCTGGGTTTGGGGCTTAAGCAGCTGATGTTTGGACCCATTCAGTCCTGCGCAGTGTGGGGTGGGGATTGGGGTGAAGCAGGAGAGCAGGAGAGGGAATGACTGAGTGGGCACAGCTGTGACTGCAGTGGGGGTGGAATCACCCGCCCTTACCCGCCCTCTGCAGGCTTCACCATCATCATCGAGCCCTTTGACGACAGAACCCCGACCATTGCCAACCCCATCCTGCACTTCAGGTGGGACCCTGCCTGGTGGGGGTGTGAAGGTACTGTGGGTGGGGGGCCCAGCCCGCTGGGCCCTCACCACCCTCCTCTCTCCAGCTGCATGGACGCCTCACTGGCCATCAAACCCGTGTTCGAGCGCTTCCAGTCTGTCATCATCACGTCTGGGGTGAGGACCCTTCCTCTGTCCCCTCCCAGTCCCTGTCCTTCCTCCATGGGTCTCCTGGTCCCTGCCCAGTCCTGCTGAGATTTCTCCCACTGTCCCCACTACAGACGCTGTCCCCGTTGGACATCTACCCCAAGATCCTGGATTTCCACCCTGTCACCATGGCAACCTTCACCATGACGCTGGCCCGGGTCTGCCTCTGCCCTATGGTGAGTGGGAGAGGCTGAGGCTGGGGCCAGGAGGTGAGATGGGAGCCAGGGGCTACCTTCCTTCTTTCCTTCCTTGCCTTCCCCCACTGCTCAGGCAGAACAGCCTGAGTTCAGGATTCAGACAGACCTAGGCTTGATTCTGCCTCTCTGTGGGTGCATCTCTCAAGCCTCAGTTTTCTAATCTGTGAAATGGGGATGCATCCTCCTGATCACACAGGGCTGTTGAAAGAATTGAGAGAGAGAACTCACAGGGCTGTTGAAAGAATTGAGAGAGGGGTAAACACTTAGGTAGCCTAGGGCCTGGCACAGGTAGGCACTTGGTCAGCATCTTGGTTAACGTGGTTTTGCCAGGTACGTGGTCTGGCAAAGGTAAGTGGGCCTTCCTCTCCATCTCCTCCGTAACACGTGCATATCAGCATGGGCACTTGGTTCCTTATCTGAAGCCCTGAGGCTGGATCTGTTGTTTCTTTCTTCTTTTTGAGACGGAGTTTCCCTCTTGTTACCCAGGCTGGAGTGCAATGGTGCGATCTCAGCTCACCAAAACCTCTGCCTCCTGGGTTCAGGCAATTCTCTTGCCTCGGCCTCCCGAGTAGCCGGGACTACAGGCACTCACCACCATGCCCAGCTAATTTTTGTATTTTTAGTAGAGACGGGGTTTCACCATGTTGACCAGGATTGTCTCGATCTCTTGACCTTGTGATCCACCAGCCTCAGCCTCCCAAAGTGCTGGGATTACAGGCGTGAGCCACTGCGCCCGGCCCGGATCTGTTTTTTTATTTTTGTTTTTGTTTTGAGACAGTCTTGCTCTGTTGCCCAGGCTGGAATGTAGTGGCACAGATCTCCACTCACTGCAACCTCCGCCTCCCAGATTCAAGCGATTTTCTTCTGCTTCAGCCTCCCAAGTAGCTGGGATTATAGATGTGCCCCACTACACCTGGCTAATTTTTGTGTTTTCAGTAGAGACGGGGTTTCACTATGTTGGCCAGGCTGGTCTCAAACTCCTGACCTCAAGTGATCCGCCTGCCTGTTCCTCCCAAAGTGCTGGGATTCTGGGCATGAGCCACCGCCAGGCCATGTGTTTTGGAATTCAGAATTTTCCAGCCTTCAGAGACAAGATATATGCTGTGTTGTGTGTGATGCCCCCACTGGGGTCTGGGCAGTGCCCCCCAGTCAAACTCCTGTTTTGGCAGCAAAAGATTGGAAGCCTCGCACTGAGGAGTAAGTCAGGCCTCTGGAGAGACTTGGAGCAGGTTTCACTACTTAGTGAGTTTGTGCCAAACTTGAAAAAGAAAGGCGTTCAGAGCTTGTGGCTTTTGGAATTGCCTGGCAGAGGTTGTGGACCGGTAATGACCACCCACTGCGTGGTGGTTGTGTGAAAGTTGCCAGCTGGCGGGGATGCCCACCAGCATATGAGTATTTTTTGGGATCCAACTGGCCTGGGGCTGGCTAGAGTGTAGCTGCTGGTCCAGAGTGTGGACAGGCTCAGGTCCATTTCCATCTCTGCCACTTAATTTTTTTGAGATGGAGTCTCGCTCTGTCACCCAGGCTGGAGTGCAGGGGCGTGATCTCAGCTCACTGTAACCTCTGCTTCCCAAGTTCAAGTGATTCTCCTGCCTCAGCCTCCCAAGTAGCTGGGATTACAGGCAAGTGCCACCATGCCGGCTAATTTTTGTATTTTTAGTAGAGACGAGGTTTCACCTTGTTGCTTAGGCTGGTCTTGAACTCTGACCTCGTGATCCACCTGCCTCGGCCTCTCAAAGTGCTGGGATTGCAGGCAGAAGCCACTGCGCCTGGCTCTGCCACTTACTTGCTGTGTGACCTTGGGCAGGCAACTCACCTTCTCTGAGCCCAGATCATCTGTGCAATGCAGATAACAGGGTAGCTGAGGGTTCATTCCATGACATTGTGTTTATAAAGTTTAGAGCAGGCCGGGCACAGTGGCTTATGTCTGTAATCTCAGCACTTTGGGAGGCCAAGGCGGGTGAACCGTGAAGTCAAGAGATCAAGACCATCCTGACCAACATGGTGAAACCTCGTCTCTAATAAAAATACAAAAATTAACTGGGTGTGGTGGCACGCACCGGTAGTCTCAGCTGCTCGGGAGGCTGAGGCAGGAGAATGGTTTGAACCCAGGAGGCAGAGGTTGCAGTGAGCCGAGATTGAGCCATTGCACTCCAGCCTGGTGAAGAGCGAGACACTCTCCCAAAAAAAAAAAAAAAAAAAGCTTAGAACAGCACCAGCAGGAGGTCTGCACTCACACACTGGAGCAGTTGCTGCTGCTTCACTTTTTTTTAATGAGATGGGGTTTCACCATGATGGCCAGGCTGATCTTGAACTCCTGACCTCAGGTGATCCACTCACCTCAGCCTCCCAAAGTGCTAGGATTACTGGCATGAGTCACAGCGCCCAGCCCGATGCTGCTTCACTTATCGTGACCTCTTGCTCTCTTCAGATCATCGGCCGAGGCAATGACCAGGTGGCCATCAGCTCCAAGTTTGAGACCCGGGAGGATATTGGTATGCTGCCAGTGGGGCTGCTTTCTGGGGGTTCCAAGAGGGGAGGTGTATCAGTCAGATGAGCTGAGTCATGCTGCTGTAACAAATATCCCCGCCTCTGCTACTTAGCCCAGAGCTTGCTTCTTGCCTGTGGTACACGTCCACTGTGAGCTGGTAGGGGGCCTGCCCTGCGTCTCCTTACCTGGAAACCTCCACTGTTGGGTGCGTCAGAGGCAGAGGGATGTGACAGACTGGATGACAGTGATCACAGTGAATTGTCTATTGGTGCTCCCCTGGAAGTAGTACATGGCCTTTTTTTTTTTTTTTTTTTTTAAAGACGAGTCTTAGTCTGTTGCCCAGGCTGGAGTGCAAGGGCACAATTTCAGCTCACTGCAACCTCTGTCTCCTGGGTTCAAGCCATTCTGCCTCAGCCTGCTGAGTAGCTGGGATTACAAGCAGGTACCACCACACCTGGCTTTGTTTTTTTTCCTTTTTTTGAGGCAGCATCTCTCTCTGTCTCCCAGGCTGGAGTGCAGTGGCTCAACTTCAGCTCACTGCAACTTCCGCCTCCCAGGTTCAAGCAATCCTCTTGCCTCAGTCCCCCTAGTAGCTGGGATTACAGGCCTGCACCACCATGCCCTGCTAATTTTTCTATGTATTTTTTAGTAGAGATGGGTTTTGCCATGTTGGCCAGGCTTGTCTCAAACTCCTGACCTCAGGTGATCCACCTACCTTGGCTTCCCAAAGTGCTGGGATTACAGGTGTGAGCTACCGTGTCCAGGATTTGTTTTTTTTTTTTTGAGACAGTCTTGCTCTGTTGCCCAGGCTGGAGTACAGTGGCATGATCTCGGCTCACTGCAACCTCCACCTCACAGGTTCAAGCAGTTGTCATGCCTCAGCTTCCTAAGTAGCTGGGATTACAGGTATCCGCCACCACACCTGGGTAATTTTTATATTTTTAGTAGAGATGGGCTTTCTCCATGTTGGCCAGGCTGGTCTCAAACTCCTGACCTCAAATGACCTGCCCGCCTCGGCCTCCCAAAGTGCTGGGATTACAGGCATGAGTCACCGTGCCTGGCCCCTTCTGCAGTCAAGTCACAGCCAGACGTGACTTCAGGAGGTGGCAAGGAGGGTCCTCAAACAGACTCAGGAGGAGGAGTGGGATGTGTGTGAAGAGCTTGATAGCCAACCTGGGCGGGGTGCTCCAGAAACCCCCGGTTCCAAGACAGAGAAGGGAGGTGGACCTGGGCCGGTAGAGGGCCCAACCTCTGACCCCTTGCAGCTGTGATCCGGAACTATGGGAACCTCCTGCTGGAGATGTCCGCTGTGGTCCCTGATGGCATCGTGGCCTTCTTCACCAGCTACCAGTACATGGAGAGCACCGTGGCCTCCTGGTATGAGCAGGTAAGCCCGGCCACCCCCTCCCCAGAAAGAAGAGTCACCTGTTCTCCTTAGCCCCTGGCACTACACTGGTGTCAGCTTCATTCCTCTCATGCTCTGATGGGGACAGGTGTCCTGTATGCCAGGAGAGTGTGTGCAGCATGTAGGAACGGGGTGCAAGCAGCATGCACCCCATGACCTGCCACCAGCACATCATGCTAAGAATGCAGACATGAGCCCCAATGTGGGCCTCTCCTTCAGAACAGTACCCCGTGGTAGTCACCCCCACCTTTTAGGTTCCTTGCTCCCCTGCTGCTCTTTGGGGTCACCCCATCCCTGCGATCCTCCGGCACAGATGGCCTGGTGGGGAGGCTGAGGTAGCAGGCGTGAGTCTAGCTGGGTTAGAGGTGGGTTCTAGAGAATTAAGGCTGGACTGAGAATCAGGGCATAGTCTCTCAAGGGTCTTCAGGGAAGCAGGTGGAAGAGCTTGTGGGGCATTCTGGCAATACGGTTCACCACAGCCAGGCCCTGGGTGACCAGCAGGACATGGGTGGGAGGGGAGGCCACCCTGAACTTTGTGTCTCTGAGCACACCATGTCCAGGCTTTCATGGACATGGACATAGGAGAAAGCACTTTGGGGTGAAATGAGTGAACTTGGCTAGTCTGAGTATCAGGGAATAGCATGTATGAGAGGCAGGAACCTCGTCCTTACAGCCAGGACGTCGGCCTTGTCCTCCAATGGGTGGCTTCCACAAGGCAGGAAAAGTGACCCAGCCCCCACAGCCCAGGTGCCTTTTGTGTCCTACTTAAGACATCTTTGCCTACCCCAAGGTCATGAAGAGGCTCCTGTGTTTCCTCCTAGGAGGTTATGGTTTTAGCTTTCACATCTAGGTCAATGAGGTACCTCAAATTCATCTTTGTGTATGGTGTGGGGTAGGGGTCAAGATTCATTTTTTGGTTCCATTTGGAAATCCACTTGCTCTGGTAAAAGCTCTCCCTACTGAACTGCACAGGTGGCCATGTGTTTCTGGACTCTCCATTCTGTCCCACTGGTCTGTCTGTCCTTGCATTGACTCCACAATGTATTATAGTGTCATATGGAAAAGCTCAGGGCAGCTTCTGATTGGCTCTATCTTTCTCACAGTCAGCCCCTCCACCAGTTGCTGGCAGGGGATGGGGTGCCCTGCCACATGCCATGTGGCATGTGGGTGCCCCCTTAAGCCACATGCCTGTTCTACTTACCCAGCAGTTACTGGTTTCCCACCCGGATCACTAAGTTTCCTCACAGAAGTGAGGCTGGACAGTTCCACCCTTCCTCCCCAGCTGAGGCCCAGAGAAAGGGTCTGTGATGCAGGAGTCCCCAGGAGAGTTGGATGTGACCAGGACAGCCATGCCCGGAACCCACCCTCTGCCACCCTCATTCTGACCGTTCTGGGTCCATCCCCAGGGGATTCTTGAGAACATCCAGAGGAACAAGCTGCTCTTTATTGAGACCCAGGATGGCGCCGAGACCAGCGTCGCCCTGGAGAAGTACCAGGAGGTAGGTGTGTGAGACTAGTGTGGAGAGATGGGGGAGGTGGCTCCAAGGAGTGACTCAACTTGTATCTTGGCTTCCCCACCTCAGGCCTGCGAGAACGGCCGTGGGGCCATCCTGCTGTCAGTGGCCAGGGGCAAAGTGTCTGAGGGAATCGACTTTGGTGAGTGGACTGGGCTCTCCTTCCCCAGAATACCTGCCCATTCTGCTGTCCACTCTCACAGGGGACCACCCACCCACAGCCTGAGCATGCAGAGGGGCCCTCCCTTCCCGTGTCCCTGGGCACCCGGCAGGAGCACACCCTTCCTCTGCCCCATGCGCGTGAGGCTGTACCCGTCCCACCACCCGCACTTGTAACCCCCTTGCCTCCTCTCCTCTGCCCACCAGTGCACCACTACGGGCGGGCCGTCATCATGTTTGGTGTCCCCTACGTCTACACGCAGAGCCGCATTCTCAAGGTGAGCAGCACTGGCTTCCTGGGAGTCCCAAAGTGTTAGGGCCAAGGGAGGGATGGCTCTCCCACCTCCGCCACTCCTCCGTACCTGCAGGCGCGGCTGGAATACCTGCGGGACCAGTTCCAGATCCGCGAGAATGACTTTCTCACCTTCGATGCCATGCGCCACGCAGCCCAGTGCGTGGGTCGAGCCATCAGGGGCAAGACTGACTATGGCCTCATGGTCTTTGCCGACAAGGTGCAGGTTCAGGGGTGCCCCTGTGCCCCCACCCCAGCCTCCGAGACTAGGCCATTTTCTGGTTCCTTTCCCAGATGGGGTGGGTTGCAGGGTGGAGGGTGGCCCAGGATCCCTCGGCCTCTGGTCATGACGCTCTCTCCCTGGCCTGCACTTCTGCCCCCAGCGGTTTGCCCGTGCGGACAAGCGGGGGAAGCTGCCCCGCTGGATCCAGGAGCACCTCACAGATGCCAACCTCAACCTGACTGTGGACGAGGGTGTCCAGGTGGCCAAGTACTTCCTACGGCAGATGGCACAGCCCTTCCACCGGGTGAGGCTGGGACCCTCCTCCAGAAAGGCCCCTTATACTTATAGATTTTTTCCCCACTCCCCAACCCACCTGTCGTCCTGCCCTCAACCAAGAGAAGTACATCTATGTGCCAGGCTCTGGGGAGTGGGGGGAGATTTGAGGGGCCACAGATGCCACCAAGGCAAGGCAGGGTGAGAAGGCATCGGGCCTTTTCAGGAGAGACTGTGTTGTCAGGGGGAAGCCCATCCTTCCCCGGCTCCCTGGCTGGCCCCTCCTGCAGCCCCATCTTCTGTTGACAGGGATGGCCTCCTCTAGATTATCTGGACATTTCCAAATTCAAACAAACATCCTGTCCCTCATGCATCATGCAGTAGGGAAGTACTGCAGCTGCCTGGGCCCCCACCCACTTCCTGACAGCCTCCACTTCATCTGTTTTCTGCAGGAGGATCAGCTGGGCCTGTCCCTGCTCAGCCTGGAGCAGCTGGAGTCACAGGAGACGCTGCAGAGGATAGAGCAGATTGCTCAGCAGCTGTGAGCAGGGCAAGACCATCAACTGTTCCTGGTGACTGCTGAGTCTTGCCTGGCCCTGGAAGGTCTTATGAACTCAGTAAAGAATGTCACCTGTCACATCCACACCTTTAATGAAAGGAGACGGTAGCTATCCACCAGGTACCCAGAGGCAGGGGAGTCCAGGAACTGACAGACTTTCCCCTGCAGCCCCTCCCTCCGGCACTATTCCTGAAGAGCCACAGCCACTGCTGTTCACTTGACGTTATTGCGGGCTCAGGTCCTGGGTGCTGGCGCTGAGGGTCCGAGAGACCTTGTCCAGGTGCCAGCTGGGGAACTGGAGGCAGGCACAGGGGAGGGGAGGAGGTGAGGGGCAGGTGCTACATCCACCCTGGCCGCCAACTTGTCCACCCCCATCACCTGTATCTCAAGTAAAAGGCATCGTTGGTCCCATCCTGGGTCTCTTCTGACACTACCCACCCCCTGCTGACTCCAACGCCAGCCCAACCGCCCTGCCTTTACCTAGCTCTGCGCCTGCCCATGTGGCCCCACTCCATCTTTGACTCGGATGTCCCCATCATCACCTGAGTCCCAGGAGCCCTCGCACCATCCATGTTGAGTGTGTTGAGTGACATGGCTCTCTTCATTCTGCAAAGTGGGCAGCAGGGAAGAAACAAGTGAATCCAGGAGGGACCTTTCCAGCACAGGGTTTGATCTGTGTGTGGCCCTGGGTGGATGGGAGCCAGGGAAGGTTCTTGAGTAGGACAGCGGGGAGGGATGGGCTGCAGGTCCTGCTGCTGTCAGGGCTCGGTGCTGACCTAAGCAACACCTACCCGGCTGCCCCGGCAGCCCCCTCGCCTCGGAGACGGGACACCAGCTTCTCACTTCCTCGCCGGATAGACTCACGGATCTTGGAGAGCGAGCTGCTGCGGCGGAGGGCCTGGGGAGGGGCCAGGGACGCTGCTCAGTCACCTGAGCCCATGCAGTCCCCACCCACCCCAGGAACCAAAGCACAGCCCATCCTCACCTGTTCTGTGTCACCCGCTGTGCCTGTGTTGGGGGCACCTAGGGGGGGAGATGGGGGACACTGAGGTGGGGACAGGGAGAAGCCCAGCAGGAGGGAAGGCAGGGGCTAGAGGCTCACCGAGCGGGGCAGGCAGGTCCTCTCGGTGGAGGATTTCTTTGTATAGCTCTTCCGCTTGTTGGTACTTGTTCTGTTTCAGGTAGGCTGAGGCCTGTGGAGAGGGAATGTCAGGGAGATCTTGGCTCCAGTCTGGGAACTTCATCTAGACCCACTTGGGTTTTTTAGTACCGACAAGGTCTTGAGGTCTTGCTATGTTGCCCAGGCTGGTCTTGAACTTCCAGCCTCAAGTGATCCTTCTGCCTCGGTCTCTCAAAGTGCTGAGTGTTGGGATTACAGGTGTGAACCTCCATGCCTGGCCCCAGTCCCACTTTCTAATGTGCAGACCTGGCTGTATCCCTCCCCTGCCTAAAGCCTCACCCTGGAGCAGAGTAGTTTGGAGCCCAGCCCCACTTCCTGCCTGGGGGATGGAGGGCAGGTGACCCCGTTTCTGAGCCTAGCTGCTCTACTTCGGGCTGGTGGCATGGCCTCTGTGCCTCAGTCTCCTCACATGCTAAGTGGGGTGACAGCTCCCACCTCATAGGGACACTAAGAACCAGCAACGTGGGGACCAGGCTGAGAAGGGAGCTGGCCGCACTGAGCTCAGTACCTGCCTAGTGCTGCCATCTCAGCCTGCCAGCTTCCTCCTCCACTGGCTGGCCTCAGGCCGCCATGGACTTAAGCCATTTCCTGATTCCACGTTCCGTGTTCTTTGCTGAGCCAGCTCGTGTCTGATGGGACACTTGCTCCAAGGGCCGGGCCTGGCCTGGCAGTTCCCTCCCCACCATGGTGCTCGCTCTGGGCCTCACCAGGTTGTTCTTGGTCTTGGCCACATTGGGGTCGTGGGGCCCACCCAGGGCCTCGTAGATGCTCAGGGCCCGGGCGTAGTGCCGTTCCACATCCTCAAACTTGCCCTGGTTCTGGCACAGCAGGGCCAGGTTGTTGAGCTGCTTGGCCACATCCGGGTGGTCAGCACCTAGGACCTGGGGGCCAGGGGTCACAAGTCAGAGGGGTCATACGGGATTGGTGGGACGCGTGACATCACTGCTGTATGGTGGTCATGAGTTAGGGGTAACGTCAAAGCAGACAGTGACCTGAGAGACTGGGGACTGGGGGGCAAAAGTTATACCATCAAATGGGATTACCAAGGTCAGAGGTCACGGTGGTCCAGAAACTCGTGGGGCACAGGGTCAGATGGGCTTGTGCTGATTGTCATGTCATGAGGGGTCAGAAAGGCTGTTGTGGGGGGCCGGGCGCAGTGGCTCACGCCTGTAATCCCAGCACTTTGGGAGGCCGAGGCGGGTGGATCACAAGGTCAAGAGATTGAGACCATCCTGGTCAACACGGTGAAACCCCGTCTCTACTAAAAATACAAAAAATTAGCTGGGCATGGTGGCACGTGCCTGTAATCCCAGCTACTCGGGAGGCTGAGGCAGGAGAATTGCTTGAACCCAGGAGGTGAAGTTTGCAGTGAGCCGAGATCGCGTCATTGCACTCCAGCCTGGGTAACAACAGCGAAACTCCATCTCAAAAAAAAAAAAATGCTGTGGGGGTACCCAGTTGATGTTGGGGGTAGTGGGAGGTCAGGGTCAAGATCAAACTGGGATTTCAGAAGGTCAAGAGTGATGGGTTGGGTGACCGAGGCTCCAACTGGGGTCTCCCAGTACCAAACACAAGGGGCACCCAAGGACCAAGGTCACAATGTGCTCAGGGTACATGGGGAGGGCTACACAGGACAGGGGCTTCTCCTCGGGGGAGGGCAAGGGGGATGGGACCTTCTCTCGGATCTCCAAAGCACGCTGGCACAGGGGCTCTGCCTCCCGGTAACGCCCGCGCTTCCCATAGAGGACAGCCAAGTTGTTGAGCGTGGCGGCCACCTGCGGGAGTGGGGGAGGCACTGGTCAGGGAGGGCAGCCCCACTCCACCTCCCTGCCTCCCTGGGGCCTCACTTACCGCGGGGTGCTCAGGGCCCAGCGTCTGCTCTCGGATCTGCAGGGCATCATGGAGAAGGTCTGTGGCTTCTTTGTACTTGTTCTGGTCCCTGTGGGATGGGGAGTGGCGGGGGGGTGGCCCAGAGATAGAAGGAGTTAGCCAGGGGTTTGGGGCAGCTGCAGCCACAGGAGCTGGAGGAACCTGGCTGAACCAAGCATGGGTGGCACCTTGTGGGAGACCCTCCATCCCTCTTAAGTATCTAACCCAGTCTTGTACCCCCAGACCTGTCAAGCCTCTAGCCACCCCAGGTCTCTTGCTGGCACTGTTGGGGCCCCTGGTATCTACGCTGACTCCTCTCTGTCTGGCTCAGTGACACCCTCCCCCCAGATATGTCCCACTCCCTCTTTCCCCTTCTCATAGCAAGAGCTCTCCCTTCCTCTCCCATTCTGGCTGTCTCCTGCTCTGACCTCCCCAGATGCTCCATGCTGGCAGAGTGGGTAACAGGGTCTTTCCACAAGCACCCAATCTGTCCCTGCCGTTCCTTCCCCCAGTGATGGCCAGCCACAGCACTCACCGGTACACCAGCGCCAGGATGTTCAGCATGGTGGCCACGTCAGGGTGGCAGTGGCCGGAGCCGCGCTCCAGGTCCTCCAAGGCCTGGCGGCACAGAGGCACTGCCACCTCATAGCGGCCCTGCCCCGCGTACTGGATCACGAGGTTATGCAGGGTCCGAAGTCGAGCGGGTATCTCGTAGCCACCCTGCTGAGCCGCTGCTGCTCCTGCAGCCTCAGGACCTAAGTGGGGATGGGGTGGGCTCTGAGTAACTGCAAGCCTCCTGCCCTCCAGCCTTGCATGAGGAGACACGTGCCCCAGAACTGCCAGACTGCCCAACTGGTCCCTGGGACTATAGCCCCACCCCCCACACTGACTTCTAAGATTGGGGTCACTAGCATCTAACCAGCTGGAACACAGCAACCCACCTGCCCTGTGGAATGTGAATACAGTCACATTCAGGGTCCTCCTGAACCTGCCCTCACCTCCCCATCCCCTGCTCAGACACTTTGGGGTCTGGCAGCTCAGAGCCCCCTCCCCGCCCTTGCCATCCCTCAGGGCATATATTCCCCAACACCCACCTTTCCTCTCCTCCTCCTCGCTGGGGAACAGGGAGGCCAGGCTGTCTCGGCCAGGCGGGGACTCAGGCTGCTGCAGGGACATGGAAAGTCGGGGGTCAGGAGGTATAGGGGTTTCAGAGATGGGTCCCTGGATCTCAGGGTTTGAGGGAGGTGGTTATCATGAGCATCAGGGGTCCCGCGGGACAGGTGAGGTTCTGGGAACTTCGTGGAGCAGCTGGTGGGGGCATCTGCAGGAGTGCTGCTGGGTCTGTCCGGGGGCTCTATGGAGGGCTGGGGGTCTGGGGGTCTGGGGACTGTGGGGCTCTCAGGAGGGTCTGGGGGACTCTATGGTGGATCTAGGGGGACTGTGGGATTCTAAGGAACTCTAAGGAGGTTCTGGGGGACGATGGGACTCTCCACAGGGTCCGGGGGACTCTACAGAGGGTCAGGGGAACTGTGGGACTCTACAGAGGGACTCTACGGAGGGTTGGGGGGCTCTAAGGAGGTTCTGGGGGACTGTAGGACTCAAAGCAGGGTCTGGGAAATGTAACGAGGATCTGGGGGACCGTGGGACTCTACGGATGGACTCTAAGGAGGGTTAGGGGACTGTCGGGCTCTGTGAAGGGCGCAGCCCCCATGCCTCCTTGACCTGCCTGTGGCACCTGGCTTTCTGGAGATGGGTCATACTGTCGCAGTTGCCCCAGGAACTCCAGGTGGTGCTTCTCCTCCTCCAGCTGGGCCACAGCCTCCTCGCTGGCCCGAAGCCGCCGCTGTGTCTCCTCCAGTTCCTCCCGAAGCCACACGTTCTCCTGGGCCAGCCGCCGGGCCTGTGCCCGCAGCCGCTGCTTCTCTGCCTCCAGTGTACCCATGTGTGCTGACAGGGCCAGCAGCACCTGCCCGGGGTGGGGGTCCCAAGTCAAGGCTGGCTCCTACCCTGCCAGGCAGCCCACAACCCAGCCGAGGCCTCAAATCACGCTGCAGCCCCTCACTGCTATGCACAATACCCCAAGTTCTGCAGAGAGTCCGCCAACATAGCTCCAGTGTCCTCAGTTTCCCAGGGGCCCTCTGATTTCACCCCCACACTCACCCCAGGACTCAGTTTACTGAAGAATGCCGTCTGGTTCAGGGGTCCTTGTCACACACAAGGACCCCATAAAGCTGCCAAGGGACTCAGTCTCTGGCCTGGAGCTTCCCCTCCCCAGGCCTGATTCCCCAGGCCTCGCCCTGCAGCAGTGCACCTCTCTCTGCCATACTTTTTTTTTTTTGAGATGGAGTCTCGCTCTGTCACCCAGGCTGGAGAGCAGTAGCATGATCTTGGCTCACTGCAACCTCTGCCTCCCAAGTTCAAACGATTCTCCTGCCTCAGCCTCCTGCGTAGCTGGGACTACAGGCATGTGCCACCATGCCCAGATAATTTTTGTATTTTTAGTAGAGACGGGGTTTCACCACATTGACCAGGCTGGTCTCGATCTCTGGACCTCGTGATCTACCCACCTTGGCCTCCCAAAGTGCTGGGATTACTCCCAAAGTGCTGGGATTAGGCGTGAGCCACTGCGCCTGGCTCTGCCATACTTTTTTTTTTGAGACAGTCTTGCTGTCGGCCAGGCTGGAGTGCAGTGGCACAATCTCGGCTCACTGCAACCTCCATCTCCCAGGTTCAAGCGATTCTCCTGCCTCAGTCTCCTGCATAGCTAGGACTACAGGCACGTACCACCATGCCCAGCTAATTTTTTTTGTTTTTACTTTCTTGGAACGGAGTTTCGCTCTTGCTGCCCAGGCTAGAGTACAATGGCTCAATCTCCACTCACTGCAACCTCTGCCTCCCAGCTTCAAGCTATTTTCCTGCCTCGGCCTCCGGAGTAGCTGGGACTACAAGCGCCTGCCACAACACTGGGCTGATTTTTGAATATTTAGTAAAGACCGGGTTTCACTAGGTTGGCCAGGCTGGTCTCTAACTCCTGACCTCGTGATCTGCCCACCTCAGCCTCCCCAAGTGCTAGGATTACAGGCATGTAATCCTTTAGTTTTTGTATTTTTAGTAGAGATGGGTTTTCACTATGATACCAGGCTGGTCTCAAATCCTGACCTAGTGATCAGCCTGCTTCAGGCTCCCAAAGTGTGCCCCTCTGCAATAGTGAACCCCTCTCCCAGCCACCTTCATACCTGGCCCTCCCCCGACCTCAGCTGACTGTCCCCCAGCCCCCCCACCTAGCTGCCCTCATACCTGGGCCTCGCCCAGCCCCAGCTCGATGGCCTCCAGCGAGTGGCTCACCACCTGCTGCTTTTCCTCCAGCATCTCCCAGCCAGCCACCGGGCCTTGTCCCGCCAGGGCCTCTGCCAGGTGCCCTGCCAGGCCACGGTGCTCCGCCCGCAGCGCCTCCAGACCCTGTACCACTTGACGTGTCTGCCGCACCAGCTCCTCAGGGCTCAGGCGCTCTGGGCCCAGCCCCGTGCTTCCGGGGGCTGCCACCTGCACAGACATTGCTGCTTCTGGGGGTAACGGGGGGGAGGGGAGGGTCGCGGAATCATTGCCAGGGCCAGGCAAGCTGGCCCCGGCCTCTACTCCCATAATGGCCATCAGGACCCCTAACTTCCCCTCATCCCATCTCTTCCTCACTCTACCCATCCTGGCCAGCCCTCTGCCTCCAGACCCTCTGCATCCCAGTTTCCACACTCATCCCAGCCAGCTCTCATCTAGAACATTCTAACCTACCTTCCTCTGTCCTCCGAACCCAGGGTTCTGCCCTAAGGACAGTTCCCAAATCCTATGCGTAATTAACCAAGAGGGCAAACAACTGGCCTGGGGGTCCCCCATCTTCCCTCAGCTCACCTGCCCAGCCTTCCCCACCCCAAGGCCCCTGGATCCCTGGGCCCAGAGCTCCAGGTCGGCTGTGTGACCTGGGACCAGAGGCACCCTCCTCTGCCAGGCAAGTGGGGCGGGACGTGTGGAGGCGGCAGCCTCTGCGTGAGCTCATTCTTAGGGTGTTTTTGTTGGGAACCAGTCAGACCACTGGGGGTGGGGTGTGGTGGGAGGAAAGGGCTGAGGGGCTGGGGCCCCTGGAAGCCCAGGAGGCCTCTAGGTTGGGGAGGAAGAGGAGGGGGTCATGTGTCGGCTCCCAGGCAACAGAGGGACCCTAGGGGAACAGGGGCTCCACCCTCTTCCATCACAGACAGGCTCAGCCAGCCCAGGGCCTGTTGGGACACACGTGTGATAGGTGTGGTCCAGGGATGTCACACTGGCCATGGGACAGCTGAGGGTCTGAAGCCCAGCTCATAGTGGGCAGGGCCCCCTCTATGGGACTTCATGTGGTTGTATGTGGGTCACAGAAGCTTAGCTGGTGATGCCTCTGGGGTCCTCCTAGACACATACACTCCTCAGAAACACACCTCACACACCTCACCCTCCCTTCTTAAAGGCACAATGCAACACACACATTCTCCTCACTGAAATACAATTTGACACACACACACAAACGCCCCCTTCTCTCAAATACAAGACAGGGAACGGCATGGAGGTTCACGCCTGTTATCCCAGCAATTTGGGAAGCTGAGGCAGGCAGATCACTTGAGGCCAGGAATTCGAGACCAGCCTGGCCAACCTGGTGAAACCCCATCTCTACTAAAAATACAAAACAAAATTAGCTGGGTGTGGGGGTGGGCACCTGTAGTCCCAGCTACTCGGGAGGCTGAGGCAGGAGAATCGCTTGAACCCAGGAGGTGGAGGTTGCAGTGAGCCCAGATCGTGCCACTGCAATCCAGCTTGGGTTACAGAGACTCTGTCTCAAAACAAAAAACATGGTATACACATGTACCCTCCCAAAAATAGTTACACACACACATATTCCCTCATTAGAAATACAATGGAGGCCAGGTGTGTGGCTTACGCCTGTATTCCCAGCACTTTGGAATTCTGGCTGAGGCAGGAGGACCACTTGAGCCCAGGAGTTTGAGACCAGCCTGGGAAACAGTGAGACCCCATCTCTACAAAAAAATCAAAAACTTAGCCAGGCGTGGTGGTGGCACACCTGGAGGCTGAGGTGGAAGGATCGCTTGAACCCAGGAGGTTGAAGCTGCAGTGGGCCATGATAGCAGCACCGCTCAGCCTGGGCGACAGAACAAGATCCAGTTTCAAACAGAAAAAAAAAAAATACAACATATACATTCTCCTCTTAAAAATACAACTCTACACACACCTACGTTTTCCTTTTAGAAATACAACCTAACAACACACTCAGGCACACACACATATACTATTCCTTCAAAAACAATCTGTACACACTTCCCTTTTAGAAATTCCACCCAACACACGGGTATATTTCCAGAAATAAAAGCCAAGCCCGGGCATGGTGGCTCACGCCTATAATCCCAGCACTTTGGGAGGCAGAGGCGGGTGGATCACTTGAGGTCAGGAGTTTGCGACCAGCCTGGCCAACATGGTGAAACCCCCTCTCTACAAAAATACAAAAATTAAGCTCGATGTGGTGGTGGGTGCCTGAAGCAGGAGAATCACTTGAACCTGGGAGGCCGAGGTTGCCGTGAGCCGAGAGGGTGCTACTGCACTCCAGCCCGATGACAGTGAGAGGCCCTCTCAAAAAAAAAAAAAAACAGAACAGAAAAGAAAAAGATGCTAGTCTAAGCAGAGAAAAACACACGCAGAAACGAACTGTCTCTCCCACTCCTGAAATCACTCACTCAGACCACCTCCGTGCACCTGACCCTGACACAGTCTCCCAAACTCACACAGCCCCCAAGCAGCCAATTCCCCATAAAGCGCCTCACACACCTCCAGATTCACATACTCCCAGGATCACTCTGGAGCCCCCGCCAGCTTCCCCACCTCCTTCCCCTCCCCCTCCCGGCTGGCCAGCAGGGACTCCCACACCTACACACCATGTACTGCGATTCAGTTCCACTGTTGGAACAGAAAGCTGTGGATGTGCGCGGAGGGATGCCACGTTCACGCACACTTCGCTCAAGGCACTGCGTCCACCATAAGCAGGGCAGCAGTTTCTACGTCACACACGTGTGATCACATACAGTAAGGGGCCTGCACACTTTGTGCACCACAGACTTGTCACTGATCTCTCTCTAGATATATGCATATGTGTTGATGTTGATGTGTATGTGAACATTTAAAAAAATTTTTTTTGAGACAGTCTCACTCTGTCTCCCAGGCTGGAGTGCAATGGCAGGATCTCGGCTCACTGCAACCTCCGCCTCCTAGGTTCAAGTGATTGTCCTGCCTCAGCCTCCCAAGTAGCTGGGACTAAAGGCACATGCCACCACACCCAGCTAATTTTTTGTATTTTTAGTAGAGATGGGGTTTCAACGTGTTGGCCAGGATGGTCTTGATCTCACTTCGTGATCCACCTGCCTTGGCCTCGCAAAGTGCTAGGCTTACAGGCGTGAGCCACCACACCTGGCCTTTTTTTAAAATTTGATTTTATGTTTTTGAGATCAGGTCCCACTCTGTTGCCCAGGCTGGAGTGTAATGGGTGCAATCTCAGCTCACCACACCCTGTCTCCCAGGTTCAAATGATTCTCCTGTGTCAGCCTCCCAAGTACCTGGGATCACAGGCACCTACCACCATGCCGGCTAATTTTTGTATTTTTAGAGACGGTGTTTCACCACGTTGTCCATGCTGCTCTCGAACTCCTGACCTCGAATGATCCACCTGCCTTGACCTCCCAGAGTGCTGTGATTCCAGGCGTGAACCACCACTCCCAGCCAAGCTTTTTTTAATTTAAAAAAAACTAAACCATGCCCAGCTATTTTTTTTTTGTAGAGATGGGGTCTCACCATATTGCATAGGCTAGTCTAGGACTCCTGTGTTCAAGCAGTCCTCCCACCTCAGCTTCCCAAAGTGTTGAGATTACAGGTGTGAGCCACTGCACCCGGCCAATCTCTGTGCATGTGTATATCACACCATATTCTCACACCTAACACACACATATCAGTGGTTGAACTCACAACCAGTCTCGAGTCACCCTTACAACCACGACCATTCACTCAACTTTCCCAATGTAACAACCTCCCTCCATAACCTCAGACACAGCTACACACACACCACTCCACGGCCAGACCGACAACCACAGCAACAAACACGTTCAACCACAGCCACCCAGCACTCAGGCTGCGTCCCAGACACACAGCAACTCCCACACTTACAGGGAGCCCAGGGCACACAACCACACAGCTGATAATCACAGGCACAGCCCCACACACCCATCCCTGACGAAGACCCCCCTTTCCCTCCTGTCACCCACTCAGAGAGGAATCCCAGTTAGATATCCACGTCTCCACTCCCATCTCCCAAACTTACACACCCCACAACAAACTCTCCATTGCACACCACTGCCAGCCACGGCATCAATGCAGGTCACACACCCTCCAGATCCTCCCTCTACACACACACACACACACACACACACACACACAAACACAAGGCTTCACACACTTCCACACCTCACTCATCCAACCCCTAGGTTCCACCTGTACCGTCCCATGAAACGGCCCCACTTCTGGACAGTCCCACCCAGCCCCATGCACCATTACGGTGACACACAACCAAAAGTCAATCTAGTAACCTATCACTGACCCAGTGCCACTGTCCACCACACACACATCTGACAGGCAGAAAGACAACCACAGCCATACCACCTCTTGATCAACATTCATGGCTAATCCTACAACCAGTTCTACTCCCTGCCATACACACGCGCACATCAGCCCAAGCAGAACGTTGACTACAGCCGAACTAGTTCTTGGTCATAAAGTGCTACCAACAACCCAATTCTCAACACACACACACAGCATTCCAGACACAGTCAGAGGTCGCCCACGTTTTCACATTGCTGAAAGTGTCATACATACAGTCCCATCACAGGGTTACACGGTGGACAGTCGCTTTCACCCCCATACCCACAACCTGACAAACAGAGCCTCACACACAGAGGCAGTCAGGAGCCCCATCGTGGCCCAGCCTCGCAAACCGCACAACCTTACCCTGGCCGGCCCAGCCCCGCGCACCAGGCTCTCCCGCCATCACAAGGGACCCCTCCTTCCCTCCCCCTAGGCCTCGCCCCATTCTCGCTCCTGTTTACCTGCGCTGGGGTTGGGGGCGCGTGGCCCCTGCCAGACCTCCAGACCCCGGGGAGTCCCAGGACTGGGCAGAAGGGTGTTCGGGAGCCCCAAGGCCCTTCCCGGAGCAGGGCAAACAGGCCCAGGGTTGCTCCGGGCCCCCGTTCTCACCCTTCACCCCCGCCCCCCATCATTGCAGCTCCCCAAGAGTCCCGCGCCCCACTCCTGGTGCCCACCTGACCGTGGCGGCTCCGGCCCCGCTTCACCCCCGCTGTGCTTGGCGGCGTCCCGCAGGCCAGGCACGCCCCGCCGCTCCCGGCGTCTGGGACCAAGGGCGGCTCCTCCGCGGGGCGTGGCGGATGGGAGCCCTCCCCCCGCAGGTGAGCCGGCCACGCCCACCGCCCGCGGGAAGTTCAGCCTCGTGACTGCGGCCCCACGGGAATGGCAGAACTTCGCACGCGGAGCTGGTAACCTCTAGGGCCCCTCGAATCAGGGTGATTGCAGTGCAGGGCCCTTGGCTAAAATCTTGGAAACTTTACATCTCAGGACAGTGGCTTTCTGGCAGTGCTGGCCGCAGAGCCTTTTTCTTGGTTGTGTCCCCTGCTTCGATCTCTCTTCCCACACATCTCATCGTCTTTAGGGCCACCTCCTCCGGTAGGCCGTCCCCGATTGCCCCCTTCTAAATGGCACCCTTCCACCAAAACATTACATACCCCTCTTGATTTTGTTCACAAAACTTTTCAGGGCCTAAAATTATTCTATTATATTCCTCTATTGCTCTGTCACCCGGGCTGGAATGCAGTGGCCTGATCTTGGCTCGCTGCAGCCTCAGCCTCCGGAGTTCAAGGGATTCTTGCATCTCAGCCTCCCAAGTAGCTGGGAGTACATTATATTATTGACAAGGGAATGTGATATCTAAGAATTGGGCTCTGGGTTCAAGTGAGTCCAGCACTTATTTGCTGTGTAGGCCTTGGGTAACTTAACCTCTCTATGCCTTAGTTTCCCTAGTCAATAAAATGGAAATACTCGAAGGCTTTGAGAATTGAATGTTAATAATAAAGAAACAGTACTTTTCTTGAGACACGGTCTCACTCTGTCACCCAGGCTGGAGTGCAAAGGCACTAAGTCAGCTCACTACAACCTCTGCCTCCCAGGTTCAAGCGATTCTCCCTGCCTCAGCCTCCTGAGTAGCTAGGATTACAGGTGGCTGCCACCAAGCCTGGCTTTTTTTTTATTTTTTGCATTTTTAGTAGAGATGGGGTTTCATCATGTTGGCCAGGCTGGTCTTGAACTCCTGACCTCAGGTGATCCACCTGCCTCGGCCTCTCAAAGTGCTGGGATTACAGGCCTGAACCACTGCACCCACGGGGACACAGCTTTTTTTTTTTTTTTAAAGCCTGGAACATAGAAAGTACTCGGTAATACTCACTGACTGTATATTATGGGTTCCTTTTTTAAAAATGGGTTTCCTTTTTAGAATGTCAGCTGAGGGCAGGGCTCTGCATTGTCAGCACTTTAGCAACAGAACCTGGCACAAAGTACGTGCTCAATAAATTGTGACTGAATGAAGGAATCAAGTCCTGGAATTGTAAACTGGCCAAAGCTGAGTGGTCGCTATTCTAATATAACTTGAGGATGAGCGCGATGGCTCACACCTGTAATCTCAGCACTTTGGGAGGCTGAGGTGGATCACTTGAGGTCAGGAGTTCAAGACCACCCTGACCAACATGGTGAAACCCCATCTCTACTAAAAGTACAAAATTAGTTGGGCACGGTAATGCTTGCCTGTAATCCCAGCTACTTGGGAGGCTGAGGCAGGCGAATCACTTGAACCGGGAGGCAGAGGTTGCAGGGAGCTGAGATCACGTGCGCTCCAGCCTGGGCAACAAGAGCCAAACTCCGACTCAAATAAATAGCTTAGTTAAACGCGCGAGGTACCCCGGTCACTGCACTGTGGGATGCTTCCAGCAGAGGGCGATGCTGGTCTGTGGCTCCAGCACAACTTCGCCCCACCCCCCCTCCCACCACCTTTGAATTGCAGCCAATATTCCCTCTACTTCCTTGTCCTCTGAGCTCCCGGGCTGATGCTTTCTCCTCTAGAATGCACTTTTTACCTCCCAGGCTTACAGACTCTTGGGCTCCCACGTTCAGCCCTGCGAACTCTAGGTCAGTGTTGGGGGACAAGTCTGTCCCCGTATTAGGCTATGACCCCCAAAAAGGGAGGACGGCGCTGGGGGCCATGCCAGTCTCCACGACATCCACAGTGCCACCCAGCACAGGCCCAGGACAGAGAAGGCATTCGGGAGAATGGGTGCTGATTAAATCATGGAAATAAAAATTCAAACTCATATCCTAACTACTCCAGCCTTTTCTGTCTTTTGAGATGGAGTCTCACTCACTCTGTTGCTCAGGCTGGAATGCAGTGGCACGATCTTGGCTCATTGCAACCTCCACCTCCCAGGTTCAACCAATTCTCCCACCTCAGCCTCCCAAGTAGCTGAGATTACAGGCACCTGCCATCATGCCTGGATAATTTTTGTAGAGATGGAGTTTCGCCATGTTAGCCAGGCTGGTCTCAAACTCTGGACCTCAGGTGATTTACCCGTCTCTGCCTCCCAGAGGGCTGGGATTACAGGCATGAGCCATCATACCTGGCCTACTCCAGCTCTTTTTTGGGGGGGTGGGGGAGTAGGACGGAGGAGAGGAGGGAGGGGAGACTTTACTTTTTTTTGTTGGGGGGAAGAGAGACACGAGGTTTCGCCATATTGGCCAAGCTGGTCTCAAACTTCTGACCTTGCAATCTGCCCGCCTTGGCCTCCCAAAGTGCTGGGATTATAGGCCTGAGCCACCGCGCCCGGCCTACTCCAGCTTTTTTTTTTTTAAAAGACGGGCATCACCCAGGCTTGAGTACAATGGCAAAATCATAGCTCACTGCAGACGCGACTTCCCAGGTTCAAACAATGTTCCCTCCTCATCTCCCAAGTCCCAGGTGGCTGGGACTACAAACGCACCACCATGCCCAGCTACTTTGTTGTTTTTTATAAAGATGGGCGTCTCCCTATGTTGGCCAGGCTTCAATTGACCCTCCTGCCTCGGCCTCCCAAAGTGCTGGGATTACAGGCATGCGCCGCCACCCCTGGCTCATTTTGTATTTTTAGTAGATAGGGTTTCTCCATTTTGGTGAGGCTGGTCTCAACCTCCCAACCTCAGGTGATCCGCCCACCTCAGCCTCCCAAAATCCTGGGATTACAGGCCTGAGCCACTGCTCCTGGCCTAGCTCCAGCTATTTCTACAGAAGACAGAGAACTGAAGGGCAGCAGAGCCCTTTCCCCTGTTCCCCATTTTTTTGGCCTCAGGACATCGGACACTGGTTCTGGATCCGCCACGTGCATACCTCGAGTCAGTGCAGGGAGTGGAGCCAGAAACCCAGGTATGAATCTCAGCTGGGTCATCTGCTAGCTGTGTGACCCTCTGAGCCAAGAAGTAACCTCTCTGGACCTCAGATTTTCCGTCTGTAGAACAGGACTCACAGGGTACCCTCCTTTGAGCCTGCGGTAAGGATTAATGTATAATCCCCGGCCAGGCGCGGTGGCTCACGCCTATAATTCCAGCACTTTGGGAGACTGAGGCGAGCAGATCATGAGATCAGGAGTTTGAGACCATCCTGGCCAACATGGTGAAACTGTCTTTACTAAAAATACAAAAATTAGCTAGGCGTGGTGGTGTGTGCCTGCAGTCCCAGCTACTTGGGAAGCTGAGGCAGGAGAATCGCTTGAAGCCAGGAGGCAGAGTTTGCAGTGAGCCGAGATCACGCCACTGCACTCCAGCCTGGCGACCGAGCAAGGCTCTGTCTCAAAAAAAAAAAAGGAAAATCCCCCAGAAAAGACTTATAATAGGGTAGCACATGGTAAATACTGTGTGTTGGGGGAGGGCAGGGGATGGAGATTGGGGGGAGCCAGGCAGATCTAGGGTTTAAGACAGTTTCTCACTGTCCCCCCAGGCTAGAGTGCAGTGGTGCGATCTCAGCTCACTGCAACCTCCACATCCTGGGTTCAAGTGATTCTCCTGCCTCAGCCTCCTAAGTAGCTGGGATTACAGGTGTGCATCACCTCACCCGACTATTTTTAGTAGAGATAGGGTGCCACTATGTTGGCCAGGCTGGTCTCAAACTCCTGATCTCATGATCCGCCCATCTCAGCCTCCCATAGTGCTGGGATTACATGGGTGAGCCACCATACCCGGCCAGATCTAGGTTTAAATCCTGGCCTTGGCCGGGCTCGGTGGCTCAAGCCTGTAATCCCAGCACTTTGGGAGGCCGAGGCGGGTGGATCACGAGGTCAAGAGATCGAGACCATCCTGCTCAACATGGTGAAACCCCGTCTCTACCACAAATACGAAAAAATTAGCTGGGCACGGTGGTGCGTGCCTGTAATCCCAGCTACTCAGGAGGCTGAGGCAGGAGAATCGCCTGAACCCAGGAGGCGGAGGTTGCGGTGAGCCGAGATCGCGCCATTGCACTCCAGCCTGGGTAACAAGAGCGAAACTCCGTCTCAAAAAAAAAAAAAAATCCTGGCCTTGCTTCCACGTAAACTGGGGCAACAGTGATCTCTGGCTGAGCCTGTTTCCTCATCTGTAAAACGGAGATGATCACACTCATCACACAGCATTTCGGTGAGGATTAAATGAGATGAAGTTGGAAAGAACGAAATGTTACTAAGGAAAACCTTTCTTCAAGCCAGCCCTGTTCCAAGTACTTTTATGCAGTGCCAACAATGGCTGATGTTTCCGAGTAATCCAAGACTGCCCTGCGCCATCTACTATATGCAAATTGTTAATCTTCACACCAGCTGCCATGATTCACTCCATTCCACAGGTGAAAAAGATGAGGCACAGAGAGGTTGGGTAATTTGTCCAAGGTCACACAGCCAAGGAGTAGCAGAGCCCCAGAATCTTTGCAGCTGACCCCCCAAGAGAGGCACTATTACCAGCCCCACCTAAAAATGAGAAAACTGGTCGGATGGGGTCACTCATACCTGTCATCACAGTGCTTTGGGAGGCTGAGGCAGGACTGCTTGAGCCTGGGAGTTTGAGACCAGCTTGGGCAACATAGGGCAAACCTGTCTCTACAAAACAATATATATATGTTTGTTTATTTATTTAAGAGAGTCTCTGTTGCCCAGGCTGGAGTGCAGTGGTGTGATCTCGGCTCACTGCAACCTCCACCTCCCAGGTTCAAGCAAATCTCCTGTCTCAGCCTCCTGAGTAGCTGGGAATACAGGCGCCCAACACGCCTGGCCAATTTTTGTATTTTTAGTAGACGTGGGGTTTCACAATGTTTGCCAGGCTGGTCTCAGACTTCTGACCTCAAGTGACCCATCCACCTTGGCCTTCCAAAGTGTTGAGATTACAGGCGTGAGCCACCAGGTCCGGACTGTTTATTTTTTTGAGACAAAGTCACTCAGTCACCCAGGCTGGAGTGCAGTGGTGTGTTATCAGCTTACTGCAGCCTCCGCCTCCGCCTCCGCCTCCGCCTCCGCCTCCGCCTCCGCCTCCGCCTCCGCCTCCGCCTCCGCCTCCGCCTCCGCCTCCGCCTCCGCCTCCGCCTCCGCCTCCGCCTCCGCCTCCGCCTCCGCCTCCCCGGTTCAAGCCATTCTTTGGCCTCAGCCTCCCTAGCAGCTGGGACTACAGGCATATATCACCATGCCCAACTAATTTTTTTTGTATTTTTAGTAGAGATGGGGTTTCACCATGTTGGTTAGGCTGGTCTCGAACTCCTGACCTCAAGTGATCCACCCACCTCAGCCTCCCAAAGTGCTGGGATTACAGGTGTGACCTACCGCTTCTGGCAAAAAAAAAAATTTAAGAAATTAGCCATGTCTCACACCTGGTCTCAGCTACTCAGGAAGCTGAAGCAGGGGGATCGCTTGAGTTTAGGGGTTTGAGGCTGCAGTAAGCTATGATCATGCCACTGCACTTCAGTCTGGGTGACAGAAAACCTGTCTAAAAAAAAAAAAAGATGAAACAGACTCAGGAGAAACTGCTTGCATACGCAACACAGCATTCAACAAATGCCCCATCCTATCCCTTAAGGCCTCAGTTGCCATGTCAAGAAAATGGGTACATAGGGTGGGATATTCCTATTTTCACCTTCTGGCCATAGTTTTTTAATTTAAAAAATAGGGTGGGAGCAGTGACTCACTTCTGTAATCCCAGCACTTTGGGAGGCCGAGGCAGGTGGATCACCTGAGGTCAGGAGTTTGAGACCAGCCTGGACAACATGGTGAAATCCCATCTCTACTTTAAAATAATAATAATAATCAGCTGGGTGTGGTAGCTACTTGGGAGGCTGAGGCCCGAGAATCACCTGAACCTGGGAGAGGGAGGCTGCAGTGAGCCGAGATTGAGCCACTGCACTCCAGCCTGGGAGACAGAGCCAGATTCCATCTTCAAAAAAATAAAAGTGTCCAGGAACAGTGACTCACGTCTATAATTCAACACTTTGGGAGGCTGAGGCAGGTGTATCACTTGAGGTCAGGAGTTTGAGACCAGCCTGGCCAACATGGTGAAACCTCATCTCTACTAAACATACAAAATAAAATTAGCGGGGCGTGGTGGCACGTGCTAGTAGTCCCAGCTACTCCTGAGGCCGAGGCAGGAGAATTGCTTGAAGCTGGGTGGTGGAGGTTGCAATGAGCTGAGATCGTGCCACTGCACTCCAACTGGGGTGACAGAGCGAGACTCCGTCTCAAAAAGAAAAAAAATACAGTTCAAAAAAAAATGTTCAAACCTGATGACCAATTTCCAATATCCTTCCAGAGATGCAGGATATGAATCAGGTGTGGATGGTCGAGTGTGTGCGCCCATTTAAGAAAAGCACCCCGGATGGGAGCCGTGTGCGGTGGCTCACACCTGTAATCCCAGCACTTTGGGAGGCTGAGGTGAGCATATCACGAGGTCAGGAGTTCAAGACCAGCCTGACCAACATGATGAAACCCCATCTGTACTAAATATACAAAAATTACCTGGGCGTGGTGGGGCACACCTGTAATCCCAGCTACTCAGGAGGCTGAGGCAGGAGAATTACTTGAACCTGGTTGCAGTGAGCCAAGATCACACTACTGCACTTCAGCCTAAGAAACAGAGTGAGACTCTGTCTCCAAAAAAAAAAAAAAAAAAACAAAGCACATCTGAAATAATCCTTACCTGTGGAGGAAGATGGGGTGTGGCATGTGACTGGCTTTGGCCAGCAGCAGAGGGACACAAGTGACAGTCATGTCAGTTCTGAGCTTAGGCCTTGAGACCTTGAACATTTCTTTTTGCATCTCAGCATCCCCATGGGAAGGGTTTCTCCTCTGAGCCTGCACTCCACAATGTTCCCATATGAAGCAGAGATTCCATCCAAGCTCAGCCCGGATCAGCCAAGTGTCAGCGAACCCCACATCCATTTTAGAGCTATTGGCCAGGGTAATGGCTCACACCTGTAACCCCAGCACTTTGGGAGGCCAAGGCGGGAGGATTGCTCGAGACCAGCCTGGGCAACATAGCAAAATCCCCATCTCTACCAAAAAAAAAAAAAAAAAGTTTTTTGAAAACGAGCCAAGCGTCGTGATGCACACCTGTAGGTCGGGTTACCCGGGAGATTGAGGTGGGAGGATAAGCCCCAGAGGTCAAGGCTGCAGTCAGCTATGATAGCGCCACTGCACTCCAGCCTGGGTGAAAGAGTGGGGCAAGAGGTGAGAACCTGTCTCAAAATTAAATGTAAAAAAAAAAAGGCCAGGCATGGTGGCTCACACCTGTAATCCAGCACCTTTGGGTGGATCACCTGAGGTCAGGATTTGAGACCAGCCTGCCCAACGTGGTGAAACCGCATCTCTACAAAATGAAAGTTAAAAATTAGCTGGACACCTGTAATCCCAGCTACTTGGGAGGCAGAGGCAGAAAAATTGCTTGAACCCGGGAAACAGACAAGAGTGAAACTCCCTAAAAAAAAAACAAAAACTAGCTAGGCGTGGTGGTCCACACCTGTAAGCCCAGTTACTTGGGGAGAGGCTGAGGTAGGAAAATTTCTTGAACCTGGGAGGTGGAGGTTGCAGTGGAGCAGAGATCACACCATTGCACTCCGGCCTGGACAACAGAGTGAGACTCCGTTTCCAAAAACAAAAAACAAACAAACAAAAAAAACTATTGCATTTTGGGGTAGTGGGTTGAAAGAGAGAAAGAAAGAAAAGAAAGCAACAAAAGACAAAGCAGAGATTTATCTAAGAAAATTCAGAGTGAGAGCGGGCTTGAGCGCCTCCCCAAGTAGGGTTGTCTTTTTTAAGACAAAGTCTTGCTCTGTTGCACAGGCTGGAGAGCAGTGGTACAATCACAGCTCACTGCAACCTCCGCCTGCCAAGTTCCAAGAGATTCTCCCACCTCACCCTCCCGAGTAGACTGGGACTACTGGCGGGCGCCACCACGGACACGCCACGACGCCCAGCTAATTATTGTACCTTTAGTAGAGACGGGTCAAACTCCCGATTTCGAGTGACTTGGCCGCCCTGATCTCCCAAAGTGCTGGAAGTAAAGGTGAGCCAATACACGGGGCCCTACCAGTTAGAGCTTTTATTAAGCTACAAAGAACCCAGCAACACCCCTAGGTGCTCTTCAGAGGCCTCCAATTGGTTATATGCTATGAATGACTGGCTCTCGACCAATCAGAGCCAAAGTGGAGACCTGGCTCGCAGCCAATCAGAGGCTGGAGTGGCGTATTACCATGGGAGGGAGGATACAGCCTGTAAACTGCACCTGTTGCCTTCCTGCCTCTGGGAACTGGCTGCTCCCGCTATTCCGTTGCTTATGCAAAGTGGCTGCACCTGCGGAACCTCCATTACCCTAATTCCCTATTCTCCTGCCACTCCAGCACTTTGGGAAGCTAAGCCTGCAGCCCAGGAACTGGAGGCTGCAGGCTCACTTGAGGCTGGGAGTTCCTTTTTTTTTTTTTTTTGAGATGGAGTCTCGCTCTTGTTGCCCAGGCTGGAGTGCAGTGGCGAAATCTCGGCTCCTCCACCTCCCAGGTTCAAGCGATTCTCCTGCCTCAGCCTCTCAAGTAGCTGGGATTACAGGCACACACCACCACACCTAGCTAATTTTGTATATTTAGTATTTTAGTAGTTTCTCCATGTTGGTCATGCTGGTCTCGAACTCTTGACCTCAAATGATCCGCCCACTTCGGCCTCCCAAATTCCTGGGATTACAGGCATGAGCCACCATGCCTGGCAAGAATAGTTTTCCTGGAGGAGAGACATTCACTGGGAGGGGACATGAGGGAGTTTCTTTGGGAGCTGGAAGCCGTCATTTGATCCTGGTGATGGTTATTCACATGTACACATATATAAAAGTTCACTGATATTAAGATTAGGGCACTTCACTGAATATAAATTACACCTCAGTAAAAAGAGTAAATTTGAGAAAAAAAATAGGAATAAGTGTGACCATCCATACACTTCAAATATAACAGTTCCAATATAAAGAATACATTTGAAATGATAACAGAATGTAAAAACAGGCCAGGTATGGTGGCTCACACCTGTAATCCCAACACTTTGGGAGGCTGAGGCAGGAGGATTACTTGAGGCCAGGAGTTCAAGACCACCCTGGACAACATAGCAAGACTGCGTCTCTACAAACAATTAAAAAAATTGGCTGGGCACAATGGCTCATGCCTGTAATCCCAGCACTTTAGGAAGCTGAGGCGAGCAGATCATGAGGTCAGGAGATCGAGACCATTTGGCCGATGTGGTGAAACCCCATCTCTACTAAAAGTACAAAAATTACCTGGGCATCCCTTGGTGTGTGCCTGTAGTCCCAGCTTCTTAGGAGGCTGAGGCTGAAGAATTGCTTGAACCCAGGAGGTGGAGGTTGCAGTGAGCCGAGATCGTGCCACGGCACTCCAGCCTGGCGAGAGCAAGACTCCATCTCAAAGAAAAAAAAATGAGGCAGGACAGGTTGGGAGCCATGAAAGACATTATCTTATTCACCACCCAACACCCTATGGACCAAACTCTATTCAGCTGATTATGGGGCTACAGGCCTAGCCTGGCTGTCCAGGAACAGAAAGGAGGTATGGGCAGGGTCTCGACCCCTCAGCCCTACGGCTGGCCTTGATTTACAACTTGTATTCTGTGAATCAAGTGGCATCGTAAATGGCCAAGTTTGGGAAAGGGATTTGAGAGGTGGATGGGGGTACAGTGTCGTGGGCCATGGGGGTGGAGTGCTGCCTTCCCAGAGTCTCTCCTGGAGGTGGCAGCCTCTTCCTGAGGGTAGGGACAGAGACAGATGAGACGCTTAAGAATAAGACAGGGTTTGAGGGCAAGGCTGCCTTGGGAATGGAGGGAGAAGAGTGTAGGCTGGAATTCCAGTTATACTGGCTGTGACCTTGGGCAACTCCCTTGCCCTTCCTCAGCCCCAGCGTTCCTCCTCTGTGAAATGGGGCTTTGACATGAAGAAGGGGGGATCAGGAAATTAGGAAGATGAGCTCCAGGACTGACAGCCTAGTCCAATCTGGTTCTGCTACTTCCCTGCTGTGTGACTTTGGATAAGTGTTGCAACCTCTCTGGGCCACCCTCACTTTCCTGATTTATAAAAATGATAGTAACTTCTAGACTCCCAGAAGAAAAGTAAATTTTTTTTTTAATGGCAGTACCCACTTCATAGGACTGTTGGAGGATGAAACTAGTGAATACCCATTAAAGTGCCTGGACCCTGAAGTCAGACTGCTGGGGTAATGGGAGGTGGGTCGGGGAAGTGGGTGCACCAGAGCCTGATGACTGGAAGAGATCTTGGGCTGACAATACAGTGTGACCTTGGGGAGAAGCCTGAAAGTTATCTTCTTCTTCTTCTTCTTCTTCTTCTTCTTCTTCTTCTTCTTCTTCTTCTTCTTCCTCTTCTTCCTCTTCCTCTTCCTCTTCTTTCTTCTTCTTAATTCTTTCTTCTTCTTTCTTCTTCCTCCTCCCTCCTCCCTCCTCCCTCCTCCCTCCTCTCTTCTTCTTCTTCTTCTTCTTCTTCTTCTTCTTCTTCTTCTTCTTCTTCTTCTTCTTCTTTTATTTTTGAGATGGAATTTTGCTCTTGTTACCCAGGCTGGAGTGCAATGGCGAGATCTCGGCTCACTGCAACCTCCACCTCCCGGGTCCAAGTGATTCTTCTGCCTCAGCCTCCCGAGTACCTGGGATTACAGGCATGCGATACCTAGCCCAGCTAATTTTGTGTTTTTAGTAGAGACAGGGTTTTCTCCATGTTGGTCAGGCTGGTCTCGAACTCCTGACTCAGGTGATCCACCCACCTCAGCCTCTCAAAGTGCTGGGATTGCAGGTGTGAGCCACCGCACCTGGCCTGAAAGTTATTCTCACCAAAGCCTGAATCCATTCTCGGCAGCCTTGTGCCCATTTGATTCCCAGTTCTGCCCCCTTCCAGCTGTGTGACTTTGGGCACATCTCAAAAGTCTTAACCTCTCTGAGCCTTATTGTTGGGAATGTTAAATGAGTCAACCTATGTAAAGCACTTAGCACAGTACTTGACATATAGGTGCACTCAGTAAAAGTTAACTGTCAGGGCCTGGCATGGTGGTATGCGCGGGCAGTCTCAGCTACTCAGGAGGCTGGAGCGGGAGGACTGCTTGGGCCCTGGAATTGGAGGCTGAAGTGCACTATGAATGAGCCTGTGAATAGCCAGTGTGCTGCAGCCTGAGCAACAGAGCGAGACCCCATCAAGAACCCATGTCTAAAAAAAACCAAACACATAAAAGTTAATAGGGTAGAGACTGTGGAGTGGCTGGTTTTTTGTTTTTTTTTTTAGATGGAGTCTTGCTCTGTCGCCCAGGCTAGAGTGCAGCGGTGCGATCTCAGCTCACTGAAACCTCTGCCGCTTGGGTTCAAGCGATTCTCCTGCCTCAGCCTCCTGAGTAGCTGGGATTACAGGTGCCCGACACCATGCCCGGCTAGTTTTTGTAATTTAGTAGAGACCGGGTTTCACCACGTTGACCAGGCTGGTCTCCAACTCCTGATCTCAGGTGATCCTCCCACCTCAGCCTCCCAAAATGCTGCAATTACAGGCGTGAGCCACAGTACCCAGCGGGGCGATTGTTTCTTTAAGACTCAAAGCAGAGGGAGCTCATGACACAAGGTGCTATTGGAGCGTTTGATTGGCTCAGCCCAGGTCACTGGGCTGGACCATTGCTGTAAGGGATTCTGGGAAATTGAGTTTCTGGCATCTTCAGCTTTTCCAAAGGAGGCAGGATCACAGTGGGGAATCCCCAAACATAGAACGGGCTTCTGACAATGTGTGACTAATAAAGAGTGTGAAAGGGGCCAGACGGGGTGGCTCATGCCTGTAATCCCAGCACTTTGGGAGGCCGAGGCAGGAGAATTGCCTGAAGTCAGGGGTTCAAGACCCGCCTGGCCAAAGTGGAAACCCCATCTCTACTAAAAATACAAAAATTAGCCTGGCGTGGTGGTGCACGCCTGCAGTCCCAGCTACCCGGGAGGCTGAGGCAGGAGAATTGCTTGAACCCAGGAGGTGGAAGTTGCACTGAGCTGAGATAGTGCCACTGCACTCCAGCCTGGGTGACAGAGCAAGACCTCATCTTAAAAAAAAAAAAAAAATCAAACCCTCCCACAAGGTGTGGCTGGGCTGTGCCACCCAAAATATGTGTGGCATGGATCCAGTCTCTTCTGCTTATGACCCTCAGTGTCTCCTGTCAATCTCACAGTGGAACGATGATGATGACTTTCTCCATTTAATATATTTTTAATTATTTAAAAAAAATTTTGTGGGTATTTAGTAGGTGTGTATATTTATGGGTACATGAAATGTTTTGATACAGGAATGCAATTTGCAATAATCACATCATGGAGAAGGGAGTATCCATCTTCTCAAGCATTTATCCTTTGTGTTACAAACAAGCCAATTATACTCCTTTAGTTATTTTATTTTAATTAATTAATTTCTGTGTGTGAGAGACAGGGTCTCACTCTCTTGCCCAGGCTGGAGTGCAGTGGCTCGATCACAGCTCACTGCAGCCTCACTGCCTGGGCTCAAACAATCCTCCCACCTCAGCCTCCTGAGTAGCTGGGACCACAGCTGCATTCCACTATGCCCAGCTAATTTTCATAGTTTTTGTATTTTTTTGCAGAGATGAGGTTTAGCCATGTTGTTGAGGCTGGTCTTGAACTCTTGGGCTCAAGGAATCCTTCCTCCTTGGCCTCCCAAAGTGCTGGGATTACAGGTGTGAGCCACCACACCTGGCCTATTACCCTTCACAGCCTCAGGTATCCATCCTTCTACTCTGTCTCCATGATTTCAATTGTTTCTTTCTTTTTTTTTTTTTTTTTTTTGAGACAGGGTCTTGCTCTGTCACCAAGGCTGGAGTGCAGTGTCGTGATCACAGCTCACTGCAGCCTCGCCTCCCCAGGCTCAAGTGATCCCCTCATCTCAGCTGAGACTACAGGTGCATGCCACCATGCCTGGCGAAGTTTGGTATTTTAGTACAGACAGGGTTTCACCATGTTAGCCAGGCTGGTCTTGAACTCCTGAGCTCAAGCAATCCTCCTGCCTCAGCCTTCTTGTTTTGATATTTAGATCCCACAAATAGCATATGATGTTTGTCTTTCTACGTCTCATCCATTTAACATTTTCTTTCTTTCTTTTTTGAGACCGAGTCTCGCGCTATCCTCAGGCTGGAGTGCAATGGCACCATCTCAGCTCACTGCAACCTCCGCCTACAGATTCAAGCAATTCTCATGCCTCAGTCTCCCAATTGGCTGGGATTATAGGTGTGTGCCACTATGCCTGGCTAATTTTCGTACTTTCAGTAGAGGCAGGGTTTCACCATCTTGGCCAGGCTGGTCTTGAACTCCTGGCCTCAAGTGATCCACCTGCCTCTGCCTCCCAAAGTGCCGGGATTACAAGCATGAGCCACCCCGCCTGGCCCATTTAACACGTCAATCACAATGGAATTAAAACTCCTCCCACAGCCCCTAGGGCGCCATGGGTCTGCTGCTGTGCCCCATCCAACCTCATCTTCCTCCCATGTCTCCTTGGCCCCATCTGCTCCAGCCCCCTGGCCTCCTTCCCTCTGTGCTCAGATATGTCCAGCCACTCCCACCTCAGCGCCTTTGCACCTGCTGTTCTTCACAGATTCGCACATGGCAGGCTCCCCGCTCTCCTTCAGGTTTCTGCTCAGCTGTCACCTTCCGAAAGAGGCCTGCCTCCGCCTCCCCTGCCGTGCCGTCCCCTCGTCTGTGACCCTCTTGCTCTATTGCCTCCAGAAGGGCAGGGGTTTTGTGTTCTGTTGTAGCCTCAGGAAGTGCCCGACAGATCACTGTCTCTAGCCCAGTTCCATTTAGTTTTCTGGGCCTCAGTTTCCATAACCATGAAAGAGACCCTTGCCAATCTGAGTTTTCTGGGAAGGGACTGGGCCCCACGTAAACGTTTTTAAAGCACCCTTCTCCCCTGCCCCACTCAGATCAGGCGTCTATGGGAGAGGCAGAGAGGCTCCCTTTCTCTAAGCCAGTCCTCATGTGCCTGGAAAGGTATGAGGTGAGGACTGGAGACCCAAGAAACCCTGGGCGAGGGAGGAACCCAGAGGGAAGGGACATTCTTTTCTTCCTCGCAATCTTGGGAGTTCCCTGGAGGAGGAGACGCGATCAGCCTGCAATCTTGGCGCGCCTCAGAAGAAAGCGGCTTCCTCTATGCGGTACCCTCTTCCACAGAACCCCCTTCTCAGCCCCTGAAGTCCTTGGTCACAGCCAGGCGCGGAGAGCGCTTGCTATGCCTAGATCCGAGCAAGTGCGAGTCTAGCGCCTGCTCTCTGAACCACGTCGCTGCCCAGCCCCCTTCCCGGGGGGTGGCGGGGAGCTGCCACTCAGGGCCCCGTGGCTGCCCTTGTAAGGAGGCGAGGCCCGGGGACACCCGAGACGCCCGGTTATAATTAACCAGGACACGTGGCGAACCCCCCTCCAACACCTGCCCCCGAGCCACCCCAAAGCCAGCGCCTTCGCAGAGGAGGAGACAGCAAAGCGCCCTCTAAAAATAACTCCTTTCCTGGCGGCTGAGACCCTCCCTGTCCCCCGCGCAGCGGAAATCTCCCAGTAGCACCGAGGGGGCAAGGGTTAAGCAGGGGGAGGGTGACCACCGCCTCCCACCCCAGCCCTGAGTTTGAATCTCCCCAACTCGGCCAGCCTCAGTTTACCCTCCACTCAGTCCCTAGGAGGAAGGGGCGTCCAAGCGCAGGTTTCTGGGGTTAGATTGCCCTCTCCTGCAACTGGGCTTGCTTGGACCTCCCTGTAGGTGGTGGCAGCAGGCGGCCACACAGCGTCTCCCGGCCTTTGCTTCCTCCTGCTCCCAGGGCACCTGGTCCTCCTGGAGCCACGGCATGGTTCCCCAAGGTGCCGCTGGGACTGGGCTAGGGGTGAGGACCCAGGGGCACACACAGGAGGGGCTGGTGGCTGGAGGAGACTCAGGGGCCAGGGGAGGGTGGCTTCTACGTGCTTGGGATGTTCCCAGCCGCTGTCCCGTGTTCCCGGCGGGGGGCCAGGTGTCCCCACCGCCAGCCCGACTCAGCACTTGGTCAGGGAATCCGTTTGGTGGGGGGGCTTGGGTCCAGCCCCTGGGGCAGCTTAGCCCATACAAGGCCACGGGGCTGGGTGCAAGGCATGCCTGGGTTCGGGGTGGGCATGGTGCCCGAGCAGGGAGGTGAGAGGCTCAGCTGCCCTCCAGGACTCCACCCTGGGGACAGTCCCTCCCAGCCAATAGCACAGCCTAGGTCCGCCTATATAAGGCCACGGCTGCAGGCCCTTCCTTTGGGTTAGTGTCACCTCCAGGATACAGAGAGCCCCCTTCAGCCCAGCCCAGCCAGGTACTGCATGGGGACAGGAATCTGGGTGGGGGCCAGAGAGGGGGAGTCTCTGTGGGTGCCAGAGGCTGTCTCAGCTCGGGAAAGGGCCTGTGGGCCACCCCCTGCCCCACCAACACCCTACTTTACAAAGGCAGGCCGGTGCCTGGGAAGGCTGACCTCTGTGTCTGGGAGTCCCCTCCATCTGTGAGGCCGCCTGAACCCCCCCCCGGGATTTGTCATTTCTTCAGCACAAGTCTTGGGTTACGGGGAGGGACCCCAGAGATGAAAGGGGTCCTGACAGCTGCTAACTGTCACCCCCTGCGAGGGGCTGAGCCAGGCCCGTGTTGATTACAGTTTGTCACCAGCACTGGCGCCACCAGCCGTGGGAGGTGTGTCTGTGTGTCGCCCGGCAGAGTCTGCAACGGCAGGTGTTTCGGGTGTCTTTGCGATTGCTGCCGTGTGGGTCCCTGTGACCTTGCATCTGACTTGGTAGCTCACACAGGAGTGCCTCTGTCTTGGGCATGTCCCTGAGCTTGGAAGTGTGACTGTGTGACTTGGTTGACAGTGTGATCTGGGGAGTGTGCGGTGGTGGGGGTTTATGGCTCTGGGGCTTTCTGCTTGTGTCTCTTGGGGGGGGTCACCCACCTTGCCTCAGTGCCCTCTCTTGGGGTGTCCCTGGCAGGGATTGGGGGAGCATCCTCTGAAGGGCTGCCAGCCCGGGATGTCCTTGAGCCCCAGGGCCTGGACTCATGTCCCCCCAGCCACCCTGGCCCACCTGTCTCGGGTCCTGCTGACTTGGTGCAAGCCGAGCCCTGGAATGTGGGGGTGGGGCTGGGCAGCAGCTGGGGGTGGGGTGGCAGGCTGCTGCCAGATCCTAAAAATAACCACCCTGGACAGCAGCGCCCAGGGTCTTTGGCGGGTCCCTGCTCCCCTTCCAGCCCTTAGCTCACTGTGGCCCCAACTTCCCTCCCCCAGTCCCACCTGCTTCCCATCCCCCTCTCCTACCGCTGCTGGAGGTCCTTTCTCCTTTCTGGGTCCAGTGAATAAAATAATAACAATAGGACTGGGCGCGGTGGCTCACACATGTAATCCCAGCATTTTGGGAGGCCAAGACGGGAGGATCCCTTGAGGCCAGGAGTCCCGGACCAGCCTGGGCAATATAGTGAGACCCCACCTGTACAAATAAAAGTAATAATAACAATAATAGCAGCCACCAGGGTTCCAGGCTCCAACTCCACGTCAGGGCCTGTGCTCAGCCAATCCCATGGCCAAGCTCAGAGGATCCTGGCAATCCTATGGGGCAGGCTCAGTTCACAGGAGACAGAGGTCCAGAGAGGCCTAGTGACTGGCCTGGAGTCACACAGCAGGGAAATGGCATAGGTGGGATTTGAACCTGGCTCTGATGATCCAGAGGCTGAGCTTCTCTTCCCTGCTGAGCCCTGTGGGAGAACTGTCAGCACACAGAGGTGTGGGCAGCCATGCGGCACTCCCCCAGCCCCAGCCCCTTGTCTTTGGATTGGTAATCCCAGAACCTGCTCACATACTGACTCCCAGCAATACCCTCACCTCCACCTTTTCACCAGCTCCTCCCACGAACTAACAACAGGCCAGGTGTGGTGGCTCAAGCCTATAATGGCAGCACTTTGGGAGGCCAAAGTGGGCGGATCGCTTATGGTCAGGAGTTTAAGACCAGCCTGGCCAACATGGCGAAACCCCATCTCTACTAAAAATACACACCACACACACAAACAGACACACACACACACACACACACACACACACACACACACACACACATTAGCTGGATATGGCACATGCCTGTAATCCCAGCTACTCGGGAGGCTGAAGCAGTAGAATTGCTTGAACCTGGGAGGTGGAGGTTGCAGTGAGCTGAGATGATGCCGCTGCACTCCAGCCTGGGTGACAGAGCGAGACTCCATCTTTAACATAATAACAATCGCTAAGTGAAATAATGCTTATTGTGTACCAGGCACTGTTCTGAGAGCTATACCTCCATTCACACATTTAATCCTTTCAACACTCCCATGCACTGAGTGCTATTATGATCCTTATTTTCCAGATGAGTAAATTGAGGCACAGAGTGGTTAAGCAATTTGCCCCTGGCCACACAGCTAGTTGTGGTAGCAGAGCTGGGAATCCAACCCTGGGCCAGTTCCAGAACCTACACTTTACCCACACATGGTATTTTTCCAGCCTCGGGGTGGGGCCTGTTTTCCACTTGGGGAAACTGAGTCTCCAGCAAGAATGACTAGTTCAGGCTCACCTGGCTGGGATGTGGCAGAGCCGGGCTCCTGACCTAAGACTCCAGATGCCTTCCTGCTGAGATGCAGGGGCTCAGAGAGAGACATTCCCTTGCTTCAGGTCACACAGCCTGCCTGACCTCAACGCCTCACTTGGTTCTCTTGCTGCCGTCTGCAAGATGTGAGCCAGGCCGGGCGCAGTGGCTCATGCCTGTAATCCCAGCACTGTGGGAGGCCGAGGTGGGTGGATCACTTGAACCCAGAAGTTTGAGACCAACCTGGCCAACCAGTAGAGACGGTGAAACCCCATCTCTACTAAAAATACAAAAAAAAAAAAAATTAGCCAGGCATGTGCCTGTAATCCCAGCTACTTGGGAGGTTGAGGCAAAAGAATCACTTGAGGCTGGGCCCAGCACACTGGGGGGCCGGGGCTGGTGGACCATAACGTCAGGAGGTAGAGACCATCCTGGCTAACAAGGTGAAACCCCATCTCTACTAAAAATACAAAAAACTAGCCGGGTGTGGTGGCACACGCCTGTAGTCCCAGCTACTCAGGAGGCTGAGGCAGAAGAATCCCTTGAACCAGGAAGCAGAGTTTGCAGTGAGCCGAGTTCACACCACTGCACTCCAGCCTGGTGGCAGAGCGAGACTCCGTCTCAAACTAAATAAATAAATAACAAGAATCGCTTGAACCCGGGAGGTGGAGGTTGCAGTGAGCTGAGATCTCGCCACTGCACTCCAGCCTGGGTGACGGAGCAAGACTCTATCTCAAAAAAAAGAAAAAAAAAAGATGCAAGCTAATCTTCCTCGCTCCCCTGCCCCTCAGGCCTCCTAAGCCACCACCATGCCGTTCGGAAACACCCACAACAAGTACAAGCTGAATTACAAGCCTGAGGAGGAGTATCCCGACCTCAGCAAGCACAACAACCACATGGCCAAGGTGCTGACCCCCGAGCTCTACAAGAAGCTGCGGGACAAGGAGACCCCATCTGGCTTCACCCTAGACGATGTCATCCAGACAGGCGTGGACAACCCAGGTGAGCCTCCCCGGCAGAGCACAGAACGGGCTACATGGGCACTCGGGAGGCTGCCGGCCAGGCCCCACTCCCACTGCCCCTGAGTGGGGGCCTCAGTTTTCTCATCTGTAAAATGGGGCTGTTGTGAGAATCAGTGCATTCATATATGTAAAGGGAGTCCAGGCGCGGTGGCTCACACCTGTAATCCCAGCACTTTGGGAGGCCAAGGTGGGTGGATCACAAGGGTAGGAGTTCAAGGCCAGCCTGAACAACATGGTGAAACCCCATCTCTACTAA
>CM052668.1:31704383-31758100 GCA_028533165.1 Leontopithecus rosalia | reverse complement strand
CCTCCCCGGCAGAGCACAGAACGGGCTACATGGGCACTCGGGAGGCTGCCGGCCAGGCCCCACTCCCACTGCCCCTGAGTGGGGGCCTCAGTTTTCTCATCTGTAAAATGGGGCTGTTGTGAGAATCAGTGCATTCATATATGTAAAGGGAGTCCAGGCGCGGTGGCTCACACCTGTAATCCCAGCACTTTGGGAGGCCGAGGTGGGTGGATCATGAGGTCAAGAGATTGAGACCATCCTGGTCGAAATGGTGAAACCCCGTCTCTACTAAAGATACAAAAAAAATTAGCTGGGCATGGTGGCGCGCATCTGTAATCCCAGCTACTCAGGAGGCTGAGGCAGGAGAATTGCCTGAACTCAGGAGGCTGAGGCAGGAGAATTGCCTGAACCCAGGAGGCGGAGGTTGCGGTGAGCCGAGATCGCGCCATTGCAATCCAGCCTGGGCAACAAGAGCAAAACTCCGTCTCAAAAAAAAAAAAAAAAAAAGGCTTGGGACAGTGTGGAATACACAGCAAACCATGCAATAAACATGCACGAGAATCACATGAGACCCGTGAGGAGACTGGTTCATCTCCCGAACCTCAGTCTCCTCATCTGAGAAATGGGCACCCACGTTGTGAAAACACAAGGCAATGCCTGTGCAGTGCTGAGAGAGGCATCTGGTGCTCAGTGAGTGCTTGAGTCCTGACAGCTGCGCTGGGTGCAGTGGCTTGTGCCAGTAATCCCAGTACTTTGGAAGGCTCGGGTAGGAGGATCACTTGAGGCCAGGAGTTTGAGGCCAGTGGGGCAACATAGCAAGACCCTGTCTCTACTAAAAATACAAAAAATTGGGCCAGGAGCGGTGGCTCATGCCTGTAATCCCAGCACTTTGGGAGGCCGAGGCAGGTGGATCATGAGGTCTGAAATTCAAGGCCAAGATAGTGAAACACCGTCTCTACTAAAAATACAAAAAAACACAAAAATTAGCTGGGCATGGTAGCGGGTGCTTGTAATCCCAGCTACTCAGGAGGCTGAGGCAGGAGGATCGCTTGAAGCTGGGAGGCAGAGGTTGCAGTGAGCCGAGATTGCACCATTGCATCCAGCCTGGGCTACAAGAGTCAAACTCCACCTCAAAAAAAAAATTAGACAAGCGTAACATGGGCTTGTGGTCCAAGCTACACAGGAGGCTGCGGTGGGAGGCTGGCTTGAGCCTGGGGGGTGCAGGTTGCAGTGAGATCCCGTCACTGTACTCCAGCCACAGACTGACAGGGGATGTTATTAATGTTAGGGCTAATTCTCAAAGGACACCTGCAGAGGCAAGGAGAGCTGGGAGCGGAGAGGAGGTTCAAGTGCCCCTCGCATCCAGCTCGCTGTGTGACGGAGGGGAGAGGCTCCTCTCTCCTGGACTCTGTTTTTCCATTTGGGAAATAAGAGGGTCCTTCAAGTCTCTTACCCTCCTGGCCCTCTGTGGCAGCTGGTAGTCTGAGAACCTAACAGCATCTCAGGCTGACATGTCATGACTTTGGGTGCTCATGTTTTCAAGGTGCTGATGTCTTTAGCAGCATGTACCCTCCGAAGGTCCGCCTTCCCCTTTGACCTTGCCCTGGATTCCTTCTTCTCTCCCACCTTGACCCCTCCCAGCCTTCCCTCCTGGTTCCCACCAGACCTCAGTCTTCTCTCTCTCTCTCTCTCTCTTTTTTTGAGATGGAGTCTCACTCTGTCACCCAGGCTGGAGTACATTAGCTCGATCTCAGCTCACTGCAACCTCTATCCACTTGGTTCAAGCAATTTTTGTGCCTCAGCCTCCTGAGTAGCTGGGAGGACAGGCATACACCCCACACCCAGCTACTTTTTATATTTTTAGTAGAGATGGGGTGTCATCCTCTTGGCCAGGCTGGTCTCAAACTCCTGACCTCAAGAGATCCACCTACCTCAGCCTCTCAAAGTGCTGGGATTGCAGGTGTGAGCCACTCCCGACCCTTAGTCTCCTCAATTCCTACCCAGAGGTACTGAATGCACCCCACTCTCACCACCCCGACACACACATGTGCACACAGTCTCCACTGAGCCCACGAGCCCAGGTCCCACTTGCTGGGGACGAGCACCTCTGACCTCACCCCCACCCCTCCAGGTCACCCCTTCATCATGACTGTGGGCTGCGTGGCTGGTGATGAGGAGTCCTACGAAGTGTTCAAGGACCTGTTTGACCCCATCATCTCAGATCGCCACGGGGGCTACAAACCCACGGACAAGCACAAGACTGACCTCAACCATGAGAACCTCAAGGTCAGTGTCTGCATGGGAGGGGAGGGCCCGGGGCAGGGAGGAAAGAGATCGCAGGAGAGATGGGGGAAGAGAGAAATGCAGAGATGGAGAGAGATGCAGAAGTGGACACAGATGTGGAGAAGCAGAGATATGGAAAGAGAGAGGGACGCTGGGAGGTTGACCCAAGTGGATCACCTCGGTCGAGGTGAGGTCAGGAGTTCAAGACCAGCCTGGCCAACATGGCAAAACTCTGTCTCTAATAAAAAAGTATAAAAGGCCAGGTGTGTTGGCTCACGCCTGTAATTCCAGCACTTTGGGAGGCTGAGGCGGGCAGATCACAAGATCAGAAGTTTGAGACCAGCCTGACCAACGTAGTAAAACTCTGTTTCTACTAAAAATACAAAAAGTAGCCAGGCGTGGTGGTGGGCACCTGTAATCCCAGATACTCAGAAGGCTGAGGCAGGAGAATTGCTTGAATCCAGGAGGTGGAGGTTGCAGTGAGCTGAGATCACGCCACTACACTCCAGCCTGGGCAACAGAACGAGACTTGATCTCAAAGAAATAAAACAAAATAAATAAATTAGCTGGGCATGGTGGCATAAACCTGTAATCCCAGTTACTCAGGAGGTGGAGGCAGGAGAATTGCTTGAACCCAGGAGACGGAGGCTGCAGTGAGCCGAGATTGTGCCACTGCACTCAGCCTGGGGGACAGAGCAACACTCTATATCAGAAAAGAAAAAAAAAAAGGAAAGAGAGAGGGACAGAGAGACACAGAGACAGCCAAGGAGACAGAGAGACTCAGGAAAGGGAGAGGGAGAAGAAAGGAAGAAAAGCATGTAGAAAAGGGAGAGGCACGCTGGGCGTGAGAGAGGCCGAGGTTGGAGGAGGTCAGGGGTTCAAGACCAGCCTGACCAACATGGTGAAACCCTGTCTCTACTAAAATACAAGAATTAGCCGGGCATGGTGGTATGTACCTGTAATCCCAGCTATTTGGGAGGCTGAGGCAGGGGACTTGCTTGAGCCCAGGAGTTTGAGGTTGCAGTGAGCTATGATGGCACCATTGCACTCCAGTCTGGGCAACAGAGAGAGACTCTGTCTCAAAAACAAACAAAAAAAAAAAAAGAAGAAGAAGAGGAAGAAGAAGAAGGAAAGGATATGCAGGCCGTGCAAGGTGGCCCACGCCTGTAATCCCAGCACTCTGGGAGGCCAAGGCAGGCAGATCACTTGAGGTCGGGAGTTCAAAACCAGCCTGACCAACACAGGGAAACCCCATCTCTACTAAAAATACAAACTTAGTCAGATGTGGTAGCGCGTGCTTGTAATCCCAGCTACTTGGGCGGCTGAGGCAGGAGAATCACTTGAACCTGGGGGACAGAAATTATGGTGAGCCAAGATCGCGCCATTACACTCCAGCCTGGATGACAGAGCAAGACTCTATCTCCAACAAAACAAAACAAAACCCCAAAAAACAAAAACGAACAAAAAAGAAATATACAAAGATGGGGAGAGAGAGAGGCATAGAGAAAAACAGAGCTACCAGATGGGAGACAGAGAAGGGAGACAGAGCTCAGGTGTGTGTGTCCGGGAGAGGCTCTGCACACCCCATCAGTGAGGACGCAGCGGGCAAAGGAAGCCACAGAGAGACTGGGGGAGCATGTAGGGAGACTGGGCTTGCTGGAGGGCGTGGCTGGGGCAGGGCTCTGTCCTGATCTCCCACCCGCTCTCCAGGGTGGGGACGACCTGGACCCCAACTACGTGCTCAGCAGCCGCGTGCGCACCGGCCGCAGCATCAAGGGCTACACGCTGCCCCCACACTGCTCCCGCGGGGAGCGCCGGGCTGTGGAGAAGCTCTCCGTGGAAGGTGAGCGCCCCTATCCCCCCCACGGCCCCACTCCGTCCACCGCTGGCGTCACCCAGCCATGGTTCTCTTCCTCCGTGGGCAGGTCCCCGAGCCTCTTGGGCACCCATTTTCCAAAGCAGGAAAGGAGCTTGGTAAATCGTGGGGGCTTGGGGAGTGGTGAGGGCTGTCCGCATTACCTGCTGTGTTGGAGATCGGCGGGGCGCTGTCCAGGCTCGGCCCCTGAGAAGACTCACACAGGCACCTGGCTGCCTCAGCGTCCTGCCATCTGTTCCTCCGGCACACATTTCCTAGGGTTCTCGCCCTGTGTGGGGAAATGGGGGTCCCTCACTATTCTCATAGAGCATTCAGCTGGTGGGGCATTTATCATCCCAGCTACTCCAGAGACAGGTGGGAAGATGGCTTGAGTCCAGGAGGTTGAGGCTGCAGTGAATCGTGATTGCACCACTGCACTCCAGCCTGGGTGACAGAGCGAGACCCTGCCTCAAAAACAAAAAGAGGTCAGGTGCAGTGACTCATGTCTGCAATCCCAGCACTTTGGGAGGCCAAGGCAGGTAGATTACCTGAGGTCAGGAGTTCGAAACCAGCTTGGCCTACATGATGAAACCCCATCTCTACTGAAAACACAAAAATTACACAGGTGTGGTGGCACATGCCTGTAACCCCAGCTACTCGGGAGGTTGAGGCAGGAGAATCACTTGAATCCAGGAGACAGAGGTTGCAGTGAGCTGAGATTGCGCCACTGCACTCCAGCCTGGGCAACAGAGTGAAACTGTCTCAAAAAAAAGAAAAAGAAAAAAATAACTTCGAGAAGTTGATAATAAATGTACAATAATTAGGAAGTGCTGGTTTTGAGTACTTATTACCTTTGTTTTAAATATAATGTATTTAGGCTGGGCATGGGTGGCTCACACCTATAATAGTGCCAGCACTTTTTGAGTCTCAGGTGGAAGGATTGCTTAAGCCCAGGAGTTCGAGACCAGCCCCGGCAACCTGATGAAACCCCATTTCCAAAAACTACAAAAATTAGCCAGGTATGGTGGCATGCACCTGTAGTCCCAGCTACTCCGGAGGCTGAGGTGGGAGGATTGCTTGAGCCAGGGAGGTCCAGGCTGCAGTGAGCCGAAATCACACCACTGTACTCTAGCCTGGATGACAGAAGGAGACTCGTCTCAAAATAAATTTAAAAAATTTAAAGTAATTTATTTACATTTATTTAGATATAAAGTTTGCATATTTGATCTTAACTAGGTATAATATGGTATGTGGTGTGTGGCATAGTGTATAGTATATTACAGGCAAACCTCAGAGCTATTGTGGGTTTGGTTGCAGACCACTACAGTGAAGTATATATCACAGAAAAGCCAGCCATGCAAATTGGTTTCCCAGTGCATTTAAAAGTTATGTTTGGCTGGGCGAGATGGCTCACACTTGTAATCCCAGGTGTGGGATTTGGGAGGCCGAGGAGGGTGGATCACTTGAGGTCAGGAGTTTGAGAACAGCCTGGCCAACATGGTGAAACCCCGTCTCTACTAAAAACACAAAAATCAGCTGGGTCTGATGGCACACACCTGTAATGTACTCAGGAGGCTAAGGCAGGAGAATCACTTGAACCCGGGAGGGGGAGCTTGCAGTGAGCTGAGATTGTGCCACTGCACTCCAGCCTGGGCAACAAGAGTGAGACTTCATCTTAAAAAAAAATAAAAGTTATGTTTACCCTATACTGTAGACTATTAAGTGCACAACAACATTATGTCTAAAAAAAAGTATACACCGGCCAGGTGCGATGGCTCACGCCTGTAATCCCAGCACTTTGAGAGACGGAGGCGGGTGGATCACGAGGTCCAGAGATCAAGACCATCCTGGCCAGCACACTGAAACCCTGTCTCTACTAAAATACAAAAAATTAGCCAGGTGTGGTGTCGCATGCCTGTAATCCCAGCATTCAGGAGGCTGAAGCAGGGGAATCGCTTGAACCTGGGAGGCAGAGATTGCAGTGAGCCGAGATCACACCACTGCACTCCAGCCTGGTGACAGAGTATGATTCCGTCTCAAAAAAAAAAAAAAAAAGTACACACCTTAATTTTTAAATGCTGCTAAAAATGCTATGATCACTTGAGCACTCAGCAAGTTGGAATCTTTTGTTGCATAGACCCTACCTTGATGCTGATGGGCCGCTGACTCATCAGGGTGCTTGTCATTCAAACTTGAGATGGCTGTTCAATTCCTTCCTTTCCTTCCTTCTTTCTTTTTTTTTTTTTCTTTTCTGAGACAGGGTCTTGTTCTGTTGCCCAGTCTAGAATGCGGTCGTGCGATCATGACTTAAAATAACCTCCAACTCCTGGGCTTCAGTGATCCTCCCATGTTGGTCTCCCAAAGTGCTGGCCTTACAGGTGATAGCCACAGCGCCCAGCCAGCAGTAACATTTTGAAAAGAATCTCTTTTCAGTATGAACTTCCCAGAAAAAAAGAAAAAAAAAAGAAAAGAATCTCTTTTTTGAGACAGAGTCGCAATCTGTCTGTCAGGCTGGACTACAGTGGTGGAATCCTGGCTTACTGTCACCTCCGCCTCCTGGTTCAAACAATTCTTATGTCTCAGCCACCCGAGTAGCTGAGACCAAGGGTGTGTGCCACCATGCCCAGCTAATTTTGCATTTGCGTTTTTTTTTTTTTTTTTTTGAGACGCAGTCTTGCTCTGTCGCTCAGACTGGAGTGCAATGGCACAATCTCGGCTCACTGCAACCTCCACCTCCTGGGTTCAAGTGATTCTCCTGCCTCAGCCTCCCGAGTAGCTGGGATTATAGGCACCCGCCACCATGTCCTGATAATTTTTACATTTTTAGTAGAGATGGGTTTTCGCCATGTTGGCCAGGTTGGTCTCAAGCTGCTGATATCAGGTGATCTGCCCGCCTCGGCCTCCCAAAGTGCTGGGATTACAGGCATAAACCACTACACCTGGCCTGTTAAGCTTTTGATTTCAATCTTGACTCTTCCTTTCACTTGAACACCAAGAGGCCATTATAGGGTTGATTGAATTGGCCTGATTTCAAAATCGTGTGTTTCAGGGAATATGGAGGCTCAAGGAGATGGGGAGAGGAGGGAATGGCCGGTCAGCAGCGCAGTCGGGGCACACACAACATTTTTTTTTTTTTGAGACGGAGTTTTGCTCTTGTTACCCAGGCTGGAGTGCAATGGCACGATCTCGGCTCATCGCAACCTCCGCCTCCTGGGTTCAGGCAATTCTCCTGCCTCAGCCTCCTGAGTAGCTGGAATTACAGGCACGCGCCACCATGCCCATGCCCAGCTAATTTTTTTGTATCTTTAGTAGAGACGGGGTTTCACCATGTTGACCAGGATGGTCTCGATCTCTCGACCTTGTGATCCACCCGCCTCGGCCTCCCAAAGTGCTGGGATTACAGGCGTGAGCCACCGCACCCGGCCTCGCACACACAACATTTATCCATTAAGTTCACCCTATTATATGGGCAAGGTTGGTGACACCCCCCAAAATGAAAACAGTAACATCAGAGATCACTCATCACAGATATAATAATCATGAAAAAGTCTGCAGTCCTGTGAGAATTACCCACATGTGACACAGACACACACTGGCAAAAATGGCTCCAACAGCCCTCCCGGACAAAGGACTGCCACAAACCTTCAATCTGTAAAAGACACAATATCTGGCGGGGCGCGGTGGCTCACACTGCTAATCCAGCACTTTGGGAGGCCGAGGGGGGCAGATCACGACGTCAGGAGATCAAGGCCATCCTGGCCAACATGATGAAACCCCCGTCTCTACTAAAAATGCAAAAATTAGCCAGGCATGGTGGTGTTTGTCTGTAATCCCAGCTACTCTGGGATTCCTGGCTGAGGCAGGAGAATCACTTGAACCAGGGATTCAGAGGTTGCAGTGAGCTGAGATGGCACCACTACACTCTGGCCTGGGTGACAGTGAGACACCGTCTCAAAAAAAAAGACACAATATCTGCAAAATGCAATAAAATGAGGTATGCCTGTATATTATATGAATATGTATAAAATATATAAATACTATAGATTTATTACACATATGCACAAATATATTCATTATACGCATATTTTTATACATATGAATATATGCAATTAAACCCACAATTTTTTTTTTTTTGAGATGGAGTTTCGCTCTTGTCACCCAGGCTGGAGTGCAATGGCGCGATCTCGGCTCACCGCAACCTCCGCCTCCTGGGTTCAGGCAATTCTCCCACCTCAGCCTCCTGAGTAGCTGGGTTTACAGGCACGCGCCACCATACCCAGCTAATTTTTTGTATTTTTAGTAGAGATGGGGTTTTACCATGTTGACCAGGATGGTCTCGATCTCTTGACCTTGTGATCCACCCGCCTCAGCCTCCCAAAGTGCTGGGATTGCAGGCTTGAGCCACCGCACCTGGCAATTTTTTTTTTTTTTTTTAGACAGAGTCTTGCTCTGTCACCCAGGCTGGACTGCAGTGGTGAAATCTCAGCTCACTGCAACCTTCACCTCTCGGGTTCAAGTGTGATTCTTGTGCCTCAGCATCCTGAGTAGCTGGGATTACAGGAACATGCCATCATGCCCGGCTAATTTTTGTATTTTTAGTGGAGATGGGGTTTCACCACGTTGGCCAGGCTGGTCTCGAAATCCTGACCTCAAGTGATCCTCCTGCCTTGGGCTCTCAAAGTGCTGGGATTATAGGCATGAGCCACTGTGCATGGCCTACAGTTTTTTATTTTTTGAGATGGAGTCTCACTCTGTCACCAGACTAGAGTGCAATGGTGTGACCTTGGCTCACTGCAGCCTCCACCTCCCAGGTTCAAGCGATTCTCCTGCCTCAGCCTCTTGAGTAGCTGGGATTACAGGCACGCACCGCCACACCCAGCTAATTTTTAATTTTTTTCTATTTTTAGTAGAGACAGGGTTTCACCATGTTGGCCAGGCTGGTCCTGAACTCCTGACCTCAAGTGATCTGTCCGCCTTGGCTTCCCAAAGTGCTGGGATTACAGGCGTGAGCCACTGTGCCTGGCCTACAATTTTTTTTTAAGATGGGGGTCTTGCTATGTTACCCAGACTGGATTTGAACTCCTGGGCTCAAGCGATCCTCCTACCTCAGCCTCCCCAGTGGCTGTGACTACAGGCTCGTGCTGCTGCACCTGGCTACCATTCTATTTCATAATAATTTTTACTAATGGCCCCTCAAAGTCCTGAGACTTCAGCCATCTGCCTTGCCAGCCATTAAGACCAGGCACCAGCACACTGTGGCCTGCAGGTGGACTAGATGTGGGGGTCCCCCGGGGAAAGGGGCGGGTCTATTTTCTGGCTTGAGCACGTGGTGTGGCTGGCTGTTCCTGGGCAGACGGAGGAAACAGATTTTGGGGAGCCATCATGAGCATGGGTTTAGACACAGGGTTCAGGTGCCTTTAGGACATCCAGGGGGCCAAGGTCCACGCCCATTAGGAGCAGCAGCATGGGGGACCCTTGGCCTCCATGCCCTACCTGAAATGGGACAGGCTGCTGACCACCATCTCATGTGTCCCCATAGCTCTCAACAGCCTGACGGGCGAGTTCAAGGGCAAGTACTACCCGCTGAAGAGCATGACGGAGCAGGAACAGCAGCAGCTCATTGATGACCACTTCCTGTTCGACAAGCCTGTATCCCCGCTGCTGCTGGCCTCTGGCATGGCCCGTGACTGGCCCGATGCCCGTGGCATCTGGTGAGACCCCTCCCCACACCCTGGTTTCCTCTTCCCCCAGTCTCCTCCAGTCCCCCAACAGCCCTCATCACTCCTCCACCAAAGGCAAGGCCATCTTACATGACTGTGATCTTCCGAATGCCATGGAAAATGATCTTGCTCTCTGCCCCTGCCTATCCTGTGGTCTGTGTGTCAGATTTTGGGAAACCTGGACCGGAGAAATGGTAGTTAAGAACTTAGACTTGGCCGGCACGGTGGCTCATGCCTGTAATCCCTGTGCTTTGGGGGGCCGAGGCAGGCGGATCACTTCAGGTCAGGAGTCTGAGACTAGCCTGGCCAACATGGTGAAACCCCATCTCTACTAAAAATAAAAAAAAAAATTAGCTGGGCGTGGCAGGTGCCTGTGAACCCAGCTACTTGGGAGGCTGTGGCAGGAGAATCACTTGAATTCAGGAGGCGGAGGTTGCAATGAACCGAGATTGTGCCGTTGCACTCCAGCCTAGCCTAAACAACAACAACAAAGAACACAAAAAGAACCTTAAACTTGACTGGTCACAGTGGCTCACGCTTAGCCTGTAATCCCAGCACTTTGGGAGGCTGCGGCAGGAGGATTGCTCATGCCCAGGAATTCTAGACCAGCCTGGGCAACATAGGGAGACCACATCTCTACAAAAGTAAAAAAAAAAAAAAAAAAAAAAAAATAGGCCAGGTACAGTGGCTCATGCCTCTAATCCCAACACTTTCGGAGGCCAAGGCGAGCGGATCACGATGTCGGGAGTTCAAGACCAGCCTGGCCAACATGGTGAAACCCCCGTCTCTACTGAAAATACAAAAATTAGCCAGGCATGGTGGTGCACACCTGTAATCCCAGCTACTCAGGAGGCTGAGGCAGGGAGGCGGAGGTTACAGTGAGTGACATCTCGCCACTGCACCACAGCCTGGGTGACAGAGTGAGACTCTGTCTCAGAACAACAACAAAAAGCCAGGTGTGATGGCTTACACCTGTGGTCCCATCTACTCGAGAGGCTGAGGATCGCTTGGGTCCAGGGAGTTGAGGTTACAGTGAACTGTGCTGAGGCACTGCACTCCAGCTGCCCTGTCTCAAAAATAAGAACTTAGACTTGAACCACTCTCCCTGAGTTCAAATCCCAGCCCGACCATTTACTAGCTTTACTAGCTTTGTGACCTTGGGCAATTTATTTCATTTTTCTCTGTCCCAGTTTCCCATCTATAAGTTAGGGATCACAATAATTTGTAACTTCTGGTGTTCTTGTGAGGATTAAATGAGTTAATTTATGTAAAGTGTCAAAAGCAGTGCCCGGTGTACACTAAGTGCTCAGTACATCTCGGTTATTCCTCTTATCTTTTTTTTTTTTTGAGACGGAGTTTCATTCTTGTTACCCAGGCTGGAGTGCAATGGCGGGATCTCGGCTCACCGTAACCTCCGCCTCCTGGGTTCAAGCAATTCTCCTGCCTCAGCCTCCCGAGTAGCTGGGACTACAGGCGTGCGCCACCATGCCCAGATAATTTTTTTGTATTTTTAGTAGAGATGGGGTTTCACCATGTTGACCAGGATGGTCTCGATCTCTTAACCTCATGATCCACCCTCCTTGGCCTCCCAAAGTGCTGGGATTACAGGCGTGAGCCACTGCACCCGGTCTCATCTTATCTTTATTATAAACTACTATTGCTAGACTTGCTTTGACTCTTTGAGTCCCTGATTCGGATAGTCGAAGATTTAAAGATTGTTGTCGGGCACAGTGGCTCATGCCTGTAATCCCAGGACTGTGGGTGACCAGCCTGGCCAGCATGGTGAAACCTCGTCTCTACTGAAAATACAAAAACTAGTCAGGTGTGGTGGCGTGCACCTGTAATCCCAGCTACTCAGGAGGCTGAGGCAGGAGAATCACTTGAACCTGGGAGGCTGAGGTTGCAGTGAGCTGAGATCCCACCGCTGCCCTCCACCGTGGGCAAGAGAGTGAGACTCCATCTCAAAAAAAAAAAAAGATTTAAAAAGATTTAGAAAACTTAGGTCTCAATCGACAAGAGGAGCCTGGGTGCTAAGATATACAGATGGGATGATTCTAAGATTTCAATATTTTAAATATTTTTAGGTTTTAAGATTCCACTCATTTCAAATTCTGTGATTCCATAATTTGAAGCATTTCCGGATTTTTTTTTTTTTTTTTGAGATGGACTTACTCTGTTGCTCAGGCTGGAGTACAATGGCTCGATCTTGGCTCACTGCAATCTCTGCCTCCTGGGTTCAGATGATCACCTCAGCCCTCTGAGTAGCTGGGAATACAGGCATGCGCCACCATGCCCAGCTGGTTTTTGTATTTTTGGTAGAGACGGGGTTTTGCCATGTTGCCCAGGCTGGTCTTGAACTCCTGACCTTAAGTGATCTGCCCACCTCAGCCTCCCAAAGTGGTGGGATTACAGGTGTGAGCCACAGTGCCCACCCTCAGATTTTTTTTTTTGAGACAGGGTCTTGCTCTGTTGCCTAGGCTGGAGCACAGTGGTGGGATCATATCTCAGTGCAGCCTGGACCTTCCAAGGCCAAGCGATCCTCCACCTTGGCCTCCCGAGTGGCTTGGACTACAGGCGTGTGTGCCACCACGCCCGCTAATTTTTAAATTTTGTGGCTATGAGGGTCTTGCCATGTCGCCCAGGCTGGTCTTGAACTCCTGGGCTCAAGTGATCCTCCAGCCTCGGCCTTCCAAAGTGCTGCGAATACAGTCATGAGCCACCGCACCCAAGCATTTCCAGATCTTAATATTTTATGTTCTAAGATCCTGCTTCCGAGATGCTAGGATTGGGAGCTAACACAGTGCGATGGGAAATCCTACATCAGGATTTCCAAGAGGTTATCAATTCTGAGTCCAAGCTTCTGTTTGTCAAACTTCCTGAGATCCCAAGGATCTATAACAATCCTGTTCAAAGATTTAAGCCCCTAAAAGTCCTTGATCACAGGAGTCAAAGTTTTGCAGGTCCTGTGACGTTAGAGTCTACAGGTTTAAGCTTCTGCGTTTGGAGGAGGTAGACACCACCCACCTCCCAACCCTCAGGCCCGCCTCCCCCGGGGGGAGGGGTGGGAATGGGTTCCCCCGGAGCTGACACCTTGGCTTCTTGCTGCGGCACCTTACTCTAGGCACAATGACAACAAGAGCTTCCTGGTGTGGGTGAACGAGGAGGATCACCTCCGGGTCATCTCCATGGAGAAGGGGGGCAACATGAAGGAGGTTTTCCGCCGCTTCTGCGTGGGGCTGCAGAAGGTGGGTGTGCACTCTTTGCTGCCGACTTCTGACTCCATCTGGAACGCCCCACCGGCTTCCCGAGGCCCCGCCCCTTGTCTATACTAAGCCTTGCCCCACCCATTTTCTAGGGCCCTGCCCCCCGGATCTGGCTCCACCCCCCATACCAAGTCCCGCCCCTCAAAGCAAGCCCCACCCACTTTCCAGGGCCACGCCCCTGGACCCAGCACCACCCTACGCCCAAGCCCCGCCCTTAAGGACCCGCCTTCAGGCCGGGAGCGTAAGCTCAGGCCTGTAATCCCAGCACTTTGGTAGACTGAGGAGGGTAGATCACTTGATGTCAGGAGTTCAAGACCAGCCTGGCCAGCATGGTAAAACCCTGTCTCTATTAAAAATACAAAAAAAAAAAAATTAGCCAGGCGTGGTGGCGTGGTGCCTGCAGTCCTAGCTACTCGGGAGGCTGAGGCAGGAGAATCACTTGAACCTGGGAAGCGGAGGTTGCAGTGAGATGAGATCATGCCATTGCACTCCAGCCTGGGTGACACAGTGAGACTGTCAAAAAAAAAAAAAAGAAAGAAAGAAAAAAGAAAGAAACCCGCCTTTAAATCGTTCTTAGTCCCTGCCTCCTCAAAATCTTGCCTTGGTCACCCTTGTCTAGCCAGTACCCTCGGAATCTCCTACCTCCTGGTTCCCTCCGAATCCCATCTTCACCCACGTTCCCACGCCTGTCTGGACCCTGCCCATGTGGCGGGTGCATTTGGAGGTGCCTGCTGGTGCTGATCCCTGGTCCTCTCCCCCAACCTCAGATCGAGGAAATCTTTAAGAAAGCCGGCCACCCCTTCATGTGGAACCAGCACCTGGGCTACGTGCTCACCTGCCCATCCAACCTGGGCACCGGGCTGCGTGGAGGCGTGCATGTGAAGCTGGCGCACCTGAGCAAGCACCCCAAGTTCGAGGAGATCCTCACCCGCCTCCGCCTGCAGAAGAGGGGCACAGGTGCGACTCCCATATCCCCTGCACCACGACGGGTGGGGCGGGCCCTTTCGGGAGTGGAAAGGGAGGCTGGACAGCCCCATGAGTTCTGGTTATCCAGCAAGGGCTGACCGTCTGTGAGCCTGCATTTCTTCCTCGTAAAATGGGCATCAACACGCCCATGTCATAGGAGTCAATGAGGGATTTTCACGATTATATAATATGCATTGCGTATGCCCTTGCACCTCTCTCGAGGCTTCAGTTTCCCCATTTATAAAGTGGGGAGGGGTCAGGATTCGATCCCACGCCGCCTGGCTCCGGAACCCACTGTCTTACCCACTATACTATATTTTCATGTTGGATAACTGAGTGGTGTGGTACCCTATTTAAATCCAGAGACTCGTAAGCCCACGACTAGACAGGCATTACCTGTGTGCAGGTAACCTGTTACACAGTAGCCACTCAACACATGCAGCTGTTGCATGGCACGGGGACCACCACATCCTAGCCACTCTGCAACCTTCGCTGTCTCCTCATGCCCCTGTCCCTTGCTCCCACAGGTGGCGTGGACACAGCTGCCGTGGGCTCAGTATTTGACGTGTCCAACGCTGATCGGTTGGGCTCATCCGAAGTAGAACAGGTGCAGCTGGTGGTGGATGGTGTGAAGCTCATGGTGGAGATGGAGAAGAAGCTGGAGAAAGGCCAGTCCATCGATGACATGATCCCCGCCCAGAAGTAGGCGCCCTGCCCAGCCGCCACCGACTGCTGGAACCCAGCCAATGGGAGGGCCTGGCCCACTGGAGGCCCGCCCCCTCACTCCTTGCCCCACCCCCTGTCCCGGAATCCCACCCTTTGATGGTTCCGTCTTCTGGGGGCTCTCTCCACCCTTCTCAGACTTCCAGTTTCAACCAGAGTTCCAACCAATGGCCTCCATCCTCTGGGTTCTGGCCAATGAAAAAGCTCCCTGGCAGGGTCCTCTTCTTTTCCTAGAGCTCCGCCCCCAGCAGGAGCTCTAATTAATGGAGCGCTCCCAGCACATCCGGAGCTCGTACTTGTCTCCAGGCAAAGCAATAAATAAAAGCAATGGTGGCCTTAGCTTTGTGCGATAGTTATTGAGGGAGGAGGTGTAATTGGCCACTGTGCGGCCTCGGAGTGGTTTGTCCTGTCTAGGCATGTATTAAACATGTCTTATTTCAGGTCTAAAATGAGGCAAAGTTAGGGCACAGAATCTAGTCCAAAAATTAGAAGGCTTGGCCGGGCGCAGTGGCTCACGCCTGTAATCCCAGCACTTTGGGAGGCCGAGGCGGGCGGATCACCTTAGGTCAGGAGTTCCAGACCAACCTGACCAACTTGGAGAAACCCCATCTCTACTAAAACTACAAAAATTAGCCAGACATGGTGGCAGACGCCTGTAATCCCAGCTATTTGGGAGGCTGCGGCAGGAGAATCGCTTGAACCCGGGAGGTGGAGGTTGCGGTGAGCTGAGATCATGCCATTGCACTCGAGCCTGGGCAACAAGAGCAAAACTCTGTCTCAAAAAGAAGAAGGAAGGAGGAAGAAGGAGAAAAGGAAAAAAAAAAAAACAAAAAACCGTGGAATCTGAGACCTCGAGAGACACTAAGCCCAGTATCACTCTCCAAAGCATGGGCCCTTTCCAACTCTAGCTTTGAATTAGCCATGCTCAGATCTCAATCCCAAGGTCCACGATGGGGAGGAATGCAGCCCAACGGAATGTCTGGGGCTTGACCCCCTGCCCAGTCAGTGCCTGAGGACGCAGGGGGTCTCCAGTTTGAGATCTCCCATGCAGCTCATCACATGCACCTCTATCCTGATTCTCACTGGCCTCCTTCTGTCCAGTCTGATTTCATCCCTCTGTAGCTGCTGCCGGTCTTTTGAACATCCCTTATTTATTTATTTAGAGATGGAATCTCGCTGTCACCCAGGCTGGAGTGCAGTGGTGCAGTCTTCAGTCACTGCAACCTCTGCTCCCGGGTTCAAGCGATTCTTCCACCTCAGCCTCCCGAGTAACTGGGACTACAGGCGTGCGCCACCACGCCCAGCTAATTTTTGTATTTTTAGTAGAGACGGGGTTTCACCAGATTGGCCAGGGTGGTCTTAAACTCCTCGTGATCCACCTGCCTGTGCCTCCCAAAGTGCTGGGATTACAGGGGTGAGCCACTGCGCCAAGCCGAACATCCCTTACTTTGCTCAAGAACCTGCCATGGCTCCCCATTTCTCCTAGAACGCCTTTCTGTGGTCTGCAACTCAAAGCCACACTGAAATGCGGACCATTTGCATCTTTCCAGTTCTTTCCCCATGATTCCTCTGACTCACATGTTACACCCTCCAATTCCCACCTCAGTGTCTTTGGCCAAGCTGTTTCCCCCTACAATCTGGAACTTGAGTCTGAGCATCCCCATGAAGTAGGGATAGGCCTTTTGGAGAACTGAGTACCAGGAAGGGACAGGAAGGAGGTGCGATAGAGCGATTGTGGGAGGGAGAAGAGGTAATAGAAGTTAAGCAGTATCTGATCATGCACTGGGTGCTGGGCACATCAATCACCTCCACCCAGCCAAACAGATTAAGATCTCCATTAACAAAGGTTTTGGCGGGAAAAGTGAGGCAGGAGTAAACGGAAGACCTGACAGAGTCTTCAGGAATCTAGAAGGGGTGCTTTTTCAAACCTCAAGTCACAAGTTAAGGGCCCTTACAGCTGAATATATCTGCTCTCTGTTGTACAGCGGGGAAACTGAGGCCTAGGGATGTCCCCAAAAGTTCCCAGGGAGATTACTAAAAGGAAGGTTAGAAGAGACCCCAAAGATCAAGGCATGCAGAACCTGTGAGATACTGGAATGTTCTTTACTGTACTGTCCCCAGTTGAAGATCCCAGCTCCACATCCAGGGGTTACACAGACCACAGACACCCCAATGGAGACCATCCGAGCCAGCCAAAGCCGCAGTCCCGACACCTGTCAGTTACCACGTCCTGCCCACTTTGCCTCCTGACTCTCAGCTCTTGCTTTCCCCATCTGTCCAGCCCCAACCTCTTTCCTGTTCTTCTGACCTCACGTTTCCTTCCTTCCACCCTGCACGTAGCACAAACCACCCTAAATCTCTCTCCTGGCCATGGCTCCCCCAATGCCCTTGGAAGAAAGCCCAGGCCCCTGTCCATAACCTTCAAGGCCCTGCTGACGCCCCTAGCCCCATCTCTCACAGCGACTCTACGCTTAGCAAGTCACATGCCATTTGATGAAGGACTTGTCCTTTCTCTCGCTCCCCCGGCCCTTACATGTGCCATTTGCTCTGCCTAGAATGCACTCCTACCCGTATCTAGCTGGCTCCTTCTACTCCAGGAAGCCCTCCTTGGCTGAGGCAGGCATCGCCTCTGGACTCCCCTATGGCAGCCCTGCCCAGTCAGTGCCTGAGGACACATCTGCCTCCTCTATTGGACCGTGAGCTCTACGACGAAGTGTTGGGGCTGTCTTGATTACCTCTATGTCCCCAGCACAGAGGATCCCGTCAGGAATTGACTAAGCCTCCTTCCTGAAGCTCCCTGAACTTCCATGGCTCCCCAGTGCCTCGGGAGAAAGTCCAGCTTATTCATTTTGGCCCCAAAGGTGCTGTGTGAATAAGCCCCACCCTTCTGTACTGCACAGCTCTGTACCACTTAAATCTGTCCAGCTCCCAGGCCTTTTCTCCTTCTCAAGACACCTGACCTTCCTTTGAGAAACCCCCACTAAGTGCAGCTCTGAGTCTGGTCACTCTAGAGTCACAGTGATTGGTTCAGAGATAATCACATGGCCCAACTGGGCCAATGAGAGTCTGCCCTGGGACTTTTGCTGGGAAACCAACAATGAAGATCTTTCTGCTGCAGAAAGCTGGAGGGATAGAAACTTCTAACTGCTGAGGTCATTTGAGCCGTCAGGGAAGAACTTACTTGATAAAAACTACTAGAATTCAACTTACACTGAAAAAATACATACAATGCCCTGATGCCTGGATCAAACCATACCTGAGGTCAAGTGCCCCTGGATTATTAAATAACATAAGCCAACAAACACCTGTTTGCTTAAGCAGTATAGACAGATTATTAGTCCTCATACAGCATTTCTCTTGCTAACTCTGCATCCATGCCCAAAATTGCAGCCACACTGAAATTACCTACAGTTCTCTGAAGAGATACCACACATCCCACTTCTGGGCTTTTGCCCAGGGCATACTCAATGCCTAGCTAACTCCTACTCATCCTTCAACACCCCAGTTCAGCATGAATTCCTCTAGAACATCTTCCACAATGACCGCATCCAGCCCACTTTCCCTTCTGGGCTTCCAAGGCAACGGTTTGTCTAGTGTCCGTGTCAGAACTCATGTATCCCTCAGACAGGGCTTCATGCCTCCGTGTCCAGCACTGGGCCTGGCATGGAGTAGGCACAGGTCAATGATTGTTTATTGAATAAATTTACTACCGGAGTAAGAAGTGGCTTAAGAGTCCAGTGTAACATGGCGCCCGGGAGTGCTGAGTGGATGAATGGGGGGCCCGATATAGGAACTGGGGCCTCGGGGATGAGGCTGAGTTCTGTCCTGCCTTCGTCCACGACCATCCTTACCTTTCCACCCCCACCGCTCCCATTCTGCAGATGAGAAAAACCGAGGCTCCGAAAGGAAAAAGCACTGCCCGGAGTCCCACGTCTCTTCTTCAACTCACTTGCTGGTGAGGGCAGGAAGGAGAACCCTAGGGTCAGCACTGGGGGGACTCTCCTAAATTTATTGGGCAACAGACTGCAGGTGAGGGGGCTGACAGGAGGAGGGTCAGGGCGTAATAACTTAAAAACCGTAGGTGACAGCGGCAGCTCCTCAAGAGACCTTTGCAGACGGGAGGGGGTGGGTATTTACAAGGATTTGTACAAAGTGCCCCGCGCCAGCCTGGGGCAGGAAAGGTGGGGGGTTTGAGTGTGAGGGGAGGGGAGGGGAGGAGAGGGGAAGGAAGCTGCCTCTCTGACCCCCCCACTCCCAGTCCCCCAAATTCTCCAGTCTTTAGGCTCAGCAGCTCTCCCTGCCCAAGGCCTAATTTTGAACTGTTGGGAGGAATGAAAGGTTTCCTCAGTTGCCCTCCCAGAACCTGCCCTGCCCCCAAAGTCTCCTCAGGTGCCCCCTTCGCAGGGCGAGGTGGGACAGGACTGGCTGGAGGCTCCAGGATGGTGCCAGCTCCCCCCGCTGAGCCCCCCATCCTTCTTCTGCGCTGAGCGCCCCAGAGAACAGCAGAGGGGACAATCTGCCCCAAATCTAATTCAGGGAAACTGAGGTGATGACAAAGGGAGAATCTGCTCCCTGGCCCCTTCCCCTCTTGTAGAAGCATAGGGAACAAGGGAGAGGAAGAGGAAGGGGCCCGGTGATGGCTCAGAGCTCGAGGTCGTTGGAGATGCGGGTGACGAGGGTGCGGAAGGCCAGGGCGGTGCCCGCCACACGGCGGAAGAGAACTCCCCGCAAGCCCGGCCGGGGCAGCTGGCAGACCTCCACTTCGAAGTGGGACAGGGGCTCGGGCCCGCCCGCACCCCCGTGCAGGCAGGCCAGCAGGAACGGCTGTGGCTGGCGGCAGCGGCAGCGGGCGGCTGCTGTGGCCTGGCGCAGAGCTGCCATCAGGGCCTCGGGAGGGCGAGAGCTGGTCAGCTTCACACTCCAGGGGAATCGGAGCAGCCGGGGGGCGGTTTCCGTTTGATCCCAAGGTAGATGGCAACTAAGGCGAGAAGATATTAGGGGTCAGAGAAGGGAGCGAAGAGGAACGCGGGTGGAGGGCTCAAGGGACGATTCTTCCCACTTTGGGACAGATTCCTAGCCATCCCCTCAAAAAAAATCCTCCTCTCCTACCCCACTGACAGTTTCAGCTGGACACAGCTAGAGACCACACTTTCCAGCCTCCCGTGAGGCCGGGTGTGGCCTTGTCTCTAAATTCTGGGACATGAGCAGAAGTGAGGTGTGAAATCCACGTCGGTTCTCAAAGACCCCACATGTGCCAGGCTCTCTTGTCCCACGCCCCCCAGGAGCTGGACTTAGCAGTGGCACAGACCAGCCTCAACTGTGAAGATGACATGGGGGCTCCAGGGGTGGGGATGGAAAAACCTGTGGACCTGAATGACCACATCGAGGCTTGGCCACATGGTTTGAATGAGAATTTTTTTTTGAAACGAATTCTCGCGCTGAAGCCCAGGCTGGAGTGCAGTGGCGTGATCTCAGCTCACTGCAACCTCCGCCTCCTGGGTTCAAGCAATTCTCCTGCCTCAGTCCCTACTAGTAGCTGGGATTCCAGGTGTGCACCACCACGCCCAGGTAATTTTTTGTATTTTTAGTGTAGAAGGGGTTTCACCATGTTGGCCAGAAGGATCTTGATCTACTGACCTCGTGACCCACCCACCTAGGCCTCCCAAAGTGCTGGGATCACAGGCATGAGCCACCGTGCCCAGCAGAAATTTCTTGTTAAGAGACAGGATCTCACCCTGTCACTAAACTGGATCAGAGCTCACTGCGGCGTTGAACTCCTGGTCTTGAGCAACCCTCCTGCCTCAGCCTCCTTAGTAGCTGGGACTACAGGCACACGCCACCATGCCCAGGTAGTTGTTTAGTTTTTTTGTAGAGACAAGGTTTCATCATGTTGTCCAGGCTAGTCTTGATCTCCTGGACTCAAGCGATCTTACTGCCTCAGCCTCCCAAGTAGCTGGGATTACAGGTGCATGCCACCACACCACAGCAGATAATTTTTTTTTTGTATTTGTAGTAGAGACAGGATTTTATCATGTTGATCAGGTTGGTCTTGAACTCCTGACCTCAGGTGATCCATCTGCCTCGGCCTCCCAAAGTACCAGTATTACAGGCATGAGCCACAGTGCCAGGTATTGTTTTTGTTTTTTGAGACAGTTTTGTTCTTGTCTCCCAGGCTGGACTGCAATGGCACAACCTCGGCTCACTGCAACCCCTGCCTCCTGGGTTCAAGCAATTCTCCTGCCTCAGCCTCCTAAGTAGCTGGTACCATAGGCACCATGCCCAGCTATTTTTTGTATTTTTAGTAGAGACGGGGCTTCACCATGTTGGCCAGGCTGGTCTTGAACTCCTGACCTCAAGTGATCTGTTTGCCTTGGCCCTCCCAAAGTTCTGGGATTACAGGCGTGAGCCACACAGCCAGGCCACTTTAAAATTTTTTTTGAGACAAGGTCTTGCTGTGTCCCCCAGGCAGGAGGGCAGTGATACCATCACGGCTCACTGCAGCCTTCACCTCCTGAGTTCAAGTGACCCTCCTGCCTTGGCCTCCTGAGCTTTTGGAATCACAGGCATGAGCCACTGTGCCTGGCCTCTCTGGGCTTTCTGATTGTCACATGTCTCAGGATGGGAGCACTGCTGGCATTGATTAGGTTGAAGATGGGGCAGGTCAAGGATGAGAAACGTTCTCCAATGTGCCAGAGGGCCCCGCACAACAAAGAAACGTCTTGCCTGAAATAGGAGAGTGCAGCTCTAGATGAGCAACCCGGGGCTGGTCTCCCTTGTTCCACTGAGGCCACTCCTCAGATTGCGTGAGCACATGACTCAGTTTTGCCAATAAGAGCGTTCTACCCCCTGGCCACTGTGCTTGGGTCAAGAGTGAATACATGACCAAGTCTGACCAATCAGAGTACTTCTCCTCTCCGGCTGCAGGTATTGGTTTAGAAATGAGCATGTGACCTAGTCCCAGCCAATGAATCAGCCCTGGCAGTTTGTTGCAGCTGCTGGGAAGGCTGGGGTTTCCACCTGGGTCTCTAAACCGGGAACTCAAGACTAAGCCAGGGCTTGGCAAACTCTAGTGCTGTTTTTGTAAATAAAGTTTTGTTTTGTTTTTTTGAGCCGGAGTTTCGCTCTTGTCACCCAGGCTGGAGTGCAATGGTGCGATCTCGGCTCACCACAACCTCCGCCTCCTGGGTTCAGGCAATTCTCCTGCCTCAGCCTCCTGAGTAGCTGGGATTACAGGCACGCGCCACCATGCCCAGCTAATTTTTTGTATTTTTAGTAGAGACGGGGTTTCACCATGTTGACCAGGTTGGTCTCGATCTCAAGACTTCGTGATCCACCCGCCTCGGCCTCCCAAAGTGCTGGGATTACAGGCTTGAGCCACCGCGCCCGGCCGGTAAATAAAGTTTTACTGGAACACAGTCATACTCATTTGAGTTGAATATGGCTGCTTTTGCCCGCAATGGGACAAGTGAACAGGTGTGACAGAGGGTGCCTGGCCCTCAAAGCCTAAAATCTTCATGGTCTGGGTCTGTTCAGATAATGTTTGACTCCTGCTGGCCCAGAGCTGCCGGCAGTCATTCTGCCATGATTGGATGAGAGGCAAAAGGAGATGGGGGCGTTGACGGGAAGAGCTGAGTTGTAGATGGGATGAGGCTGAAGTTTAAGATGGTCAAGGTAAGGTGGTGGGAGTGAGAGGAGCTGGCAGAGAAGGCAGGGGCCAAAGAGAACTTCGGGAAGTTGGCCTTGTAGGATGAGGCTGGGGCCCCATCTAATGCACTGGGGTAAGTGTTGGGAGGTGCTGAGGCAGGAGAAGGGAAGGGCTGCTGTGACAGTCAGAGGTAGGCTCAAGCACTCACCTTGTGACCTCAGGTCCCCCGATTCTCTCAGGTTCGTCTGCGACCCTAGGGGAGGGGAGGGGGACAGAGTGTCTAACCTGGACATAGTAAACGCACCTTCCCCAACCCACTGCCTCTGGAGGTCTGAGCAGCCCCTGCCTCAGCCCCAGTCCCTCCGGGCTGGGGAGGGCTCAGAGTCAGGATTTCGTCTCCCTGTCCATCCCCAGAAGGGAGCTCATTCTGCAATGGCGAGTGCAGGTCACAGGAAAGATACTGAAGAACATGGAAGGTGAAAGACAGGAGTGGGCAGAGACACACCCTTTATAGAGAAGCGGTCACGGAGAGCTGCACACACTCACACACATTCATGCTTTGCTCAGCACCTCCTTCGTGAGACCTGCCCATTTTTTCCTTTTCTTGAGACAGAGTCTCACTCTGTCATGCAGGAGTGGTGTGATCTCAGCTCACTGCAGCCTCAACATCCTGGGCTCAAGCAATCCTCCTGCCTTGGCCCCTGAAGTAGCTGGGAATACAGGCGCATGCCACCACAACCAGCTAATTTTTTTTTTTGTAATTTTTGTAGAGATGGGGCTTTGCCATATTGCCCAGGCTGGTCTCAAACTCCTAGACTCAAGCGATCTGCCCACCTGGGCTTCCCAAAGTGCTGGGATTACTGGCCAGAGCCGCCTCACCCAGAGGCCTGCCCGTTTAATGCTGCACCCCTCCCTTCCCCACACCCCTCATCCCCCTCCCTGTTCTACGTTTTTCATTTGTTTTAGAGACAGGGTCTCCCTCTGTTGCCAAGGCTGGAGTGGTGTGATCATAGCTCACAGCAGCCTAGACTTCCTGGGTTCAAGTGATCCTCCTGCCTCAGCCTCCCAAGTCCATGGGACTACAGGTGCAGCCACCATGCCCGGCCAATTTATTTACTTTTTTGTAGAGATAGGGTCTTGCTATTTTGCCCAGGCTAGTCTTGAACTCATGGGCTCAAGTGATCCACTTGCCTCAGCCTCCCAAAGGGCTGTGATTACAGGCATGAGCCACCAAATGTGGCTCCTATTCTATTTTTCTTCTTAGTACTTCACAGTATCTAGCAGTCTATATAATAAGTATATTTTACTTATTTCTTTATTTCTTATCTGGATCCCTTAGTAGAATGCTGGCCCTGCCAGGGCAGGAGTTTTGTACATTTTGTTCGCCCTCTACCACAGGACTAGGGCAGTGCCAGGCACACAGTAGGGGCCCAATGAATAACAGCAATTAATAAAAATAGCCAATTATTTACATACAGGTAAAGCACTTTCCAAAGCAATGTTCTAAACTCAGTCCATAGATCACCTCGTTTAGTCCTCACAATAACCCTAGGAGGCAGGTACTGTTATTACTATACCCATTTTACAGAAGAGGAAAGCGAGGCCCAGAGACCTTGAGTGACTGGCTTAAGGACACGTGGCAGAGCTGCCATTTGAACCCGAGTCTGGCTCCAGAAGCTGTGCTTCCGTGAGTAAATGAACAGCCAGACCCCACATACAGACCCTGCACCCTGCTCACATCCACAGGGCTCCCTCCCCGATGCCCGCACGCACGGGTCAGACATGCAGCCGGAAGGCAGAGCCAGCGAGAACAGGGCATGGACGGGACTTACTGATCTTGGATCCCTGGGGCAGAGAGGCGCCCGAAACACAGCGGTTAGAGTTCTGCCGTTTAGAGGGATCGAGGGTAACCCTGCAGTGTGAGGAGGGAGGCGAGGGGTGACAGGGTAGGAGGAAAGGAGGAAGAGGAGGAGAAAATGTTGGGGCACAGGAGACAGAGCAGAGTAGAAGACAGGTTAGGTCCCATCAGCCCCTGGCCCTGCCCCGCCCCTGCCATCCCCGTGGAGCTCACCTTCGGGTCAGTTTGGAGGTCAGCTTGGTGAAGAGGTTGGTGGTGGGGCGGGGCCGCCCGGTGGGCAGGGGTGCAGCCTCGTGGGCCAGCGTTGGAGAGGCGGGGGGCCCATTCTGCACACCCCCACCACTCCCACCCCCTGCCCGCCGGTCCCGGACCTGGCCACCGTGGAAGGTGCTGCGGATGGTGGAGCCACGTGCCAAGCGGCTCCGCTCCCCTGATGGGGGTGCCAGGCTGTGACTGGAGGGGGAGGCAGGGGGCACCCGTGGGGTGCCTGAGCTGTGGGTAGAGAGACAAGTCAGGATGGGGACCTGAGGCAGGCCAGGGCCCTAGTCCCTCTGATTCTTCACATTTCTGTCCTGAGACCAGGGACTGCAACCAGCAAGGAACTCGAGACAGGGCTGCCAGGTACAGTTGTGCAGGCTGTGTACTATACAATCCTAGCATTATTTTATGACTCTCTCCTCTCCTATTACCTCTCCTTCAAACTGTCCCTTCTTCAAATTCTACCCTCTCCAAACCATCCGCATTACAACTCTCCTCTCTCCAAATGCAGCAACTGAATAGATTCACAGACATTTTTGGGTGACTTCCTTGCTATTTGTTATTGAAACTTCAGGAACCAAAACACTTAGCTATCTGAACCCCCATTATCTAAAATCGGGAAAGGGTTAGCTGTAAAGGCCACAGATGTCTGTATTCACTATGATAATTTAGACAGTGGGAGTCCCACTGTCCCAGGACCCTCCTCCAGCCCCTCAGACTAGTCAACAACAGGGACCAGACCTCTGTCTTTCCAGTTCAATTCTCCTGCTTCAGCCTCCTGAGTAGCTGGGATTACAACTGTGAGCCACTGTGCCTGGCTAATTTTTTTTTTTTTTGAGACGGAGTCTCACTCTGTCTAGGCTGAACTGCCATGGGGCGATCTTGGCTCACTGCAACCTTCACCTCCTGGGTTCAGGGGATTCTCCTGCCTCAGCCTTCTGAGTAGCTGGGACTATAGGCATGCACTACCATGCCAGGCTAATTTTTGTATTTTTAGTAGAGATGGGGTTTCACCATATTGACCAGGCTGGACTCACACTCCTGATCTCAGGTGATCCACCCACTTTGGCCTCCCAAACTTGGGATTCCAGGTGTGAGCCACTGCGCTCAGGCCAGACCTCCAATTTCTATTCTCCCTGGGGCTCCAGGCCAGCCTGGATCTCAGAGAAGAATCCTGACTGTGGCAGAGGCTGCTACTTTTTTTGTTTTTTATTTTTTGAGACAGAGCCTCACTTTGTCTCCCAGGATGGAGTGCAATGGTGTGATCTCAGCTCATTGCAACCTCCGCCTCCTGAGTTCAAGCGATTCTCCTGCCTCAGCCTCCCGAGTAGCTGGGACTACAGGCATGTGCCACCATGCCTGGCTAAATTTTTTTTTTTTTTCCAGTAGAGATGGGGTTTCACTGTGTTAGCCAGGATGGTCTAGATCTCCTGACTTTGTGATCTGCCCGCCTCAGCCTCCCAAAGTGCTGGGATTACAGGTGTGAGCCACCGTGCCTGGCGAGGCCGCCACTTAATCCCTAGAATCCATCCTCCCCGTTTTGCTCCTGGTACCAAACCCCTAGAGCACGGCACATGGCCACCCAGCCAGAGACTACATTTCCCAGACTCCCTTGCACCTAGGGATGGTCATGTGACCATGCTCTGGCCAATGGGATATAAGCAGAAGTGCTCTGTACCCCCTATGGGTCACGCCTCCACTGCGCCTGGCTAATTTTTGCATTTTTAATAGAGATGGGGTTTCTCCATGTTCATCAGGCTAGTCTCAAACTCCTGATCTTGTGATCCACCTGCCTTGGCCTCCCAAAGTGCTAGGATTGCAGGTGGGCCACACCTTTAAAAAGAGTTACTGCTTGTCCTCTATTCTTTCCCCACTTCTTGCTGATGGGGAAATGATGGCAGCTGGTGCAACTGTCTCAGTCCCAGAGCTGGAGTCCCATTTTGAGGCTGGAAGAACTTACCTGGGTCCTGGGAGGGCCATCCAGACTAAACCCCCCGCTTATTTACTCTACCTGGGATCTCTTTTATTATAGCAGCTGAGTCTATGAGTTTTGCTTTGTGTTTTTAAAACGTTTTAATTTTTTTTCTTGTCTGAGTCTGCAATTTAACTGTTCCACTGTCTCTTGAACAGAACTGAAAAGTCATGTATTATGGTGATTAAAAATAGATTCTGGAGTCAGTCTGGAATCTGCTTCTTGACTTACCAGCTGTGTGGCCTTGGACAAGTTACTTAACCTCTCTGTGCCTCATATCCTCAGCTGTCAAAAATGGAGATACTAGGATCTACCTCAGGGAGTTGTTAGGGGCACTGAGCCAGGCAATATGCATAGAAGCCTGGCAGGTGGCTGCTGCTTCATGAATGTTCACTATTATTTTTCTTGATAACTACCCAAAAAAAAGCACTCTCAGTCACTGAGTGAAGGCCTCCTAAGCGCATCAGACCCAGTGCCAGGTTGAGGACACACCTGATCTCTACTGGATTCCTATAATGGGGCCTGGAAGTGAACTTTTTTTTTTGAGTCAGAGTCTCACTGTGTCGACAAGGCTGGAGTGCGGTGGTGGAATCTCAGCTCACTGCAACCTCTGCCTCCCAGGTTCAAGCAATTCTCCTGCCTCACTCAGCCTTCCAAGTAGTTGGGACTACAGGTGCACGGCACCACTCCTGGCTAATTTTTGTATTTTTAGTAGAAACGGGGTTTCACCATGTTGGCCAGGCTGGTCTCTAATGCCTGACTCAGGTGATCTGCCTTGGCCTCCCAAAGTGCTGGGATTCCAGGCGTGAGCCACCGTGCCCAGCCAGCATCAAGCCCACTTTATGGAAGCAAAAACAGAGGCTCAGAGATTTGCCCAAAGTCATTCTGTTAGCAGTGTGAGCACAGAGGTAAGATTCGAACTCAGAAGTGAGTATTCACAGAAAGGTGACTGTTAACTACCCCATTCCCCTGCCCACACCCAATGGGAACAAGGGCAGCCCCTAATCAGGTGCATCCCAGAGTGTGCCCAGTGTCGGCCATCACCCTGCCCTACAGCCCTGGTGGGCGGCAGTGTCCTTGTCCTGGAGCCAGCCCTACTCTGGCTGGCCTTGACGTGTGATGTGAACTAATCCCTTCCCTGCCTCTGCTCCAACCAGTCTGGTTTCCTTCCCTTGCCAGCTGGAAGAGACCTCACAGACGTAGGCCAACAAGCTGCAAAACCAGCCAACCAGATGCTCCTGAAGCTGTGACATTCTGGGGCTTCTCTTGAGTTCTAAAAATGGATCATTCGGGTTCCCAAGGCTCGTAGGCAGAGAACAGGGCTGACTGCTTTCCTGGTGCTGACAATTAATTAATTAAGTGGGGAGGACTTTCAGGGGGTACCTGGGCCGATTGTGCCAAGGGCAGGGCAGATACACTCACTCTCTGGTCTCCACAGCACCAGCCTCCAAAGCTTACCATCTCAGATCAAGGGAGGTCCTGCTCACCTACCCCCTACTTCCCACCCCGTACCCCGGCGCTGCCCCCTCCATACCTGTTTTCTTTCCCATTTGGCAACAGTGACGGGCGCTCAGCCCCCGGGCGTTCTGTGCAAACGTAGGTGTTTCTGCGGGTCATCATGCTGGGAGGGAGGTTGTTCTGCAGGAGACACGGCCGAGAAGGGAGTGAGTGGGTGAAGACACGCCCCTGAGTTCCTTCCTCCTCCACTCTCTGCCCACTCCAGTGATGAATGAGTCAAGGGCCCGTGTGGGAACCGAGGGTGAGTAGGAGATAGTTGAAAGGTCCCAAAGATGTGAAAGGTTCATGAGTGATCTCAGCCACCTAGGCTGAGCCAAGGTAGGCCCCTAGAGCTCAGGGAAGAGGGGGACACTGAGGGAAAACAAGGAGGAAAGGTTTCCAGGGGGCATCCTCGTCCACCGCTCTTCTCCCAGCTCTTCTTGAGGTCCAGCCCAGCCACACTAAACATTTGCTAGTGTGCTTATTCATGCCACATCCTGTCACTGTGCCTAGCCTTTGCACTGGCTGTCTCACCTGTTAGAACATTCCTCCTACCTTTTCCCCTGACTCACTCCTACCTATCTTTCAGGTGTCAGTTCATAATCTACCACCACCCCCGGCCCCAGGCTGAGTCACGTGCCTCCTTCGGGCTCCCACAGCCCCCTGGGCTCGCCACTACAGCTTCAGTCACTGCATTGTCAATGTCTGTTCTCATCTATGTCCCTATCCCATACTGGGCTGTGAGCTCTGGGAACAGGGAATATCAGGATTATGCTGCCTCATAAACATGTTAGGAAGAGATCCCTCTTTTCCTATTCTCTGGAAGTTTGTCTAAGGTTAGTATTATTTCTTTTTTAAGTGCCTGGAAGAATTCCATTGGTGGGAGCCATCTGAGCCAGAAACCTTCTTTATGGGGTAGGTTTTCAGTTATTAATTCAATTTCTTTAATAAGAATATAAGACTGTTCAGGTTTTCTATTTCTTCTTGTGTCAGTTTTGATACACTGTGTATTTAATGTGTCCGTTTCATTGAAGCTGTTAAATTTATTGGCATAAAGTAGTATCATCTTATTATCTTTTAATGTTAGAACAAAGTTCCCCTTTTCATTTTGGAGACTGGTGATTCATGTCTGCCGTCTCTTTTTCTTAACTGATTTTACCAGGGGTCCCATTTGATTTTATTAATCTTTTCATTCTTTTATTTTCTGAGACGGAATTTTGCTCGTTGCCCAGGTTGGGGTGCAATGGCACAATCTCAGCTCCCTGCAACCTCTGCCTCTCAGGTTCATGGGATTCTCCTGCCTCAGCCTCCTGAGTAGCTGCGATTACAGGCGTGCACCACCACATCCAGCTTAGTTTTTGTATTTTTAGTAGAAACGGGGTTTCACTATGTTGGCCAGGCTGGTCTCAAACTCCTGATCTCATGTGATCCACCCACCTTGGTCTCCCAAAGTGTTGGGATTACAGGCACAAACCACCGTGCCCAGGCTGATTTTATTAATCTTTTCAAAGAAACAACTTTAGGTTTTGTTGATTTCCTTCGCCTTCACTGATACCTTCTCTTTAATGCCTCTGCTCTTCTACTTTTTTTTGAGATGGGGTCTTGTTCTGATGCCTAGGCTGGAGTGCAGTGGTGTGATCATGGCTCCCTGCAGCCTCAACCTCCTGGCCACAAGTGGATCCTCCCACCTCAGCTAGTCTTGAACTCCTGAGCTCAAGCGATCCTCCTGCCTCAACCTCTTGAAGTGCTGGGATTACAGGCATGAGCCACCACTTCCAGTCCCTTCTACTTTCTTTGAGGTTAATTTGCTTTTCCTTTTCCAGCTTCTTAAGGTGTGGGTTTTGTTTAGCAATAACAATAGCTCTCATTCACTAAGTGCTGACTATGACAGTATGTGAAATACTTCATGTGTGACAGTTTGCAGGAGCCTCACAAGGACCCAGGTTCTTTTTTTTTTTTTTTGAGATGGAGTTTCGCTCTTGTTACCCAGGCTGGAGTGCAATGGCGCAATCTCGGCTCACCGCAACCTCTGCCTCCTGGGTTCAGGCAATTCTCCTGCCTCAGCCTCCTGAGTAGTTGGGACTACAGGCATGCACCACCATGCCCAGCTAATTTTTGTATTTTTAGTAGAGACGGGGTTTCACCATGTTGACCAGGATGGTCTTGATCTCTTGACCTCGTGATCCACCCGTCTCGGCCTCCCAAAGTGCTAGGATTATAGGCGTGAGCCACTGCGCCCAGCCCTAGGATCCAGGTTCTTTAATGAGCCCATTTCACAGAGTGAAATACTGAAGTTCAGAAAGGTGAAGTTGCTTGCCCAAGGTCACACAGCTCATTAATGTAATTAAACTCTACATGGCTTCAGAGTCCTGGCCACTTTCTCAAACTGCCCTTCTCCTCTTTTTTAAGAGATAGGATCTCACTGTGTTGCCCAGGCTGGTCTCAAACTCCTGGCCTCAAGTAATCCTCCCACCTCAGACTCCCAAGTAGCTGGGACTACATGTGTGTGCTACCACGTCCAGCTGCCTCCACTCTCCGTTCCTATGCTGAGGATATTTTGGTACTATGCTATTCTCAGGAACTCAGACAGGAAAGGCAAGTACTACATTTCCCAGAATCCTTTGCAGCTCAGGTTTTGCATATAAGTTGGGTTCTGCCAATCTTTGCATTCACGAAGATTTAGAAGATGGAAATGGGGCAGCAGCTGCTCTCCTGGCTGCTTTGACTTCAGCTCAGATAGGCAAGGCTATGAGATGAAGGTCTTGGCTTTAGCAGGGCTCCAGTGCTGGCTGTCCAACCCTTTGGACATCAAGTAGCTCTTTGGGGCCGGGCGTGGTGGCTCACGCCTGTAATCCCAGCACTTTGGGAGGCCGAGGTGGGCGGATCATGAGGTCAAGAGATCGAGACCATCCTGGCCAACATGGTGAAACCCTGTCTCTACTAAAAATATAAAAATTAGCCAGGTGTGGTGGCAGGTGCCCACAGTCCCAGCTACTCGGGAGGCTGAGGCAGAAGAATCGCCTGAACCCAGTAGGCAGAGGTTGCAGTGAGCTGAGATCACGCTATTGCACTCTAGCCTGGCAACAGAACAAGACTCCGTATTAAAAAAAAAAAAAAAAAAAAAAAGCAGCAGCTTTTTTGGTGGAGTATATGAGGTTTTGGAATCTTGGATTACAGCCATGAATGTACTTTTTTTTTTTGAAACAGAGTCTTACCCTGTTACCCAGGCTGAAGTGCAATGGCACAATCTCAGCTCACTGCAACCTCCGCCTCCTAGGTTCAAGCGATGCTCCTGCCTTAGCCTTCCAAGTAGCTGGGATTACAGGCATGCACCACCAAGTCCAGCTAATTTTTATATTTTTAGTACAGATGGGATTTTGCCATGCTGGCCAGGCCAGTCTTGAACTCCTGATCTCAAGTGATCCACTACCTCCACCTCCCAAAGTGTTGGGATTACAGATGTGAGCCACCGCGCCCGGCCTGACAATGTGCTCTTGAATTCACCAGCGCTGGGGCAGCCTCAGAAGGACCAGCTCCCCTGGTGGGTCAGTTCTGCAGTGTGGTTGCGACTGCGGTTCCTATAAATCCAGCCCACTGTCCGCTCCTCCAGTCCTTCTTACAATTTTTTTTTCTTTTTTTTAGGCAAGGTTTCACTCTTGTTTCCCAGGCTGGAGTGCAATGGTGCAATCTCAGCTCGTTGCAACCTCCACCTCCCGGGTTCAAGCAATTCTCCTGCCTCGACCTCTCGAGTAGCTGGGATTACAGGTGTGCACCACCGCGCCAGGCTAATTTATATTTTTAGTAGAGACCGGGTTTCTCCATGTCGGCCAGGCTGGTCTCAGACTCCTGATCTCGGGTGACCTCCGCCTGCCTCGGCCTCCCAAAGTGCTGGGATTACAGGCGTGAGCCACTGCGCCCGGCTGTTTTCTTTACTCTTTACCCACACTCCCACCTCATTCTCTCCTTCTCTAGCCCTGCCGCTCCCACCCACTCTCTGGGCTGTGGATCACTAAGGAACCACGTGGCTTCAGAGGCTGCCCTGTGGAGCTCCAGGTCCCAGGGCTGGGGAGGAGCCAAGGGGCATGAATTGTACTCATCCCCGTATACTCAGGACACACAGGCATCCCTGCCTCCCTCCTGTGCCACCTGCCTGAAGTTGAGTTGATGCCCTCCAGACCTATTTCCCCAAGGCCCTTCTGGTGAAAGGTGGCCACTGAGCTGTCCTTGGGCGTAGACTCTCCTGGTCCATCTCCACGGGCTCCCTCACAACATTCCCCTTCCCTCCCTGTACTGCCCCGGGCTCTGCACAGGCCTGGAGGCCAGAGCCCTGAACCTGGGTGCTAGGTGGAGGCAATGCTGCAGCTGATCAAAGCCAAACACAGCAGGTCACCTCCCATCACTGCTGGCCACCACTGGTCATGGCCAGATACTGCTGGTGAAAGCCTGTCACAAGGCCGGGCGCGGTGGCTCACACCTGTAGTCCCCGCACTTTGGGAGGCCGAGGCGGGCGGATCACAAGGTCAAGAGATCAAGACCATCCTGGCCAACATGGTGAAAGCCCGTCTCTACTAAAAAGGTACAAAAATTAGTTGGGCGTGGTAGTGTGCACCTCTAATCCCAGCTACTCGGGAGGCTGACGCAGGAGAATTGCTTGAACCCAGGAGGCGGAGGTTGCAGTGAGCCGAGATCGTGCCACTGCACTCCAGCCTGGCGTCTGGCGACAGAGCAAGACTCTGTCTCAAAAAAATAAAAAATAAAAAGCCTGTCACAACTAATTAAGGCTGGTCATGGCCAGACAACAACACTCAGGGAGAGTTAAAGCTGTTCATAAGTGGTAACGGCCACACACCACTGGTCACGGCCAGATACCATTGGCCAAGGGTGGTCATGGCCAGTCAAGGCTGGTCAAAGCTGGTCACAGCCAGCTGCTGCTGGTTACTAGTGCTCATGGATGGACACTGCCAGTAAAGGCTGGTCAAAGCTGGCCATAGCTGGCTGCCTCTGGTAACAGCCAGATGCTGGTGGTCAAATCCCTGGCGCTGGCCAGGGATTGCCGGTGAAGACCAGCCACAATTGGTCAAAGCCAGTCAAAGCTGGTAAATGCTGGTAACAGCCAGATGCCACTAGCCACCACGGCTGGGTGCCTCCTGATGGTCAGGACCTCCACAGAAACGCCCCACCCTGCAAAAGGCCATTAAATAAGACCTTGGTTTGCCTCGAGTGCTTTTTTTTTTAAAGAGATGGGGTCTCACTATGTTGCCCAGACTGGAGTGCAGTGGCTATTCATAGGCACGATCCCTCTACTGATCAGCACGGGAGTTTTGACCAGCTCTGTTTCTGACCTGGGCCGGTTCACCCCTTCTTAGGCAACCTGGTGGTCCACCGCTCCTGGAAGGTCACCATATTGATGCCAAACTTAGTGCAGACACCCGATCGGCATAGCACACAACAGCTCAGAACTCCCGGGCTCAAGTGATCCTCCCATCTCAGCCTCCCGAGTAGCTGGGACTACAGGCATGCGCCACGGTGCCCAGCGCCTCGGGTGTTTAGAACCAAAATAAACTGGAAGTACCCAGGGGCACCAAAAGCACTAAGAAGAAACTAAAAAGATGAATCTTCTCAAGTATGTATGAGAAAGATAGTATCTAAAAACTTAATTTCTTTTTTTTTTTTTTTGGAGACAGGGTCTCCTTCTGTTGCCCAGGCTGAAGTGCAGTGGTGTGATCTTGGCTCACTGCAGCCTCTGCCTCCTGGACTCAGGTGATCTTCCTCCTCAGCCTCCCTAGTAGCTGGCATGACTGGCATGTGCTATGATAATACCAGACTAATTTTTGTCATTTTTTGTAGAGAAGGGGTCTCACCATATTGCCCAGATTGGTCTCGAACTCCTGACTCAAGCAATCCACCTGCCTCAGCCTCCCAAAGTGATGGGATTATAGGCATGAGCCACCATGCCCAGCTAAAAACTTAATTTTTATGACTTACTTGTTAAGGAGCAAAATCTTACGCTAAAAATAAGATAAGTATTTGTGCCTGTGTGGGTGGTGACCTATGGTTTTTGTTTTTTTTTTTGAGATGGAGTCTCACTCTGTCGCCAGGCTGGAGTGTAGTGGTGTGATCTCAGCTCACTGCAACCTCCATCTCCTGGGTTCAAGCGACTTTCCCGCCTCAGCCTCCTGAGTAACTGAGACTACAGGTGTGCACCACGATGCCCACCTAATTATTTTATCTTTTTTTTTTTTGAGACAGAGTGTTGCTCTGTTGCCAGGTGCGAGGCTGCAGTGCAGTGTTACGATCTCGGCTCACTGCAACCTCCGCCTCCCAGGTCCAAGCAATTCTCCTGCCTCAGCCTCCCGAGTAGCTGGGACTACAGGTGTGCGCCACCACGCCCAGCTAATTTTTGTATTTTTTGGGAGACGGGGTTTCACCATCTTGGCCAGGATGGTCTCGATCTCCTGACCCGTGATCCACCGCCTTGGCCTCCCAAAGCGCTGGGATTACAGGCATTAGCCACCATGCCCGGCCTGATTTCTAAAATCACTATTATTATTTTATTTATTGACTCATTGTAACTGGGTTTTGCTCTGTCACCCAGGCTGGAGTGCAGTGGCGGGATCACAGCTCCCTGTAGCCTCAACCTCCCAGGATCAAGTGTTTCTCCCACCTCAGTCTTTCAAGTAGCTGGGACCACAGGCATGTACCACAATGCCTGGCAATTTTTTTTGATTTTCAGTACAGATGGGGTCTCGCTATGCTGCCCAGGCTGGTCTTAAACTCCTGGCCTCAAATGATCCTTCTGCCTCGGCCTCCCAAAGTGCCAGGATTACAAGCATGAGCCACCACGCCCCACCCTTCCCACACTTTTAAAAGCACTTAATTTCCTGTATTAAATTCTTTTTGCCAAGACTACCTTCTGCACTTGACACAGAACACTATTTTTTTTTAAAGACAGAGCCTTGCCCTGTTGCCCAGGCTGGTGTGCTATGGCGCGGTCTTGGCTCACGGCAAACTCCGTATCCCGGGTTCCAAGTGATTCTCCTGTGTCAGCCTCCTGGGTAGCTGGGATTACAGGCGCCCACCACCACGCCCAGCTAATTTTTGTATTTTTAGTAGAGACGCGGTTTCACCACATTGGCCTGGCTTGTCTTGAACTCCTGACCTCAAGTGATCTGCCCACCTCAGCCTCCCAAAGTGCGGGGATTACAGGTGTGAACCACCAAGCCCAGACAGAACACTAATTTATACACTAACATTCAGTATTAGTGTATAAACTGAGCTTAGACAGAGGCGCTCCATAGATGTTTGCTGAATGGATGAATGTGTATAAGGAGTCGGTAAGAAGGAGTTCCATCTGGGGAACCAGATGAAGGCGGGGCCTGAGGAATGTGCCCCTGGTGGTGTTGACAGGCTGGCCACAGGTGGCGGTGCCCCCAGCCCTGCCCCCCAGCCCTGGTCACTCACGGGGGTGCTCGTGCTGTCCTTCCGCCGCTCTGGGATCTCTGCCTTGTTGGGGTTGTGGGCGCTGCTGACCATGGGGCTGGAGGGGGGCAGCCCTCGACTCCCGCTCCCCGCGGCACTGCAGCTCGCCTTCCGGCCTGGCAGCCGCTCCTCCTTCAGCTCCGCCTCCCCCGTGCTCGTCGGGCTGCGTTTGGGGTGCAGGGGTGCAGGGGATGGGCCACCTGGGGGAGGGGGCACCGGTTAGAGCTGGCATCACTGCCCAGAACTGACTCTGGGGGATCTTTGGAACCTGAGAATTCCTCACGTGGGCTGCAATCTCTGTGTGGGCCATTCTGACGATATCTGTCAAAATTACCAACATACCTATACTGACCCAGAAACTCCAAATCAATGACATCATGCACATACAGGCCATTCATTGCACCTTTTTTTTTTTTTTTTGAGATGCAGTCTGGCCCTGTCACCCAGACTGGAGTGCGGCGGCGCAATCTCTGCTCACTGCAACCTCTGCCTCCCGGGCTCAAGCGATTCTCCTGCCTCAGCCTCCCAAGTAACTGGAATTACAGGCGTCTGCCACTGTGTCCAGCCTGTGCCATTAGACTGGGAACAGCCTAAATGCCCCTTAGGAGTGGAATGACTATGTAAGTATTTCCACAGTGAAAAATTACACAGGTATACGAAAGAATAAGGAAGCAGTTTATGCCCCAATACAGAATGACCTTCACGACAGACCGTAAAGTGGGCAAGGCAAGACAGGTGATGGGTCAACAATGTTCTCACTTGTCCACAAAAGCAAAACAGTGTGTATCTATGTATTCCCACCTGCATCTACTTGCTTATATATTAATATCTCCAAAGGACTGTTTCAAAAGGGGAGAATATACTCATTGTTTTTATATATCTTTATTTTCCTTCCTTTTTTTTGAGACAGGATCTTACTCTGTTGCCCAACCTGAAGCTCAGCGGCGTGATCTCAGCTCCCTACAACCTCTGCGTCCTAGGCTCAAGCCGTCCTCCCACTTCAGCTTTCCAAGTAACTGAGACTATGGACACACACTACCATGCCCAGCTTTTTTTGTTTTTTTTTTTGTTGTTGTAGAGACAGGATTTCGACATGTTGCCCAGGCTGGTCTCGAACTTCTGAACTCCAGTGATCCTCCCACCTTGGCCTCCCAAAGTGCTGGGATTATAGGAGTGAGCCACCTCGCCTGGCCTAATTTTTGTATTTTTAGTAGAGATGGGGTTTCATCATGTTGGCCAGGCTGGTCTTGAACTGCTGACCTCAGGTGATCTACCCAGCTGGGCCTCCCAAAGTGCTGGGACTATAGGCATGAGCCACAGCGCCCAGTTGATTTTTCTTTTTTCTTTTTGAGAAGTCTCACTTTTGTTGCCCAGGTTGGAGTACAGTGGTGAGATCTTGACTCACTGCAACCTCTGCCTCCCAGGTTCAAGTGATTCTCCTGCCTCAGCCTCTGGAGTAGCTGGACTTACAGGCACACGCCACCACGCCCAGCTAATTTTTGTATTTTTAGTAGAGATGGGGTTTTCCCAAGCTGCCCAGGATGGTCTCACTCCCAAACTCAGGTGATCTGCCCACCTTGGCCTCCCAAAGTGCTGGTATTACAGGCAAAAGTCACCAAGCCCAGCCTGGAAGTTGACTGCTAAAGGTTATGGATTTTCTTTTTGGGGTAATGAAAATATTCAGAAATTGGTCATCATTATAAATATACAACTCTGTAAATATATTAAAGCCACTGAATTGTGCACTTTTTAATTTATTTTTTGAGATGAGGTCTCACTCTGTCACCAATCATGGCTCACCACAGCCTCAATCCCCTGGGTTCAAGTGATCTTCCCACCTCACCCTCTCAAGTAGCTGGGACCGGTCATGCGCTACCACACCTAGCTAATTTTTAATTTTTTTTGTAGAGATGGGATCTTGCTTTGTTGCCTAGTCTGGTCTAGAACTCCTGGGCTCAAGTGATCCTCCTGCCTCAGCCTCCCAAAATGTTGGGATTACAGGCGTGAGCCACTGTGACCGGCCTGAATTGTGCATTTTAAACAGGTATGTTATTTGGCATATAAATTTTAACTTTTATAAAGCTTTTAAAAAATATCAGAGAGGTTTAAAATTTGATGAGTGTATGGGTTAAGAGACCTCTCGGAAATTCCATGCCTAATGGGTGCTGATGGTGGTGTGTATTCATTTTCTTTCTTTCTTTTTTTTTTTTTTTTGAGATGGAGTCTCACTCTTGTTACCCAGGCTGGAGTGCAATGGCACAATCTTGGCTCACCGCAACCTCCGCCTCCTGGGTTCAGGCAATTCTCCTGCCTCAGCCTCTTGAGTAGCTGGGATTACAGGCACGCGCCACCATGCCCAGCTAATTTTTTGTATTTTTAGTAGAGACGGGGTTTCACCTTGTTGACCAGGATGGTCTCGATCTCTTGACCTTGTGATCCACCCGCCTCAGCCTCCCAAAGCCTGATTACAGGCTTGAGCCACCGTGCCCGGCATATTCATTTTCTTTTTTTAATTTTTTCTTGAGACAGGGTCTCTCTGTTGCCCAGGCTGGAGTGGAATGGTACGATCTCGGCTCACTGCAACCTCTGCCTCTCAGGTTCAAGCAATTCTCCTACCTCAGTATCCCGAGTAGCTGGGATTACAGGCACACGCCACCATGCCAGGCTCATTTTTGTATTTTTAGTAGAGACGGGGTTTCACCATGTTAGCCGGGCTGGTTTCAAACTCCCAGTCTCAGGTGATCCACCAGCCTCAGCCTCCCAAAATGCCAGGATTATAGTAGGGAGCCACGGCGCCTGGCCCAGATTTAAACTCAGACTCTGTATTCATTTTCTGCATTGGATGAGATGTCTGTCAATTGCAGAACGTGGGGTATCATCAGTTGTCTGCCCAGCCCCCTTCCAATAGGAAAAGCCTCCCTCACTTCAGTGCGGAGGTGAAGCCAGAGAGCAGGCTCTCAGCAGCCACTCTGCACAATGTGTCCTCCTGTGCCCCAATTACTGTGGATTAATTCAAACTGGACTCTGATATCAGAACCCCATCTTGGACCAAAGAGATTCCAGCTACCATTTGGATTGGTCTCTAAGCCGGGTGCAGTAGCTCACACCTGTAATCAAGCACTTTGGGAGGCTCAGGTGGGCAGATCATGAGGTCAGGAGTTCAAGACCAACCTGGCCAACATGGTGAAACCCCATCTCTACTAAAAATACAAAAATTAGCTGGGCGTGGTGGCATACGCCTGTAGTCCCAGCTACTCGGGAGGCTGAGGCAGGAGAATTACTTGAATCCAGGAGGCAGAGGTTGCAGTGAGCCGAGATCACGCCACTGCACTCCAGCCTGGCACCTGGCAGCAGAGCGAGACTGTCTCAAAAAATATATATATAAAAATTAGCCAGGCGTGGTGGTGGGTGCCTCTAATCCTAGCTACTCGGGAGGCTGAGGCTGCAGTGAGCCGAGATCGCCCCACTGCACTCCAGCCTGGATGACAGAGTGAGACTCTGGCTCAAAAAAAAAAAAAAATCAGGGAGCTGAGGAATCAGGAGAAAGATAGGATGAAATAAGTAAGAGGCAAAGGAAAAACCACACAAGCAGAGAGGAAGCAGGACAGAGAGTGTCTGTGTTGGGTCTGGCTGCTTTTCTAGTTTTGTTTGTTTTTTGAGACAGAGTCTTGCTCTGTCACCCAGGATGGAGTGTAGTGGCGTGATCTCGGCTCACTACAACCTCCGCCTCCTGGATTCAAGTAATTCTCCTGCCTCAGCCTCCTGAGCAGCTGGGATTATAGGTGCACAAAACTATGCCCAGCTAATTTTTATATTTTTAGTAGAGACAGGGTTTCACCATATTGGCCAGATTGGTCTCGAACTCCTGACCTTGTGATCCACCCGCGTTGGCCTTCCAAAGCGCTAGGATTACAGGTGTGAGCCACCACACCCGGCCTGCTTTTCTAGTTTTAATCCCTTCCTGAGCCTGGCTGTGCATTCTTGCCTCCAAGTTCCATGCAATGCCCCATGTCTTCAGAAGACGTTCCTCCCTCTCTGCAATTGGCTCCAGTGGGTTTCTGTTGCTTGCCAATCAGAGAACCCTGCCAAAACTGCCAGTCTGGGCCTTGGGGAGGAGGAGGGCACTTGAGGGCGAGGGCCTGGTACTTACAGAAGTCACTATGCCTGCGCTGGCGATGGTAGGTGGAAGAGGAACTCCGCTGCCCTTTGCTGTGGCTGGTTCCTTTGCTGGAACTTGTTCCATTGGTGGTGTCGCTGGGCGCCCGCACCCGTGCCAGGGCCAGCCCTGGGGCACCCCGGTCCCCACCCTCCTGCGAGAGGATGAAAGATGAGGCTCTTCTACACCCCGTCCCGTCTGCCCCCCAAGTCCCTCCACCCAGGCATCACGCATTCCCGAGGGCCCCAGTGCCCTCTGACCTCAGTCTTCCTGCCCAGCAGGAGGTAGGTGGCGGTCACTTCGTTGTACTTCTGGCTGGTCAAGGCCTCTTTGATTTCTTCCCGTGTGTAGCCCATACCCACCATCACCTCTGGGAGGGGGGACGGAGAGAAGTTTCAGACTCCCAGAACTTTAACCACCCGTTTCTTTATTCTTTTTTTTTTTTTGAGACGGAGTTTCGCTCTTGCTGCCCAGGCTGGAGTGCAGTGGCGCGATCTCGGCTCACCGCAACCTCCGCCTCCTGGGTTCAAGTGATTCTCCTGCCTCAGCCTCCCAAGTAGTTGGGATTACAGGCATGTACCACTATGCCCGGCTAGTTCTGTATTTTTAGTAGAGACAGAGTTTCTCCATGTCGGTCAGGCTGGTCTTGAACTCCCACCCTCAGGTGATCCGCCTGCCTTGGCCGCCCAAAGTGCTGGGAGCCACTGTGCCCAGCCCCACTTGCACTCATTTCTGCGACTTTCAGTGACGTCTGCTCTCTGACCTGTCCTGTACCCATCCTCCCTTCCCAACAGCACACTGATTTCCTTTGAAAGAACATTCTCTCCCTGCTCAGATCATGTGGATGGCTCCCCTGCTCCAACTGTAAGGCAGGCAGATAACCAAAGTCCAGCTCATTAGTACATTCTACACCCAAAGCCACACCGACTGGTTCAGGGCAGGCATGTGACCCAGATCTGCTTGCCTCCTGGGGTGAGAGCATCGTGGGAAAAAGCTACCACAAAAAACATTCCCAACAACTGTCTCTGAGCACCTGGATCCAACTGTGCCTGAAGGCTGCCAACTCTATTTATTTTAGTTATGTGACAGAATGAATTCTCACTACTAGGTTAAACCATACAAAATTAGTGGTACTGATGATTTTTAAACAATAAAAGGGCAATTTCACATGGTTCAACTTTTTGTTGTTTTCAACCTATTAATATAATTAGGTTGGTGCAAAAATATTTGTGGTTTTTGCCATTTGTTTAATGGCAAAAACTGTAATTACTTTTTTTTTTAATGCAATTTCACTCTTGTCGCCCAGGGTGGAGTGCAGTGGCACCATCTCAGTTCACTACAACCTCCGCCTCAGATTCAAACAATTCTCGTGCCTCAGCCTCCTGAGGGGCTGCAATTACGCGTGCCTGCCACCACACCCGTCTAACTTTTGTATTCTTAGTAGAGAAGAGGTTTCATCAGGTGGGCCAGGTTGGTCTCGAACTCCAGGTGATCTGCCCACCTCAGCCTCCCAAAGTGCTGGGGTTACAGGCATGAGCCACCATGCGTGGCCCTTTTTTCTTTTTCTGAGACAGGGTCTCACCCTGTGGCCTGGAGTGCAGTAGCGTGATCATAGCTCACTGCAGCCTCAAACTCCTGGGCTCGAGCAATCTCCCTACTTCAGCATCCTGAGTAGCTCAGACTACAGGTGTGCACCACCATGCCTGGCTAATTTTTTATTTGTATTTTTTATACAGACAGGGTCTCCCAGTGTTGCCCAGGCTGGTCTCCAACTCCTGGGCCCAAGTGTTTCTCCTGCCTCGGCCTCCCAAAGTGCTGGGATCACAGGCATGAGCCACCTCGCCTGTTCTCTTTTTGTCTTAATATCAGTGAACACGGGCTGGGTGCACTGGCTCACGCCTGTGATCCCAGCACTCTGCGAGACTGAGTTGGGTGGATCATCTGAGGTCAGGAGTTTAAGACCAGCCTGGCCAACATGGTGAAACTGTGTCTCTACTAAAAATACAAAAATTAGCCAAGCATGGTGGCGGGCACCTGTGGTCCCAGCTACCTGGGAGGCTGAGGCACAAGCATCTCTTGAATCCAGGAGGTGGATGCTGCAGTGAGCCAGGTTGCATCCTGTCACCCTGCACTCCATCCTGGGTGACAGGATGGCTTTCCCTGATCCTCACCGATTCTCTTGGTGTCCCCAAAGTCCTCCTCAGGCTCCGTGTATGGCTTCAACTCCTCACCCTCATAGCCGATGTTGATCCATTTGTCTTTCATGATTTGCTGCAGGGATCGGGAGCAGGGAAGAGGGGAGACAGGTGTCAGAAGGAACCAGGAGTCCTACAGCTTCCAACCTCCCAGGGGCCCCCCGGTGGGGCTACCTGCCCTGCCCGAAACCTCCAAGGCTACCATCCAGAACTGTGGGCTCCCTAAGAGATAGCGCCTCCTGGCCCTCCCTCTCCCCCACGTCCCCTGCTGGAGCCTCCCGATGCACCCTCCCTCCTCCGCATCATCTGGGTCCCTGGCACCCTGTAATCATCCTAGGAGCTCATTAACTAATTACTGGCAAGGCGGGGAGTGGGTGAGCCTGTCAGGGGGGTGGCGTCAGGACAGGCCTGGGAGCTTTTCCCTGGACTGCCTGTCTACCCCCACTCACCAGCAGCAGATCTTAGGTGGGCACGGGAGAGGAAAAGCATGTCGAGAAGGCTTTTGTGGGTGGGGGCAGGCAGAATTTGGGGGAGTCAGGAGACGAGAGGGGTCCCCGCTGGCCGTGGGGCTGGGCTCACCTCGAGAGTACAGCGTTTAGCTGGGTTCAGCACCAAGAATCTCCGCAGAATGCTCTCACAGTCCGTTGACATGTAGAAAGGGACCCGGTACTTCCCCCGGAGGACTCGCTCCCGCAGCTCCTGCAGGGAGGGGGTTACTGCAGGAGGGGCCTGTCCCGCACCTCACACCTATCTCACACACACACACACACACACTCTCACACACACACACACTCACACTCTCTCCCTCTCTCTCACCTTTGTCCCAGCCCCTTTGATAGAAGCGACAGAAGCTCTGAGGCCCATCCCTGACAACCTGACAAGGTGGGCAAAAGCCCACTCCTCTCTCCTGACCTCAGTTCCCTGTCCGTAAAACAGAAACATCAAACAGATGCTGCAATTAAAACACAATTATTGGCCGGGCACGGTGCTCACGCCTGTCATCCCAGCACTTTGGGAGGGCAAGGCAGGCGGATCACTGGAAGTCAGGAGTTTGAGACTAGTCCGGCGAACATGGTGAAATCCTGTCTCTACTAAAAATATAAAAATTAGCTGGGCATGGTGGTAGCTGTCTGTAATCCCAGCTGTTCGGGAGGCTGAGGCAGGAGGCTTGCTTGAGCCTGGGAGGTGGAGGCTGCAGTGAGCTGTGACTGCACCACTGCACTCTGGCCTGGGTGATTCAGTGAGACCGTGTCTCAAAAAACAAACAAAAAATGGAAGGAGGCAGAAAACAAGCAGGAGTGACGTGAGGGCGGGCGGCAGGGGGGTGGTGGTGAACAGGAGTCCCTTGGGACAGAGCCCTCTGCTGGGGACTGGTGGGCTTTCTGCTAAAAGGGCCGAAACATGCCATGCCTGGGGAGCCTGCCGGGTCTGCAGATCGGTATAAAGGGCTATTAATATTTAATCTGGATCACTTGCACGACACTTACCCCTTAGCAGGCAGGGTTCTAAGTGCTTTAAGCATATTACACCCATTTTCCCAACACCACAAAGCCCAGTTTTAATGCCCACTTTCCAGACGAGGAGGTTGAGGCCCAGAGGGGTTTGGTCACTTGCCCCAGGACTGCACAGCCACAAAGTGGTAGGGCCTTGGGTCTGGAGCCTGTGCTGTGTGACCACCATGCCACACTGCCTGTCACGTGATGGGGAGAAGGAGCCAGCAGGCCACCACTGCCACCTCCAGCGCAGCTACCAAGCCTGATGCTGTGGCCAGATGCCAAGCTCCAGCGAAGAGCTTAACATATGCAGATGGCTGCAAGCTGATCCTTTTTTTTTTTTTTAAAACAGACAGGCTCTTGCTCTGTCACCCAGGCTGGAGTGCAGTGGTGTGATCATAGTTCACTGCAGCCTGGAATTCCTGGGCTCATGAAATTCTCCCACTTCAGCATCCTAAGCAGCTGGGACTACAGGCAGGCACCACAATGCCTGGCTAATCTTAAAAATATGTTTTGCAGAGACAGGGTCTTGAAATGTTGCCCAGACTGGTGTCAAACTCTATTTATTTTTTTGAGATGAGTCTCGCTCTGTCGTCCAGGCTGGAGTGCAGGGGCAAGATCTCGGTCCCTGCAGCCTCTGCCTCCCAGGTTCAAGTGATTCTCCTGCCTCAGCCTCCCAAGTAGCTTGGACTACAGGCATGTGTCACCACACCTGGCTCCTTTTTGTATTTTTAGTAGAAATGGGGTTTCACCAAGTTGGCCAGGCTGGTCTTGAACTCTTGACCTCCAGTGATCTGCTCATCCCGACCACCCAAGGTGTTGGGATTATAGGTATGAGCACTATGCTTGTCCTGAATGCTCTTAATGTCTTCATCTTACAGGTGGGGAAACTGAGGTTCAGAGAAGGACGTGTCCAAGGTCACTCAGAAAGGAAATGATGCCGCTAGAACCAGCCTCCTCTTAGCTGTGTGCCTCCTTTGCCCCAGCAAGGCCTGGGGTGCCTGCTGGGGACACCAGGACAGCAGAAAGTGGCAAGGGAAAAGGTCTCTGCTTCACACTTGAGGCCGACAAGAATTATTCTGTGGCAGCATCTCCCCACCGCAGGCTTCAGCTATGGGCTCGGTGTCACAGGCTGCTTTTGTTTTCGTTTTGTTTTTGAGATGGGGTCTCGCTCTGTCATCCAGGCTGGAGTTCAGTGGCATGATCTCGGCTCACTGCAACCTCCGCCTCCCTGGCTCAAGTGATTCTTCTGCCTCAGCCTCCTGAGTAGCTGGGATTACAGGCGTGTGCCACTACGCCTGGCTAATTTTTGTATTTTTAGTAGAGATGGGGTTTCACCATGTTGGCCAGGCTGGTCTCGAACTCCTGACCTTCAGTGATCTGTCCTCAACGAGTACTTTGCATCCCTGATCTCAGCAAGTCCTTAAAAATCACTGCCACGAGATTGGTGTCTTTTTTTTTTTCCTTTTTCTTTTTCTACTTGACATCCCATTTTGGGAGAGAGGTTGGTGTTTTATGATCCTCACTGAACAGAAGGTGAGACTGAGGCTTAGAGAGGCTGGCTCTTTGGCCAAGGCCACTGTGAAGAAGGGACTCCCTCCTCTTTGTCACTCAGGGTTCTCCTTTGATGGCCTGTCCTCTGAAACTGTTTCCCTAACTTTCCAATTTCGATCACACTACGTGCTCCTCATGGGCCACGCAGAGCAGGACAGGGCGTCCCAGCTGCAGAATTCCTGCTCCACTGCACCCTCGACTGCAATCGAGAGGAAACATCAGGCACCCCAAATTGAGGGACATTCTGCAAAATTAATTGGCCTGAATTAATCGATCATGTCAATGTCACAAAAGACAAGAGAGAGGCTGAGAGCTGTTCCGGATGAAAGGAGACATAAGAGTCAGTGCAGCTAAACGCAGCTCGGGACCCGGGTGGATCCCTGACCAGGAAAAAAAAAATAGCTGCCAAGGATATTCCTGGGATGACAGATGAAATCTGAGTATGGGCTGTGCGGTAGAGGCCAGGATGATACCAGGAAATACTGCTGTATTTCCTGTATGTCACCGCCAACAGGAAAACATCCCTGGTCCCAGGAGATAACCTGCTGTCGCCTTTAGGGATAAAAGGACACAGTGTCTGCGACTGTCAAATGGCCCATCAATACTGATGATGCCAGCAGAGATCACGCGCAAATACAGACGGATGCAGCCAACGTGGCCGCAACCCAGCGACTGAATCTCCCGAAATGCATCCTGTGTTCTATGCGCTATTCGTGCTCCTTTCCTGTAGATTGGCAACGATTCAAAATAAAAAGTTCAAAGGAAAAAAAAACAAGAGACAACTCAGCCCACGCCTCCCCGCCCTTACCATGATCCCACCCCGCATAGCACTGGCCAGCATCCGACACCGTATCTAGGTGGCTTATTCGTTTTCTTTGCTGCCTGGTGCAGTAGGCAGTAGTCCGAGAAGACGGGAACTGTTTTGTTTGAAGCAAAGTGCATAACTCAATGGTTTTTAGTATATGCACAGAGTTGCACAATCATTACTACATTCCATTTTTTTTTTGAGGCAGAGTCTCGCTCTGTCGCCCAGGCTGGAGTGCAATGGCATGATCTCAACTCACTGCAACCTCTGCCTCCCGAGTTCAAGCGATTCTCCAGCCTCAGCCTCCTGAGTAGCTGGGATTACAGGCACGTGCCACCATGCCCAGCTAATTTTAATATTTTTAGTAGACAGGGTTTACCAGGTTGGCCAGGCTGGCCTCGAACCCCTCATCTCAAGTAATCTGCCCGCCTTGGCCTCCCAAAGTGCTGGGATTACAAGCACCTGCCACCCAGTTAATTTTTGTAGTTACGCCCAATTACTTTTTTGTAGTTTTTGTAGAGATGGGGTTTCACTACATTGGCCAGGCTGGTCTTGAACCCCTGACCTCAAGTGATCCGTCCACTTCGGCCTTCCAAAGTGCTGGGATTACAGGCGTAAGCCTCTGTGCCCAGCCACTACATTCAATTTTAGAACATTTTCCATCACCTCAAAAGAAACCCTGCACCCTTTAGCAATCAACTTCCAACTCCCGCCTCCCCCACCAGCCTCAGGCAACCAGTAATCCACTTTCTGTCTCTATGGATTTGCCTATTCTGGACGTTTCACATTAATGGAATCACACACCCTGTGGCCTCACGTGACTGGCTTCTGTCACTCAGCACAATGTTTTCAAGGTTCACCCATGGCGTAGCATATACAAGGCCAGGGTTTTTTTGTTTTTAAATTTCTTTTTGGAGACAGGGTCTCCCTCTGTAACCCAGGTTGGAGTGCAGTGGCACCATCTCGGCTCACTGGAGTCTTGAGCTGCCGGGTTCAAATGATCCTCCCACATCAGCCTCCCAAGTAGCTGGGACTATAGGCTTGCACCATTATGTCTGGTTAATTTTTGTATTTTTTGTAGAAATGGGATCTCCCTATGTTGCCCAGGCTGGTCTTGAACTTCCTGGCTCAAGTGATCCTCCCACCTCTGCCTTCCAAGGTGCTGGGATTATAGGCACGAGCCACCACACCCAGCCAGGCAGGAGTTTTTGCCTTATGCGCAAAGCCTCAAACAGAACCTGACACAGAGAGCCAGGCCATAAATATTAACTCAGTGAACGGATGAGTCAGGATTTGAACTCAAGCCTATCGGCTGCAAAGATCCTGCTCTTGACCCCTGCATGGCATGGTCCTCTCTGGCTGGCCTCACTGCCGTGAGGACTGGAATCCTGCCCGTCCCGTCTTCCCATGGGAACTCAGGCCGGCCCCGCCACTGAGGCCCTCTGCAGGGGAGGTGTGTGGGGGATGGGGGCCTTACTGTGGGGAGGGGCCACCCCCGTGCCCAGCCCCTCCCGGTACCTTGAGGTTGTGCCCATCAAAGGGCAAGGAGCCGCTGACCAGGGTGTACAGGATGACCCCCAGGCTCCAGATGTCCACCTCCGGTCCATCGTACTTCTTGCCCTGAAACAGCTCCGGGGCGGCGTATGGAGGGCTCCCGCAGAACGTGTCCAGCTTCGAGCCTAGCGTGAACTCATTGCTGAAGCCGAAGTCAGCAATCTTGATGTTGGCCTCGGCGTCCAGCAAGAGGTTCTCGGCCTAGGGTGAGAGGAGAAGAGGGTGGAGAGTGGGACTCGAGGCCAAAGCCCTTTGTGGACGTGGGAGGCGGACAGGAGCGCAGGCTCTAGGGCTGGCCCACGGGGATCAACTCTCAGGCCCGTCCCTTACTCTCTGCCTGAACTTAGGCAGTGACTTTACCTTGCTGGACCTCAGTTTTCTCAACCATAGAGTGGGGATAATCATAGTTCTACCTCACAGCGTAGTTTAAGAATTAGGAGTTAATCCACATAGAAAACATAGAACAGGCCGGACACGGTAGCTCATGTCTACGATCCCAGCACTTTGGAAAACCAAGAAAGGTGGATCCCCTGAGATCAGGAGTTCAAGACCAGCCTAGCCAACATGGTGAAGCCCTGTCTCTACTAAAAATACAAAAACTAACCGGACATAGCTGGCGTGCGCCTCCCAGCTATTTGGGAGGCTGAGGCAGGAGAACTGATTGAACCTGGGAGGCAGAGGTTGCAGTGAGCCATGACTGCCACTGCATTCCAGCCTGGGTGACACAGTGAGACCTTGTCTCAAAGAAAAAAGAAATCCTAGAGGCTAGGTGCCTGTGGCTCACACCTGTAATCCCAGTACTTTGGGAGGCCAAAACAGGTGGATCACTTGAGCTCAGGAGTTCGAGACCAGCCTGCCCAGCATGGTGAAAACCTGTTTCTACTAAAATACAAAAAAATTAGCTGGGCGTGGTGGCCTGTAATCCCAGCTTCTCTGGAGGCAGAGGCAGGAGAATCGCTTGAACCCAGGAGGTGGAGGTTGCAGTGAGCCAAGATTGTGCCACTGCACTCCAGCCTGGGCAACAGAGTGAAACTCCATCTCAAAAGAAAAAGAAAAAGAAAGAAAACCTAGAATATTTCACACCCAGCAAACACTATGTAATGTTCTATCATCCCGTGTGGTCTGCAGAGCTGGGAGTCTTCAGGTAATCTCCTGCCCATCTTGGGGCCTCAGGTTACCCAGCAGAAATGAAATAAGGCCTAAGTGCTCAAGACCCAGAAAATTAAAAGCAATAATTTAATCCTGACTGCATACCTACCATGCACTGGCCTCTGTGGGACTCTGGATTATACAGTGTCTGTCTACATAATGTGAAGGTGAAACTACAGATTCATGGAGAATTCCAGCTGCAAATCCCGGCTCCACCACTCACTCACTGTGTGACTTTAGGTGGGTTACCAGACCTCTCTGTGCCTCAGTTTCCTTGTGTGTAAGCTAACGGTGATCACGACACCTGCCTTATAGGCAGTTGTGGGTTTTTTTTTTTTTTGAGATGGAGTTTCGCTCTTGTTACCCAGGCTGGAGTGCAATGGCACCATCTCAGCTCACCGCAACCTCCGCCTCCTGGGTTCAGGCAATTCTCCTGCCTCAGCCTCCTGAGGAGCTGGGATTACAGGCACACGCCACCATGCCCAGGTAATTTTTTGTATTTTTAGTAGAGACGGGGTTTCACCATGTTGACCAGGATGGTTTCAATCTCTTGACCTTGTGATCCACCCTCCTCGGCCTCCCAAAGTGCTGGGATTACAGGCGTGAGCCACCGCACCCAGCCCCAGTTGTGGGGTTTTTTGTCTTTTATTGTTTTCTGGTTTTTTGAGATGGAGTCTCACTGTGTCGGTGGAGTGCAGTGGCGCTATCTCGGCTCATGCAACCTCCGCCTCCTGGGTTCAAGCAATTCTCCTGCCTCAGCCTCCTGAGTAGCTGGGATTACAGGTGCATACCACCACACCTGGCTAAAAGTGTTTGTATTTTTAGTAGAGATGGGGTTTCACCACATTGGTCAGGCTGATCTTGAACGCCTGACTTTGTGATCTGCCTGCCTCAGTCTCCCAAAGTGCTGAGATTACAGGTATGAGCCACCGCACCCTGGCAGTTGTGGGTTTAAGTGTAAAGTGCTCACAGCGGCCCCTAGAATGCAGTCAGTGATCAATAAATAATTCGCGGTCGGGTACAGTGGCTCACCCTTATAATTGAGACTAGCCTGGGCAACATGGTGAAACCTCATCTCTATTAAAAATACAAAAATGAGCCTGGTGTGGTGGCAGACGCCTGTAATCCCAGTAACCTGGGAGGCTGAAGCAGAAGAATCATGTGAGCCAAAACTGCACCACTGCACTCCAGCCTGGGCGACAGAGCGAGATTCCATCCCGTAAATAGGTAAATAAATACATACATGTTTTGTATTATTATAAAGTTGTGTCTACTTTTTTGTGGCATGTGGTCGTGCAATTGCCATTTCACAAGAAATGGCCTCCTCAGGGAGGCCCCACCTCATGCCCATAGCAAGAAAGCAGCAGAACTAGAATCTAACAAGGCCACACATTTCCACAGTGCACGGAGGCAGCCTCCAGCCTTCTGACTGCAGACACACCGCTCTACCTTTCAAAATGCCACCACATCTGGCCCGTCCCTCACTCAGGTCACCAGCATTTCTGCCTTCCTCCCAGGCGTCCCTGTGTCTCCTGGTTTACTTCTGGACCACTCTTCCCCAGGACCTACCCCAACAAAGGGCCACACCCTACAAAGACATGTCAGAGAGCTCCTCCCAAACCTGAATCTAATAGCATCCTTGCTCAGGGATTACTTTTTTTTTTTTTTTGAGGCAGGTCTCACTCTGTCACCCAGGCTGGAGTGCAATGGCACGATCTCGGCTCACTGCAACCTCTGCCTCCTGGGTTCAAGCGATTCTCCTGCCTCGGCCTCCTTAGTAGCTGGGACTACAGGCGCGCACCACCACACCCAGCTAAGTTTTGTATTTTTAGTAGAGAAAAGGTCTCATCATGTTGGCGATGCTCATCTTGAACTCCTGACCACAGGTGATCCGCCTACCTTGGCCTCCCAAAAAGTGCTAGGATTACAGGTGTGAGCCACCACGCCAGGCCATGGACTACATTTCTTTCCCTGGCATTTGAGGCTCCGCCATCTAGCGCCAAGGTCACATTTGAGTTGGTCCCCTTGGTTGGTACCCCGGTGTACTAACAGAACTCGTTTTAGCTGCTGCTGGGACCCTCCACCAGGGGCGTGCAACCTCCAGGTTAATCATGGAAGTCTCTAAGAAGTTCCCTCCAGGGTTGTGCGAAGGGACCCGTAGCCCAGCACAGGGAAGTGAAGAGACGGTGAGCACTTCGACCTCTACAGCAATTAGTTTTTTGTTTTCATTTTTAATTTTTTTTGCACTTTTTGTTTGTTTGTTTGAGATGGAGTCTTGCTCTATTGCCCAGCTTGGAGTGCCTCCTGAGTTCAGGCTGGTCTCGAACTCCTGACCTCAAGTGATCTGCCCATCTCGGCTTCCCAAAGTGCTGGGATTACCAGCATGAGCCACCACACCTAGCCTTCAGATGCACCTTCTGCTTTTGTACGTTTTCTTTTTTGTTTTTAGAGGTAGGGTCTTGCTCTGTCTCCCAGGTTGGAGTGCAGTGGAGCGATCGTGGCTCACTGCAGCCTCAACCTCCCGGGCTCAAGGAATCCTCCTGCCTCAGCCTCCTGAGTAGCTGAGACCACAAGCATACAAGCTAATTTTTTACAATTATTTTTTGTAGAGACAAGGGTCTTGCTGTGTCACCCAGGCTGTTCTCGAACTTCTGGGCTCAAGCAAACCTCCCATCTTGGCCTTCCAAAGTGCTAGGATTATCGGTGTGAGACTGCACCTGGTATTCCACAGGAATTTGGCTGTGGTATTTTATGTTTTTGGAATCCAATAATAGTTTTTTAAATGGTGCTTGTGGCTGGGCGCAGTGGCTCATGCCTGTAATCCCAGCACTTCGGGAGGCCAAGATAGGCAGATCACTTGAGGTCAGGAGTTCAAGACCAGCCTGGCCAACACGGTGAAAGCCCATCTCTATTAAAAATACAAAAATTAGCCAGGTGCGGTGGCTCATGCCTGTAAATCCCAGCACTTCGGGAGGCCAAGATAGGCAGATCACTTGAGGTCAGGAGTTCAAGACCAGCCTGGCCAACGTGGTGAAACCCCATCTCTATTAAAAATACAAAAATTAGCTGGGCACAGTGGTGCAAACCTCTAATCCCAGCAACTCAGAAGGCTGAGGGCAGGAGGATCACTTGAACCCGGGAGGCCAAGGTTGCAGTGAGCTGAGATTCCAGAGCTTTGGGGGGGCTGAGGTGGGAGGATCGCCTGAGCCCAGGAGTTTGAGACAAGCCTGGGCAACAGAGTGAGACCCCACCTCTACAATAAAATTAAAAATTGGCCAGGCATGGTGGCTCACACCTGTGGTTCCAGCTACTCAGGAAGCGAGGCGGGAGGACTGCTTAAGCCCAAGAGGTCGAGGCTACAGTGAGCTGTGATGGAACCATCACACTCTGGCATGGGCAACAAAAAAAAAAACAGAACAACAAAACCAACCCAGCCCTTCCTCGAAGATAGGTCCAGAAGCACTTCCTTAAAGCACTTAGCACGCTGCCTGGAACACAGGTGCTCGCAAAACAACAGTCAAGACAACTGAATCTGAGCAACCAGATGTTCAACCACCTGGTCTTGGAGGAGGCTGAGATGTGCAGGGGAAGGTGTCCGGGGGGGCACTCGAAGGGGCTGCCCAGCTCAGTTCCGGTAGGCAGCTGGGCTGGAGCCCCAGTGAGTCTCTTCCTGCCTGATACTGGCCAAGGTGGCTTTTCTCTCAAAGCCCTTTCTTGAGCAGGGCACCGTGGCTCACACCTGTAATCCCAGCACTTTGGGAGGCCGAGGCGGGCAGATCACTTGAGGTCAGGAGTTCAAGACCAGCCTAGCCAACATAGTGAAACCCTGTCTCTACTAAAAATACAAAAATGTGCCAGGCGTGCTGGCAGGTGCCTGTAATCCCAGCTACTCAGGATTCTGAGGCAGGAGAACCACTTGAACCCAGGAGGCGGAGGCTGCAGCGAGCCGACATTGCGCCACTATATCCAGCCTGGCGACAGTGAGACTCCGTCTCAGTGGCAAGTACCTGAAATCCGAGCTCTTTGGGAGGCTGAGGAGAATCACCTCAAGGGAGGCAGAGGTTGCAATGAGCTGAGATTGGGCCACTGCCCTCCAGTCTGGGTGACAGAGGGGGACTCTATCTCAAAAAATAAAAATTAAAAAAAGCCCCTTCTCGAGTTCTCAGATTCCTGTGGTTCTGAGACCCTTTGGGCAGAGCCCTGGGTCTCTGCAAGCTGAATCCCCAAGGAGTCCTGAATGTCCCAAGGTCTGAGAACGCCAAGGTCCCGAAGGCTTTGGAGGCGGCCCACCCTTTATCACGCCCAGCGTCCTCATCCGGCAGCAGCAGCCAGGGCCGTTCTGGGACACTTTGTTTCCCCTGCTTCGTTCACTCCTCCTATGCCCTCCTCCCCCTCCGCTCCCCAATCTGCTGGCCTTGTTTCTGCCACAAAAGCTTGGGAAAGGGTCAGGGGGTGCTGGGAGGGAGGGAGGAGCAGGAGGAGAAAATGGCCGGGGGAACTTGCTGGAGGGCAAGGGAACCAGGGAGGAGCAGGGGACAGAGGGGTCTGTGGGCTGAGCAGGGGTCCCCGAGGTCACCGAGGGGCCAGGGCTTACCTTCAGGTCCCTGTGTACAATGTTTTTCTGGTGACAGTAGTGCACAGCCGAAACGATCTGGGAGGGAGGGAAGGTCAGTTACTCACGGCTCATAAAACCCTCAGCCTCCCTGAGCTGTCTGTAAAGCCACCTGCAACTGGACCCGGGGCCTCAGGCCTCCCCAGGACACAGGCCGAGACCCGGAGCCTCACACCCTGACTCAGCCACAGTAAGAGGTGCCTGTGGAACCTCCACCAGGACACCCCCATGCCCAGGGATGTTGGAGCCGAGGCATGGGGACCAGCCCTCTCTTAACCTTCACACTTGGAAACTCCCATGAACACATCCCAAGACACGCCACCCCAACTCAGCAGGGCTTACGGGCCTTGAATTCAAGATACCGGCATCAAGGGAGCTACAGTCCCAAAGAGATACCCTCACACCTGCACATCTCACCCCACACACCTGGGCGCCCTCACACCTGCACCTCCTCTCACCCCACACACCTGGGCGCCCCCACACCTGCACCTCCTCTCACCCCACACACCTGGGCGCCCTCACACCTGCACCTCCTCTCACCCCACACACCTGGGTGCCCTCACACCTGCACCTCCTCTCACCCCACACACCTGGGCACCCTCACACCTGCACCTCCTCTCACCCCACACACCTGGGCGCCCCCACACCTGCACCTCCTCTCACCCCACACACCTGGGCGCCCTCACACCTGCACCTCCTCT
>CM052668.1:31651098-31696463 GCA_028533165.1 Leontopithecus rosalia | reverse complement strand
TCCTGAGTTTAGAAGTGCTGGGGTTTCTGAGTTTCTCCTGCATGTGGTTTCTCTGTACGTTCACGGAGTCTTTTTTTCTTTGCTTGTTTCTGTTATTGTTATTTGAGATGGAGCCTCATTCTGTCCTCCAGGCTGGTGCGCATCGGCAGGATCTCGGCTCACTGCAATCTCAGCCTTTCGGTTCATGCGATTTTCCTGCCTCAGCCTCCCAAGTAACTGGGACTACAGGCTTGGGCCACCACGCCCGGCGACTTTTGGTAATTCACGGTGTTTTAAGTCTGAGCCAGGTACTGTGCTAAGCACTTAACAGGAATTAACCAATGTGATCCTCAAAACAATGGATAGAGACCATTATTCGCCTTATTTAGCAGCCGAGGAAAGCGCCCAGGGGCGAGTTCTGGGAGCAAGAAAGCCAGGTTTTAAGCGCCGAGGGTGTGGATACACCCTTGTTAACGGCTGCTATTGATTACGAGTTCTGTTCTGAGCCCCTGTGTCCCTGGCTTTTGAGACCCGAGATTCTTGCAAGCCAAGCCGCGTCACGGTTTCTGAAAGCCGCCCCACCGCGATGTCTCCCCGCCCGACACTGACCAGCCGCCGGAACAGCCTCTGCAGCTGCGCCGCGTCCTCCCGGAGCCTCCCGGCCATGCGGCTGCGGGTTCGCGCTGAGCTGCAGCGCAGGCGCCCACGGAGCAGGGGCCGCACGTACTCGACCAGCGCCCGCCGGTGCAGCTCGGCCACCAGCGCCTGGGGGCGGGGGAGGGAAACCCGAGGGGTGTGAGCCATGCCCCACTGACCCCCATCCCGCCAGACTGAAGGCCACTCCAGCCCCACTCGCCCACACTCATTCCAGGCACCCGTGGGCACCCTTCCCGTGCCCACGCCTCAGCCTCCAGCCCCTGAACTATCCTAGGATGCCCTTCCCTGGCGCCCTAATTAGCCTGCGGACACCTCCTACCTATCCCGAAAGGATCCTCCATCCCAGCCTCTTCCCATTCCCCAAGCTCCACTCTCAGGGGCCCGGATTCAGTCTGCGCCCGGCCTTTCACCCCAGTCCCACGCACACGCCCCGCCGCAGATCCCTGGCAGGGGCCACCTCTTCCAACTACGGTGGAAGCCACTCCCACCTTGGAGGGGTCTCCTCCAGCGGGAGCTTCTTGCCCTCCCAGTCTCCCCTCTTTCCGCCGCTTTCCCCTTTCTTCTTCCCCTCTTCTCCCCCCCCCACCTTCCCTCCCCTCCAGCAGGTGTACCTGGTAAGGCTCGTCCTGCATTCTGCGCAGAGCCAGGGCCTGGGCACCCAGCGTGCCCACGATGCCATCCAGGGCCTCGGGGCTGCTCAGCCACTTCCGGCGCATCAGCTTGTTGAAGTGCGGCTGGCAGGGACAGAGTAGGGGGTCACGGCTCTCCTCCCTCCCACCCTCCCTCTTCACTTAGGAATATGTTCCTGGAACCCCGTTCTGTGTAGAACCAGGGCTGTGTGGTGCTGGGAACCCATGGGGAAGAGAGAGCCCCAGCCCTGTCATCCTGGGGCTCACAGTCCAGAAGGGGAGAGAGACTGGTCTCCAGGTAGTGATGACCCAAAGCTGGCAAGGCTGGGACCAGGGAGGCCAGGGGCTTAGGAAGCCCAGAGGGGATGACTGACTCAGCATAAAGCCAAGGAGGGCTTCCTGGAGGAGGGGACACCAGAACTGAAGCCCCGGTGATGATCTTCCTTAGCCAAGTGAGGGACTGGGAGGGAGTGGCTCAATCAGAGAGAAGAGTGAGTATTAAGGAAGTTCAGATTTTAGATGGGCAGGCCAGGGAGAGAACCAGAGAAAGGTCAGTGTGACTGGGGACTTCATGTAAACATTATTAAGGACCGGGCAGAGTGGTTCACACCTGTAATCCCAGCACTTTGGGAGACCGAGACAGGAGGATAGCTTGAGGTCAGGAGTTTGAGACCAGCCTGGGCAACATCGAGAGACCTTGTCTCTACAAAACATTTAAAAATTAGCTGGGACTGGGTGCTGTGGCTCACGCCTGTAATCCCAGCACTTTGGGAGGCTGAGGCAGGTGATCACCAGCTCAGGAGTCTGAGACCAGCCTGATCAACATGGTGAAATCCCGTCTCAAAAATTAGCCAAGTGTGGTGGCACACGCCTGTAAGTCTCAGCTCCTCAGGAGGCTGAGGCAGGAGAATCACTTGAACTCAGGAGGCAGAGGTTGCACTGAGGTGAGATTGTGCCACTGCATTACAGCCTGGTGACAGAGTGAGACTCCATTTAAAAAAAGAGAGAGAGAAATTAAGAACTTTAGGACGTATTTTTTTAAATTCATGAACTATATACCACCCTTCAGGGGAAGAGGCCGGATTGCTTCCAGATTCCACTTCCTAGATCTGGTTGAGAAAACACCTTCCCCATCTGGCGCTCTTAGGAAGGAGTATGGTAAATGTCTCAGTTAATAACATCCTTTTTGAAAGTTGCCCTTTCTCTCCACCCTTGAGTAGATCCGGTATTTGATGAAACTTGTGAAAGTAGGTGGAGCCTGTCTTGCCCCCTCTTTTCTAGAATGCACAGTATATGTGACTGTGACTTTCAAGGAAATGTGTTTGCCATTTGCTGATTTTGGGGGGGAGTTAGTTTCTAACTTCTTTCACTGGTAACTGAAGGAAAGTATTGCACCTTGCAAATCCACCAAATGAATTGAGTACATAATTTTTAAAATTGACTTGTAGCCAGGCAGACCACATTAGAAAATTATTAAGGGGCTGGCCACGGTGTCTCACTTGTAATTCCAGCACTTTGGGAGGCTGAGGCAGGTGGATCACTTGAGGTCAAGAGTTCAAGACCAGCACAAGGTGAAACCCCCATCTCTGCTTAAAATACAAAAAATTAGCCGGGCGTGGTGGCGGGATCCTGTAATCCAGCTACTTGGGAGGCTGAGGCAGGAGAATCACTTGAACCCGGGAGGTGGACGTTGCAGTGAGCTGAGATTACACCACTGCACTCCAGCCTCAGCAACAAGAGCAAAACTCCGTCTCAAAATAAATAAATAAATAAACAAACAAATAAATAAATAAATAGTAAGAGCTGGGCACAGTGGACCACATCTGTAATCTCAGCACTTTGGGAGGCTGAGGCAGGAGAATCGCTTGAGCTCAGGAGTTCAAGACCTACCTGGGCAATATAGTGAGACCCCCTCTCTATAATTTTTTTCTTTAAATTAAATTAACTGTGGTCCCAGCTACTTAGGAGGCTGATGTGAGAGGACCTCGTAAGCTCAAGGGGTTGAAGCTGCAGTGAGCTATGATCACGCCACCACACTCCAACCTGGGCCACAGAGAAAGATTCTGTCTCAAAAAAAAAACAAAAACAAAAACAAAACTTTTTTTTCTCCCTGTCCAGAAAGAAAAAAAAAAAAAAGGACTCCAAGACAGTGACAGAAGAGAATAAAGCAAGCCTGGGCCTTTTGAAGTGCGTGTTTTGGGGGTGAGGGGAGCTGTGTGACCCTGAAGCCTGCACAGGGTCTTATTCCAGGCACAAGATGGGAGGCGAGAGGTGGGGCTGGAGCAGGGCTGAGTGCACAGGGCCTCCTGGGCTGGGGAAGAAGTCCCAGGGTTTTCCTGAGGGCACTGGGGAGCCATGGCCAGTTTTGAGCTGGGGAGGGAGAGGGTCAGATTTGTGTTTTACCAAGATGGGAGGAGGCTGGAAAAAAGGGGAAAGTGGAGATAGGGAGGGGATGAAAGGGGGAGGGGGGGAAGGAGGAGCCAGGTGGTAGAATTCGTAGGATGAAGTGAGTAAGCCCCCGTGGAGAGGGGAGGGAGGTGTCTGGAGGAGACGGGTAGGGTAGGCCGTGGGTCTGTCCCTGAGACAGAGGTGGGGGAAGGGTTGGGAGGAGGCTGCGTCTGGGTGGACACAGGGCATGTGAGGATCAGAGATATTCCCAGGATGGTGTCCATGGGGGGTCTAACTCCCTCTTCAGCTCAGCCTCAGCACCCCCTCTTGTTCTCTGTCACCCTGAGAGCAGCCCGATTTTCTTTTTTGTGTTTTTTGGGGTTTTTTTTTTTTGAAAGATAGGGTCTCACTGTATTGCTCAGGCTGGTCTCAAACTGCTGAGCTCAAGAAGTCCTCCCCACTCAGCCTCCCAAAATGCAGGGATTAAAGGTGTGAGCCACCATGTCTGGTGTCTCGTTGGTTTTTTTGTTTTGTTTTGTGTTTGAGACGGAGTCTCACTCTGTCACCCAGGCTGGAGTGCAGTTGGTCAATCTCGCCTCACTGCAACCTCCACCTCCTGGGTTCAAGCCATTCTCCTGCCTCAACCTCCCGAGTAGCTGGGACTACAGGTGCACTCCACCACACCCAACTAATTTTTGTATTTTTAGCAGAGATGGGGTTTCACCATGTTGGCCAGGATGCTCTTGATCTCTTGACCTCGTGATCCACCCGCCTTGGCCTCTAAAGTGCTGGGATTACAGTCGTGAGCCCCCATGCGTGGTCTATCTCTGGCTGGTTCTGATGTCTCCCCCTCTGTCTCTGTCCTAGTCTCTCTCCTTTCCTTCCTCCCTGACCTATCTTGTTTTCTCAGTCTCTCCTTGTTTCTTTTGCTTCCGCTCTCTCTATCTCTGTCTCTGTCTCTCTCACAAAACATACATAGTGGTTTATAAGGCCAGGCACGGTGATTCATGCCTGTAATCCCAGCAGTTTGGAAGGCCGAGGCCAGCAGATCAGCTGAGGTCAGGAGTTCAAGACTAGCCTGGCCAGCATGGTGAAACCTCGTCTCTACTAAAAATACAAAAATTACCCAGGTGTAATGGTGTGTGCCTGTAATCCCAGCTACTCAGGAGGCTGAGGCAGGAGAATCAGCTGAACACTTTGGGAGGCCCAGAGGGGCAGATCACCTGAGGTCGGGAGTTCAAGACCAGCCTGACCAATGTGAAGAAACCCTGTCTCTACTGAAAATACAAAAGTAGCTGGGCGTGGTGGTGCATGCCTGTAATCCCAGCTACTCGGGAGGCTGAGGCAAGAGAATCACTTGAACCCGGGAAGCAGCGGTTGCGGTGAGCTGAGATCATGCCTTTGCACTCCAGCCTGGGTAACAAAAGCTGGGTAACAAAATTCCGTCTTAAAAAAAAAAAAGAATAAAATAATAATAAGAGACAGCAAGGGGGCTGGGGTAGCTGGAGTGGGGTTACGGGGGGCAGGGAGCAGGGGTGGCAGGGAGAGGAGATGAGGTCTGAGAGGGAGAGGGGAGAGGGAAGAGCTGGTTGTGCAGGGTCGTGGGGACCATGGCGGGATTCCAGCTTTTGCTCTGTGTGAGCTGGGAGCTGTGGGAGGATTCTGAGCAGAGGAGGGGAGGGGTCCGCGGTGTAACATGGACTGAGCTGGGTTATGGCCAGGAGCACAGTCCCCCTGCAGACTCCCTCCTCAGTGCTCCCACCCCCCACCACATTCACTCACCCGCCTTTGCGCCAAGCCCCTATAGGACGACACAAGGGCCCAGAGATGGGGGCATGGGGTTCTGGGGTCTAGGAGAGCCTGAGCAAGGATTTGGGGGACCTTAGTGAGGGGAGGCTCCACCCAAACCTCAAGCCCCTCCTGCTGATGGCCCTGTGTTCTCTCCCCCGTCACGTCCTCCCACGTCTTCCTTCCTGTACCCTCTCCACCCCACCGACAGCCCAGGCATGGCCCTAGCCACCACCACCCCTGCCCCGCCCCTGTCTGCTTCGCAAACACTGAGTCATGGGCTAAAGGGAACTGGAGGATGGGGGGTGCGCTTCCCTGTCCTGGCATGGGCCCCACCCCCGGCCTCCCACCTCACTCACCTGTAGCTCCTGGAACAGCAGGTCAGCCAGGACACGGTGGCAGAGCCGGGTCACGTGGTCCAGAGCACTGGCAGATGCTTCCCGGGCTGGCTCACTTTCTGGGGGCCCCACCCGGGCCAGGCGCTCGGCCAGAGCTCTGTGGGGATCAACAGAGCCAAACGTGAAGGACCCCAACATCTCAGCCCAATGCCTAGACTTGTCTCCTATTAGGTGGAGCAGAGAGGCAAGGGCTGACAGGTCAGATGGGGGGCTGGGGAAGGTCAGAGATACTTGACAGGTTGGGAGTATCTGGGGATTGGCGTGACTCATGGATGTTGGGGGGCTGAGGGATGATGGTAGGAGGTCTAGGGTATACTGGAGGAGGGAAGAGGGTCTCTCTGGGTCTTTGGGTTTCAGGTTCTCTTGGTGCTTTCTGGGTGAGAGCGGGGAGGCCTCCATTCTAAAAGTCTGTGGTTAACAGTCTACAACTCTGAGATTCTACACTTAGCTCTTTTTGTTTGTCGGTTGGTTTGTTCTGAGATGGAGTTTTGCTCCTGTTGCCCAGGCTGGAGTGCAATGGTGAGATCTTGGCTCACCACAACCTCCGCCTCCCAGGTTCAGGATTCTCCTGCCTCAGCCTCCCGAGTGGCTGGGATTACAGGCATGAGCCACCACGCACAGCTAACTTGGTATTTTAGTAGAGACAGGGTTCTCCATGTTGGTCAGGATGGTCTCCAGCTCCCAACCTCAGGTGGTCTGCCCGCCTCCACCTCCCAAAGTGCTGGGATTACAGGTGTGAGCCACCGTGCCCAGCTGTTTTTTTTTTTTTTCTTTTTCTTTTGGACAGGGTCTTGCTCTGTCATGCAGGCTGGAGTGCAGTGGCCCAATCTCAGCCTAGCTAACTTTTATTTTTATTTTATTTAAATTTATTTTATTTTATTTTTAAATGGGGTCTCGCTCTGTTGCCCAGGTTGGAGTGCAGTGGCACCATCTTGGCTCACTGCAGCCTCCACCTCCCAAGTTCAAACGATTCTTCTGTCTCAGCCTCCTGAGTAGCTGGGACTACAGGTACGAGCCACCACACCTGGCTAATTGTTGTATTTTTAGTAGAGATTGGCCTTCACCCTTTGGCCAGTCTAGTCTCCAACTCCTGGCCTCAAAAGATCCACCCACCTTGGCCTCCCAAAGTGCTGGGATCACAGGCGTGAGCCACTGCATCCTGTCCTGGTCATTTGTTATTATTCTTTGTAATACAAATGATAGAACAGTAAACCCACTTCTGCCCTTTTCTTCAGCGGCTTGGAGACCTTTCCATTAGGGCATGAGGCGTTCCCACGCTCCTTTTTAACATCTGAGCTGGATCCCACTGCTTAGCTGTTCCATCGAGTATTTAGTTGGCCCCTGATGGATGGACAGTTGGTTCCATATTTTCCAGGGAGGAACCTTGGACACATGTCATCTCCCATGAGCCTTTGGCCTCTGAAGGGGGCGCCCCTAGAGGATCTATCTGCTGGGTCAAGGGCCCAGTGTTTATGATTGAGTAGAAAGTGCTCAGACCAGGCTATTCTTCATCACTAACCGGATGACACAGGCTGCTAATGAAAGAAAATGAGACCAGGCGCGGTGGCTCACGCTTGTAATGCGGCATTTTAGGAGGCCGAGGCAGGAGCATTGCTTGAGCCTGGAGTCTGAGACCAGCCTGGCCAACATAGTGAAAACCCATCTCTATAAAAAGTTTAAAAATCCGGCCAGGCCTGTAATCCCAGCACTTTGGGAGGCTGAGGCAGGCAGATCGCTTGAGCCCAGGAGGGGAGACAAGCCTGGGCAGCATAGAGAGACCCCATCTCTTTTTTTCTCTTTTTCTTTCTTTTTTTTTGAGACAGAGTCTTACTTTTTCGCCCAGGCTGGTGTGCAATGGCATGATCTCAGCTCACTGCAACCTCCACCTCCTGGGTTCAAGCAATTCTCATGCCTCAGCCTCCCAAGTAGCTGGGATTATAGGCACAGCCAATTTTTGTATTTTTTTAGAGATGGGGTTTCACCATGTTGACCAGGCTGGTCTTTGAACTCCTGACCTCAGATATACCTGTGTGGGCCTCCCAAAGTGCTAGGACTACAGGTGTGAGCCACCACAACTGGCTAAACCCCATCTCCCCATCTCTCTCTCTCTCTAAATTAAAGTAATACAAAAAGATAAAAATGCAAATATATATATATATATATATATATATATATATATATATATAACTCTTAGAGTCTTGAATCCAGTGTCTAGGTTTCTGTAATTCAAACACTCCAGTATTCAGATGCTTTGTGGTGCTGTGGTTGTTTCAAGGACTCCCATATGCTTCTAAGGTCCCATGCTCAGGCTCCCCTGAATCAATTCTGCAATCCCCACCCAGGGTCTCAGCACCCCAGGGCAGCTGCCACCTTGGACTGGTCCTCCCTCCATCACACCATGGGTGCCGTCACCTCAGAGGGGGGCCACAGTTGACCAGGGCGATGGTCTTGCTGATATAGGTGTCAGGTAGCAGCTCCCGAACTGCTGGGTTCTCGTGGAATCGCTCCACACGCTGCTGGAAGCTGGTGGGAGGAAAGGGGACAGACAGCGCGCTGCTAGGTCAGGGTTCCTTGCTGGGCACCCAGCCTGCCAAAGCCACCATCCCTGTGGTGGCACTCTGCCTGTCCTCAGGTGACTCCCTCTCATCTCTCTTCTCTCTGTTGGATCCCAGGTCCCCATACCCAGCCCCACCAGAGCTAACCCAAGACCCCAGGCCCCCATACCTCTGCAGGAACTCTGCCAGCCCCCCCAGGCAGCAGTGGGCCATCCGCTCCCCAAATTCCTGGCTGATGCGGGGCGCTCGCTCTGTGTGTTCTTCCAGCAGCTGCGAGGTCCAGGGGACAAGCAGTGAGAAGGGGGCGAGGTCCCACTTTCCCATGCCTGCGTCGTCCAGCCCATCCCACGGCCTCCTCCCACCTCCTACCTCACACACATCCTGGGCCAGGCTGCTGGGCTGGTCCTCCAGGCTCCCCCAGTGCTCCTCATCCTCCTGCAGCACGCGGAGAAGAGCGGCCCGGGTCTGAGCCTGGAGCGGAGACATGAGAGACAGGCAGAAGCTGGGAGCTGCCTGGGGGTCTTTTTCTATCTCTTTCTCCACCACCATTCCCTAGCCCTTAGCCCCAGGCAGTTCTGGATTCTACCTGTGAGCTTGTCAAGGTGATGCTGGGAGGGAGGCAGAGCCAGAAAACTCCCTGAGCCCTTCCCACGCCTAAGTCTGTGGTTTGGAACTTTATATTAAAAGTCTGTGGTTTGGCTGGGCGAGGTGGCTCACACCTGTAATGCCAGCACTCTGGGAGGCTGAGGTGGGCGGATCACCTGAGGTCAGCAATTCCAGACCAGACTGGCCAACATGGTGAAACCCCGTCTCTACTAAAAATAAATAAATAAATAATATATAAATAAATAAAAATAAATAAAATAAAAGTCTGTGGTTTTAAGCTTCCTCCATCTAATAGCCAAGGACTTAAGTGTATCTGTGCCTGTGTGTGTATAATTAATATAAAAATATATTTATGTATTACATATTATTATGTTATATAATATATTTATATATTACATGTTAGTATATACTATATAATGTGTATTACCTTAATAGTTAATATATTCTTTTTTAAATTATTTTTTTATTTTATTTTTATTTTTATTTTTATTGCATTTTAGGTTTTGGGGTACATGTGCAGAACATGCAAGATAGTTGCATAGGTACACACGTGGCAGTGTGTTTTGCTGCCTTCTGCCCCCTCACCCATATTTGGCATTTCTCCCCATGCCATCCCTAATATATTCTTAATATGCGTTATGTATGTAAGACGATATGTAATATGATATATTACATATTATATATTATAGTACACAAAACGTTATATATTGAAAATCTGTATTGACATAAATATTAAATATAAATTAATAATATGTATTATAGATAATATACTATAAATACACACGTTCATATATTAATGTTTATATGAATAATATATATTTAATGTTTATATTTAATATAAATCCTATTAGATATTATGATATGTATTGAATATCATGTACATTAAATATTGTTTTTTCTTTAGAGACAGCGTCTTGCTCCGTCCCCCAGGCTGGCATGCAGTGGCACCATCATGGCTTACTACAGTCTCACACTCTTGGACTCACTTCTCCTGCCTCAGATTCCTGAGTAGCTGAGAGTACAGGCACGTGCCACCAAACCCAGCCAACTTTTTAAATGTTTAAAACAGAGAGTCTTGCGATGTTGTCCAGGTTGGTCTTGAACACCTGGCCTCAAGGGATCCTCCCACCTCAGCCTCCCAAAGTGCTGGGATTACAGGTGTGAGCCATAGCACCCAGCCAAGGGTCTATGCTTTATTGCTTTTTGGTTCTAAGACTCTGTTCTGAGGTCCTGCTTAACAGTTAGTTTAGGATTCTCAGATTCTGTGTTTCAAGAACTCCAAAGGTTGGGATGCAAAGGTTTTCACATCTCTGATTCTCTGATCAAATGTGTTGTTTTTCAGCTGAGGTGGCTCATGCCTGTACTCCTAGCACTTTGGAAGGCTGAGGCTAGAGGATCGCTTGAGGCCAGGATTTTGAGACCAGCCTAGGCAAAATAGCAAGACACAGTCTCTGCAGTCTTGCTTTGTCGCCAGGCTAGAGTGCAGTGGCACTATCTCGGCTCACTGCAACCTCTGCCTCCCGGGTTGAAGCAATTCCCCTGCCTCAGCCTCCTGAGTAGCTGAGACTATAAGCGTGTGCCACCACGCCTGGCTAATTTTTTGTATTTTAGTAGAGACGGGGTTTCACTGTGTTGGCCAGGCTGGTCTTGAACCCCTGACCTCATGATCCACCTGCCTCGGCCTCCCAAAGTGCTGGGATTACAGGCATGAGCCACAACAGCTCTCATTAAAAAAAAAAAAGTTCTCTTCAATTCGATGAGTTTAAGGATCCAGACTTCTTTTCAATGGTTCTAGCCTCTTGAGCAGCATTGACTGACTTCTGTGGCTGGAAGTACGACTGGCATTGAGATAGCAAACCACTAGAACCAGGTAGGGCGTGCATGGCTGGGCCATTCTGCTCAGCAGTGCCTGTACAGGTCCAGTAATTAGCCATGTTTATTACCAGCCCTGCTTATATGTGAAGATCTTTGTCAGCCAGGCATGATGGCACGGGCCTATGGTCCCAGCTACTGGAGAGGCTGAGGCAGGAGGATCGCTTGAGTCCAGGAGGTCAAGGCTGCAGTGAGCCACTATACTTCAGCCTGGGCAACAGAGGGAGAACCTGCCTCAAAAAAAAAAAAAAATCGGCTGAGCGTGGTGGCTCATGGCTGTAATTCCAGCACTTTGGGAGGCCAAGGCGAGCGGATCACTAGGTCAGGAGTTTGAGACCAGCCTGGCCAATATGGTGAAACCCTGTCCCTACTAAAAATACAAAAGTTAGCCTGGTGTGGTGGTGCACACCTGTAATCCCAGCTACTTGGGAGGCTAAGGCAGGAGAATTGCTTGAACCTGGGAGGCAGAGGTTGCAGTGAGCTGAGATTGCACCATTGCACTTCAGCCTAAGTGACAGAGTGAGACTCTGTCTCAAAAAAATATATATATCTGATGCCATATTTCTGTGAGTCTTTGGGCCTGGGAGCTGCAGTTCTGTGACTAACTTTCTCGTACTCTAAGGTTTGAAGTGTTCAGATACACTGAACGTTTACCAAGTGTCTCTGTACAGGCGGCCTTTGTGTCTATGGCATATGGACAGAACTCAGAATTTCACAAAGGGAAAAGGGAGATGGAAAGAGTGAAAGGGGGAGGGCACAGCCCCCCCAAGCCCACTGTGACCCCCTCTCCCCCCTCCACAGCACTTCCCACTCCCAAAATGCAAAGTCCCAGGTACCTTAACATCTGTGACACATTCATCCTCCAAACACCGCAGGGTGCCGGGGGACAGAAGGGGCCCCAGCTCCCCATTCTCCAGGGCGGCTATGTCCACCAGCCCTAGGACCTCCCTGGGGGTGGGGGTGAGAGACAAGGAGGTCTGTGAGAAGGGAGGCTGGGTAGTCGGACTCTTCCCCACTCCCTCCTACCCACTGCTTGTGACCCTTGGCCACACCCTTCCTCTCTCTAAGTCAGCTCTGCTCATCCCTCAAAGGAAGTCTTTGGAATTGTTGCTCCCCCAGCTCCAGCTCTCTGAGTCAGCTCCCTGATGGATGGTGTCTGGGCATGATATTTAGGGGTCAAGTCCAAGCTTGAAGATCTGACACACAAGGCTCCGCCCATGATCGGTTTCACCAGGCAGAAGCTCCCTTGCACCTCTGCTCCAAGGCCCTGCTGCCTTACCTGGCCTTGGAGGCTTCCCCAGTCCAGCCCTCACTCCCCGCCTTCTACTGGCTTACGTGCCTGGAGCTATGTGATATCATCAGTAACCACCCCCACACACCCCAGACTTGGGCTCATGGCAACCTCTCAATTATAAACATCTCTCTACAAATTGGACCAAACTCAGTTCCCACCACTTCAGGAAGCTTTCCGGACTCCCTGTCCTGCCTCCATCCCTTACAGATAACCTGAGAGTGTGATCGACATACATTCCTGAATGAGAGCTATGTGGTTGATGGAAGTATCTGCTGCCTTCCCAGTCTTCTGGTGACAGCATTCTGATTTTGTTGTGGGAACCACCCACCCCCTTCACTGTCCAACGTGTGGCTTGGATGTGGCTAACTCCCTTTTCTTGGGGTAGACAGGTGACCTGGGGGTAGCTAATCTCCATATTCCATCCTCCAGCCACAAGAATGGGTGTTTTAGGACACAAAGGCTCAACAGTAAGCAGATTCTAGGACTGGGACAGACCATTGTACTGAGGTTCTAGTCTCAACCCTTAAAGAATTTAAGGGGCAAACAGCACTGAAGTCCTAAAACTGGGCCTAAAGTTCTAAAACATGGTGGCTTACACCTGTAATGCCAGCACTTTGGGAGGCAAAGGTGGCTGGGTCACTTGAGATTAGGAGTTTGAGACCAGCCTGGCCAACGTGGTAAAACCTCGCCTCTGCTAAAAATACAAAAAAATCAGGTCAGTGTGGTGGCTCACACATATAATCCCAGCACTTTGGGAGGCCGAGACAGACTGGATCACCTGAGGTTAGGAGTTCAAGACCAGCCTGACCAGTATGGTGAAACTCCCATCTCTACTAAAAATACAAACATTAGCTGGGCATAGTGGCGGGCACCTGTAATCCCAGCTACTCGGGAGGCTGAGGCAGGAGAATTGCTTGAACCTGGGAAGTGGAGGCTGCACTGAGCAGATACCATAGCACTGCACTCCAGCCTGGGGGACAGAGCAAGACTCCATTTCAAAATAAATAAATAAAGTCCTAAAACTGGAAGGATCAACAGCGTAGAGGTTCTAAGACCGAAAGAGGGAATGAGGTGAAGGCTTAGGATTCCAAAGTTCATTAGTACTAAGCTTCTGTGGTGGAGTCATAAATTCTAAAGATCTAAGACTGGAAGTGTCAACAGTACTAATCCCCTAGGCTCTAAAGAGAGCAGGGGATTCTTAGAATTCTAGAATTCTAAGTGTCATGTTAGGGTTAAGGGTCAGTGAGGCTGTGGTTCTAAGAAGGAATGGTCAACGGTGCTAAAACTCTAGGAGTGGAAGGGTGAACATCGAAATAGCATTAAGCGTCATGATGCCAAGATCTGGCGGGTCCACGGTGCTGGGCTACTAGAACTGAAACTGTCAAATGATGCTAACACTGCATAATTGGAAGTCAGTGGTGCCGTAGGTTCTAGGTCTGAAAGCGTAGGAGTGCTAGGATTCTAAGAGTGGAAGCATCAGTTACTTAGCTGCTAGGAGTGTAACTGCCCATGATGCTAAGGTTGTAGGTCTAGAAGAATGAATGGTGCTGAGATTTTAGGAGCCAACGTTCTAAGACTAGAGGAATATCCACAGTGCTAAGATTCCGGGACTGGAAGGGTGGACAGTGAGACGATCCAGAGTGTAAGTGTTGACAGAGCACTGAGGTTCTGGGACCACAGTGGTGCCGGACTCTTCCGGGACTGGGAGGGTCCATGGTGCTAAGGTGCTGGAACCGAGATCCCGGGTAGCAGTAAGATCCTAGGACTGTCACTGTCAGCGGTGCTGACGACTGGACGGGTCGATGGTGTTAAGGTGCTAGGACTGGTGGGTCAGCTGTCCCAAGGTCCTTAGGGTCTGAAGAGGCCAGCGCTAAGGGGTGGGGCTGGGGGTTCCACGCGATCTTGGGCAACAGAGTCCAGCTCACCTGGGGTATACCTGGTTGTGCCAATGCAGCAGCGCGTAGCGGTCGGCCAGCGGCAGCCTCCGCCGGGCGGAGGCCCCCAGCCACTCGGCCAGGGCCCCGTGGTAGCCGCGCAGGTAGACGCTGAAGGCGCCCAGGCCGGCGGGGTAGGCGGGCGCCAGGCGGCCCCGCACCACGGCCATATCCTCCAGCAGCCGCGCCCGCAGCGCCTCCAGCTGCCCGGCCAGGCCCCCGGGCGCCCCGGGCGCCGCCGCCTCCAAGCGCTCCCGGGCCGCGCGCGCCACGGCCTCTGCCCAGCGGACCCGCAGCTTGCGAGCCGCCTCGGGCCCCCGACGCCCGTCGGCCGCCTCCTCCTGCACCAGCACCTGGCCCAGCTGGGCCACCGCGCCCGCCCCGGCGCCCGCGCCCGGCCCGGGGCCCGCCAGCGTCTCGCGCACCAGCGCCCACAGCTCGCGCTGCAGGGCCTCGTACAGCAGCGCCACGTCCCGCGCCCGGCGGCCCCCGCCAGCGCCCTCGGCCTTAGGAGGCCCCGGTGCGCCGCCCCGCGACGACGCCAGCTCTTCGGCCTCCAGCTCCAGGATGTGCTCGTCGGCGCGCGCGAGCTCGCGCTGCTGGATCAGGCTCAGAATCTCCAGCACTGCGGGGAGCGGAGGGGAGGCGGGAGGTCAGCGATGGGGTGGGGGAGGGGGGATGCCGGACACGGGGTGAAGGTAGGGGTGCTTAGGAAGGGAAAGGAGATGAGGGAAGAGGGTTACAGAAGGCAGGAAGGTGTGGGAGCAGAAACCGGCCTGGAGAAGAGTGAGAAAGTAGGGTGTTGGGTGAAGGATGTAGAGGAGGGGATAGGGTGAGGGGCTCAAGCCTGTAATCCCACCACTGTCAGTGGCCAAGGCTAGCGGATCATTTGAGGTCAGGATTTCAAGACCAGCCTGGCCAACATGGCAAAACCCTATGTCTATTAAAAATACAAAAATTAGCCAGGCGTGGTGACAGGCGCCTGTAGCCCTAGCTACTCGGGAGGCTGAGGCAGGAGAATCTCTCGAACCCGGGAGGAGGAGATTGCAGTGAGCCCAGATCGCTCCACTGCACTCCAGCCTGGGCATCATATTGAGTGAGACTCCATCTCAAAAATAAATTTTAAAAAACTTAAAAGAGAGAGAAAAGAAAAATGCATGTATCTGAGAAAAGTATTTGGGGAGGTTCGGGGGCAGAGAAATGGAGGAGAGGTAGGAGGAGGTGGGAGGGTCGAGAGAGGAGCCAGGTAAGGGGGACAGGGATGGACGCAGCCAGTGGGAGCAGAAGGGGCAGGGTTGGGGGGTTGGAGATTGGGAGAGGATATGGGACAATTGATGGGGTCTTTTTGGGGTGGGGATGGCTGTGGGGTGTTCAGGCCCTCTGATGAGTTCAGACTGCCTCGAGAAAGGGGAGTTGCGGGGCTGGGAGGCCTCTGAGGCTGAAGGAGGGTCCCGACAGCCCAGGGTTACCCTCAACACCTCCACCCCCCTCCACTTCCTCCCTGGCAGAGAAACTATTTCCTGGCCAGCGCTATTTCTGCCCATCCGTTTCCAGAAGGCGGGGCTCTATTCACCCCCTCCTCACCTCCCTCCAATGCCCTCCCAGTCCCCTGGGAGCTGCAGCCGAAATAGCCTCCGGTCAGAACCTGGAGGGCATCGGAGGACAGAAAAGTCGCTCCTGAGGTCCCCAGCCCTGGAGCAGCTCAGGCCTCAGGGCTAAGAGCAGGGTGCAGGCTCGGGGAGCAGAGATAAAGGCAGGGTTGGGGATGGCAGTGAATGAAGATGGGGATTGGGACAGGGATGAGGATGGGGTTGGAGGTGAGGATGGAGTAAAGGTGGAGGTTGGGATTCGGGAGCTGAGGGTTAGCGTGAGGTGGGATGGGAGTCTGGACAGAAATGGGGAAGGAGGCAAGATGGCAGTGGGGTCTGGGTAGGGGTGGGGTTGGAGAGGTGGGGGAGGGGAGTGTAGGTGAAAGGTGAGGATGGAAAGGACATCAAGATTGATGTGAGTTTCAAGATGAATTGTGGAAGTGAGTTGGGCTTGAGAATAGGAACGTGGATGGAATTGAAGATGCAGGTTGGGGATGGGGGTTTAGGGTTGGGACTCAGGATAGGGGTGAAGATAGATTAGGGATGAAGAGGAGGTTGGGTCTGGAGTTGGAGTTGAAATGGGGGCTGGGCTCAGTGGCTCATGCCTGTAGTTCAAGAACTTTGGGAGGCTGAGGCAGGTGGATCACAAGGTCAGGAGTTCAAGACCAGCTTGTTCAAAATGGTGAAACCCTGTCTCTACTAAAAACATAAAAATTAGCTGGATGTGGTGGCAGGAGCCTGTAATCCCAGCTACTTGGGAGGCTGAGGCAGGAGAATTGTTTGAACTCAGGCGGCAAAGACTGCAGTGAGCTGAGATCGAGCCACTGCACTCCAGCCTGAGTGACAGAGTGAGACTCTATCTCAAAAGAAAGAAACTGGGGCTGAGAAAGGACTAGGGATTTGAATAGGGCTGAATAAGGAGGTTGCTGGCCAGGTGTGTTGGCTCACACCTATAATCCCAGCACTTTGGGAGGTCAAGGTGGTGAATCACCCAAGGTCAGGAGCTTGAGACCAGCCTGGCCAACATGGCAAAACCCCGTCTCTACTATAAATACAAAAACAAAAGCAAAAAAAAATTTAGCTGGGTGTGGTGGTGCATGTCTATAATTCCAGCTACTTGGGAGGCTGAGACAGGAGAATTGCTTGAACCCGGGAAGTGGAGGTTGCAGTGAGCCGAGATTGTACCATTGACTCCAGCCTGGGCAACAGAGTGAGACTCCGTCTCAAAAGAAAAAAAAAAAAGGAGGTCGCTGGAGGGAAATGGGTGACAGGGGCCTGAGATTAGGGGTTAAAAGGAGACAAAAAGTGAAAAAGGGTTGAAGGTGGACATGGGGAAGAATGGGACAGGAAACGGGACTGGGCCAGTTGGGGGTTGCTGTGGTGTCGGACATAGACAATGACATTAACTATGGTGTTTGGGCCGTGTGCAGTGCCTCACACCTGTAATTCCAGCACACTGGGAAGCTGAGGCAGGAGGATCGCTTGAGGCCAGGAGTTCAAGACCAACCTGAGCAAAACAGTGAGACCCCATCTCTCCAAAAAATGTAAAAATTAGCTAGATGTGGTGGTGTGTGCCTGTAGTCCCAACTACTCAGGAGGCCAAGGTGGCAGGATTGCTTGAGCCCAGGAGGTGAGGGCCGCAGACAGCCATGATTGCACCCCTGCAGGCTAGCCTCCAGCCTGGGAGATAGAGTGAGACCCTGTCTCCAAAAACGGATGGCATTTGAAGAAAAGAGTGAGCTGGAGAAGGTTTTGTGTGTGTCTTAGATAGAGATTGATGCTGGGGTTGGAATACGTGTGGGGCGAGAACATAAAAAGCATTACTAAGGAAGAGACTGCGGCTTGGAGTAGGAATGGGGGCTGAGGATGAAGACGGGGTGGTGTTAGGGATTGAATTATGTCCCCCCCAGAAAAAAAATTATGTGAAGGCTTCACCCCGGTACATCAGAATGTCAACTGATTTTGAAATAGGGTCTTCACCAAGGCAAATAAATTAAGATGAATTCACAGGTAGACTCTAATCTTCGTATGAGTGGTGTCCTCATAAAAAGGAGAAATTGGGCCGGGTGTGGTGGTTCACGCCTGCAATCCCAGCACCTTAGGAGGCCAAGGAGGGAGGATCACGAAGTCAGGAGATCGAGACCATCCTGGCCAACGTGGTGAAACCTGGTACCTACTAAAAATACAAAAATTAGCCAGGCATGGTGGCATGTGCCTGTGATCCCAGCTACTAGGGAGGCTGAGGCATGAGAATCACTTGAACCCAAAAGGGAGAGGTTGCAGTGAGCCGAGATTGAGCCACTGCACTCCAGCCTGGTGACAGAGTGAGACTCTGTCTCAAAAAAAAAAAAAAAAAAAAAAGAAAGAAAAAGAAATTGGTCAGGCACCATGGCTTACACCTGTCATCCCAGTGCTTTGGGAGGACGAAGCAGGCAGGTCACTTGAGGTCAGGAGTTCGAGACCAGCCTGGTTAACATGGTGAAACCCTGTCTCTAAAAAAAAATACAAACATTAGCTAGACATGATGGCGGGTGTCTGTAATCCCAGCTACTCGGGAGGCTGAGGTGGGAGAATTGCTTAAACTGGAGAGGCCGTTTTCAGTAAGCCGAGATTGCGCCATTGCACTCCAGCCTGGGCAACAACGTGAGACTCTGTCTCAAAAAGATACAATAAAATAAATAAATAGATTGGGGATAGAGAGGGAAGGGGGAGAGATGGAACCAAAATCAGGGATTCTTGTGGCATTAGATGTAGGAGTGGGGCTGCAGACGGCAGGTGGAGGCGGCAGAGGTTGAGGGTGAGCATGTATGATCGGGTAGTGCTGAATAGGAAGGCTGATGACGGGGGTTAGGACAGAAGTGGTAGTGGGCTGGAGCCGTCATAGAGCTGGGAGATGTGCTTAGACGTGTGAATTGGAGGCTGGAGTCACAGGTGGCGGCTGGGATGGGGTTAAGTATGAAGCCTGAGACCACCAGGGCTGGGGAAGGACATGGGCACTGGGATTCTCCCAGGACTGGGTTAGGGCCCAGACTCACCTGACAATGGCTCCTTCATCTTTGGCGGCTCCGGGATCTTCGGTGGGGGCTCTGGATCTGCCTCGCCTGCAGGCACCACCCTCTCAGCCAGGGACGCACGCTGGGGCTTGGACCCACGCCCCAGTCTCAGGAAGGCCAGTCTCCGGGCGGCCTCCCCTGCTGCCTCCTCATCGCCATGGGCTCGGGTCCCCTGCAGCCGGGCCAGGAGGCCAAAATCTGCCGAGCTCCTGCGCAACCCTGGTACCAGCACGCGGCCCAAGAAAGAGCGGGGCTGCACATCCCCAGGGCTGCCTGCCCGTCGGCCCGGGGCCCAGCCCAGCCGGAAGGGGGACAGGCCTGCCAGCTTCTCCAGGGTGGCGCGGCGGCGGCAAGATGCTCCATTGGGGAGGGACCCCGGCTCCCCGGCCTCCTCTTCCTCCAGCCCTGAAACTTCTTCAAAGGGGTTCCGAGAGGACCTCAGGGGCAGGGTTCCCGCCCGGGGCACCTTAGGGTCTGACACTCCTAGATTCTTCAGGATAGGCATTTTGACAGGTGGGGACCTGGGGAAGAAAATGATGACCATGGGCAATTGATGGCAATGGTGGCGTGGATGATGGTGCCGAGCACTTTGGGGTTAGCGTATCAGACACTTGACTGAACACTTAATAACTTTTGATCTGCACAAGCCTATGAGGTGGGGACATTTTTGGTTGTTTTTCCCTTTTTCTTTTTTTTGAGACGCAGTTTTGCTCTTGTTGCCCAGGCTGGAGTGCAATGATGTGATCTCAGCTCACTGCAACCTCTGCCTCCCAGTTCAAGCAATTCTCCTGCCTCAGCCTCTCCAGTAGCTGGGATTACAGGCATGCGCCACCACGCCTGGCTAATTTTGTATTTTTATTAGAGACAGGGTTTCACCATGTTGGTCAGGCTGATCTTAAACTTCCGACTTCAGGTGATCTGCCCACCTCAGCCTCCCAAAGTGCTGGGATTAGAGGCATGAGCCACCATGCCCAGCCTGTTGTTTTTATTTCTTGAGACAGGGTCTCACTCTGTTGCCCAGGCTGGAGTGCAGTGGTGTGATCATAGCTCACTGCAGCCTCCACCTCCTGGGCTTAAGCAATCATCTCAGCCTCCTGAGTAGTGGGATTACAGGCGCATGACACTACACCTGGCTAATTTTTCATATTTTTAGTAGAGACAGAGGTCTTGCTATGTTGTCCAGGCTGATCTCCAACTCCTGGACTCAAGTGATCTGCCTGCCTCAGCCTCCCCAAGTGCTGGGATTACAGATATGAGCCACGGTGCCCAGCCATGGTGGAGATTTTCATTGTCCTCATTTTGATGAGGAAATCAAGGCTCGGAAAGGCGAAGGCACAGTGATTCAGGAACAAAGTCAGGATTTGCACCCAGACCCGCCTGATTCCAGTGCCTGGGTGCCTCCCCTGCACATTCAGAACCTTTCCTACCCTAACCCTGCCCTGTCACTAAAGAGCAATGTTCATGATCTGGAATATTCTTTTTTTTTTTTTTTAATGGAGTCTCACTCTGTCACCCAGGCTGGAGTGCCGTGGCAAGATCTTGGCTCACTGCAACCTCCGCCTCCCAGGTTCAAGCAATTCTCCTGCCTCAGCCTCTGGAGTAGCTAGGACTACAGGCGTGCACCACCACACTCGGCTAAGTTTTGTATTTTTAGTAGAGACGGGGTCTCACCATGTTGGCCATGCTGGTTTCGAACCCCTGACCTCAGGTGATCCTCCCAAAGTGCTGGGGATTTCAAGCATAAGCCACCATGCTCTGGCAGCTGCACACCTCACTGGTGCTGTCCCATAGCCTCCTCCTTATCCCAGGAGCCACCAGGTTTCAGCATCCCCGTAGATGCCTGTTCTCCATGCTCCAGTCAGGACTTTAGGACTCAGTGTCACTTCAGGGCACCCATGCCCCCTCCTCCAGGAAGTCCTCCCTGACCCTCAGGCTCCCACAGCCCCTGGGTTCCCACACCTCACCCCTGCTCGCTCTGGGTCATCCCTGTCTGGGGAGAGATCTGTGTCCCTCACTGGACTACAAACCCCAGGAGGACAAGAGAGTGGTGCTGTCTCAGTCATCACTATGTCCCCAGCTCCCAGCACAGGTCAGACATTCAGGGAATGGGTGCTAAACAGGAAATGAAGGAAGGAAAGAGGCAAGACAGTTCCTTGGGTGGGGAGGAGGAGAGTGAGTCAAGCTGGAACAGGTCACAAGGGAGTAGGCCACGTAGGGCTTTAAACTCCTTGATAAGGGACAGGCTTTCTCCAGAGGGCACTGCAGAGCCACAGATGGGTGCTTTTTAAAGCAGTGAAATACTTCAAACATTCAGAAAAGTACAGAACACAAGCTTAGTGAACACCTCTGTGCCTACAATCCTAGCCACATCTCATGCGATCATTTGCTCTCTTCGTTCACGTTTTTATTGTTGCTTTTGTCTGTAGAGACAGGGTCTTGCTGTCGCCCAGGCTGGAGTGCAGTGGTGTGATCATGGCTCGCTGCAGTCTCGAACTCCTGGGCTCAAGCGATTCTCCCACCTCAGCCTCCCAAGCAACAGGGACACCCTGCTAATTTTATTTTTAAATTTTTTGTTATAGATGGTGCTATGATGCTATATTGCCCAGGTTGGTCTGGAACTCCTGCTCCTGCCTCAAGCAATCCTCCCTCCTCGGTCTCCCGAAGTGCTAGAATTATAGGCGTGAACCACTGCACACTGGCCTGATTTTTGTTTTAAAGAAAAAGCTGGGTGCGGTGGCTCATGCCTGTAATCCCAGCACTTTGGGAGGCTGAGGCAGGCAGATCACCTGAGGTCGGGAGTTTAAGACCAGGCTGGGAAACATGGGGAAAACTTGCCTCTACTAAAAACACAACAATTAGCTGGGTGTGGTGGCGGGTGCCTGTAGTCCCAGCTACTTGGGAGGCTGAGGCAGGAGAATCACTTGAACCCAGGAGGCGGAGGCTGCAGTGAGCCGAGATTGCACCACCACACACCAGCCTGGGCAACAGAGTGAAACTCCATCTCAAAAAAAAAAAAAAAAGAATGAATTACAAATGCATGCAGCCTCCCGCCACCTCTCCTGGTCCCACCCACTCTGGCCCTCTCTTAAGGAATCCGGTATCCAGAATGTGCTGTCTACCCGTCCAAGTAGACTTTTATCCCATTCTCCACAGACTTGTGTCCAGAAATAATACACTGGTTTACGTGGTTTCAAACTCTCTATAAATGGTGTCATACTATATGTGTCTTGCAACTTGCTTTAGAAATTTTTTTTTGGCTGGGCGAAGTGGCTCACGCCTGTAACCCCAGCACTTTGGGAGGCTGAGGCAGGTGGATCACAAGGTCAGGACATCGAAACTATCCTGGCCAACATGATGAAACCCCTTCTCTACTGAAAAAATACAAAAGCCGGGCATGGTGGCATGTCTCTGTAGTCCCAGCTACTCGGGAGGCTGAGGCAGGGGAATGGCTTGAACCTGGGAGGCGGAGGTGGCAGTGAGCCAAGATCACGCCACTGCACTCCAGCCTGGTGACAGAGCAGGACTCCGTCTTAAAAATATATATATTTTTGCTCACATTATGAAGTTGTGAGATTTATTTATCGATGGCTAGCCACATAGCTCCAGTTCATTTCAGTGCCATGTAATATTCCACTGTTTGACTAGGACAAAATTGTAAAGGGTCAGATGTTCACTCGTTCATTCTACGGCTGGACCCGTAGTTTGTCACCAGCACAGGTGTTCTGAGCAGGTTGAAACAGGGTCAGGATTCTGCAGACGTGTGAGGGTAGATAGGAGGCATGGGAAGAGGGTGGTGGGAAAAGGGTCTGGGTTCCCTGGCTTCGGGTAAGACACTGCTTTTTTTTTTCTGAGATGGAGTCTCACTCTGTAGGCCAGGCTGGAGTGCAATGGCACAAACTCAGCTCACTGCAACCTCCACCTCCTGGGTCCAGGTTCAAGCCATTCCCCTGCCTCAGCCTCCTGAGTAGCTGGGATTACGGGTACGCCCAGCTAATTTTTGTATTTTTAGTAGAGACAGGGTTTCACCGTCTTGGCCAGGCTGGTTTTGAACACCCGACCTCGTGATCTGTCCCATGTCAGCTTCCCGAAGTTCTGGGATTACAGGTGTGAGCTACCGCGCCCAGCCAGGGCCACCCCTTTCCATGGTGGGGAGACCCCCTTCTTATCTCCCCCATTTCAACCCCTGAGCTGCTGCTTCTCGACACTCCTGTTCCTAGAAACAGGAGGCCGTAACCATGACAACCCCTTGCTGGAGCCCCCATGGCTGTGTGTGCAGTAGACAACCCCCCCGCACACACATTTTCGCACACTCATATCTCTTTTATGTTTTAGGCAGTCTCACTCTGTTGCCCAGGTTGGAGTGCAGTGGCGCAGTCTCGGCTCACTGCAACCTCCGCTTTCCAAGCTCAAGCAATTCTCCTACCTCAGTTTCCCAAGTAGCTGGGATTACAAGTGCAAGTCACCACACCCGGCTAATTTTTGTATTTTTAGAAGAGACAAGGTTTCACCGTGTTGCCTAGACTGGTCTCCAACTCGTGAGCTGAAGCGATCCACCAGCTTCAGCCTCCCAAAGTGCTGGGATTACAGGCATGAGCCACAGCGCCCAGCCTCGATTTCTCTTTCATCCTCCAAACTGGCATCCACAAACCTCATCCCAAAATGGCTCCATCATCGCCCCCTCCACCCCAAACCAGTCTCCATCTTCCTTTCACAATTTCAGGTTCTAATTTCCCTCCAGTGGAAGTCAGCCTTGCCCAGACAACATCTGCCATTCATTCCCCCACCTGGCTTCAATATTGCCTCCGCGCTGGATCCAACATCCCCAAACCCGGCTGCGACATTTTCCCAAAACTGGCTCCGACGTCTTTCCCCTTCCTGGCTCCAGCACCCCCCTCTGCAAAGTGGCGCTGACATCCTGCCCCTCCAACCCTCCGTCTGCCTCCCAGTGCCCAGCCCCTGACTCACTTCCGAGGCATCCCTCAAGCCCCCAGCCTCTCAGGCCCGCAGGATGTCTTGGCCACCAGAGCTTCCCTCTTTGGGCCCCTCCTCCCCTTCCTCGCTGCCAGCCTTTTCCCTAGAGTCACTAACCCTCTGTAGTGGCCCTGACCTCGTCGGTTTGCAGAATCTATCACCTCCAGTGCTCAGCATCTACATTAAAGAACTGTCTTTCTGCACGGCATGTCCCCAGCCCAACCCCAAATGCACCCCCAATCTAGTCCTTGCCCCCAAACACAATCCCGTCATCAGCCCAGCCCACTGCAAGCTCATCCACATCTCCAATTCCAACCTGGTTTCTCCTGCTCCATCTCAGTCCCCACCTGGTTCCCATCTCCCATCTCCAAGCCCCCATCTTTTGGGATGGAGCAAACACTTGATCCTTCCTGGCCTCAGTCTTCCTGCCCGGAATCGCAGGACATTCGACCCAATGCCATCACCTCTCTTCTCCCTTGGTGGCACCAAGGTCTCCAATGCTCCCTTGCACCCTGTCTGGGCCTGTGAGTCCCCAAATTCTCCCCTGCACCTTCCTCCCATTCTCCTTTCTGCCTTCTCGCCAGCATTCCCCGGGGGTCGGGCCCCAGATTCTCGCTCTGCCCCCAGCCTCTGCTGTGTTCAAGGCACATGTTCTCATCAGCTCTGGTCCAGTGCAGCTCAGGGCACCTGTTTTCCCAGAGGGCCTCCGGGTGGGAGGGGGACCCCTGCCCCCTGTCCCCAGCACACTCACCTCTGTCCTCATGCCAGTCCTTCTGTTCCTGCTGCTGTCCTGTCCCCAGGCTACTTCAGCCAGGACTGCTGAGAGCTTGGATCTGAGGAGGGGGGGCTCGGAGGAGGACAATTTCCTGTCAGGAAACCCCTCCCTCTCTGGGGCCAGGGGTGGGAAGGACTCATTATCTGTCTGCCCTTTTAGGCCAGGCTGCGGTTGGACTGGGAAGGCCGAGGCCCACAGCCAGGCCCCCACCCTCACTCCCGCTCCAGGCCGGAATCCGCCACCTGCCTGCTCTTCACGCCTCCCAAGGTGACAACACCATCCTGGGCACCCCGGGAAGACGCTCCACGCTGGACACCAGCCCAGAGCTGCTCTCCAGCACTGGGAGGCCTTGAGGCCTTGGAATGAGAACTGGGGAATGGGCGGTGGCTCACGCCTGTAATCCCAACACCTTGGGAGGCCAAGGCAGGCGGATCACAAGGTCAGGGGTTCGAGACTGAAGAACCAACATCGTGAAACCCTGCCTCTACTAAAAACACAGGCCGGGCGCAGTGGCTCATGCCTGTAATCCCAGCACTTTGGGAGGCTGAGGCAGGCAGATCACAAGGTCAGGAATTTGAGACCAGCCTCACCAACATGGTGAAACCCCATCTCTATGAAAAAATACAAAAATTAGCCAGGCGTGGTGGCTTGCGCCTGTAATTCTAGCTATTCGGGAGGCTGAGGCAGAAGAATCGCTTGAACCCAGGAGGCGGAGGTTGCATTGAGCTGAGATAGCACCACTGTACTCCAGCCTGGGCGACAGAGTGAGACTCTGTCTCAAAACAAACCAAAAAACAAAAATTAGCTAGGCATGGTGGCATGTGCCTATAATTCCAGCTACTCGGGAGGCTGAGACAGAAGAATTGCTTGAACCCAGGAGGCAGAGGTTGCGGTGAGTCAAGATCACACCACTGCACTCCAGCCTGGGTGACAGAGCGAGACTCTGTCTCAAATAAATACACAAGCCTGACCAACATGGTGAAAACCCTGTCTCTACTAAAAATACAAAAATTAGCCGGGCATGGTGGTACGTGCCTGTAGTCCCAGCTACTTGGGAGGCTGAGGCAAAAGAATCACTTGAACCCAGGAGGCGGAGGTTGCAGTGAGCCGAGATCATGCCACTGCACTCCAGCCTGGGCAACTGAGCAAGACTCTGTCTCAAAAAAGAAAAAGAAAAGAGTGAGAACTGGGGGGCAGGCATGCATCTCTCTAGAGTTCCCTGCTATGGGCTGAAGACCAGGAGAAGGAAAGTTTTGGCTGGGGACGGGGACCGACAGAGAGAGGTGCTGGACTTGGCTTTGGAACTGTGGTTCTCTTTGCCCGGAAGCCCCACCCCCTAGGTCGCTCCTTTTCATTCCAGTTCCAGCTCCACAGTCTCTTCTGTTCTCCACTGTCCCGTCTCGCAGAGGCGTCACTCTGATTTGTCAATTTCTTTTGCTTTTTTTACTTTTTCCAGAGACAGGGTCTTGCTCTGTCACCCAGGCTGGAGTGCAGTGGCATCATGATAGCTTACTGCAGCCTGGATCTCCCAGGCTCAGGCAATCCTCCCACCTCAGCCTCCTGAGTAGCTGGCACTACAGGTATGTGCCACCAAGCCAGCTAATTTTTGTATTATTATTATTATTTTTTTTGTACAGATGGGAGTCTTGCTGGGTTCCTCAGGCTGGTCTTGATCTCCTGGCCTCAAGCCATCCTCCTGCCTCAGCTTCCCAAAGTGCTGGGATTACAGGCGTGAGCCACGGTTGCCCAGCCTGTCAATTTCTATATCACACCTTCCACAAATCTGAAATTACCAGATGCAGCCGCTGGCTTCCTTGCAGATCAACTCAGCAAAGCCGACTTTGTTGATTCTGTTCACCTTTATAAGCCTAACTTCGTGCCTGGCCCTCGGTAGTCAAGATTTAAATGGATTTAACTGAATGCATCGGTGAGGACAGACTGAAGCTGAGGGTTGGACGTCGGTTTGTGGATGGACTTCCTGCTAGAGTTGGAGATGCCAAGTGAAGTGAGGGCTGGGGCTGGAGCTGGTGCTGGGTGTGGCTGGGCATGGGAATCGTTTTTTTTTTTTTTTTTTTTTGACAGAGTCTCACTCTGTTGCCCAGGCTAGAGTGCAGTAGCGTGATCTCAGCTTACTGCAATCTCCGCCTTCTGGGTTCAACTGATTCTTCCTGCCTCAGCCTCCCGAGTAGCTGTGATTACAGGTGCCTGCCACCACACCTGGTTAATTTTTGTATTTTTAGTAGAGATGGGGTTTCACCATCTTGGCCAGGCTGGTCTTGAACTCCTGACCTTGTGATCCACCCACCTAGGCCTCCCAAAGTGCTGGGACTATAGGTGTGAGCCATCACACCTGGCCGTCAGGGTTGCTTTTAAAGCCTAGGGCCATGTGTGGTGGCTCACACCTGAATTCCCAGCACTTTGGGAGGCCAGGGCAGGGGGATTGCTTGAGCCCAGGAGATCAAGACCAGCCTGGTAACATAGCAAGACCCCATCTCTACAAAAAAAATTTTTTTTTAATTAGCCAGGCATGGTGGTGCACTGTAGTCCTAGCTTCTAAGGGAGCTGAGGCGGGAGGATCACTTGAGTCTGGGAGGTGGAAGCTTCAGTGAGCCATGATCTTACCACTGGGCTCCAGCCTGGCAACAGAGAGAGACTCGTCTCAAAACTTAAAAAAAAAAAATTAATAAATAAAACTGGACTGGGTCCAGACTGGAATGCAATGGCTCAATCTCAGCTCACCGAAACCTCCACCTTCCGGGTTTGAGATTATCCTGCCTCAGCCTCCCGAGTACCTGGGACTATAGGCACGCGCCGCCATGCCCTGCTAATTTTTGTATTTTTAGTAGAGACAGGGTTTCACCATGTTGGTCAGGCTGGTCTTGAACTCCTGACTTCGTGATCTGCCCACCTTGGCCTCCCAGAGTGCTGAGATTACAGGTGTGAGCCACCGTGTCCAGCCTCCACCCCGCCTGTTAAAAAATTATTTTTATTATTTTAATTTAGAGACAGGGTCTCACTATGTTGCCCGGGCTGGTCTCAAACTCCTGAGCTCAAGTGATACTCCTGGTCTGGCCTCCCAAAGTGCTGAGATTACGGGCGTGAGCCACCGCACCTGAATCCTTAAAAAAATTTTTTTTAATTGATATACAGTTCACGTACATAAAATTCACCCTTTTCAAGGAGAGTCCGGTAGGTTTTAGTATATTTACAAGGCTGCAGCAAGCGTCACCACTATCTAATTCCAGAATATTCTCAACACCCCAAAAAGAAACCTGGTACCCATTAGCAGTGACTTATTCTCCCGCCCCCAACCCCTGGCGACCATTAATCTACTTTCTGTCTATGGATTTGCCAATTCTAATATTTCATACGAATGGAAGCATACAATAAGTGGTCTTTTGAGTCTGATTTCTTTCGATAAGCATGCTGTGTTCAAGGTTCATCCACTTTGCAGCCTCCCCCATTGTAAGCCTCAGTTCCTCCCTGCATCTGGGAAACGGGGTGCGGACGCTGCTGGGGAGGGAGGGCAAGGGTGGACCCTGGAGTGTGTGGGGCCGTGTAGGGAGGTGATCGGCTGCCCCCGAGTGGTGCATGGAAGAACTGCAGCTCTTAGCGCCAATGCCGGGAAGGGGTTGCTGGCGCTCAGCCCCTCTAGCCCACCCCCAAGACCCCCACTTTCACCCTGCAGCGTCCCTGGGATCACGGTACTTCTAGAACACTACCCTGGAACTCCTCCCTCCCTGCCACCGTCCCTGAGACTCCTCGGGCCTTATTTGCCAAATAGCAATAATAATGTCCCCACATAAAAAGTTTGAATCTGACTCCCTGTGAAGCACTTTACAGATTCTCACAAGTTCTGGAGTTTGGGTGCGCTTGGATTCAAATCGTAGCCCTGCCACTGATTTGCTGTGTGACCTTCATGGTGTCACGTTTCTTCCTTCCTTGGGCCTCTGTTCCCTCATCTGTAAATGGGATTGATAAAGATGTTCCCTACCTCCTGGGCTGGCAGAAAGTAGAAGTGCTCAGCTCCCATGAGTCTATGTAGCTGGTAGTACCAAGCAGTACTGTGCTGGTGACTGTCTCACCACCAGCTCTTGGCCGGGTACCGGGTCATCCCAGCACTTTGGGAGGCCGAAGTGGGAGGATCGCTGAAGCCTGAGAGTTGGTGATCAGTCTGGGCAACATGACTACAAAAAATTAGCTGGGCGTGGTGGTGCACACCTGTAGTCCCAGCTACTTGGTGAGGCTGAGCTGGGAGGATTGCTTGAACCCGGGATGCCCAGGCTGCAGTGAGCCATAATCGCACCACTGCACTCCAGTCTGGGTGATGCAGTGAGATCCTGTCTCAAAAACAAAACAAAACAAAACAAAACAAAACACCCCAGCTCTGCAGGTGGGGGTGGGGAGCCTTCATTTGTAGCATTTGCCAATTTCCACGGTATGAATATTCCCACCATTGCCAATTTCAAGCTACCAAGGTGATGTCACAAGGCATTTTTGCCCCCCACTACACGGTAATTTTACTGTGCAGCTACAATAGACGTAAGCAACCTCAGGATCACAGTTAATAGCAAATGTGGTAAGGTAATTAGGATATGACGAGTATGTATTACCTTTAATATAATTTATTTAATTGTATGTTTGCATAATTTATTTTTTAATAATGGCTGTGTTTAACAACCAGTTTCAAAATTCCTGCGACATAACCATCAGCTTCATCCAGCTAGATCCAGCGCGCTGCTATTTTAGAAGGGGAAACTGAGGCTCGGGAAAGTGGTCAGCCAGGCACAGTACCCTTCCCAAAACCGTGTGATTCCCAGGCCAGCACTATGTAATGCCCGTTTGTCTTTCTTCCCACCCTGGTCCACAGAGTATGGGTGGTCCCCACAGAGTGTGTGGACTGCGTGCGAGAGGCCCTTGCCCTCTCTGGTCTCAGTCGGCCCGCATTGGGAGTGGCCGTGCCCTGCAGGTGAATACCTGCACAGGTTCCTTCACACCTGCTTCAGCCCTGCCCGTGAGCAACACATGGATCCTCCCTCTCACTTTACAGACTGGGAAAGTGAAGCCCAGAAAGGGCGAGCTTGCCCCGGGTCATACAGGTGGACAGAGAGGCTGCCCACACGCCAGCCAGGGAGGACACTGTAGAGGAGAGGACACTGCAGCCCCCACCTGAGGGTCTGGAGCTATGTGCGTGGGCGGAGGCGGCCTGACTAGGGAGGTCACTGAGCCCTCTGCAGTGGCCAAGCCCCGCACAGCATCCCCTTTGCCTACCCCACCCTTAGGCCTCCGAGGGGAGAGCTTCTGCCGTCCCCACCCCCGACAGGGGATAGAATGAGCTGGGGGCAGGGGAGGGACAACGTGGCAGCGCCTCTGGGGGCTTCTCTGGCTCAGTCCCTTTATCTCTCTCTCCACAGATCTCTGCGTCTCTGTGTGTCTTTCTCTCTGTGTGTGTGTTTGTGTTTGTGTATGTGTGTGTGGGGGGTCTCGCTGAGTCTTTGTCCCTCTGCGTCGCTGGGTCTCTCTGCCTCGGTCTCCCCGTTCATCTCCTTGCGCCTCTCTCTCCGCCCTTTTGCAACCCGTCTCTCTCTCTTTGTGTCTCTCTGTCTCTACGTCTCTCGATCTCTCTCTCTGCGTCTCTGGCGCTCTGCCCCGGACTCTCTCTCCCCTTTTCTCCTCTGCGGTGCGTCTCTCCTCTCGGGCGAGAACCACCTCCCCGCCGGCGCGCCCAGACCCGCCTCCGCCCCCGGAGCCCCCGGAGCCCGGGACCAGCCCGGGCCTGCGCCTTTAAGGGCCGGCGGCGGGGGGCGGGGTCCCGGCGCCCCGCCCTGCCGCCCCTCCCCCTGACGTCCCTTCCTCCCTCCCCGGCCCCTCCACCGCCTCCCTCCGCCGCCGCCTGGGCCGGCTCCGCGCCCCCTCCGCGGCCCCCGCCCGCCTGCCCGCCCGCCGCCCCCATGGCGCCCGGGGTCCCCGCTGCACGGGGCTGCTAGGACCCTCGGCGTCCCCTCCCCTCCCCGCCCTGCCCCCTCTCCCGGGGCGCGGACCCGGGCGTTCTCGGCGCCCAGCTTTTGAGCTCGCGTCCCCAGGCCGGCGGGGGGGGAGGGGAAGAGAGGGGACCCTGGGACCCCCGCCCCCCCCACCCGGCCGCCCCTGCCCCCCGGGACCGGGAGAAGATGTCTTCGCGGACGGCGCTGGCCCCGGGCAACGATCGGAACTCGGACACGGTGAGTGGGGCCCGGCCCCTCGGGAAGCCCTGGCTGGGTTCAGCCGCCAAACCTTTCGCCCCGCTGTGCCCCTCGCCCCGCGAGCCCCTACCCTGCTTTCCAGGGCTCGACCCGGCTCGTCACCTCTCGACCCCTTCCGGACTTCCAGGCCTCTCGGCCCTCCCCACCTTTTCCAGCCCAGCCCGACCCCTGGGGGCGCCGCTCTCTCGGGACCCCTCTCTTGTCCCCGTGCAGACCGCTTCCGCTCGGGTCTCTTCCCTCCAGGAAGCCCCCTCCCCTGCTTCCAGGAGCCCCTCCCTTCTCTCGCGCCTGCTAAGCCCTTTCCCCTCCAGGCCGACCGCGTCCGAAACCTCGCCCCCTCCCGGATTTGCAGGGCCCCTGACCCCCCAAGGCCCGACGCTGGCTCTCACAACAGGGCCTGGCCCAGTCCTGCCTCTGGCTCCGGCCTTCCCTGTCTGGGGCTGGGTGCTGGCTCCCCAGCAGTCCCCCTCCTCTCCTTCCCAGCCCTCGGCCCCTCCAGGACCCACCCGTGGTGCCTGTGGGCAGCCCCTGGCAGGAAGCTGGCTTCCACCTCTCCTGGGCCCCGTCCCTTTTCTGGCTTCTTCAAGGTCTCTCCCTTCCCAGGCCTGGTCCCCATTTTCCCAACAGCCCTATCCCTAGATCCCAGTACCCCGGGGCCCCAGATGCCACCTGGACCCTTTCTGGTCTCTTCTCCTGGGAAGCCTTGGTCTCCAACTTCCAGGCCCCCACCTCGCCCAGGCTCCTATTTCTAGGCCCTGGACCAGTCTGACTCCAGGCCTCATCCGCCCTCTATCAACTTCTCAGCTTCAGGCAAGCCCCTTCCCCAACCCCCAACCTCTGGACCCCCGGCTAGCCCAAACTCAGGCCCCTTCCGCACAAGCCACCATCCTTTCTCCTGCCCCAGCACCCTCCCCCTTCCTTACTGGGGGTCTGGCCTCCAAAGGAAGCCCCCTCCCCGGCTTCAGAGGTCTTCCTCAGCTACAGGGCCTGGCCCCGGATCCTTCTTCCAGAAAACTCCTGGACCTGAAGCCTCTCATCTTGCCCTGGCTGCAAGCCCTCTTCCCTTGGGGTCAGTCTGCTGGAAGCCTTCTCCCCAGATTTCTAGACCCCTTGACCTCCCCCAAGGCTCAGGCTTTATCCTGCTGAGCTGCTCCTTGCCCAAGTACCCCCTACCCCATACTCCCAGGCCCCCCGAGATCCTTCCCTAGTTTCAAGGACTGCTCCCAGAAACCCCCTTCTCTGATTCCTAGGAGCTTCCTCAAGACCCAGGGATTGCCGGTCTCTCACTTCCTCTCACTTCCGCTGCCCCCGTGGCTATGTCACTTTCCACCATCCCCAGGCGCCCCCTGCCCCCACACTGCTTCCCAGACAGTCCCAGGGAGGCCCCTCCCATCTCCTGTGTCTGGTCACTCATCACCCCCAAAGTCCTGCCCACCACCAATCCTAGACTTCTCCCCAGCTGGGATCTTCATCCCTTTCTCCAAATCCTTCTGCCAGCTTCCTGCCCCCCTTCCCCCCATTTCCCCCACCTCCAAAAGACTCCCCCCCACCCCCGCCATCAGAGAGATTTATGTCTGCCCCTTCCTCATCTTGCAGATTCCTCCCTCACAGAGACCACTCCCCATCATCACTATAGGAGAACTCCAATTTGGAGTCTGATAAAATGCCACCACCCCCATTCCCCAGGCACCCCACAGTTGTGAGCGCCAGTGCTGGCCCGGCCAGCTTGTTTGCCTCTGTCCTCAGGCAGCTGGTTCTTCCTTTCTGAGCCTCAGTTTCTTGCCCTGGAAAATAGGGGTGACCGCTTGAGTGCCTCCGAGGCTTACTTGATTTGGGCGAAGCCTGGCACCTAGGAAGCACTCCACAAATGCCAGCTGCTATTGTGGCTGTGGGTATGAGTCAGACGGCCCGTGGATTCTCGGCTCAGGGCTGTCGTTAGTTGTGGAGTGAGCCTGCAGATTCGCTCCCAGCTTGGAGCCTCAGTTTCCTTGTCTCTACATCGGGTGGATGATGGCATCTCCCCATTAGGTGTGTTTTGCAGGAGCTGATGATATGATGTGACAAAGGCGCACAGAGCCTGGCACGTGTCTCGCTGTCCTGGTTATTAGTATTACTTTAATCGTTCAGATAAACTTGGATTCACATCCTGTTTCTTGGGACACATCCTGTCCCTCCCTAGCTGTGTGACCTCGGGCAAGTAACCTCACCTCTCTGAGCCTTGCTTTCCTTGTCTGTTACGTGGAACGCCTGATGATGCCTAGCTGTTCACTGGGTTGTTGAGATGTGTGCCTGGTGCGGATTTGAGGACGGCTAATCCCCTTTTCTTCTCCGACTCTTGTCACTAAGATCTGCCTGTCAGCCCTGGTGGGGAGTCACCTGCCTGCCTCTGGAACGGGAGGTGGCAGCTCCCTCTTTGCTACCTGGTTACCATGGCCACAGCCACGTGGGATCATGCTACCCCACCCCAAGTTCCAGGGCCCCCCACCAGAGGGCCAGCCTCCCCAGGTTCCTTAGCAACAGGCTCTGGTGTTGGGGTGCCAGCCGGGCGGAAGGGAGCCAGGCAAGCTGGTGGTATGGGACAATTTTAGCTCCCACCCCCGGCCCCCAGGGGCTTTGTCACCCACTGCCCCAGCTGCCCCTCGAAGGGGTCCCTCATCCATGCTGCCTTCAGCGTGGTGACATCCCACCTCCAGCTGGCTGCCTTGGCGCTGCCTGATGGGGGTTCTTCTCCATGTCCTTATCACAGTGGGGATCGGAGGCCTTATATCCAGGATCTCCACCTGCCTCCCCGGTCTCCCCTGGGAGGAAACCTGGGGCAGTGGGGAAGTGCACAGGAGGAGTCAGGAGGCTGGGGTTCCCATCCCAGCACTGCTCCATCTGCCCTGTGACCTTGGGGGAGGGACTCCCCCTGCCTGAGCCTGAGGATCCCCGGCTGGAGGCTGCAGATCACAACTGTACCCGCATTGGAGGCCAGGGTGAGGGCAAGGCAGGCAGTGGCGGACACATGGTTAGGGCCCCGGCCTCGGTGACTGGAACTGCCCAGCCATGGGGAGATTGTCTTTCTGCCCCTGTGAATGGACTGTGTGACCTTCACATGGCACCTTCCCTCTCCAAGGCTCAGTTTCTCCCCTGGAGCCTGGAATTGCTCCCTGGCCTACTTCGGGAATTAAGTGTAGACGAGGTGCCCATTTGCACAGGACGTGGCCCATAGCATGAGCTGCTTCGTAGAGATGGTTCATGACCTGGCATGGTAGCTCATACCTCTAATCCCAACACTTTGGGAGACCCAGGCAGGAGGATGGCTTGAGTCCAGGAGCTGAAGACCAGCCTGGGCAACATAGCAAGACTCCATCTGTACTGAAAAATAACAAAATTAGCTGTGTGTGGTGGTGCAGTCCTGTGATCCCAGCTACTCGGGAGGCTGAGGTGGGAGGATTCGCTTGAACCCAGGCAGTTGAGGTTGCAGTGAGCCTTGATTGCACCACTGCACTTAGCTTGGGCAACAGAGCAAGACCTGTCTCAAAAAACAAAAAAAAGCAAAAGGTTCAGGTGGGGTATTATGACAGTGAAAAGCATCAAGACTAGAGGAAACCATCTGGGTCGGGTAACTGTGCCTGTAATCCCAGCACTTTGGGAGGCTGAGGTGGGCGGATGACCTGAGGTCAGGAGTTTGAGTCCAACCTGGCCAACACGGTGAAACCCCATCTCCACTAAAAATATGAAAATTAGCCGTGTTGGTGGGCACCTGTAATCCCAGCTACTCGGGAGGCTGAGGCAGGAGAATTGCTTGAACCCAGGCGGCAGAGGTTAAGGTGAGCTGAGATCATGCCACTGCACTCCATCCTGGGCAACAAGAGCGAAACTCTGTCTCAAAAAAAAAAAAGGTGGTAGAAACCGTCTGGGTTCAGATCTTGCGTCTGCGCCTCAGTTTCCCCTCTGTAAAGTGGGAATGATAGTGTGGTAATGGCCTCATATTGCATCAGTGACCCACGTTAATTAAATGTTAATTGTCATTGCTATCAAGTGGCCCAGCAGTGACTCTCTGCGAGACCTGGGCCCCCAGCCCTCAGCCTCCTGCCCTTTCTTCCTCCCCTCCCATGTTCCTCCTGCTTCCCACTCCAGCCCTGGGAAGGGCCCAGGCAGAACTGCCTTGGCAGGGGCCTCAGTCACCCTGAGTCCAGGCCTGAAAGGGAGACACAGTCCCTGGGGCTTCCAATCAGGGCAGGGCAGCTCAGAGCAAGCAGGTGACCTGCAGGGGGAGAGAGGCCAGGGAGGGACAGGACAGTAGGAAGAGAACATGGGGAGGAGAGAATCCGCAGCGTGGGAGACAGCAAGTCAGGGCGCTGTTCAAGCCTTGGATGTTTCAGGGGGTGGCAGAAGCAACAATGTTTCCCGTGGAAGGAGGGTAAGGGATGGAACCAGGACTCAGGGCCAGTGAAAGACTTGGTTACATGGCAGGGCGAGGTGGCTCTCACCTGTAATCCCAGCACTTTGGGAGACCAAAGTGGATCACCTGAGGTCAGGAGTTCAAGACCGGCCTGACCAACATAGTGAAACCCCGTCTCTACTGAAAATACAAAATTAGCCAGGCGTGGTGGCACATGCCTGTAATCCCGGCTACTCTGGAGGCTGAGGCAGGAGAATGGCTTGAATCCAGGAGGTGGAGGTTGCAGTGAGCTGAGATGGCGCTACTGCACTCCAGCCTGGGCTGCAAGAGCGAAACTCTGTCTCCAAAAAAAAAAAAGACTTGGTTACAATGTTTAGAGTGTAATCTGGGGCAACAGTAATTGGAATAAAATGTTAGGGACATTCCACTGGGAATCAAATGTTGACATTTCTTTGAAGTAGAGTTTGGGGGCTGGAGAGGGGACAGTGGATAGGTGAATACACGCAGGGCCAGTGGCGGTGGAGGAGGAGCCTCGGGTCCAGATTGAGGTCAGCGTTGATTGGGGTTGAGAGCAGCCGCATTCAGAGCAGAATATTGTGGAGGTGATCCAGGCTCCAGGACAGGCACACCCTGCTTTTTCGTGCTTTGCCTTATTGAACTTTACAGATACTGTATTTTCTACAAATTGAAGGTTTCTCACGACCCTGTGTTGAGCAAGCCTGTGGGCTCCATTTTTCCAGCAGCTGGTGCACAATTCATGTCTCTGGGTCACATTTTGGTAATTGAAGCACTATTTCAAACTTTTTCATTATTACGATGATACCTGCTATGGTGATCTGTGATCAGTGATGTTTTTCTTTTTCTTTTCTTTTTTTTGAGGGGGGAAACAGGGTCTCACTGTTGCCCAGGCTGGAGTGCAGTGGTATGATCAAAGCCCACTGCAGCCTCGACCTCCAGGGGCTCAAGTGATCTTCCCATCTCAGCCTCCCCAGTAGCTGGGACTATAGGCATATGCCACCATGCCTAGCTAATTTTTTATTTTTATTTTTTAATTTCTTCTAGAGACAGGCGTCTCACTTCATTTGCCTGGGCAATGAAGTGAGACGCCTGTCTCTAGAAAAAACTCAAACTCCCTGGCTTCAAGCAATCCTCCAGCCTCGTCAATGATTTTTTTTCTTCTGAAATGAAGTCTCGCTCTGTCACGCAGGGTAGAGGACTGTAGTGGTACCATCTCTGCTCACTGCAGCCTCCGCCCCCCGGTTCAAGCAATTCTCCTGCCTCAGCCTCCCGAGTAGCTGGGATTATAGGTGTGTGCCACCATACCTGGCTAATATTTTTGTATTTTTGGTACAGACAGGATTTCAGCATATTGATCAGGCTGGTCTCAAACTCCTGATCTTGTGATCTGCCTGCCTCGGCCTCCCAAAGTGCTGGGATTACAGGTGTGAGCCACTGCACCTGGCAATTTTTTTTTTTAATTGTGATTCACTGAAGGTTCGAATGATTGTTAGCAGCTTTTAACAGTAAAGTATTGTAAAATTAAAGTATGCACATTGTTTTGTAGATGTAATGCTATTATTGTATACTCAGTAGACTACAGTGTGCTATAAACATACTGTTTTTTTTGCTATGAGGCGGAGTCCCACTCCGTCGCACAGGCTGGAGTGCAGTGGTGGGATCTCAGCTCACTGCAACCTCCCCCTTCCCTGGTTTGATCGGTTCTCCTGCCTCAGCCTCCCAGGTAGCTGGGATTACAGCCATGCGTCACCAGGCCCAGCTGATTTTTGTATATTTAGTAGAGACGTGGTTTCCCCATGTTGACCAGGCTGGTCTCAAACTCCCGACCTCAGGTGATCCACCCACCTTGGCCTCCGAAAGTGCTGGAATTACAGGCATGAGCCACCTCGCCTGGCCCATAGTTTTTATATGCACTGAGAATCCAAACAATTCATGTGCCTTGCTTTTTTTGCAATATTTGCTTTATTACACTGGTCTGGAACCAAACTTGCGTTGTCTCTGAGATGTGTATTTAGAAAAGGAGGTGGGAGGCCGGTCCCGGTGGCTCACGCCTGTAATCTCAGCCCTTTTGGAGGGTGAGGCAGGTGGATCACCTGAGGTCAGGAGTTTGAGACCAACCTAGCCAACATGGTGAAACCACATCTCTACTAAAAGTACCGAAATTAGCCAGGTGCGATGGTGCATGTCTGTAATCCCAAGCTACTTGGGAGGCTGAGGCAGGAGAGTGGCTTGAACCCGGGAAGTGGAGGTTGCAGTCTGCTGAGATTGTGCTCCTGCACTCCAGCTTGGGTGACAGAGTGACACTCTGTACCCCTCCCCCAAAAAAACAAAGACAAGGAAGTTGGGGGTAGTCAGACTGCAGTGAGGGTTGAAGAAGGGGCCTGATGCCTGGGGCCCCAGATGCTGCAGATTTGGGGGGCCCAGGGGTTTTTGGTTTTGGAGGCATCTTTTTGTAGAGAAAGATGAAGGATGCAATGATGTCATGGCTCTCGGTGGCCTGAGTTTGAAAAGGGCCACAAAGGGGCTGGGCAAGATGGCTCATACCTGTAATCCCAGCACTTTGGGAGGCCGAGGCGGGTGGATCACCTGAGGTCAGGAGTTCCAGACCAGTCTGACCAACATGGAGAAACCCCATCTCTACTAAAAATACAAAATTAGCCAGGCTTGGTGGTGCATGCCTATAATCCCAGCTACTCAGGAGGCTGAGGCAGGAGAATTGCTTGAATCTGGGAGGCACAGGTTGTGGTGAGCTGAGATTGCACCATTGCACTCCAGCCTGGCCAACGAGAGTGAAACTCCATTTTAAAAAAAGGGCCACAAAGGGGCCGGTGGCCAGGCCTCAAGTTAACTGCACCAGCCTATGGGTGCCATGGAAGGTGGGATTGGATAGCTGCTCATGCCCCGTCTCCCCCGCCCAGCATGGCACGTTGGGCAGCGGCCGCTCCTCGGACAAAGGCCCGTCCTGGTCCAGCCGCTCGCTGGGTGCCCGTTGCCGGAACTCCATCGCCTCCTGTCCCGAGGAGCAGCCCCACGTAGGCAACTATCGCCTGCTGAGGACCATCGGGAAGGGCAACTTTGCCAAAGTCAAGCTGGCTCGGCACATCCTCACTGGTCGGGAGGTGAGTATGGGCACGGGGTGGGGCTCGGGGCAGGTTCCTGCGGGACCAGGGCTTCCGGGGACGTTGATACAGGTCGGGATTGGCCCTGGGTTTGCTTTACAGCCTCAGAGAGAGTCCCTGACTCTCTCTGGGACGGATCCCAATATCTCCGATTTTCCCAGAACAAACCCCGTGGGAAAAGAGAACCAATTTTGCCGGGTGCGGTGGCTCACGCCTGTAATCTTAGCACTTTGGGAGGCCGAGGTGGGCGGATCACCTGAGGTCAGGAGTTCAAGACCAGCCTGGCCAACATGGTGAACCTTGTCTTTAAAAAAAAAAAAAAAAAACAGAATCAATTTCAGATATCCCTGAAATTGCCGAGAAATCTCAGATCACAGGCAGCCCGATATGTTGCATTGCTAAGGATGCATGTGGCTTTTGTAGATAAACCGGATCTATGTCTGGATGCGGTGGCTCACACCTGTAATCCCAGCACTTTGAGAGGCCAAGGTAGGAGGACTGCTTGAGCTCAGGAGTTTGAGACCAGCCTGGGCAACATGGCGAGACTTAGTCGCTACTAAAATATAAATAAAATTTGTAAAAAAAATTAGCTGGGTGTGGTGATGCACGCCTGTGGTCCCAGCTACTTGGGAGGCTGAGGTGGGAGGATCATTTGAGCTCAGGAGTTCCAGGCTCTGGTGAGCTGTGACCTCACCACTGTACTCCAGCCTGGGTGACAGAGTGAGACCCACCTCAAAAACTAAAAATAAAATCAAGGAGGGCTGGGCATGGTGGCTCACACCTGTAATCCAGGACTTTCATAGGGCTAGGCAGGTGGATTGCTTGGTATCTGGAATTTGAGATCAGCTTGACCAACATGGTGGAACCCTGTCTCTACTAAAAATACAAAAATTAGCTGGGCATGGTGGCAAAGGCCTATAATCCCAGCTACTCAGGAGGCTGAAGCTGGAGTATCACTTGAACCCGGGAGGTGGAGGTTGCAGTGAGCAGAGATCATACCACTGCACTCCAGCCTGCCTGACAGAGCAAGACTGTGTCTCAAAAAAAATTAAAAAAGGCTGGGCATGGTGGCTTATGCCTGTAATCCCAGCACTTTGGGAGGTCAAGTCAGGCAGATCCCCTGCGGTCGGGAGTTCAAGACCAGCCTGGCCAACATGGTAAAACCCCATCTTTATTAAAAATACAAAAATTAGCTGGGTGTGATGGCAGGCACCTGTAATCCAGCTAATCAGGAGGCTGAGGCAGAAGAATTTCTTGACCCTGGGAGGCAGAGGTTGCAGTGAGCTGAGATCACGCCACTACACTCCAGCCTCCGCAACAAGAGTGAGACTCCACCTCAAAAATAATATTAATAATAATATTTGTTTTAAAAAGTAGGCCGGGTGCGGTGGCTTATGCTTTTAATCCCAGCACTTTGGAAGGCCAAGGTGAGTGAGTCACCTGAGGTCAGGAGTTCGAGACCAGCCTGGCCAACATGGTAAAACCCCATCTCTACTAAAAAAAAAAAATACAAAAATTAGCTGGGCATAGTGGCACGTTCCTCCCAGCTACCTGGGAGGGTGAGGCAGGAAAATCACTGGAACCTGGGAGGCGGAGGCTTCAGTAAGCTGAGATTGTGCCACTGTATTCCAGCCTGGGTCACAGAGCAAGAGTCTGTCTCAAAAAATAATAATAAAAATTAAAAAAATAAAGTAAAATAAACCTGAGCTGCCTCTCTGTTTTAAGGATGGTCTTTGATTCCTTGAAATCTTCCTGTGATCTGGAGAACACAGCAGGATTATTCATGTTGTGTTCTCAGTTACTTGGCCTCACTCTTCCCTCCTCCTCTTCCAGAGCGGGCATTTGTGCTGAGTATGGCAACATTATTGCGAAAAGGGTCCACAGAGGCCTTGCAACCTAGATATGAGGCCTCTAACTCACTTACAGGAAAAAGGATGGTGGGTGATTTCATGATTTCCTCCCCGCCCCTCCTTCAGCTTCAGAGAAATGATTAGAAGGAATGCTCTTGCCTTGGATGGACTCTCCCCTGCCCTCATGCTGTTCACGCCATTCACACAAAAGACACCAGGCCCTGATGGTCTTACAGGCAAATTCTACCAGATGTTCACATTTTATGCCAATTATTCCAGAGACTAAAGAAAGAACTTCCACTGCCTGACTAGTTTTATGTGCTGATTTGTCCTTAAGAGCAAAACCAGACAAGAAACAAAATTACAGGCCAATCTGGTGGACATAGTACAAAAATCTTATGCAAAATATTAACAAATAGAACCTGGCAGATCAATCAAAGAAAGCTGTGTGATGACAAAGCTGGCTTTTTCTCGGGAATGCAAAGTTCTTTTCCCTTTGACAATTTATTCATGTACTTCACCACATTCTCAGACTGAAGGAGAGAAACCATATGATCGTCTCAATACTGGCATAGAAAGTGTTTGACAAAATTTTTAAAAACCCATTCGTGAGAATATGAGGAAAGCTGGGGGGCCTCTCTTTCATGAAGAGCACATGGTTCCCTACATGTGGGTCTGGTTCCAGGGGTTTCCAAGAGGGACCAGCCTCTAAGGAAACAAGGCCTGCAAGGGGAAGAATTGTTTTCTGTCTTGCTCTGTCACCCAGGCTGGAGTGCAATGGCACCATCTCGGTTTACTGCAACCTCTGCCTCTGAGTTCAAGCAATTCTGCCTCAGCTTCCTGAGTTGCTGGCAGGTGCCTGCTACCACATCCAGCTAACTTTTGTATTTTAGTAGAGATAGGGTTACACCATGTTGGCCAGGCTGTTCTCAAACTGTTGACCTCAGGTGATCTGCCCACCTTGACCTCCCAAAGAATGGGGATTACAGGCGTGAACTGCCACACCTGGCCGGAAGAATTCTTTAGTCCTGTGGATTTGGGGCCTGTTGGGGAGTCTCCTCAAAACCCTTTGGTAAAACTGTAAGCCTAGGGCTGAATTAAGACTTTTAAAAGCCAGGCACGGTGGCTCACTCCTGTAATCTCAGCACTTTGGGAGGCTGAGGCAGGAAGATCCCTTGAGCTCCAGAACAGCCCTGATGACATAGTGAGACCCTATCTCTACAAAATAAAAACAAAAAACCTTTTGAAGTCCACTCACCACTGAAAAACTTACGGTGCTCTAACCCAATGTGTAATTTAAAATAAAAACTTGCTGTGGTGGCTCATGTCTGTAATCCCAGCCCTTTGGAAGGCCAAGGTTCGAGGCCAGGCTGAGCAACTTATTGAGACCCTATCTCTAGTTTTTGTTTGTTTGTTTTGAGATGGGATCTCACTCTGTTGCCCAGGCTGGAGTGCAGTGGCGCCGTCTTGGCTCACTGCAGCCTCCACCTCCCGGACTCAAGCAGTCCAGTCCTCCCACCTCAGCCTCCTGAGTAACCAGGATCACAAGAACACATCACCACGCCTGGCTAACTTTTTTGTGTTTTTTGTAGAAGGGGTGTTTCGCCATGTTGCCCAGGCTGTTCTCCACCTCCATAGCTCAGGTCGTGTCGGCCTGTGTCAACCTCCCCAAGTGCTGGGATTACAGGCGTGAGCCACTGCACCTGGCCCCTCTCTATTTTAAAAATAAAATAAAAGTTTCACTGCAGACCGGGCTCAGTGGCTCACACCTGTAATCCCCGCACTTTGGGAGGCCAAGGTGGGTGGATCACCTGAGGTCAGGAGTTCGAGACCAGCCTGGGCAGCATGGAGAAGCCCCGTCTCTGCTAAAAATGCAAAATTAGCCAGCTGTGGTGGCGCATGCCTGTAATCCCAGCTACTCTGGAGGCTGAGGCAGGAGAATCACTTGAACCCTGGAGGTGGAGGTTGCAGTGAGCTGAGATGGTACCATTGCACTCCAGCCTGGGCAACAAGAGCGAAACTCCATCTTGAAAAAAAAAAGTTGTAAGCCTTAAGAGGTAGACCCTATCAGGCTGCAGAAGCCCAAATCTGGCCCTTAACTTAGTAGCCATGTAACTTTGGCCAGGTGGGTGAGCTGCTCTGTGCCTCAGTTTCCCTGTTGGTAAAATGAGGATAATCCTATTAGCCAGATATTGGTGGCGTGTGCCTGTGGTCCCAGCTACTCAGGAGGCTGAGGTGGGAGGATTGCTTGAGCCCAGGAGGGTGAGGCTGTAGAGCTGTGATCACACCACTGCAACGCCACTGTACACCGTGGTGACAGAGCGAGACTCTGCCTCCGAAACAAACAAACAAAAAGGGCGGGGGGATGGGCGGGATAATCTTAGCACTTACCTCACGGGTTGTTGTGGGGTGTAAGAGTTGGGATTTGTAAAGCACACAGGCCACGTAGTGAGGGCTCAGTGCCTGTTAGCCAGTTGTTCTTTATTCCATGGGTCCTTTGTTCAAAACAAAGATGTGATGGGCAGGTGATCCCCTCAAGTCTTGGCCACGCCCCCATCCACTCAGCCACCTCTGGTGCAGCCTCAGCCAGGCCCTGCTGTGGAATAAAGATATTTCTCTGCAGAAGCGAGGGTGGCAGTGGAGACAGGACAGCTCGTGCAAAGGCCCTGAGGCCCCGAGGTCCTCTCCACTAGGAATGGCCCAGAGTAAGGGCTCTACCAGGAGATGGGGCAAAGGAAGGGTATCCCAGGGTCATCTGAACTGGGCCAGGCTGGAGTGCAGTGGTACCATCTTGGGTCACTGCAACCGCTGCCTCCCAGCTCAAGAAATTCTCCCATCTCAGCCTCCCGAGTAGCTGCACTGCACCCAACTAAGTTTTGCATTTTTAGTAGAGACCGGGTTTCGCCATGTTGACCGGGCTGGTCTTGAACTCCTGACCTCAAGTGATCCTCCCACCTCGGCCTGCCAGTGTGCTGGGATTGCTGGCCTGAGCCCCTGAGCCCAGCAGGGTCTGTGGTGCCTTGACCTTCCTTCCTTCTTTCCTTCCCTGTAGGTTGCCATCAAGATCATCGACAAAACCCAGCTGAACCCCAGCAGCCTGCAGAAGGTGAGGCTGGGGAGATGAGGGAGAGCAGGAGCCAGGCTCCCAGGATAGCCGGGTGACCCTCTGACCCCTCCTTCGGGGGCGCGGCCTGGGAAATGATCCCCCAAGCCACCCATCCTCACTCTCCTCTGTCTTCCTTTCCGGCCACGCCCAGCTGTTCCGAGAAGTCCGCATCATGAAGGGCCTAAACCACCCCAACATCGGTGAGGAGGGCACGGGAGCCAGTGCAGGGGCAGGCCACCAACAGGGACACTTGGAAAGGAGTGTGGGGGGTGGTCAATGGCAGTGGTTAGAATAGGTGGTGACTGCCAGGCACAGTGACTCACACCTGTTATCCCAGCACTTTGGGAGGCTGAGGCAGGTAGATCCCTTGAGGTCAGGAGTTTGACACCAGCCTGACCAAGATGGTGAAACCCCATCTCTACTAAAAATACAAAAACTAGCCGGGCGTGGTAGCAAGCACCTGTAGTCCCCACTGCTCAGGAGGCTGAGGCAGGAGAACTGCTTGAGCCGGGGAGGCGGAGGTTGCAGTGAGCCGAGATCGCACCACTGCACTCCAGCATGGACAATAAAACGAGACTTTGTCTCAAAAAAAAAAAAAAGTTAGAGACCTGGTTTTTCATAGTTGGGTCACTGCTGTATGACCTTGGGCGAGTTACTTAACCTCTTTGAGCCTCTGTTTTGCCTTCTGGAGTAGGGGTGATAAGAGGGCCTATTACCAGGCCATTGTGAGGACGGACTAGTTTGGGCTGAGCGATGGGACCTGGTCTGATTATTTCCACCAGCATCAACATCCTCATTGCCATTATCATTAGGCAGAGCGGGGAGAGCGGGGTCTTTAGTGAGAGAAGCGGAGTTTAGCTCCGCCTGGATGTGGCTGCCGAATTTGTTCATTCATTCATTCATTTACTCAGTAACTATTGATTGAGTGGCTGCTATGTGCTGGACCCTGGGGACACAGCAGGGAAGAAAACAAGACACAAATCCCTGGCCTCGTGGAGCTGACACTCTTGTGAGAGAGAAAGTGGAAAAGGTGGTAGAGGGGGGCTGAGGAGTTTGGAAGATCTTGCTGTCCATAGGGAGCCATTGAGTGTTCTTGAGTGTGGGGGGAGGGGGCGTGTTATGGCTGGCATATTTGCATAGTTACTGAGTACAGGTTAGGAGGGGCCCTTTCTCCCTAACGCCCCGCACTGCCCCTGACCATTGCAGTGAAGCTCTTCGAGGTGATTGAGACTGAGAAGACACTGTACCTGGTGATGGAGTATGCCAGTGCCGGTGAGCCGCCTACCCCCTCCGCCCTGCCCCCTGCCGCCGCCCTCCCCACCGCTGCACCTGACCCTGACCCCGCTCGGCCTCTGCCCTGCAGGAGAAGTGTTTGACTACCTCGTGTCGCACGGCCGTATGAAGGAGAAGGAAGCTCGAGCCAAGTTCCGACAGGTCAGGGCTGGGGGCTCCCTGGGCCCTGGGAGGGTGTCCCCTGACCTGGGGGTGGGGCTTAAGTCTGGGCAGGGGTGAAGGTGCAGAGTTGGGTGTCCTGGTGTGCAGTGGCCCAGATGTGAGGGCATCCGGATGTAGGTACGCAGGTGCCCCATTGGGTGGGTGAGAGGGTGTTTGGGCATGAAGGCACCCCGGTGTGCAGTGTTGCATGTGGAAGGCACATGGGTGTGTCCACGTGGGTGTGTGAGTGAGGGGGCACCAGGGCGCCACGTGTGAGTGTGCCGGAATGGTGTGAAAGATGTCTGGGCAGTAGGTATGTGGGTGCCCAGGTGTGCAGGGAAGAGAGTGTAGGGCACCCCAGGTAGATGGGCAAGAGGGGGCTGAGGGGTGTCTGTAAGTTTGTAGGTGCCAGGGCGTACCGATACGTGGGTGTCCACGTGTGTGAGTACCCAGGCCTGTGGTAGCGAGGATACCCAGGTGTCTAAGAGTGTGGAAATGGGCCATGGGTGGAGTAAGAGGACTTGCAGGTGTGAGGGCGCCCAGGTGTATGGGGTGAGGGGGTGCAGGTGTGAGGGCGCCCAGGTGTGTGGAGTAACAGGACTTGCAGGTGTGAGGGTGCCCAGGTGTGTGGGGTGAGAGGAGGTGCAGGTGTGAGGGCGCCTAGGTGTGTGGAGTAACAGGACTTGCAGGTGTGAGGGTGCCCAGGTGTGTGGGGTGAGAG
>CM052668.1:31560970-31650598 GCA_028533165.1 Leontopithecus rosalia | reverse complement strand
GCTCACCGCAACCTCCGCCTCCTGGGTTCAGGCAATTCTCCTGCCTCAGCCTCCCGAGTAGCTGGGATTACAGGCACGCGCCACCATGCCCAGCTAATTTTTTGTATTTTTAGTAGAGACGGGGTTTCACCATGTTGACCAGGATGGTCTCGATCTCTTGACCTCGTGATCCAGCCGCCTCGGCCTCCCAAAGTGCTGGGATTACAGGCTTGAGCCACCGCGCCTGGCCATAAAATTCTTAAAAGAAAACATGATGTTGGATTTGGCAATGAAAGAAAAAATAGATATCTATTGGATTTCATCAAAATTAAAAACTTTTGTTTATCAAAGAACATTATCAAGAGAGTGAAAAGAAGCTGTGCCTATGCCTGTAATCACAGCACTTTGGGAGGCCAAGGCAGGTGGATCATGTGAGGTCAGGAGTTCAAGACCAGCCTGGCCAACATGGTGAAACCCCGTCTCTACTAAAAATACAAAAATTATCCAGGCGTGGTGGTGCACCTACAATCCAAGCTACAAGGGAGGCTGAGACAGGAGAATCACTTGAACCGGGAGACAGAGGTTGAAGCGAGCCAAGATTGCACCACTGCACTCCAGTCTGGCAACAGAGCAAGACTCAATCTCAAAAAAAGATAGTGCTGGGCAAGGTGGCTCATGCCTGTAATCCCAGCACTCTGGGAGGCCGAGGTGGGAGGATCACCTGAGGTCGGGAGTTGGAGACCAGCCTGGCCAACATGGAGAAACCCTGTCTCTACTAAAAACACAAAAAATTAGCTGGGTGTGATGACACATGCCTATAATCCCAGCTACTAGGGAGGCTGAGGTAGGAAAATCGCTTGAACCCGGGAGGCGGAGGTTGTGGTAAGCCAAGATCTCGCCATTGCACTCCAGCCTGGGCAACAAGAGCGAAACTGTCTTAAAAAAAGAAAAGTTAAAATAGTAAATTTTATGTTATGTATATCTTACCACAATAAAAACATTTAAGTAAAGAAACCTCATACTCATTTGTAGTTAATGCCCAGTCTCCCTAGCCACTTTCCAGCCTTAAGCAGACACTGATCTTTCGGTCTCTATTAATTTAACTATTTTGCGCTTTTCATGTTGGGAAACACACAACGTGTCGTCTCGGTAACTGATGTTCCTCATTCGCACAGTGTTTCCAGGGTTCATCCTGGCAGCATGCATCAGTACTTCCGTCCCTTTCACAGATAAATATCATCCCACTGGGTGATTATACCCTTTTTATTTTTTTGAGACGGAGTCTCACTCTGTCTACAGGCTGGAGTGCAGTGGCAAGATCTCAGCCCACTGCTATGTCCACCTCTCGGGTTCAAGCGATTCTCCTGCTTCAGCCTCCTGAGTAGCTGGGACTAGAGGCGCGTGCCATGATGCCCAGCTAATTTTTGTATTTTTAGTAGAGACGGGGTTTCACCATGTTGGCCAGGGTGGTCTCCATTTCTTGACCTTGTGATCCTCCCCCGCCTCGGCCTCCCAAAGTGCTGGGATGACAGGCGGAGCCACCCTGACCTACCCTTTTTATGTATGTATTTCATCCATGGATGGACATTTGGGTCATTTCTGCTTTTTGGCTTTCGTATGTGATGCTGCTGTGAATATTCACATATGAGTTTCTGTGTGGTTATCTATTTCCACCTTTCCGAGATATATATACTGAGCTGTGGAACTGCTGGGCCAGATGGTTAGCTTTTCGAGGCACTGCCAAACCGTTTTCCAAAGCATCTGCATCATGGTACATTCCCACCAGCAGCATACAAGGGTTCCAATTTCTCCACATCCTCATCGCCACTTGTCCATCTTTTTTACTGCAGCCATCTTAGTCGATGCAAAGTGGCGTTTTGTTGATTTATGCACTCATCTTTATTGCTTATTTCCTTTGACTTATCATGTATTTCTTTTCTTTCTTTTTTTTTTTTTTTTGAGTCGGAGTTTCGCTCTTGTTACCCAGGCCGGAGTGCAATGGCACGATCTCAGCTCACCGCAACCTCCGCCTCCTGGGTTCAGGCAATTCTCCTGCCTCAGCCTCCCGAGTAGCTGGGATTACAGGCACACGCCACCATGCCCAGCTAATTTTTTGTATTTTTAGTAGAGACGGGGTTTCACCATGTTGACCAGGATGGTCTCGATCTCTTGACCTCGTGATCCACCGCCTCGGCCTTCCAAAGAATTTTTGTATTTTTAGTAGAGATGGGGTTTCACCATGTTGACCAGGATGGTCTCGATCTCTTGACCTCTGATCCACCCGCCTCGGCCTCCCAAAGTGCTGGGATTACAGGCATGAGCCACCACGCCCAGCCTATTTTCTATTTTTTTTAAGGTAGAAGCTTAGATGATTTTAAATCCTCTCTCCCTCCCTTCCTTCCTGTCCTTCTTTCTTTTTTTCTTTCTTTCCATCCCTCCCTCACTCTTTCCCTCCCTTCCGTCCTTTCTTGACAAATAAAATTATATCTATTTGCGGTGTACAACATGATATTTTGGGGCCAGGCTCGGTGGCTCACACCTATAATCCCAACACTTTGGGAGGCCAAGGTGGGAGGATCACTTGAGCCCAGGAGTTTGACACCAGCCTGGGCAACATAGGGAGACCCTGTCTCAACAGAAAAAAAAAAAATTAGCCAGGTGTGGCGGTGCACACCTGTGGTCCAGCTACTTGGGAGGCTGAGGTGGGAGGATCACTTGAGCCTGAGAGGTGGAGGAGGTTGAAACTCTGCCTCCTGGATTCAAGCAATTCTCCTGCCTCAGCCTCTCAAGTAGCTAAGATTACAGGAGCCTGCCACCACGCCCAGCTAATTTTTGTATTTTTAGTAGAGATGGGGTTTTGCTATGTTGGTCGGTCTGGTCTCGAACTCCTGACCTCATCAGGTGATCCGCCCACCTCAGCCTCCCAAAGTGCTGGGATTACAGGCATGAACCACCATGCCCAGCCAAACGTTTGTATATTTTGTGGAAATATCTTTATATTACTGATTTCTGTTATCGCCACAAAACATATTTCATAGTATTTTAATACTGTAGACAAGCATCTAGATAGCTCTTACCTTTCCTGATTGATTGATTGAGACAGAGTCTCTTCTGTGGCTCAGGCTGGAGTGCAGTGGCACGATCTCAGTTCAGTGCAACCTCTCCCGGGTTCAAGCGATTCTCATGCCTCAGCCTCTTGAGTTGCTGAGATTACAGGTGCCCGCCACCACGACAAGCTAATTTTTGTATTTTCAGTAGAGACAGGGTTTCATCATGTTGGCCAGGCTGGTCTCCAACTCCTGACCTCCAGTGATCCACCCGCCTTGGCCTCCCAAAGTGCTGGGATCACAGGCTTGAGCCACCGTGCCCAGCCACATTTTTTTTTTTTTAAGAGAGATGGGGTTTCACCATGTTGGCCAGGCTGGTCTCGAACTCCTGACCTCAGGTGATCCGCCTGCCTCAGCCTCCCAAAGTGCTGGGATTACAGACGTGAGTCATTGCGCCCAGCCCCTAATTTGTATGTTTGCAGAGACGGCATCTTGGTATGTTGCCCAAGCCGATCTCAAACTCCTGGCCCCAAGCGAGCACCCTGCCTTTCTCCATGACAACCACTCTAACAGATACAGAGTGACCTTGCCCAGACTGGCCAATATGGTGAAACCCTATCTGTGCTAAAAATACAAAAAATTAGCCAGGCGTGGTGGTGGGTGCCTGTAATCCCAGTTACTCAGGAGGCTGAGGCAGGAGAATCGCTTGAACCCGGGAGGCGGAAGTTGCGGTGACCTGAGATCGCGCCACCGCACTACAGCCTGGGTAACAGAGTGAGACTCTGTCTCAAAAAAAAAAAAAAAAGTGACCTTGTGGCTTTCACTTGCATTTCCCTAATGGCAGTGATGTTGAGTATCTTTTTGTGTACATATTTGTCATCTGCTTATCTTCATTAGTGAAGTGTTTATTCAAATCATTTGCCCTTTTTAAATAATTGGGTTTTTTGACTTTTAAGAGTTCTTAAAATATTTGGATGCTGGTTGTTTATCAAGTATGTAGTTTGCAAATATTTTCTCCCACTGTTTGGCTTATTTTTCCATTCTCTTCATGTTTGTTGAAGAGCATAAGTTTTTAATTTTGATGGAAGATTTATCAGGGTTTTCTCTTAGAATCATGCTTGTACATAATGAGCTTTTGCATCATTTAGGGTCACAAAGATTTTCTGCTATGTTTCCTTCTAGAAATGTTATAGTTTTAAATTTGCATTTAGTGATTTGGTCCATTTTGAGTTAACTTTTGTACAGAACGTCTATTTAAAGTACATTTCTTGGCAGTGGCTCATGCCTGCAATCCCAGCATTTTGGGAGGCCAAGGCGGGTGGATCACGAGGTCAGGAGATCCAGACCATTCTGGCCAACACTGTGAAACCCCGCCTCTACTAAAAATATAAAAATTAGCCAGGTGTGGTGGTGCATGCCCATAATCCCAGCTACTTGGGAGGCTGAGGCAGGAGAATTGCTTGAACCTGGGAGGCGGAGGTTGTAGTGAGCCAAGACTGTGCTACTGCACTCCAGCCTGGCGACAGAGTGAGAATCTGTCTCAAAAAAAGAAACAAAAATTTTTTTTAAAAAGTGCATTTCTTGTGGCAGCATCGAGTTGGGTCATGCTTTTTCATTCAGTCTGAAATTTCTCTCTTATAATTGGGTGTTTACATAATTTGGTGTCAATGCGATTATTAGTATGGAGGTATAAATCGATTATTTTGGCCAGGCATGGTCGCTCACACTTGTAATCCCAGCACTTTGGGAGGCCAAGGTGGGTGGATTACGTGAGGTCAGGAGTTCGAGACCAGCCTGTCTGGACATGGAGAAACCCTGTCTCTATTAAAAATACAAAAAATTAGCCAGGCACAGTGGTGCATGCCTGTAATCCAGCTACTGAGAGGCTGAGGCAGGAGAATCGCTTGAACCAGGGAGGCAGAGCTTATAGTGAGCCGAGATCAGGCCACTGCACTCCAGCCTGGGTGACAGAGTCAGACTCCATCTCAAAAGAAAAAAAAGAATCAGCTCATTAAACCACTTAACTCATGAGAATGTAATATTGAACCATGAGATGTAATATTAGACTACTACTATTTTAAATCAATGAGCTTTTGGGGTGGGATGCCACCCCAAAGTGCCACCTCTCCCACATCTCCTGGCAGCAGTCAGATGGCAAGGAGAGAGAATCTGTGCACTTGGGGTAATGAGAGCCCAGCGATTGTGGGGTTTTGCACTGGAACTCAGTGCTGTTCTACGACAGTGGAAAGCAACATGGCGCAGAAATCAGACAGCATCCACAGAGGGGGCATTTCACTGAGCGTTAGACAAAGGGAAAGCGGCTATTCTCGCGGGGGACACCAGAGTTCCAGCAAGGCCTCACCACTGCGGGCCAAAGTGCTCTGGGGCCGTAAACAGACTTGAAAGGCAGTCTAGGCCACTAGGACTGCAATTCCTGGGCGAGTCCTGGTGCCGTGCTGGGCTCAGAACAAGTGGAGCTGGAGGGCATGAGGCCCAGTGAGATCCTGGCAAACGCAGACAAGGGAGAACTTGAGTCACCTGACCCCTGACCCCAGGGAGTACAGCCCAGGCCCCCGAGACTCCTTCCTTCGGCTTGAGGAGAGGAGAGGGAAAAGCCAAGAGGACTTCGTTTTGCAACTGAGGGACCAGCTCAGCCACAGTAGAATAGGGCACCAGGAAGAGTCCCGAGGCCACATTCCAGGTCCTAACTCCCGATGACATTTCTAGACACACCCTGGGCCAGAAGGGAAGCCGCTGCCTTGAAAGGAAGGACCCAGTCCTGGCAGGATTCATCACTTGCTGAGTCAAGATCTCTTGGGCCTTGAATATACATCCGTGGTTGCCAGACAGTACTTGCTGCGAGCCTCGGGTGAGACCCGAAGCCATGCTGATCTCAGGTGTGACCCAGCATATTCCCAGCTGTGGAGGCCCTGGGCAAGGAAAGGAGAGGAAAGAGGAAAGGGCTGGCTCGGGGACTCACACCTATAATCCCAGCACTTTGGGAGGCTGAGGTGGGTGGATCACAAGGTCAGGAGTTCGAGACCAGCCTGACTAACATGGTAAAACCCCATCTCTACTAAAAATACAAAAATAAGCCAGGGGTGGTGGCGTGTGCCTGTAATCCAAGCTGCTCAGGAAGCTGAGGCAGGTGAATTGCTTGAACTTGGGAGGCAGAGGTTGCAGTGAGTCAAGATCGTGCCACTGCACTCCAGCCTGGGTGACAGAGCAAGACTCCGTCTCAAAAAAAAAATAAAACTAAAATGGAGGAAAGGAGACTTTGCCCTGAACCTCGGGCACCAGCTTGGCCACAGTGGGGTAGAGTGCCAAGCAGCTGCTGGCATCCCCAGTTGAGGCCTTGGCTCTTGGACAGCATTTCTAGACCTGCCCTGGGCCAGAGGGGAGCCCTCTTTCCTGAAGAAAAAGGCCCAGGCCTGGCAGCATTCACCACAAGCTGCCTGAAGAGCTCTTGAGCCTCGAGTGAGCACCAGCAATAGGCAGGCAGTACACACCATGGGCCTGGAGCAGTGGTGGCCACAGAGGGGACTCCCGTGTGAGGAAAGGTGAGGGAAGAGTGGTATATTAGTCTGCTTTCACGCTGCCGATAAAGACATAGCTGAGACTGGGTAATTTATAAAGAAAAGGGGCTTACTGGACTCACAGGTCCACATGGCTGGGGAGGCTTCACAATCATGGCAGAAGGTGAAAGGCACGTCTTACATGGCGGCAGGCAAGACAGAATGAACCAAGTGAAAGGGGTTTCCCCTTATAAAACCATCAGGTCTCCTGAGACTTACTCACTACCACGAGAACAGTATGGGGGAAACCGCCCCATGATTCAATTACCTCCCACCGGGTCCCTCCCACAACACATGGGGATTATGGGAGCTACAGTTCAAGATGAGATTTGGGTGGAGATACAGGCAAACCATATCAAGTGGGAAAGACTTTTTTTCTTTTTCTTTTTCTTTTTTTTTTGACACGAGTCTCTCTCTGTTGTCAGGCTACAGTACAGTGGCGCCATCTCAGCTCACTGCAACCTCTGCCTCCCTGGTTCAAGCGATTCTCCTGCCTCAGCCTGCCAAGTAGCTGAGATTACAGGCACACACCATTATGCCCGGCTAATTTTTTGTATCTTTAGTAGAGATGGGGTTTCACCAGGCTGGTCAGGCTTGGTCTTGAACTCCTGACCTCATGATCCACCCACCTCAGTCTCCCAAAGTGCTGGGATTATAGGTGTGAGCCACTGCATCCAGCAGACATTTTTTTTTTTCTTTTTTTGAGACAAAGTCTTGCTCTGTCACCAGGCTGGAGTCTAATGGAGCAATCTCAGCTCACCACAACCTCCGCCTACCTGGGTCAAGCAGTTCTCCTGCCTCAGCCTCCTGAGTAGCTGGGATTACAGGGGTGTGCCACCACACCCGGCTAATTTTTGTATTTTTAGTAGAGACGGGGTTTCACTATGTTAGCCAGGATGGTCTCGATCTCCCGACCTCATGATCTGCCCACCTCAGCCTCCCAAAGTGTGGGGATTACAGGCGTAAGCCACTGCGCCCAGCCCAGGGAAGACTTTTTCTTGTGGTCTGGGTGCCAGAGAACAGAGCACCAGGTAGATTCCTATGGTGTCTGTCTCCAGGCCCTGGCTCCCAGATGGCATTTCTGGACCTGCCCTGGGCCAGGAGGGAGGGAAGGAAGCCTAGCTAGATTCACACCTGCGACTGAAGAGCCGTTGGGCTTTGTGTGACTGGCAGTGGCCAGGCAGTGGTTGCCACTGGCCCTGGCGTGACCCACTGCTGTGTTGGCTTTGGGTCTGACCCAGTGCAGTCCCAGTGGTGGTGGCCACAGCGTCCTTGTGTCACCCCTCCAGCAGCTCCAGGCAGCTCAGCACAGAGAGAAAGATTGCATTTACTTGGAGAAAGTAAGGGAAGAGAAAAGAGTTTCTGCCTGGTAATTTAGGGACCTCTCCTGGATCTTACCCAAGACCACTGAGGCAGTACCTCTGAATCCTTTTTTTTTTTTTTTTTTTGAGACAGGGTCTTACCCTGTTGCCCAGGCTAGAGTGCAGTGCTGCGATCTCTGCTCACTGCAACCTCCAGTTCCCATGCACAAATGATTCTCTTGCCTCAGCCTCCCAAGTAGCTGGGACTACAGGCGCGCCCCCCTACACCCGGCGAACTTTTATATTTTTTTGGTAAAGACAGGGTTTCACCATGTTGACAGGCTGTTCTCGAACTCCTGACTTCAGGTGATCTGCACCTCGGCCTCCCAAAGTGCTGGGATTACAGGTGTGAGCCACTGCGCTCGGCCGGTACTTCTAAGATTCTGTAAGAATCACAGCATTACTGAGCCTGGGGTGCCCCCTAATGCAGGTACAGCTGCAGTGACCAAAACTTTAGATATCACGACACTCAATTCCCTTTAAATAACTGGAAAGCCTTCCCAAGAAGGATGCGTTCAAATAAGCCCAGACTATAATAAACACTGAACTCATCAGTGCCCAGACATTGAAGAACGTCCACAAGCATTGACACCATCCAGGAAAACGTGACCTTACCAAGTGAACTAAATAAGGCTCCAGGGACCGATCCCATTGTGACAGAGCTATGTGACCTTTCAGATGGAGAATTCAAAACAGCTGTTCTGTGGAAGCTCAGTGAAATTCAAGCTAACACAGAGAAGAAATTCAGAATCCTATCGGATAAATGAACCAAAGAGACTGAAATAATTTTTTAAAATTAAGCAGAAAAAATTCAACTGACATGTTAAAGACGACATCAGTCTCTAAACAGTAGAAGTGATCAACCCAAAGAATTAGCAAGCTCAAAGACAGGCTATTTGAAAACATGAGGTCAGGCCGGGCACAGCGGCTCATACTGGTAATCCCAGCACTTTGAGAGGCTGAGGCAGTCAGATCACCTTAGGTCAGAAGTTCAACACTAGCTTGGCCAACATAGCAAAACCCTGTCTCTACTAAAAATACAAAAATGAGCTGGGCATGGTACCTGTAATCCCAGCTACTCAGGAGGCTGAGGCAGGAGAATCTCTTGAACCCTGGAGGTGGAGGTTGCGTGAGCTGGGATCATGCCACAGCACTCCAGCCTGGGAAACAGTGAGACTCCATCTCAAAAAATATATAGTAGAAAAAAAAATAAATAATATAGGTAAGAGCAGCAATCAATGAAATAGGAAACAAACATACAATAGAAAAATCAACAAGCTGGCCGGGGGTGGTGGCTAACCACCTATAATCCTAGCACTTTGAAAGTCCGAGGTGGGCAGATCATCTGAGAACAGGAATTCAAAACCAGCCTGGCCAACATGGCAAAACTCTGTCTCTACTAAAAACATAACAAAATTAGCTGGGCATGGTGGTGGATGCCTGTAATCCCAGCCACTCAGGAAGCTGAGGCAGGAGAATTGCTTGACCCAGGAGGTGGAGGTTGCAGTGAGCCAAGATTGTACCACTGCATTCCAGCCTGAGCAACAGAGCAAAATTCCGTCTCAAAAAAAAAAAGGAAGAAAAGAGGAAGAAAAATCAACCAGCCAAAAGTTGTTTATTTAAAATATTACTATACCTTGCCTGCACCCTCCCAGAGCCAGTGGTTCTCCAAGCACCCAGCATCCAGCAAGACGCTCCCTGCACCGACGGAGCAGATGTGGGCAAAGCAATGGTGGTCAGGCTCAGGCTGGGGCTGCTGCTGCTGCTGGCACTGCTCCTACCCAAACGGATTTATTCCAATCAAACAGCTGTTGTAACAGTTTCAAGTAACTCCTCCTACAGTACTTCGGCTGCCCCAAATCCAGCTAATGCCACCACCAAGGTGGTTGGTGGTGCCCTAAGTCAACAGCCAGTCTCTGTGGTCTCACTCTCTCTTCAACATCTCTACTGCTAAGAGACTCAGGGCACAGTGGCTCATGCCTGTAATCCCAGCACTTTGGGAAGCCAAGGTGGGCAAATCACGAGGTCAGGAGTTCAAGACCAGCCTGACCAACATGGTGAAACTCCATCTCTACTAAAAGTACAAAACTTAGCTGGGTGTGATGGTGCATGCCTGTAATCCCAGCTACTCTGGAGTCTGAGGCAAGATAATCGCTTGAACCTGGGAGGCGGAGGTTGCAGTGAGCCAAGATTGTGCCACTGCACTCCAGCCTGGGCGACAGAGCAAGACTCTGTCTCAAAAGAAAAAAAAAAAGAGAGAGAGAGAGACTCAGTGCAAGGGCGAGAAACATCTGTACTTCCCCATCTTGTAAACCCAATTGAAATGGTGGAAGTCAAATGCGGCAAGGAAAAGCAGGTCTTCATTGACTCTACTCATTCCACACCTATCATTGACACAGAAGATGAGAACCCCAAATCTGATTGGTTTGAAGAACACGTGAGAGGTATGACTAGAGGATGGACACCAATATCAAATCTGCTGGAGCTTCATGTACAAGATGGAGAGACAACATGCAAAATAGTTAAGACATAATTTTCTATTCAAGAAATGTGGCTTAAGAAATATGGACACTTGGGCCAGGGGCGGTGGCTCACACCTGTAATCCCAGCACTTTGGGAGGCTGAGGTGGGCAGATTATGAGGTCAGGAGTTCGAGACCAGCCTCGCCAACATAGTGAATCCAGTCTCTACTAAAATACAAAAATTAGCCAGGCGTGGTGGCGCACACCTGTAATCTCAGCTACTCAGGAGGCTGAGGCAGGAGAATCACTTGAACCTGGGAGGCAGAGGTTTCAGTGAGCTGAGCTTGCACCACTGCTCTCCAGCCGGGTGACAAAGCAAGACACCATCTAAAAAACAAAACAAACAAACAAAACCCCCACAACTTTGGGAAGCCAAAGCAGGCGGATCATGAGGTTAGGAGATCGAGACCATCCTAGCCAACATGGTGAAACCCCGTCTCTACTAAAAACACAAAGAAGTAGCTAGGCATGGTGGTACATGTCTCTAATCCCAGCTATTCGGGAGGCTGAGGCAGGAGAATTGCTTGAACCCGGCCGGCAAAGGTTGCAGTGAGGCAAGCTTATGCCACTGCACCCCAGCCTGGGAGACAGAGCAAGACTCCATCTTAAAAAAAAAATCCCCTTTCCCATATGGTTCTGGGTTAGAATTGGCCAAAAGAGAAAACTGCATGAAACTGGAAGAAGTTTAACATGGTGTTTTCCTTGGATGTTTGCTCTATTTAGATGCGGCAAAAGACAGATGTAGATGCGTTAGGGGTTCCCATTTGCTCTCGCTCTGCCCCGCAGGGCGAGACAGATGCAAATGTTCAGGACCTTGCTTCCACCACACTCCTGTTTCTCTCTTCTCAATTTTCTGCCCTGCTAACCACCAGCCACCTCGAGCTCAACACCAGATGCAGAGGCAATAGCCTTCCACGACTGAGAGTTAGATACGCCTGACTTCCCAGATTTTCCTGCAAACTCTGACTTGTCCACCTGCCTAGTGCTTCAGGAGGGCTGGCTGGAGATATTACTCTCCTTTCTAGATCTCTAGTTTTTGGTGGTTGTTTTTTTTTTTTTGAGATGAAGTCTCGCTCAGCTCAGCCGCCCAGGCTGGAGTACAGTAGTGCAATCTCAGCTCACTGCAACCACCATCTCCTGGATTCAATCGATTCTCCTGTCTCAGCCTCCTGAGTAGCTGGAATTACAGGCACCTGCCATCATGCCTGGCTAATTTTTATATTTTAGTAGGGATGGGGTCTCCCCATGTTGGCCAGGTTGGTATTGAACTCCTGACCTCAGGTGATCGGCCTTCCTCAGCCTCTCAAAGTGCTGGGATTACAGCGTGAGCCACAGCACCCGGTCACTAGATTTTCTTTTTCTTTTTCTTTGCTGTTGTTGTTTTTGATGTTGTTGAGACAGAGTCTTACTGCACTGCCCAGGCTGGACTGCAGTGACGTGATCTCGGCTCACTGCAACCTTCACCTCCCAGGTTCAAGTGATTCTCAGGTCTCAGCCTCCCGAGTAGCTGGAATTACAGGCACCCACCACCACGCCCAGCTAAGTTTTGTATATTTTGTAGAGATAGGGATTTGCCATGTTGCCCAGGCTGGTCCTAAACTCCTGAGCTCTAGCAATCCTCCCATGTCGGCCTCCCAAAGTGCTGGGATTACAGGTGTGAGCCACCACACCTGGCCATATTTTTCTTTTTTTGAGACAAGGTCTCACTCTGTCACTCAGGCTGGAGTTTAGTGGCACAATCACAGCTCACTGCAGCCATAAGGGCGTAAAGGATAGAATGTCCCTCAGCGCCCTCTACTCCCAGCATCCCACCCACCTGCTGTGGTCCCACTCAGGTCCCTGTCCCTGGGAGACCCCTCCCCAGAGCCCCTGTGGAACCACGGCCCCTGCAAGAAGCCATGGCTTCTGAGCACTTCCCCACCCAAAATCTTCTGAGTCACTGATCTCTCTCAGGCATCTTCATAAAGTTGATTTAAAAAAAAATTTTGGCCAGGCGCAGTGGCTCACACCCGTAATCCTAGCACTTTGGGAGGCCCAGGCAGGTGGATTACCTGAGGTCAGAAGTTCGAGACCAGCCTGACCAACATGGAAAAATGCTGTCTCTACTAAAAATACAAAAAAGTAGTTGGGTGTGGTGGCGCACGCCTGTAATCCCACCTACTTGGGAGGCTGAGGCAGGAGAATCGCTTGAACCCAGGAGGCGGAGGTTGCAGTGAGCCGAGACCGTACCATTGTACTCCAGCCTGGGCAACAAGAGTGAAACTCTGTCTCATTTAAAAAAAAAAAAAGTTTGTAGAGGTGGGGTCTCGCTGTCGCTCAGGCTGGTCACAAACTCCTGGGCTCAAGCGATCCTCCTGCCTTGGCCTCCCAAAGCAGTGGGATTCCAGGTGTGAGCCACCACACCTAACCTCTAATGAGCCTTCACTATCTCTAAGCTCTTATGCCCTCCTTTTCTGAGCTGCCACCGTTGTCACATCCCTTACAAACCCCCATAGAATCTGGCACCTGCATGGTGATACCCTCAGGAAAATACCCCATGCCCACCACCAAGGAGAAGGTTCGCACAAATGCCTGTGGAGGAAGGGGAAGGCGGATCCCAGGACACAGGGCCTTCCCTCCGGGGCAGGAACGTCCATCTGTTCAGCCTGCTGCTCCCTTCTTAGAATTTAAAATGTACTCAACCTTTGACCCATCAACTCCACGTCTGGAAATGTGTTTCTTTCCAAGACACTCATACATGTGGGAAAGGAATACGTTCAAAGATATTCTTTGCAACACCACAGGGAGTCACAAATGACAGGAACACCCTGAATGTCATCAACAGGGGCGTGACCAGCAGATGGCTGGGTCACTGCAGAAGGCAACAGAATGGCTCAGCTGCCTTTCAATCTGATTAGAATGTTCTCCAAGACCTATAACTACTTGAAAAAGGCAGGCTGGGCATGATGGCTCACACCTATAATCCCAGCACTTTGGGAGGCCGAGGCGGGAGGATCACCTGAGGTTGGGAGTTCGAGACCAGCCTGACCAACATGGTGAAACCCGATCTCTACTAAAAATACAAAAATCAGCCAAATGTGGTGGTGCATGCCTGCAATCCTAGCTACTCAGGAGGCTGAGGCAGGAGGATCCCTTGAACCTGGGAGGCAGAGGTTGCAGTGAGCCAAGATTGTGCCACTGCACTCCAGCCTGGCCAGCAAGAGAGAAACTCTGTCTCAAAAAAGAAATAAATAAAAAGAAAAAAAAAAAGGAAAAATAAAATAAATAATTAAATAAATACGGCAAATTGTGCCGGGCACAGTGGCTCATGCCTGTAATCCCAGCACTTTGGGAGGCTGAGGTGGGCCGATCACCTGAGGTCAGGAGTTCGAGACCAGCCTGACCAACATGGAGAAACCCCATCTCTACTAAAACTACAGAATTAACCAGGTATAGTGGCTCATGCCTGTAATCCCAGCTACTTGGGAAGCTGAGGCAGGAGAATCGCTTGAACCCAGGGGGCAGAGGTTGTGGTGAGCAGAGATCGCGCCACTGCACTCCAGACTGGGCAACAAGAGTGAAACTCTGTCTCAAAAAAACAAAAGAAAGAAAAAGGCGAAGTGCAGAACAGTAGGCTTCCCTGAAAATTAAATACATCTGTGGCTGAGCCTGGTGGCTCATGCCTATAATCCCAGCACTTTGGGAGGCCAAGGCAGGCAGATCACTTGAGTCCAGGAGTTCAAGACTAGCCTGGGCAACGTGCCAAAACCCCATCTCTACTAAAAATATGAAAATGAGGCAGCATGGTGGGATGAACCTATAGTGCCAGCTACTCAGGTGGCTGAGGTGGGAGGACTGCCTGAGCCCAGGAGGTTGAGGCCACAGTCAGTCATCATTGTGTCACTGCACTGCAGCCTGGGTGGCAGAGTGAGGCCCTATCTCAAAAAGAATAAAAAATATATACATCTGCATCTGCATGCTTCCATATTATAGAAAAAAATTATACCTACTACATGTTAAATTGGGGATCACTTTTGGGGAATGAGATTGGAGGGAGAAGGGAGATTTTCACCTTCATTTTATAAATTTCCCCCTTTGGATTTTTGGATATATTTTATAAAAGTATAACATACACGCCAAAGTGCACAAATCTTATTTTTTTTTTTTGAGATGGAGTCTCACTGTGTCGCCCAGGCTGGAGTGCAGTGGTGTGATCTCAGCTCACTGCAACCTCTGCCTCCCAGGCTCAAGAAATTCTCTGCCTCAGCCTCCCAAGCAGCTGGAATTTCAGGCACCTGCCACCATGCCTGACTAATTTTTGCATTCTTTTAGTAGAGACAGGGTCTCACCATCTTGGCCGGGCTGGTCTCGAACTCCTGACCTCATGATCCACCTGCCTCAGGCTCCCAGAGTGCTGGGATTACAGGCGTGAGCCACTGCACCCAGCCCCAGAGTGCACAGATCTTTAGTGTGAACACAAATCTGTAATTTCCACCCATATGAAGAAATACAATATTGACCGTGGCCCAAACGCAACCCCTCTGACAGTCATTATCGATGCCTCCTTCCCAGTTAGCTACTGCCCTGACCTTCAACACCCCGTAGCATAGTTTTCTCTGGTTCTGACTTGAGATACATGGGATCATACAGTATGTGCTCTGGCTCCGTTGGCTGAACGTGATGCTTGTGAGCTACATCGATGCTGGGTGCAGCAGACGGTCATTTTGCTCATTGCTATCAGTCTGTTGTATGAATATAGCCCACTTTACTTATCCAGTCACCAACGGATTGACACTTAGATGGTGTCTAGTTTGAAGCTACAATTTCTCTAGGAACACTGTTTTGGAACACATATGTACTCTTCATAAACCAGAGGGAAGCCGGGCACCGTGGCTCCTGCCTGTAATCCCAGCACTTTGGGAGGCCGAGGCAGGTGGATCACGAGGTCAGGAGTTCGAGACCAGACTGACCAACATGGTGAAACCCCTAAATCTCTGCTAAAGCCCTAAATCTCTACTTTAAAAAAATACAAAATTAGACGGGCATGGTCGCACATGCCAGTAATTCCAGCTACTCGGGAGGCTGAGGCAGGAGAATTGCTTGAACCTGGGAGGCAGAGGTTGTGCTGAGCTGAGATCGCGCCATTGCACTCCAGCCTGGGTAACGAGTGAAACTCCGTCTCAACAACAAAAAAAATTGGCTGGGGGTGGTGGTAAGCACCTGTAATCCCAGCTACGAAGGAGGCTGAGGCAGGAGAATTGCCTGAACCTGGAAGGCAGAGGTTGCAGTGAGCTGAGATCATGCCACTGCACTCCAGCCTGTGGGACAGGGCAAGACACCAACTAAAAAAAATAAAAGGAAATGGAATAGAAACTTCAGTGACCATACAGGAAAAGGAACACACATTTTGCAAGAACAGTTTAGAAAAGTCAGATGGCTCTAGCCCTCGACAAGCAAAACCGAGCAATCTCCAAGGAAAGGGAGAATCAATTTCAATAATTAACATATCGTTATACTTCGAAAGTCCAATTTTCACCAAAAATATTACAAAGCATACAAAGAAACCGGCAAGTACGGCTTATTCATAGCAAACAAACGTTCTTTTGACAGAGACCATCTCCGAGGAAGCCCAGCTACTGGAATTACTCGTCACAGACATGATCGACCGTCTTAACGGTGCTTTATGAGCTAAAGGAAACCATAGACAAAGAAGGAACGGAAACCAGGAAAATGATATATAAACAACACGGGAAAGTCGATAAAGAGACGGCAATTACGAGGAGGCAGGGCGAGGCGGCTGAATAGAGGCCTGCAGCAACCATCCTGTCAGAACAGCCAATTAAACAACTACCCACACCAAAAAGCACTTCGTAAGAACCAAAATCAGGTGAGCGATCACAGTACCGGGACCTGGCTTTAACTTCTTTCGCAGAAAGAGGCAACGAAAATACCAAAGATGGTCTTTTTCTTTTTTCCGAGACGGAGTTTCGCTCTTGTTGCCCAGGCTGGAGGGCAATGGCGTGATCTTGGCTCACCGCAACCTCCGCCTCCCGGGTTCAAGCAATTCTCCTGCCTGAGCCTCCTGAGCAGCTGGGATTACAGGCACCTGCCACCACGCCCAGCTAATTTTGTATTTTCAGCAGAGTTGAGGTTTCACCATGTGGGTTAGACTGGCTCAAACTCCCAACCTCAGGTGATCCACCCACCTCGGCCTCCCAATATGCTGGGATTACAGACATGAGCCACCGCACCCGAGCAAAGAGAGTCTTAAATTGCCAACACCATCCCTCCCCATGCCCCAGCAGTGGCTGCGTGGCGTGTAGAGAGAATCTGTGTGCTGTGCTTGGGGAGGAGAGAGCGTAGTGATTGTGGGACTTTGCACTGGAACTCAGGGCTGCCCTGTCAAAGTAGAAAGCAACACTGGCTGAGATACTCAGCCAGCATCCACAGAGGGTGCATTTGGACCAGCCCTAGCCAGAGGGAAATTGCCCATCTCAGCTGTGGGACCTCGAGTTCCAGCCAGCCTTGTGCTATGGGCCAAAGCGCTCTGGGGACCTAAACGCATGTGAAAAGCGGTGTGGACCACAGGGACTGCAGTTCCTGGGCAAGTCCCAGTGCTCTGCTGGTCTTGGAGCCAGGAGACTTGGCGGGGGGCTGCAACCTGGTGGGACACCAGCCAGGGTGGCCAAGGCTTGCAACACCCTTCCCCTGACCTCACACAACACAGCTCAAAGTTCCTGGAGAAACGCCTATTTTTTTTTTTTTTTTTGAGATGGAGTTTCACTTTTGTTGCCCAGGCTGGAGTGCAATGGCGCAATCTCAGCTCACTGCAACCTCTGCTTCCCAGGTTCAAGCGATTCTCCTGCCACTGGGATTACAGGCATGTGCCACCATGCCCGGCTCAGTTTGTATTTTTATTTTATTTTTATTTATTTTTGAGACAGAATCTTGCTCTGCCGCCCAGGCAGGAGTGCAGTGGAACAATCTCGGCTCACTACAGCCTCTGGCCCCTGCGTTCCAGCAATTCTCCTGCCTCAGCCTCCTGGGTAGCTGGGATTATAGGTGCATGCCACTACACCTGACTTATTTTTGCATTTTTTAGTAGAGACAGGGTTTTCTCCATTTTGGCCAGGCTGGTCTTGAACTCCTGACCTCAGATGATCTGCCCTCCTTGGCCTCCCAAATTGCTGGGATTACAGGTGTGAGCCACCACGTCTGGCCTGAAATGCCTTCTTTACACTGGAGGTGATCAGCAGGAAGATTGAGAAGGACTCTGTTTTGCATCTTGGATATCAGCTGAGCCACGGTAGGACAGAGCACCATGCAGAGTCCTGAGGCCCCATTCCAGGCTCTAGCTTCAAGATGATTTCTAGAGGCCGGGCGCGGTGGCTCAAGCCTATAATCCCAGCACTTTGGGAGGCCGAGGCGGGTGGATCACGAGGTCAAGATGATTTCTAGATACACCTGGGCCAGAAAGGAACCTGCTGCCTTGAAAGGAGCCAGTCCAGGCAGGATTCACCGCCTCCTGAGTAAAAGGCCTTAGAATAATCTGCAGCGGTACCCAGTCAGTACTTGCTGTGGGCCTTAAGTGAGACTCAGAGACAAACTGGTTTCAGATATGACCCAGCACTTTCCCTGATATGGTGGCTACAGGAGAGGCTCCTACTGCTTGAGGAAGGAGGAAGAGTAGAGGGGACTCTGTCTGCCAGGTGCGGTGGCACACACCTGTAATCCCAGCTACTCGGGGGGCTGAGGCAGGAGAATCGCTTGAACCCAGGAGGCAGAAGTTGCAGTGAGCTGAGATTGCACCACTGCACTACAGCCTGGGCAACAGAGCAAGACTCCATCAAAAAAAAAAAAGGTCGGGGGACTTTGTCTTGCAGCTTAGTTACCAGCTCGGCCACAGAGGAGTACAGCACCAAGGAGTAGGCTCTTGGGGGTCCCCAATTCCAGGCTTGACTGTTGGATGGCATTTCTGGACCTACCCTGGGCCAGAGGGGAGCCCACTGCCCTGAAGGGAAAAGCCCCGGCTGGCAGCCTTCACAAGCTGACTGACGAGACCTTGGTCATGAAATAGACCCTGGCAGTAGCCAGGCCGCAGCTGCCATGGTCCTGGGCCAGTGGTGGCCACAGGGGCAGGCTCCTCTGCTGGTGGGAAAGAGAGTGGGAAGGATTTTGTCTTGTGGCTTGGGTGCCAGCTCAGCCACAGCAGAACAGAGTACCAGGTAGATCCTAAGGTTTCCAACTCCAGGCCCTGGGTCCCGGATGGCATCTCTGGACGCACCTGTGATGGGGGCTGACACCACCCTGCAAGGATGAACCCCGCCTGGCTGGGTTTGCCACCTGCTGACTGTAGGGCCCAAGGTCCTTGAGGGAACACAGGTGGTAGCCAGGCAGTGCTTCCCACGGGCCTGGGGGAGACCCCAGCACAGGCCCAGCAGTGGTGGTCATGAGGGTGCTTGGACCACCCCTCCCCCAGCTCCAGGCAGCTCAGCACACAGAGACTCCATTTGTTTGAGAGAAAAAGAAGAGGAAAGATCTCTGCCTGGTAATCCGGATCTTATCCAAGACCAGCAAGGCAGTGTGTCTGCAAGGCTGCAGGGGCCACAGCATTCCTGGGCTTGGGGTGCCCCCTAACGCAGGTGCAGCTGCAGTGAAGAAGATCACAGCACACAGGTCTTTTCCAATACCCGGAAAGCCTTCCCAAGAAGGACGAGTACAAACAAGCCCAGACTGTGAAGACTACAATAAATGCCTAACTCTTCAATACCCAGACATTCATGAACCGCCTCAGGTATCAAACCCACCCAGGAAATCTACTGACTTTACCACAGAAACTAAAGAAAGCACCAGTGACCAATCATGGCAGAGATATGTAACCTTTCAAACAGATTACTATTATTTATTTACTTATTTAGAGACAGAGTCTCACTCCGTTGCCCAGGCTGGAGTGCAGTGGCACAATCTTGACTCACTGCAACCTCTGTCTCCTGGGTTCAAGCGATTCTCCTGCCTCAGCCTCTGGAGTAGCTGCAACTACAGACGTGCCCCAACACGCCTGGCTGATTTTTGTATTTTTAGTAGAGATGGGGTTTTGCCATGCTGCCCAGGCTGGTCTCGAACTCCTGACCTCAAGTGATCCACACATCTCAGCCTCCCAAAGTGCTGGGATTACAGGCAAGAGCCACTGCGCCCCGCCGTTCAGACAATTTCAAATAGCTGTTTTGGGGCTGGTTGCAGTGGCTGATGCCTATAATCCCAGCACGTTGGGAGGCTGAGGTGGGCAGCTCACTTACTTGAGCTCATGATTTTAAGACTAGCCTAGGCAATGTGGCAAAACCCCATTGCTACAAAAAATACAAAAATTAGCCAGGCATGGTGGTGTGCACCTGTGGTCCCAGCTATTCCAGAGGCCAAGGTGAGAGGATGGTTTACACCCGGGAAGTAAAGGTTCCACTGAGCTAAGACTGTGGCACTGCACTCCTGCCTGGGTGACAGAACCAGACCTTGTCTCAACCAACCAACCAACAAACAAAAACTATATATATGGGGGGGGGCTCTGTTTTGAGGAAACTCAACAAAATTCAAGATAACACAGAGGTGGAATTCAGAATCCTATCAGATAATTTAAACAAAGAGATGGAAATAATTAAGAGAATCAAGCAGAAGTTCTGGAGTTGAAAAATTCAATTGATAAACTGAAGAATGCATCAGAGTCTGTCGCCAACAGAATTAATCAAGCAGAAAAAAAAAATTAATGGCTGGGCATGGTGACTCCTGCCTGTAATCCCAGGACTTTGGGAGGTCAAGGCGGCAGGGGGTGGTCACTGGAGCCCAGGAGTTTGAGACCAGCCTAGGTTACATAGTGAGACTCCCTTCTCTATCTTAAAAAAAGAAAAAAGAAAGAATTAGCTTGAAGAAAGGCTATTTGAAAATACACAGAGGAGACAAAAGAATAAAGCACACCTACAAAATCTATGAAATAGCCTCAAAAGGACAAATCTAAGAATGACTGGCCTTAAAGAGGAGGTAGAGAGAGATAGAGGTAGGTTTATCCAAAGGAATAACACAGAACTTCCCAAACCTAGAGAAGGCTCTCATATTCAAATGTAAGAAGGTTACAGACACCACGCAGATTTAACCCAAAGACCACCTCAAGGCCTGTAATAATCAAACTCCCAAAGGTCAAAGATAAAAAAAGAATCCTAAAAGCAGCAAGAGACAAGTAACAAATAACATTCAATAGTGCTCCGGCCGGGTGCAGTGGCTCACACTTGTAATCCCACCACTTTGGGAGGCCAAGGCGGCAGATCACTTGAGGCCAGGAGTTCAAGAGAAGCCTGGCCAACATGGTGAAACCTTATCTCTACTAAAAATACAAAACAGCCACTGAGGTTGAGGGGGTGGCAGAGGAGGGGACGGTTAATGGGTAGAAAGAAAATAATTAGAATAGCTGGGCATAGTGACTCATGCCTATAATCCCAGTACTTGGGGAGCCCAAGGCAGGGGATTACCTGTGATTGGGAGTTCGAGACCAGTCAGGCCAACATGGTGAAACCCTGTGTCTACTAAAAATACAAAAACTAGCTGGGCAGAGGCAGAGGTTGCAGTAAGCAGAGATCACGCCACTGCACTCCAGCCTGGACAACGGAGCAAGATTCTGTCTTAAAATAATAATAATATTAATAATAGACTGGGGACACTAGCTTATGCTGCTAATCCCAGCACTTTGGGAGGCTTCAGCCGGTGGATCACCTGAGGTCAAGAGTTCAAGACCAGTCTGACCAACATGGTGAAACCCCATCTCTGCTAAATAAAAAATTAGCTTGGCATGGTGGCACATGCCTGTAATCCCAGCTACTTAGGAGGCTGAGGCAGGAGAAATGCTTGAACCCAGGAGGAGGAAGTTGCAGTGAGCCCAGATCGCACCACTGCACTCCAGCCTGGGCGACAGAGTGAGGCTCCGCCTCAAAATAAATAAATAAATAAAAGTGTAATGAGATTGGTTGTAACATGAAGGGTAAATGCTTAAGGGGGTGGATACCCCATTATAACACATTGCATGCCTGTATCAAAACATTTAGTGTACCCATAAATATATAAATCTACTATGTACCCACGAAAAATTTAAAAATTAAAATAAAGTGCACGAGAGGTTGTACACAGGTTATGTGCAAATACTAGGCCATTTTGTATTAGGGACCGGGGCATCAGCGGGGGTCCTGGGAACATATCCCCCACCACCCAGTGAGGACTTTACCTTCATGTATTACGCAGGTTTCCCAACAGAGGGCAGTAAAGAGTTGGAGGAAGAGGGGCCAGGCGGGCTAGGATTGGGTTTCACTCACTTTGCCCATGTTCTCACAGTCCAGAGGCTTCCTCAAGCCTCCCTGCACATGCAGCATGCCACATTGTTCACTGGGCGAGAGAGAACAGGCTGTGTCACCCCAACAGTTCCAGGGAGACCAGATGGGGCCAGAGGGAGGGCCACCAGAGAGGGCCCTGGGTCAGTGTGAGATGCCTGCACCCTAGCGGGGCTGCCCCAAGCAGGCGTGGGGACATACCCAGCACCCCCATCTCTAGACCCTGCAGCTCGGCCTCAATGGCCCCGAAGGTCTCCAAACCTCCAGTGAAGGCCACAGTGACTCCTGTGGTCCTGCTGTGAAACCACTCTGGAAAGAGAGCGCAGGGGAGTCAGGCTCTTAACCGAGATCACCGCCAACTGTGCCCCTCCTTAGCCCCTGACCCCATCCCTGCCCCAGTCCTATCCCGGATTCTGCTCTTGGCTGGACATCAGCTCCTGCTGCAGCGCAGCCCCTGAACCCCACCCCCGTCCCCATCCTGGAATTCTCCCAGCCTGGTCTTCCCAGCTTTGTCTTATCTCCTTTGCCTCCTGCTCCAGCTAGCTCAGGTTTTTACCGATGAGGATGATGTTCGGACTCATTCATTCATTAAGTCAACCAATAGTGACTGCGTGCTGACTGCCTGTTGTACAATGTTGCTATAGGTACTGCCAACACAGAGGTGAGTGCAAGGGGAAGACAAAAACCTGCCCTCGTGGAGCGTGTGAACGTATCCCAGGGAGCCAGGAAGGCACCGTGGAGCCAGGAATGCATGTGCAAAGGCCCTGTTTGGCAGCTCAGAGGGCCGTTTCTCAGTGAAGTGACCAGCTGTCTATGAGCTCAGCGAGATGGACCCAGGACCAGATTACAGGGCCTGCAATGTCCCAGTAAGGACTGCGGCATTGAGGCTGGGTGTGGTGGTTCATGCCTGTAATCCAGAACTTTTTTTTTTTTGAGACAGAGTCTCACTCTGTCACCCAGGCTAGAGTGCAGTGGCGTGATCTTGGCTCACTGCAACCTCCGCCTCCTGGGTTTAAGCAATTCTTCTGCCTCAGCCTCCTGAGTAGGTGGGATTACAGGGGCACATGACCACGCCCAGCTAAATTTTGTATTTTTAGTAGAGACAGAGTTTTGCCGTGTTGGCCAGGCTGGTTTCGAACTTCTGACCTCAGGTGATCTGCCACCACGCCCAGCCTGTAATCCCAGCACTTTGGGAGGCTGAGGCAGGATTGCTTGAGCCCAGAAGTTCAAGAGCAGCCTGAGCAATATAGTAAGACCCCATCCCTAAAATACTATGCTTCTTTGCTTTTATTCTCAGTGACAACAAAACTCCAGCAATTCAAGTGTTTGTCACTTCCTTCATTCAAAATGTGTTTACTGAACACCTGCTCTCTGCTAATGGTGCTGGGGACACAGAGCCACCAGGACAGACCCAGTCTCGTCCCCTCCCATGCACCCTCAGTAGCCAGAGGTCTATTTCTTTCTCTTTCTTTTCTTTTTCTCTTTTTTTGAGACGGAGTCTCGCTCTTCTGCCCAGGCTGGAGTGCAGTGGCATGATCTCAGCTCACTGCAACCTCTGCCTCCTGGGTTTAAGCAATTCTCTTGCCTCAGCCTCCCAAGTAGCTGGGATTAGAATGGGATTAAAATGACTTGAATGCCCTTCCCCTTGAAATGCCTTAGGAGGTATTAGTGGAGTGGGTGTTGGTCGGCAATTCGGTGCACGCCTGGCCCTCTCATCCTGCATATCTGAGGGTGATGTTACGTGGGACTGAGTGCCATCACCTTTGGAGGGAGGCGGTGCCTGAACCTCTCAACAGCTCCATGCATCTGAGGTTAATGCTGTGATGGTGCGAAGCCATTCACTCACCCACTCAACACACACTTTGCCCAGCATCTCCTCTGTGGTTGCCCTGGGTTAGCTGGCACTGGCCAAGACACCTTCAACCCCGTCCTCAAAGGACTCACAGTCCAGTGGTGGTGACAGACCAGTCCCCAGGCAGTGATGACCAGAGTGGTCATCACTACCCAGTGGCTTACAAATAGCCTCTCTCACCCCAGCGTTGCCTTCCCCTTGGGGGCTATCTCCTCCTCCCTTCTTACCCACTCCAGGACAATGATCTGGCTTTTCTCCCATCTTTCCCCTGTATCATGACTTCTCCCTCTTCTGAAATATTCCCATCAGCATACAAACCTGCCATGATCCCTCCCATCTTCCCCATCCAAGTTCCCTCCCTCCCTTCCTTCCATCTTCATTTGGGTACCCCTCCCTGCCTCCCTCCCTCCCTCCCTTTTCATTTTGGGACAAAGTCTCACTCTGTTGCGAACAGGTGGGATGGCACAATCATGGCTCACCGCAGCCTCGACCACCTGGGCTCAAGCAATTCTCCCATCTCAGCCTCACAAGTAGCTGAGACCACAGGCATACACCGCCACACTTGGCTAATTTTTTAATTTTTTTTGTAGAGATGGGGTCTCGCTATGTTGTCCAGGCTGGTCTTGAACTCCTGGGCTCAACAGATGCTCTCACCTCAGCCTCCCAAAGTGCTGGTATTATAGGTGTAAGCTGCCATGCCCTGCCACTTCCCCATTTCTTCCCATCCCGTTCACTTGACATTGCAAAGAGGAAGGTCTCCTCTGGCTCTTGTTCCACACCCTCTTGTACACTCTCCAATCAGATTCCCATCCTTGCCACGCCGAGGTAGGAAGATCAACTGTGGCCAAGAGTTCCAGACCTGAGCAAAATAGTGAGACCCCACAGGAAGAAAAGAAAAAAGGAAGGAGAAAGAGAAAAAAGGAAGGGAGGGAGGGAGGGAGGAAGCGAGAGAAATAGGCCAAAAGCCAGGCCTGGCTAGTGTACCAGAGTTTAAGGAGTGAGAGAAAGACTGTGCTCCAGGTCCGGGGCTGGAAGTCCGCCATGGGGCCACCAAGCCGCCACTCTCCCAGGCACCTCCACTCCTCAGGAACTCTCGCTAAACTCACTGAAAAGAGAGGTGCTGGGAGAGCCTCCACTTTGAATTGTAATCCACTCACACTAGGTGAGGAAGGGGAGTGGAGGGAGTGCTGAGGAGGGAGGAGATGCTGGTTAACTTGCACCTTTTTTTTTTTTTTAGGACAGCAGTGGCACAATCTCAGCTCACTGCAACTGCTGCCTCTCAGATTCAAGCGATTCTCCTGCCTCAGCCTCCCGAGTAGCTGCGATTACAGGGGTCTGCCACCATGCCCCATTAATTCTCGTATTTTCGGCCGGGCATGGTGGCTCACTCCTGTAATCCCAGCACTTTGGGAGGTCGAGTTGGGCAGATCACCCGAGGTCAGGAGTTCAAGTCCAGTGTGATCGACATGGAGAAACCCAGTCTCTACTAAAAATACAAAATCAGCCGGGCATGGTGGCACATGACTGTAATCCCAGCTACTTGGGCAGCTGTGGCAGGAGAATCGCTTGAACCCAGGAGGCGGAGGTTGTGGTGAGCTGAGATCATGCCATTGCACTCCAGCCTGGGCAACAAGAGTGAAACTGTCTCAAATAAAAAAAAAAAAAATTAAACTATAAATGATGATTACTAGGATGGGCTCGGTGGCTCACGCCTGTAATCCCAGCATTTTGGGAGGCCAAGGCAGACGGATCACAAGGTCAGAAGTTCAAGACCAGACTGACCAACATGGTGAAACCCTGTCTCTACTAAAAATATAAAAAACTTAGCTGGGCTTAGTGGCATGTGCCTGTAATCCCTGCTACTCAGGAGGCTGAGGCAGGAGAATCGCTTGAACCCAGGAGGCAGAGGTTGTGGTAAGCCGATATTGCGCCATTGCACTCCAGCCTGGGCAAGAGCAAGACTCCGTCTCAAAAAAATATGATTACTATAACTATCTGTGAGAACATCTTACCAGTTTCTCCCGCTGGACTGTGGCCCATGTGAGGGCTATACCCCCAGCCTCAGCACAGGCCAGGTACTCAAAATGTGTGTGTTCAATTAATAAAATACAAGTAAATATAGAACCAGGGCAAAAATCTAGGGCCCCCATTTCCCAACTACAGCCTCAGCTTCCATAGGACCAGGCATGGAGGCCCTGGGACCCCCATTCTCACAGAAATCAACCAACACACCCCAGCTTGGCGGGGGAGACAAGAGGAACTAACCGTAAGGGTAAAGGCTTAGAGTTTTAATCAGTCTGCCATGAAAAGCTCCTGCCCATTCTCCATCCTGGAGCCTCAGAACTTGGCTTTGGATTGGGACAAGGGAGAGGGTGACAGGCTGGGAGAGGTCAGTCAGTATGAACGCAGATGAAGGACCAGAGCTGGGGCTGGACACGGGGCAGGTGCAAAGGAGCAGAGGGCGGCTGCTCACCCCAGGTCCTGAGCCAAGTCAGAAATCCCAGGCCTTTTACAGCATCCAGGAGCCAACATAGTGAAATCCACACGCGTCATACTGTTCTTATCTGTAAAGCGCTGTCGTCTGGTGCCCAAAGCACCAGGGCAGGACTAAACCGGGCCTGAAGTGCCTGAAGGGTGTCACTTCAGGTCTGGAGCGTCCGGAGAGGCCACCACCTTGGCCTAGACAGTTGAGAGCAAGTATCACGTTGGCCTAGAGGGGCCTGCGGGAAATGCCACCTTGGTCCAGAGTCGGGAGGAAGATCCCGTGCCTTGGGTTAGGAGGGGCCGTCATTTTGGGCCTGCAGAAGGAAGGAAACCATAGGGAGTCCCCAGAACCCAGGATCGGGGAGGAGTAAGCAGGACAGAGACAGCAATAGGGAGCGAAACCTACCCCACGGCACAGCTAGACTCGGGAAACAAAAGCAGGCTGAGAGGGTGGAGCTGAACTCAAGGAGGAGGAGGAGGAGGAGGCAAGAGACGGGAGAGCAAAAACTAGAACCAGCCCATGGAACCAAGGCCCAGCCCGGGCAGCAGAACAAGGACCCAGCTGGTCGGGCACGGTGGCCCACACTTGTAATCCCAGCACTTTGGGAGGTGAGGTGGGCAGATCACCTGAGGCCAGGAGTTCAAGGCCAGCCTGGCCAACATGGTGAAACCCCATCTCTACTAAAAATATAAAAATTAGCCAGGCATGGGGGTGCCCACCTGTTATCCCAGCTAGTTTTAAGACTGAGGCAGGAGAATCGCTGGAACTTGGGAGGTGAAGGTTGCAGTGAGCGGAGATCGTGCCACTGCACTCTAGCCTGGGCAATGGAGACCCTGTCTCTAAAAACAAATCAAAGACCCAGACTAGGAGGAGGGAAGTTCTGGCAGTGGAGCTAGGATGGGAGATGTAGCCAACAAAGTGAAGGAAGACAGCAGAAAGCTGTGGGAAGAACGGGAATAAGCCCCCGTACCATGAGCAGAAACCAAACCCAGAAAGGCAGAGCACAGCCGGGTGTGCTGGCTCGCACCTGTAACCCCAGCACCTTGGGATGCCAAGGTGGGAGGATCAAGGTGGGAGGATCTCTTGAGCCCAGGAGTTTAAGACAAGCCTGGGCAACATAATGAGACCGTCTTCCCTCTTCAAAAGGTCAGAAAAATTAACCAGGCAACTGGGTGTGGTGGCATAGGTCTGCAGTCCCCAAACTCTGGAAGGCTGTGGTGGGAGGATCACTTGGGCCTGTGGTAGAGGCTACAGTGAATGCTGACCTTGCCACTGCACTCTAGCCTGTGTGACAGAGACCCTACCTCAAAAAAAAAATAAAATAAAAGGCCAGGCGCGGTGGCTCGCGCCTATAATCCCAGCACTTTGGGAGGCCTAGGTGGGTGGATCACAAGGTCAAGAGATCAAGACCATCCTGGTCAACATGGTGAAACCCGTCTCTACTCCAAATACAAAAAATTAGCCGGGCATGGTGGCGCGTGCCTGTAATCCCAGCTACTGGGAGGCTGAGGCAGGAGAATTGCCTGAACCCAGGAAGCGGAGGCTGCGGTGAGCCGAGATCGCACCACTGCACTCCAGCCTAACAAGAGTGAAACTCCGTCTCAAAAACAAACAAAAACAAAGAGGGGGGGGAGAGACAGTAAAAAGAAAAGAAAGGCAGAAGAAAAAATATGACACGGTGAGCCCTAGAGTGGAAACAGTTTAAGGAGCAACTATTTATCAAAGGCTGGAGCCAAGCCCAGAAGGCTCAGAACCAGGGGGCGGGGGCAGGGGCAGGATCAGAGGGGAGGAACCAGGTCTCAGGGTAGTAGGACCCTGGTCTCCACAGTAGGGGTGAACTATATCCAATACAAGGCATTATCCAAGGGGACCGGATTAGCCCCCATGGGTGACACCAAGATGGGGGCGTGGTATGGGGGTTAAGAGACACAAGGGGCCAGGCTCGGTGGCTCACGCCTGTAATCCCAACACTTTGGGAGGCTGAGGCGGGAGGATTATCTGACGTTAGGAGTTTGAGACCAGCCTGGCCAACATGGTGAAACCCCGTCTTTAAAGTAAAATAAAATAAAGAGACACAAGGGACACAGTCAGGTTCCTGAGGCAGCAAGGCCTACCCCCAAATTGCAGAGTCAGGTAGTCAGGTTGGGAAGTAGAATCACGGCTAGGCCCGCGGCCCCGGGTCCTGCTCAGGCTCGGTACCCGGCACGCCTCGGATGTCCGGCAGCAGGCGGCAGCCAGCCACGATGTCCAGGCGCTCAGCCAGCGCGCAGAGGTCCCCGCGTGCCAGGCGCACACTGTGGGCAGCCGCGAGCCCCGCCGCCTGGGCTGCCGCCAGCCTACTAGCCAGGGCGGCCACGTCGCGGCCCGCACGGCGGTACACACCGCTCACGGCGGCCGCCACATCGTGGTCCAGCCGAGCCTGGCTCTCCGCCAGCCGAAGTTGCAGGAGCGAGCGCGCGGGGGCGGGCGCTGGGGCCTCCTCCGCGCCCCAGGCCTCCTCCGCCGAATCCCGCTGCACCACAAGCGGAGGCAGATCCCTGGGCGCGGCCGTCGGCTCTGGTTCCGGGTCCGAGTCGGTCTCCGCGGCTTCCCCAGCCACCCGCAGCCCCGTGGGGCGGCCGCGCGTCGGGCCCGAAGGACCCAGGTACAGCTCCTCCTCCTCCGACGAGGACGCAGAGGGCTCCGAATCAGTCTCGGTCGCTTCCCCCGGCACCACTGTCTCCAGCCTCCGCGGGTGCCTCCGCCGCCGACCCTGGGACGCCATGGCGCCGAGCTAGGGGAGAAGAGCGACCGGACTGCACGTGAGACGGGCGCCGCGGTTGGTAAAAGGAGCAGGACCTGGATTCCCAGCCCCTTCGCTGATTGTCTTAACGACTTGGGGTCAGCTGCCTGGACCTCAGTTTCCTCTTCTGTAAAGTGGGTGATGATGGGAGTTACTGGACCCCAGGCTCTTCAGTGTACAGATGGGGAAACTGACCAGCTCGATCATGGCTCTGGGGCCCGAGTTCCCCCGGAGTCCCAAGCTGAGCTCTTTACGAATCTGCCTCTCAGTAGAGGCCACACCCTCCACCTGGTCCACCATGCCAGTCTTAGACCCGGAAGCACATAGGCCCGTGAGGTGCTCGGGACCAGTGCCAAAGTCTCAGAAAGAATGACAGCCCGACTGGACTCCGCAGAGGGGACACTCATGGGATGGGGGAAGCGCTATCGCCTAAGACCATACCCGCCAGCTAACGCTCCGAACCTCCGGGATCCGCTTCCTAGCCTGAGTGCAGCGTCCTCACCGTGGCAGCTGAAGGGCTGTGATCTTGACCAATAGGGGAGCGGGTTGGGCGGGCAATAGCGGCCAAGTCACGTAGACTCGGCCGGCTACCAATCAGGAAGCAAGTTCTCAGCATCAGCTTTGAGGGCGTGTTCAGAAGACGCACCTTGAATGGAGGAACCGCCAATAGAGAAGCGGCTGGGCCGGCTCTTCCGGGTTGTGCGGCGAGGAAAGTCTGTAGTGGACAAATAGGGGTTTTAAAAGCCGAATATGTCACGTGTAAAACCAGTAATTCGGCCAATAGGAATGCTCGAGAACCCGGAAATAGGAAGGGACGGAAGTAAGGGCAGAAGATGTCACGTGTGGCCAATCAAAGGCGCATTAGGCCCGCCCCCTAGTGTCCCAGGCTCACGCGCACGCCACGTGAAGCTGAAACGAGGAGGCGGGGCTAGGGTAAAACACCAATGGAAGCGGTGGTAGGAGGGCTAGCGCCCTGACGCGAGAGGCGAGGCTTACCCATCCTGGCCAATGAGAACGGGAAGGGCTGGGCGCTTCTTTGGGCGCGTGAGGAGGGCGCATGGCGGATGCTGTGCTGTTCGAGTTCCTTCACACGGAGATGGTGGCGGAGTTGTGGGCTCACGACCCCGATCCCGGCCCGGGGGTGAGCGCCGAGCCCCGGGGGGAGGAACCGGGGGCCGCCACGGTAACGCCTCGGGGAGCGCGGAGGGCGCGTCAGCTGTCAGGGTTCGAACCCCAGCCTAGCCGTCTTGTCGGACAACATCTGGCGCTGGCTTCTTCCTCTGGAAAGTTGGGTTCGTGACGGTGCCGGCTCGGGGTTATTGCTAAATTGAGCGAGATGACTCAGGGTAAAGCACTTAGCTCAAGGCCTGAGTAAGCGGCTGTTTATCGCAGTAATGCCCTTATTGGGCGTGTGCCGAGGACTCGCCTCCGCCACTCACTAGGTGTGCGACCCGGTGACTTAATCTTTTTGTGTCCTAGTTTTCTCTTTTGTAGTGACCATCATAACGTACCTAAGCCTCAGAGTGGGACATTTATTCATTCGACACCCACATAGTGAGCGCCTGTTGTATTCCGGGCACTCTTTAATACAGAATCCCTGTCCTCCTGAAGCTTACATTTCACTAGGGGAGTCAAATAATTAGCAGAAATATGCCGCTGGGCCCGATGACTCACGCCTGTGATCCCAGCGCTTTGGGAGGCCGAGGTGGGCTGATCACCTGAGGTCAGGAGTTCGATAACATGGTGAAACTGTCTCTACGAAAAATATAATTGGCCAGGTGTGGTGGCGGGCGCCTGTAATCCGAGCTACTCAGAAGGCTGAGGCAGGAGAGTCGCTTGAACCCAGGAGGCGGAGGTCAGGAGTTCAAGAGCAGCCTGGCCAACATGGTGAAACCCTATTTCTACAAAAATTATAACCATGGCGAGTGCCTGTAATTCCAGCTACATGGGAGGCCGAGACAGAATGGCTTGAACCCAGGAGGCGGAAGTTGCAATGAGCCGAGGTCCCGCCATTGCACTCCTGCCTGGGCAATGGCGGGACCTCGGGACCAAAAAAAGATGAGTTTTGCTGTATTGCCCAGGCTGGTCTCGAACCCCTAGGCCCAAGTGATTCTCCCACCTAAGCTCTCAAAGTGCTAGGATTATAGGCCTGAACTACTGTGACCGGCCTGGGAGAGTGTGTATGACAGGATCCCACTCTGTCACCCAGGCTGGCTGGAGTGCAGTGGTGCAGTCATGGCTCATTGCTGCCTCAACCTCCTGGGCTCAAGTGACCATCCCACTCCTCAGCTTCCCAAGTAGCTGGGACCGCAAGTGGGGCTGGCACCACCATGCCTGGCTAATTTTGTATTTTTAGTAGAAATGGGGTTTTGCCATGTTGGCCAGGCTGGTCTCAGAACTCCCAACCCCAGGTGATCCACATGCCTTGGCCTCCCAAAGTGCTAGGATCATAGCGTGAGCTAAGGCGCTGGGCCTTGTTTCATTTTGTTTTGTTTTTTAGATGGGGGTCTCACTCTGTCACCCAGGCTGGAATGCAGTGCCGCAGTGTTGGCTCACTGCACCCTCCATCTCGAAGGCTCAAGCGATCCTCCCCACTCAGCCTCCCAAATAGTTGGGATTATAGGTGTGCTTCATCCCACCTGGCTAATTTTTCCTTTTTTTTTTCTTTTTTTGAGACAGAGTCTCACTCTTTAGCTCAGGCTGGAGTGCAGTGGCGTGATCTTGGCTCACTTTGACCTCTGCCTCCCAGGTTCAAGTGATTCTCCTGCTTCAGCCTCCCGAGTAGCTGGGACTACAAGCACACGCCACCACACTTGGCTAATTTTTTGTACTTTTAGTAGAGATGGGGTTTCACCATGTTGGCCAGGATAACCTCCATCCCCTGACCTCGTGATCCGCCTCCCTTGGCCTCCCAGAGTGCTGGGATTACAGGCGTGAGCCAGCATGCCTGGCCTTAATTTTTATTCTTTTTGTAGAGACGGGGTTTTGCCATGCTGACCAGGCTGCTCTTGAGCTTTTGGACTCACGCATCTTCCTGCCTTGGCTTCCCAAAGTACTGGGATTACAGGCATGAGCTGCTTGGCCTGGCCTATATGTAAGACGTTTTTACTGCTCTGGTTTCCTTCTAGGAAGCCCCAGAGAGGATGTTGCTTGCTATCATCTCAAGATGTACAGATGTAAACTATCATAAGTTGGAAACATAAATAAAAAATACATTTAGCCAGGTGTGGTGACTTGAATGTAATCCCAGCTACTCAGCAGGCAGAGGTGGGAGAATTACTTGAGGCCCAGCATTCAAGACTGGCCTGGGCAGCATAGCAAGACCTCACCTCTAAAAGAAAATTTTTTAAATTAGCTGGGTGTGATGACATGTGTGTATACCACCAGCAACTTGGGAGGCTGAGGTGGGAGGATCGCCTGGGCCCAGGAGCTCAGGGCTGCAGTGAGCTGTGATCATGTTACGGCACTCCAGCCTGGGTGACGGAGTGAGACCCTGTCTCTGAGAAAACATGGGGATTACTCTTGGAACTGTCAGAAATCTTTGCCCTCCTGGAGCTTCCTCATGGTTGGAGGAGACAGACAAGTCAGTGAGTAAAGTATCTGGTACATTGTGTAACTGCAATGAGGAAGGTACAGCATGGCCCCGGGAGTGTGCGTCAGCCTGGGGGCGGGTAGTCCTGTCTCCACACTCCATATCCTTACTGGCTTTCAAACCAGAAGCCGCAGAGTCCTGACACCTGCCTTTTCTCCCTCACCTGCAGTCCTCCACCGGGCTCTGGCCAGTCTGCTGTCTAAATACCTTTCCTGTGTGGCCCCTCCTCTGCCCTTGTCCAGCGCTTTCCTCTCTGCTCCTGTAAAAGGAGACTGCTCCCTCCTCCCGGCTCATTCCACCTGTCACATCTTCACCATGCTAACACCTGTTCATCCTTCGGATCTCAGCTCAACTATCCTTCCCCAGGGAAGCCTTCCCTGCTCCCGAGTTTGGATCTCCTTTATACGTTGGCTGGTCTCCCTCTCCCACTTTTTTCTTGATAGGCTTCATCATACTCAATAAGGATGTATTTGATTTTTTTTTTTTCAGACAGGGTCTAGCTCTGTTGCCCAGGCTGGAGTGTGGTGGCACGATCTTGGCTCACTGTAACCTCCAGCTCGGGGATTCAAGCTATTCCCCTGCCTCAGCCTCCAAGTAGTTGGGATTGCAGGCATGCGCCACTTTGCCCAGCTAATTTTGTATTTTTAGTAGAGATGGGGTTTCTTCATGTTAGATGGGGTCAGGCTGGTCTTGAACTCCCAACCTCAGGTGATCTGCATGCCTTGGTCTCGCAAAGTGCTGAGATTACAAGCGTGAGCCACCACCCCTGGGCTTGATTTATTTCAGGCACGCAAAAAAATGCAAAAATAACTTTTTGTATTTTTAGTAGAGATGGGGTTTCACCATGTTGACCAGAATGGTCTCGATCTCTTGACCTCATGATCCACCCGCCTTGGCCTCCCAAAGTGCTGGGATTACAGGTGTGAGCCACCGCGCCCAGCCTGATTTACTTTTTTAAGAGTCTTGCTCTGTCACCCAAGCTGGAGTGCAGTGGCATGATCGTAGTTCACTGTAGCCTCACACTCCTGGGCTCGAGTGATCCTCCCACCTCAGCCTCCCAAGTAGCTAGGAGTGCAGGAGCGAACCACCATGCCCTGCTTTTATTTTTTGTAGAGATATGTTCTCACTGTGTTACCCAGGCTGATCTTAAACTCCTGGGCTCAAGCAATCCTCTGGCCTCAGCCTCCCAAAAACTCACACCTGGGATTACAGGTGTGTGCCGCCATGCCCTGCTAGGATGCTTCTGAATTGTGTATCTGTATGATCCTTTGATTCACATGCGTCTCCCCCTGCCAGGGTGCACTCTGTGGGACGGGCCTGGGTTTGACCACCACCGTATGCCCTGGCTCGTCGTGGGTCCTCAGCATGGGGGTGTTGAGGTGAATGCACACCCTGTCCCGTGGCGGGTGGGGATTCGTGGGAGCTGGGGGTCATTCGGTTTATAAGCAGTGTGGCTGCTCCCTCCCCCCCGCCCTGATATGAGCACTTCCTGCGCGCTCTCATGGCTTTATACTCTTGATGTTGTTTGATCTTCTGACGACCCAGAGAGGTCGTCATGGTCCTCCTGCTTTATAGATGGGGTGACGGAGGCTTTGATGGATGGAGTTCCTTGCAAGCAGCAGTCAGGAACGCGACCAGGCCTCCCGCTTCCAAAGCCTGTGCTATAAATCTCACTTGCATTTCCCAATATTTGCCCTGGGAGGGATTTTAATGGGTTTCTGTGGTCAAGCGAGTGTGAGAAACTGGCTTGCTCAGCTCTGCTCACCGCCGGCCTTTTAGAGTACACGAATGTGCCTGGGACCTGGGCAGGGGTTCCCTACCCAGCTGCCACTGAGTGTCAGGCCTCAGAAAATTCCCAGGTGGCTGTTGGGTGCAGCCGGGGCAAGAACTGCGTAGTTTCCCCGCACTCCTTCCTTCTGAGGAGCCCTGTCTTTCAGGGGCCTCATGAGAAATGGCTTCACTTCTCCTTTCTCTTCATCGGTCCCAACTGCTCTCTCCATTCCTTCTCTTTGGCCCAAAGGGTTCCTCTGAACCAAGCAGGCCTCCCATTGTCTGCGGATGCCTGTCCAATACAGGCACAGTGTTTACTGGATCGTCATCAGAACAGCCCTCCCGATTCAGAGAAGGAACTGCCTGCTTGGGAGGCAAAGGGATTTCCTGAGGCCATGCAGCGAGAATCAAAGGCAAAGTCAGGACCCAGGCTTCTGTCCCCTGGGCTTCTGGGTAGCGCAGGCCTGCCTTTCCCACCAGCTCCAGAGCTCCTTGAGGACAAGGATGGTGGCTCCTTCCTCTCTGTCCCCAACAGCACCGGTGCCCAGGAACCACAGCCAGCGTGTAGGGCTTTTGTGGCCTCCTGTCTTACAAATAGAGTGGTTATTTGTGGCCGTTCTCCTGTGCTGTCACAGGATGTGAAGTGGGGGACTGGCCAGAGGCGCTGGGGGCCTTTGTTCCCAAAGCAGGAGGAGCCCTTGGAGGAAGCAGCCGGGGCTTTTCTACCTCAGAGGCTTTGAAGACAAGGGAAGCCGTTGGGCAAAGAGAGCATTCTGAGTCTGTGTAGTGAAGAGCTGAGGCGCCGCCACTGCTGTCCGAGGCCAGGCCTGAGACGCCCCAGAACAGCCTGCTGGGCCAGGCCTCCATCCACCATGCCTTCAGAGTGCACATGCCTCGGAGAGCCCTTTCGGAGGGCGTGGGGAGGCGGATCATTCGTCAGGTGGTCCCTGCCCTCGGCCCGGAATGCACTGCTGAGCCTGTGAGGCTGGGAGCCCCAGCGAGGCCCTCCTGGGAACTGGGCTCCATCCCGAAGGCGGTGGGAGCCACAGCAGGGTTTAAACTGAGGTGCGCCGGGCTCAGATGTCTATTCTAGAAGGACCTGCCTGGCCACAGGAATGGACTGAATGGAGGTTGGCCTGGGAAGAGCCCCACCACTGCAGGAGCTTAGGGCAGAGGCTGTGGTGGGCTAAACCTGAAGGGCTGGGCGGGGACGGGATGGGAGATCTGAGTGGGCACAGGCAGGATCTGGGCTCGCTCAGGATGCCTTGCTGGATGAGGGAGGAGAGTTGAGGGCGACAGCTGGGAATCATGTCGGCTTCTCGTGCCCACCCCTTACTCACTGGTGTGCCAGCACTTCTCTCTCTGCTCTTCTTAAGGCAGGAACCAGGGTTCCTGCTGCTGCCCTGGGTTCCTCACCACACCCCGGGCCTCGCAGGGAGTGGCTCTGCAGGTGGAGGTTGAACAGGATCAGCCTCTGCCCAAGAGCAGGTGCCTTGAAAACAGCCGAGGGGCGGGGCAGACACGAGAGACTGGAAGGAGGCAGCGTCGGACCCCACCGCTCCCTCCGACTTCAGGGCAGAATGTGCTTTAACTAAGCCCTGCTGCTCGTGAGGATCCCAGAGGTAGCTGCCATTAATGTTACCCTCGTTTGAGTTGGGCGTGGTGGCTCATGCCTGTAGTCCCAGCTACTTGGGAGACAGAGGTAAGAGGATCACCTGAACCCAGGAGGTGGAGGCTGCAGTGAGCCGAGATCCTGCCATCGCACTCCAGCCTGGGTGGCAGAGTGAGACCCTGTCTCAAACACAAACAAAATGGCCCTCCGTTTACACATGAGGAAACTGAGGCACAGTCAGCCACTGGCCCAAGGCCCACACTTGGTAAGTGCTGGGGCCAATCTGGACCCGGGTGGGTGGCTCTATACCAGTGCTGGTGTGAAGGACCCGAGCAGTCTCTTCCCACCGTGTCTCTCACACACACCTGCCCGTCTCCTGCAGTCATCAGACCCTTCCCTGAGCCCCTGCTGTGTGGCTGCCCCTGCCATGCCTGAGGACACCAGAGGGAGCGCCAGCGCAGTGCAACAGAAAGCTGTGTCGCTGTCACCCATGAGAGCAAGGGCTGCCAAGGGGCAGGGGAAGGGGCAACTTGGCTTGAGATGCGCGCAACCTCTGCTCAGGTCCCCCATTCCTAGCACTCCCCACCTCTGCTAGGCCAATCACCATGACTGTTCACCCCCCACGCACTCCCATCTGGACCTGCTGGGGTGTGAAAGACAGCCCTGTGCTCAGGATGCCATGGACAGGTTCCCAGTTTCCACCAGTGAAATACAGCCTCCTTGTGAGGCTGGAAAGGTAAAATAGGGCTGTAGAGAATGCCTGGCACAGTGCAGTGGCTCACGCCTGTAATCCCAGCACTTAGGCTAAGGCGGTTGAATCACAAGGTCAAGAGTTTGAGACCAGCCTGGCCAACATGGAGAAACCCTGTCTTTACTAAAAAACAAGAAATTAGCCAGGTGTGGTGGCACACACCTGTAATCTCGGCTCCTCCGGAGGCTGAGTCAGGAGAATTGCTTGAACCCAGGAGGTGGAGGTTGCAGTGAGCTGAGATTGTGCCATTGCACTCCAGCCTGGGCAACAGACAGAGTGAGACTCCTCAAGAACAACAAAAAAGACGCCTGGCACCAGTACGCAGGTCCTGGAATAACATTTGTGTTGTAATGTTGATGAGAAAAGAATATCGGTTCCGGGGGCTGCTGGCTGGCTGGTGTTTGCAGGTTCTCCCTCCGCTGGTGCCGGTTCCTCTGGGCAATCCTTGGGATGTGTCTCCTGGGTTAGCTGCCGGGTCTCCGCGGGCCCAGCATGAGTGAGTGTGGGCCTCCGTGCGCCCTGTGATGGGATGGCATCCTGTCCAGGATCTGTTCCAGCTTTTGGCCCTCCAGGACCCTGAGCTGGTAGAAGTGAGTACATAATTGGGTTCTTGACTTATTTTTTGGGACAGGTTCTCATTCTGTTGCCCAGGCTGGAGCGCAGTGGCTCACTGTGGTTGCAACTTCTTGGGCTCAGGCGATCCTCCCACCTCAGCTTCCCAAGTAGCTGGGACATGGGTGCATGCCACCACACCTAGCTAATTTTTGTATTGTTTTTGAGACGGAGTCTTGGTGCACTTTGTCTGATCAGCCTGTCTACTAAGTCCCACCCACATGGCAAGCCCTGTGTTGGCTGCAGAAGGCTGGATGTGAATTGGTCAGCCTGGGTCCCCGCCTTCACAGAGCTGCATCCTTACCCAGTGACAGTGTGCAGTGGGCAGGGCTGGGGACGCAAGCTGGGAGGGAGGAAAGCAGAGAGGGAGCCAGTAGAAAGGCCCAGAAGTCTGAGCCTTCCTGACCAAGGAAAGCAAGTATTAGGGGGTGGCAGAGAGGGTGATGGAGGCAGCTGGGCAGGCAGGCTGCAAGAAGCCTTCCTCAGACGCACTCCAGGCTTGGACACCCTCTCCAGGGCTGAAGCTGAGCAGAGAATTCCCATCCCCATTTGAATGGCGGTGGTGATGGTGCAGCCATTCCCGAGGGAAGGTTGTGGTTGAGGGCAGGAGAGGGAGGGCTGGACAGGCTCCTGAGAGCAGCTCACGGTTCCACACCCGCCTCTCCTCCATTCCCCAACTTACGCTCTGCTGGGCTTTCTCTGAGAAATCCGGTACCTCATGCCCAAGCCGTCCTGGGGTTTCTGGTGCCCCCCCATCTGGGTTTCCTCCCTTCTTCTGCTTGCAGCAGATCACCTGAGTAAAAAAGTAAAAAAAAAAAAAAAAAAAAAAAAATCGGCTGGGCACAGTGGCTCACGCCTGTAATCCCAGCACTTTGGGAGGCCGAGGCGGGTGGATCATGAGGTCAAGAGATCGAGACCATCCTGGTCAAAATGGTGAAACCCCGTGTCTACTAAAGATACAAAAAATTAGCTGGGCATGGTGGCGCGTGTCTGTAATCCCAGCTACTCAGGAGGCTGAGGCAGGAGAATTGCCTGAACCCAGGAGGCGGAGGTTGCGGTGAGCCGAGATCGCGCCATTGCACTCCAGCCTGGGTAACGAGCGAAACTCCGTCTCAAAAAAAAAAAAAAATCCATGGCCGGGTGCAGTGGCTCTCGCCTGTAATCCCAGCACTTTGGAAGGTCAAGGCGGGCAACTAATTTGAGGCCGGGAATTCAAGACCAGCCTGGCCAACATGGTGAAACCCCATCTCTACCAAAAATACAAAAATTACTCGTATGGGCTGATGTACGCGCCTGTAGTCCCAGCTACTTGGGAGACTGAGGCAGGAGAATCCCTTGAACCCAGGAGGCAGAGATTGCAATAAATCAAGATCGTGCCGTTGCTCTCCAGCCTGGGCAAAAGAACAAGTCAGTGTCTCCAAAAAAGAAAAATCCATGAGCACTTCTCCAGCCGTGCTGTCCACACATAGGCACGTAGGCAGACAGCATGTGCAGCCCTCCTGCCATGCCTGCTGCCTGGGGCCTGCCTCTGCCAGCACAGTCCCCTCCCGTGTGGACCCTGGCCTGCCCTCCAGACACCACGTGGCCACCACTGCCCTTCCCAAGCACCCATGGGAAGATCTGCCTGTCCTGAGCTTCCTTCCACCTGTCGCCCCCAGGGATCTTGGCCAGTACTATAAGGCATGACGGTCAGGGGTGACGTCCACAGCCCCCTTTCCTGTAGCCCAGCCTCCAGGCCTTGGGCAGGTCACCTGGAGCCTCTTGGTGTAGTCACAGCGCCCAGGTCCCAGGGCGTTGTGAGGGTTTGCACTGAAAGCATTGCCATGCCTGACGGGTGTTATCAGAGTCATACAGGGGGAAGAGGTCTTGGGGAAGACCTCCATTGTTCCTGAAGGAAGGAGGATCTGGTCCTTGGATCCTGACAGTCGGGATCTAGAGAGCCTGCAAGGTCTGCAGAGGAGGGTGAGGGAGTCCGGGCACCCTAGAGGCCTGCCCGTGCCCTGCCAGGCTGTGCTGGAACCCATCCCTGCTCACTCCTGAATTGACGGGTCCCTGCTCACCCCTGAGTTGACAGGCACCAGCAAGTTGGTCCTCAGGTCCCCTTGCAGGTATCCCCCTGGGTGTCCCTGTGTTCAAGGTAGCCAAGGGCCCCTGAGCTTCTCTCCCCTGGCCTTCTAGGGACAGAATATGAACCTGTCGGTCCTGGAGAGTGTGGGCTTCCGCGTGGGCCAGGCTCTAGGCGAGAGGTGAGAGCGGCCCCTCCTGCTCTACCCCAGCCTGGCTGGCAGGGTTGGGCAGGCCCCAGGCGGGGAGGGTTACATTGCTCCATGTGGGAGTCAGGCCTGGCTTCCTCCCTCTTCCTGGCCTGGCCCCACATCCTCAGCCTGGCACTGCCTCACCAGGCTACCCCGAGAGATGCTGGCCTTCAGGGAGGAGCTGGATGTCCTTAAGTTCTTGTGCAAAGACCTGTGGCTGGCCACATTCCAGAAGCAGATGGACAGCCTGCGCACCAATCACCAGGTGGGAGCACCCAGGCCTGCCAACACGCCCGGCGCCCTCCCAAGGGTGTGACCAGGAGAGTGGGAGGGGAAGCCCCGGTGCCAGAGCAGCAGCTCCCGGGACCTGCCCAGAGCTTTCCTGCCGGCAGCCGCAGCCCTTCGTGGGTCTCTGATCCTCTAAGGGAAGCCAGGAGGCTGCACTAGGGTATAGGGGGTGTTTCCAGAACCTCCCCAGCCCCGCCTACCAGGAGTGAGGCACCTATGGGCAGAAAGCCCCTGGTGGCCTCCTGCCCTCTCCCCAGTGCAATGCCACTTGTCCCAAGCTGGTCCAGTCCGCCAGTGGACACCCACGCTGTGCTGCCCCTCTGCCGCTTCCTGGGCTGGGTCCCCAGATTTTCTGCACAACGCTGGGAGGTGAGGGCAGGACCCACACTCCCCAGGGCAGGGGTACCCAGCCGGTCGGGGAGCCCCAGGTACAGAGCACTGGAGGCCAAGACTGTGACTCTAGCAGTTCTCACGGAGGGGGCCTTCCCAGCCTCAGCCCAGTCTAGGCCCTGGGTTCCCGCTTCCTTCCCTGCACTTCAAATGGACAGGCCCCACCGCCACCCATGGCCTCTCCTCTCCCCCAGGGGACCTATGTCCTGCAGGACAACAGCTTCGCCCTCCTCCTCCCCATGGCTGCTGGCCTGCAGTATCTGGAGGAAGCGCCCAAGGTATGGGGGGGAGCTGGGGCCTGTCCACACCTCCCTTCCTCCTGTGTACTCGGCCCCAACCCCATGTCAGGCCTCTCCCCAGGCCTAAGGGGTACCCCAGACCTCGGGTGCCAGCCTCCCCTCTCTTCCCACACTGGTCTTTGTCCCCTTCCCAGTTCCTGGCCTTCACTTGCGGCCTCCTGCGCGGCGCCCTCTGTACCCTGGGCATCGAAAGTGTGGTCACCGCCTCCGTGGCAGTCCTGCCTGGCTGTGAGTCATGGCGGTGAGGGGGCGGGATTCTTCTCATTGCTTCAGTTGCTGGGGGCCTCAGAGCTCTGGCTTGCTCTTATGCTGGGAGGTGGGCCCAGGCATAAGTCACCTGCTCAGCCACACAGCAGGTGCAGACCCATCTGTGCCCCTGGCCCCATGGCTTCCCCAGCGCTGCAGAGAGAACTGGCTGGCACAGTTTGGGAACAGAGCGTCCTCCTGGGGAGCAGGCTGGGGGTCGGAGTGCAGTGTCTGGCGGTTTGAACACCCCCCCCAGCACAGGAGCCAGGTGGACGTCCTAGAAGTCATCCTCGCTGATACTTCGGTGGGGGCATGGCCAGGCTCCTGGGAACTTGCAGCCTGCCTGATGGGGTGTTCTCTGTCAAACAAGCTGGAGCCCCATTCCTGCCTGGGGACAGCCTGCCCAACCACTTCCCCCAGTTATTTTCCCTCTGCCAGTTCCCCAGGCCCACTCATGGGGGGCCCCAGTGGGTGGGACTGAGGAGGCATGCCACAGAAGCCTGTGCGGGGCCCTCATAGTCCTGGTTACCCACGCAGCCCAGGGATCCAGGCCACATGGGCGGGGGGAGGAAAAAGCCCCAGCCCAGCCCTTGGGCTGTCAGTGTGGGACGGGGTGAGCCCCTGAGAGCCATCCAGGTGTCCTCTGCGTCTCCCTCATCCCAGCCTCCAGCCTAAGCCAGTCCTTCTCTTCCAGGTAAGTTCCAGGTGGTGATTCAGAACTCCTGAGCCCACCCCGCACCCGCTGAGCACACTGCTGCCCCCACCCTCACTGGCCTCAGGAGACAGTGGCTGCCTTGGGCCCTTGGCTGCTGCATTTGGGGGTGGTCTTGGGGCTAGTGCTAGGTATCCCAGGCCCTAGGGGTCACGTGTACTCAGGAAGTGGGTATCAAAGCGAGGTGGGGTGTCACAGGAGGCAAAGAGGTTCCAGCCGCAATCCGGACTGTGGTGGGACTCCCGCCTCAGCAGTGTCACTGCCCAGCAGGTGTTCAATAAAGGCTGTGTGTGTGGAATCCGACTCGGAGCAGTGGGGAAGGATCAGTGGGGCAACCATCACAGGGCCTGCAGGGGAGTGGGCACCCTCTCTGGCCCCCATGCCCTTCAGACCCTCCCCTGCCAGGCCCAACTCCGCTCCCTCCCTCCCCTAACTCCTGGCAGAGGGATGTTGGCCCCCGGCACAGGCGGCCTTGTTAGTATCTCTGCCAAGTCAACAAGTCTGGGGCTGCCCTCTGCCCAGCAGGATATATGGAACAGAGTATCTTCCTGGGGAGCAGGGCTGGGAGCCCCTGGAGTGCAGGCAGGGGTGGGCTGGGGATGCATGAGGGTGGGGGGAGGCAGGCACCCTCATGCACACATATGGCTCCTACCCACTCCTGATGCCTGTCCTTGGGCAGTGGCCCTTACACTGCCCCCTCCTGCCATGCTCCCATCTCTAGCATCTGGGGATACCTGGGCTTTGCCACCCACTGCCTGACATGGGTAAGTGCCCAGCCTCAGAGCTGCCAACTGAGGCTGCGAGACCCAAATGCAGTGATAAACAGTCCCCTTGCTAAAGACACTCCCCTGTAGAGTGGGGTCCAGTCACCCCATCAGCCCCTACTTGGGTCATCCCTTCCCAGCCCACCCGGCTGAGCGCGGCCCTGATTTGCATCTGCCACTGCAGTGCTGCCCTGCCTGGCCTGCTCCCCCTAGTGTCCAGCAGCTTCCTGGCCATGTGTCTCATTGTTTACCTTGGGCCAGGCTCCGTGCTGGGGTGGGCAGTGGGGGCTTGACTTGGAGGCCCACCACAGACACCAGCCCTGCCTTCCTGGTGGGCCAGGGGGGAAACTTCCCAGAGCAGCCGGCGTGAGGGGTGGGGGAAAAGACAGAGCCGGTCCTGTCCCAGGTAGTAGGAAGGGCCCTGGTTCTGGCCATGGGGAGCGGAGTTCGCTCGCCTGGGTAGAACCCAGGGCCAGGTGGGTTCCCTTTATCTTGTCCTGGGCACTGTTCCGGGGCTGCCTCCCCCATCCCCATCAGAGCTCTCTCAGGGAAGGGACTGTTGACCCCACCACACCAGCAGCCTCAGAGTCAGGGCCCCGGAGAGCTGAGGGGTCTCCAGGGCATGTCCTGCCAGGCTCTCCCTGGCCCTCACCTCTCCGAGGGCGTCTGTGGAGAGTCACTGAGCGCCGGCCCCAAAGGCAGGAGACAGAGCTTAGCGAGCCTGGGAGTAGCAGCCACTGCCTGCTTCCAAATCCCCGCTCTGCCTCCGTGTGCCCTGGGCCCAAGGACTTCACTCTCTGGGCCTCAGTGTCCTCATCTGGGAAGCGGGCATCACAGCTGGCCCCTTAGATGGTGGTGAGGAAGAGGGGCTACAGTGCGGCAGGCCTTGATATGTGTGCTGTTCCCCTCGTCCTGTGGACGTGGGTTTAGAGCAGCGCCGGGTAAATGGGTCAGCACGGCCCCGGTCAGGCGCACCAGGCCCTGAGCCCGGGACTCCCACCCAGTGCTTCCCTCGAGACAACCATGAGAGGCAGGTACCCACTCAGCAGTGAGGAAGCTGAGGCGTGGAGAGTGAAGTCACGTGCCCAAGGTCACATAGCTGGGCCACAGAGGAGCTGGCCCCTGAGCTGGACTCCGTCCTTATCCCAGCTCCTTGCCCCGCAGCGGAAGTGCCCTGACCCGTGGCTGCCTTGAGGAGACTGAGCACTGCAGGCTGCATCTCCATTCCCTACCAGGGATAGGGGCACAAGGCGGAGTCCAGTCCGAGCCCCGTCCTCGAGAGCAGAGAACATCGGGACAGGCGGGCGCTACGGAAGGGGTGGGGACAGGCGGGAAAACCGGTCGGGCGGGCGGGCACTGGGCTGGGGCCTCCCTCTGGATGGGCCTGCGCCGACAGTCCCAGCTGGCAGCAGCTCCCGGGGCAGGCAGCTGGGGCTGTGAGGCCGCGGTACGTCAGGTACGAGGGGACCTGGGACGAGGGGGTGGGGAGGGGTGGGGGGGGTGGGGACAGGTGGGCGCGTCCCCAACCCTCAGCACCCCAGTTTCATCTGCCCCTCAGCGTCTCCCCATCCTTGTCCCCCACCCAGCGTCCTTCCCGGTCCTGCTTTGGCTCTTCACATTCAAAACTCCGTACACCCATCGCACCTGAGTTTGCTGAGCCTCTCCCCAAATTGGACCCCCGCGGTTTCATTGCTCCCCCCAATTCCGCTTCACTGCATCCTTCAGTCCCCACAGGTACCCAGCTCCGTTTTCCTTCACGCTGCTTCTTAGCTGTTCCCCAGCTTACTGCACTGGCTCCATGTCCCTCCAGAGCGTGCCAGCCTCCCACAGCACCCTACACCTTAATCACCCTGTGGCACTCAGCCACCACCCTGGATCCCCTATTTCCCCAGACCACCTCTGCTTAGCACTCCCCAGTGTCCTGGCCTTAGAAACTTCCAGGGGCTCCCAGACACTCAGCCTCAAATTAGCCCCTAGCCACCCCCAGTGGTCCTCCATGCCCTTCTCTGGCCATCCTTCCTCATCCTGCCTCTCACTCTACCCTGAAGGCTACCTCTGTCCCCTCCTCCCGAGTGACCTAGGAACCCAGCATCCAGGACTTGGCCTCTACCCGTCCATGCTGTCAGGCAGGACAGGGACCCTGACCTCAGCTCTCTGCTGTTGGTGCCCCAGAGGCTACGCTGAGCTTGTGTGCTCCCTCCTGTCCCAGGAGCAGGCCCCCAGCGCCCAGCTGCCCGGCCGCCATGCACAAGCATTACAAAGTCCACTTCGCCAAGGACGCCCAGACCCCTAGCGGGCACTACTTCTGGGACCCAGAGTTGGGGCACCAAAAAGGTACAGGTTCAGTTTGGGGGTGGGTGATGGCTGGCAGAGGCCTTGAGGGAGCTGGAATGAATGGAGGAACGGAAGGGCAGCCACCAGCGTCCCCCCAGAGGCGTCTGCCTAGTGGAGGTCAGGACTCAGGAGCAGGATCACAGGGCCTGGGGTCCCAAAGATAGGAGCCTGGGCTGGAGATGGAAGCCGGGCGCCGCCTGGCCTGCCCTTCCCTCCCCAAACCCCCAGCTGTGTGGGTGGCCCCCAGCCTGGAGGGAGCAGTGTGCTGGGAGTCGGGGAGGAGAGGGAGCCCCCACAGTGAACCTGTCTGGATGAGGCTGGTCCCAGTTTCTGGTGGCAGCCACAGGTGTTCTTGCTCAGGGTGGGGTAGTGCCCTTCCATTGGGGCTGATTCAGCCTCCTCAGGGCCGGAGCTTCCCAGGTCACCATCCTTCCTGCCACCCTGGCCTGAGCTGGGGACAAGGTACACCCCGCTTCCCAATCCCTGTCCTGCCACTCTCCACGGCCTCCACCCATCACCCTGGCCTTCCTGGGCCAGCCAGGCCAGCTCCCAGTGGATCCTCTCAGTTTCCCTGACCCCTGCACTGGGTGCACCCCTAGGGATCCTGGAATCTGGAGTGGCTGGCACCCGCCTCCACCGAAGCCCCAGCCTCAGGCGTCTCTCTGGCCCCTGACAAGTCCAAGCCTGGCACCTTCCCCACTCCTACCCATGCGACAGCACAGACCCCGGGCCCCTCCCCTGCCCATATCTCCCCCTCACATGATCTGACTTTCTGAGGGGCCTCTGGGGCTCCCAAGAATACTCCGGCCCCCAGGTTCTACCTGAAGACTTGATCTGGCTTGTGCGTGCCGGTGCCCCCCGGAGGTCCGAGACGCAGGCCCAGTCACCCCCACTTCCTTCCTTCCAGGATGCTGTCATCCGTGGCGCCAGGACTCAGCGGCCCTCCGAGCCCATGGGCCCTGTCGGCCTTCCCCCCAGTCACACTGGCAGCTGGCTTACCACAGCCACCGAGCGGGTGGCAGTGGCTGGCGCCGGGCCCCCCCACCCTCCATCCAGCAGCAGCAGCAGCGGCAGCCCCAGCCCCCTCCCAGCCCCATGCGACAGCGTCTCTGCCCCATTCATGAAGCCCAGAAGGGGCTACCTGCAACCTCCACTGTCCCCAGGGGACCGGCCGGCGCCCCCCAGGCGCCCCCCTTAGCCATCACCGCACTCACCACAGCCAGCAGCAGCCCAGCCCTACGCTCTGCGGCCAGCGTCTTCCTGGAGCCCAGCGAGCCCACTGATGCCCGGCCCCTGCCTGCCCCGGCGGCCTGCGGCTCCTTCACCTACAGCTCCGGTGCTCACCCTGGCCTTCCTGGGGGCTCCGTGCCTGCTCCCGCTGCCTCACTTCCCACCTGCTCCCCTTGCACCTGCCTTCTTCATCCACACCCTGGTCCCTGTCCAGGAGGGGTGCGTCTCTGGCCCCGGGGCTCAGGCTGGCTGCCTCTGCTTTGCCTGTCGGGGTCTAAGGCTTCCAGGCCAGGCCTATCCAGCGCCTCCATCCTGGGCCAGGCGGCGAAGGCCTCCCTCTTGCTTCCCCTCTCCCTCTGCCAACAGCCTAGCTGTGCTCTGGTCTCTTCTCAGCCACCTCCTTTGGCCCAGCAGGCTACAGGGGACATGGGGCAGGGATGGTGAGCCCTGGCTTGTTGGTGGCTCTGGGTGGGAGAGACAGAGCTAGGGAGTCACTTGAGGAGCGAGAACAAAGGTCGGCAACAGGAGGACCCACTCCCTCATTCACTTCATGACTAGATATCCAGCACCCTGAGTGTGCCAGGCCGTTTTGGGGGCACAGTGGGGAGCAGGATCAACAGACATCTCTGTCTTAATGGGAATCACATTGTATTGCAGCCGGGAGCGGGTACAGGAAACAAGGAAGTTTAAAAGTGTGGCTGGGAGCCCAGGCACAGTGGCTCATGCCTGTAATCCCAGCCCTTTGGGAGGCTGAAGCACGTGGATCACTGGAGGAGGTCAGAGGTTCGAGACCAGCCTGGCCAACATGATACAACCCTGTCTCTACTAAAGAACAAAAATTAGCCGGGCGTGGTGGCAGGTGCCTCTAGTCCCAGCTACTCAGGAGGCTGAGGCAGGAGAATCACTTGAACCCGGGAGGTGGAGGTTGCAGTGAACCAAGATCACACCACTGCACTCCAGCCTGGGTGACAGAGTGAGACTCCATCTCGAAAGAAAACAAAAGTGTGGTTGAGCCTGGCTCACACCTGTAATCCCAGTAATGTGGGAGGCTAAGGCTAGAGGATCACTTGAGGCCAGGAGTTCCAGACCAGCCTAGGCAGCATAGTGAGGCCCTGTCTCTATAAAAAATAAAATAAAAATTAGCCCAGCGTGGTGATACACACCTAGCCACATGGGAGGCTGAGGCAGGAGGATCCCTTGAGCCCAGGAGTTCAAGGCTGCAGTGAGCTATAATTGTGCCACTGCACTCCAGCCTGGGTGACAGAGCAAGACCTTGCCTCTCAAAATATGCCACCTGGTGACAGCCACAGTAGGAAAAAATAAAGCAGGGAGAGGAGATGGGGGAGGTCAGGTTTGCAGATTAAACAGGGTCCTCAGGCTGGGCCTCATTAAGGCAACGTTTGAGCAGAGGCCCTGGGGAGGCACGTTTCCGCCCAGCAAGGAGCCAGCACTTGGGCTTTTTCCCTAAAGGAGGCAGGAGCCACAGGAGGCCTCGGAGCTGAGGAGGGACCTGAGCTGATCGCCAGGAGAACGGGCTGTGGGAGGAGGAGATTACAAGAGCCCAGGCGAGAGGTTCTGGCGGCCTGGCCGGGCAGGGGCAGCAGAGATGGAGACACAGCTGGTTTCTAGGTCTGGCTTGAAAGTGGAGCAAGAGGGACTCAACAGGACTCTAGGTGGGGCAGGGCCTTGTCACCCGAGCCTCAGGGCTGTGATGTCCATTTCACACACAGGGAAATAGAGGCTGGATGAGGTGGGGCCGCCCAATGATGCGGACGAGCTGGAATCAGGCCGGCCCGGCACACACCTCAGGAGACCTACCAGAGTCTTCCTCTTGGGCTCCTGGCTCTGCTGCCAGGCGTGGCCCATTTCCCATGGCCCCCCAGGCCTCTCTGAAAGTGGCCATGTTGCCCTCGCTGTGGCCCGCAAGGCTGGCCCCATGTACCTCCCAAAACTGAACCCTATCTTTTTGAGTCCCCATTTCCAGGTCTGAGAAGCAATACTCAGTGGGGACAGGGTACCCTCTGCAGAGTGGGTGCTGTAGTGCCAGTGCCTGGTCCCCAGGCCCTAAATGGCCACTGGAGATGTTGGCATTAATCGAGGGCCCGGTGCTGGCCAGACCCTTTGGCATCCCCACTACCCGGCGTCTCTGCTGCACCACTCTTCAGAGGAAACGGAGCCTCTTGGAGGTGGCTCTCCCTGGGGTCTGCAGAGAAAGGCGATAGGGCCAGGACTGCAGCTTCAGTCTGGTCATCTCCCAAGCCTGGGGTCAGGTGGGATTAATGACTTGCGGGCATGGGGTCAGTTATGGGATGGACAGAAGCCGAGAGAAGCCGGTGGTCCAGGGCCTCTCCATGCTGGGGCTGGGCCAGCAGAGCAGGCAGGAAGGGCCTGGAGTCCTGCTGATGGTGGAAAGTGCTGTCTCTGGATCCCAAATAAGGGCCTTTGGGGTTTTCTGGCGGGGGAGGGGTATCATAGGCCGGTGACCAAGCAAGCCTGGTCACCTGGGGCCGGGAAAGCTGACTTCCTGCAACCTCAGCCTGGTGGGACCCAAAGGGGCATGTCTGGCTCTGAAGGTGGAGGCTGGTGGCCACAGAAACCTCCACTGCAGGGTTTGACCTGAGTACCCGTAGCATGGGGTGCCAGGGAGGGGCCGATGGTGGTGGCTGTGGAGGGCAGATGGGAGGAGGGTGGTGCCTGGCCAGCCGCCCTGACTCAGTGTCCCCACCCTCACCCACCAGACATTCTAACAGAGGATGACGTCTACTGCAGCTGCCTGGCCAAGACACTCTGCCACGTGCCTGTCCCTGTGACCGTGGGTTTCTATGCCCCCTTTGGCTGCCGCCTGCACATGATGCTGGACAAGATCACAGGTGAGGAGCTGTGTGTGTTCACTGTGGGGAGGATGAGAAATGGGGCCTCTGGTGCCCGCCCAGCTCCAGGCTTCTCCCACACCCCCCCAATCCCTGCAGCCAGCCTGCCCCAGCCCAGGCCCTCCCCAAGCCCATGCCTATACCCCAAGCTCTGCTCCCCTGGCCTCCTGACCACCTCCAAGTCTTACCCTTTCCTGCCTCCACCACCAAATACACTCCAGAAACTCTCAAGGACAAGTCTGGTACTGTCCTTCCTATGCTTAGTGCCTCCCATGCTCCCCAGCACCTGAGGCAGAAAGCCCAGGGTTTTTATTGAGGATGCAGGCTCCTACCAAGGCCCTTCTGGCCTCTGTGCCATAGACACCCTGGTGCATTCACTCCCTGACCTCAGATTTCTCAAGATCCATTGTTCAGGCATTCCCACAGCACCTTCTGGTGTCCAGAGGACACAGTGGTGATCAAGGCAGGCAGGACCCCGCCCTTCCGGCTCACAGCAGCAGGGGAGAGAGACTTATCCTCAGACCGCGCGCGCGCCGTGATGACCCAGAGTGGGAATGGCTGAGGGCCCCAGACCCAGCCTGGGGATCAGGGAGGGGCTTCCTGAAGGAGCATCAGTAATTCAGGAAGATAAGACCAAGGCTTTATCCTGCTGCCTAGCATAGCTCGTTCTCAGCATCTCATTCATTCATCCCTTAGACCGACCACTTATCCCCTACTTCACTCTCAGAACCTTCCTAGAGCCCTCCACACCCTCGACCCCTTGCCCAGCCCTGGCTCTTTCTCGTGTCCGTTTTTGCGCCTTCCCATCGTCTCTCCTTTGCCGGCTCTACCTCTGCCAATCCTGACCCCCAAGCCAGGCCTTCAGACCGCTTCCGGTCCAAGCCTGGTTCCAGGCCTCTCCACCCACCGCCTTCTGCACCCACTTCTAGCTCTTTAAGGAGTGGCCGCGGCTCCCTTCCAGCCCCTCGACTCCGCTGGGCGCCCCTAGCCTCTCCAGGAGCGCCCCGCTCCGCCCGTGCTAGGCCCCTTCCCGGCCCCGCCCACCCCGGCGGGTCTGCGGCTCCCGCGCGCTCCCTTCCAGCCCGGACGTGTGCTGGGCGCTCCTTGTCTCTCCAGGAGCGCCCCGCCCCGTCTAGGCCCCGCCCACCTCGGCAGGTCTGTGGCTCACGCTGCTCTTGGGCTCCCTTCCCGCAGCGCTGATGCAGCAGGAGGCAGCGCAACGCGAGAGCGAGGAGCTGCAGCACGTGCAGTGGCGACCGCGCGCCGTGAGCGGCTGGGGCGTCCCGCAGCTGCTGTGGTACCTGGTGTTCCTGCAGCCCATCATCACCGAGGTGCACCTGCGGCGCAGAAACGTGCAGTTCCTCTTCATCCGCTTTAGCGCCTGGCAGTACGCGGGCACCGACAAGCTCTGGGCCGGCCTGGTGACCACGCTGTGCGAGGGCATCCGCCACCACTACGGCGCGCTGCCCTTCAGCGTGTACTCGGTGCTAGGCAACAAGCCGGCCACCAGGCAGGGCTGCTGCCACAACGAGTGGCACTGCCGGCGCCGCGTGTGCCTGGGGCTTCTGGCGCTGCTGGCGGCGCTGGGCCTGGGCGTGGGACTGCTCTACCTGTCCTTGGGCGGCCACGCGCCGGGCCACGGCGGTCCGAGCGGCAGCCTGCTCAAGGTGTTCGGCGGCGCGGCCACCACGCTGTCGGGCTCGGGGCTGCTCATGGCCGTGTACTCGGTGGGCAAGCATCTGTTCGTGAGCCAGCGCAAGAAGATCGAGCGGCTGGTGTCGCGCGAGAAGTTCGGCAGCCAGCTGGGCTTCATGTGCGAGGTGAAGAAAGAGGTGGAGCTGCTCACCGACTTCCTGTGCTTCCTGGAGATCTACCAGCGGCGCCGGCTGCGCGTGGTGCTGGAGGTCACCGGACTGGACACGTGCTACCCGGAGCGCGTGGTGGGCGTGCTCAACGCCATCAACACGCTGCTATCCGACAGCCACGCGCCCTTCATCTTCATCCTGGTCGTGGACCCCAGCATCCTGGCCGCGTGCCTGGAGAGCGCGGGCAACATGAAGGGCACGGCCGACAACGGCTACCTCTTCCTCAACCGCACTGTCACGCTGCCCTTCTCCGTGCCCATCATGGGCCGCCGCACCAAGCTGCAGTTCCTGCACGACGCGGTGCAGAGCCGCGACGACCTGCTGTATCGCGAGATCACACGCAAGCCGGGGGCCGCCGGGGGCGGCGGGGGCGAGAGTGCGCAGCTGCTGGCGGTGCAGACGCAGGTGGGGCCCCAGCGCGGGCAGGGCCGCATCGACGCGGAGGCAGCGCGGCGCATCCAGGAGGCGCTCTTCTGCCTGCACGACGAGCGCGACTGCCTCTACGAGTACGTGCCCGACAACGTGGTGTCCATGCGGCGCATCGTCAACACCGTGCCCATCACCGTGCGCCTGCTGCAGCAGCAGCAGCAGGGTGACTTCGGGGGCCCCACGCCGCGCCAGGCGGTGGCGTGGGTGGTGCTCGCCAACCAGTGGCCGTGCCGCCTGAGCTGGGCGCTGCAGTGCCTGGAGGACCGGCAGCAGACCGGGGGCGCGCCCGAGGGTCGCGCGCGCCTCTGGGACGTGTTCCGCGACAACAGCCGCGAGCTGCACACCATGACCAAGGCGTTGCAGAATGTGCTCGACCTGGACGGCGACCCCGAGCTCTTCGAGCGCTTCCTGGGCGCCGACTTCCCCTTCACGGTGGCCGAGGCGCAGACCCTGCTGCGCTGCACCGTCAACCTGGACCACTCCATCCGCCGGCGCATGGGCCTCATCCGAGCCGTCAGCGCACTCAAGCCGCCCAGCCCGCCCAAATCCCCTGCCCGCGATGCCCCCCACGCCGCCCACCGGGCCAACAGCGCCTCCAGGGCGTCCCCATCGGGCCGTGCCGCAGGGCAAGCCGGCGAAGGCCACCACGCTGGGGACTTGGCCCATGCGGGACAAGCCGTGGCCAGTGGCCTGAGCGCCCTTCTGTCCAGGGGAATTCAGGCCAGGTGGGCCCTGAATGGAGGACTTGGCGGGCAGCAGGAGGCAAGGGCTTCTCCATCTGCCCAGATGGGGGAATAGGGGGCTGAACTGGGGCCACAGCCCAGGGTCCCAATGAGGTCTGTGAATCTGAGCCAGAGCCGTGGACATAGCCTCCAGGAGCGGGGCTGTGAGCCAGTGCCAGTGTGAGAGCGGGTGCAGAAGGACCAATGAGGAACTCAAGGCATACGTGCAGCAAATGGAGGCGTTGAGAGCTCTGAGTTGGTCCTTACGTCCTCATCTGACCAGGGACCAGGCCTGCCCCATCCTGCCACCAGGGCCTGCCCGGTCCTGACAAGCCCACTTCCTCCTCTGAGCCACGCTGGCCTCCTCAGCTGGCATCTCTGTGGCAGGAGGGGCTGTGGGGGCGGTGGGCGAGGCGGGCAAGGCTGCAGAGCTGGGAGATGACAGGCGGATGGGCCGGGTTGACGAAGGCAACATGGAGCGCCCAGGCCTCAGGGAATCCCAGTCCTTGTCCCCATGCCCTAGCCTGCCCCTCTGTGAGCAGGGCAGGAACTGGCATTTCCGAGGGTGACCTCAGTGAACTCAGCAGGCTGCTCCACCCCCAGGAAGGCTCCACCCTCAATGTAATGGGTTAATTAGATCTTATTGGCACCTCAGTCGACTGGGGTGGGTGGCACTAACCTCCCCCAGATAAATAACTGTCCACAAGATGCCTGCATTACAAGTCACTCCGGGGCCACCCAAGGGCCACTGGTTAGTCACTGACACTACCGCACCAGCCCCTTGATGAGGACAGGGAAGTTGAGCAGAGATGAGAATACAGGGCCCAAGTCAGCCAGGCAGGAGGGGTTACACTAGGGCTTCCCACCTTCCCTCTGGGTAAAGCCCTGGGCTGGGGGTGGGTGTCACTCCTCTGGGCCGTTCCTGATTCCTCATTGGTTCAGCCACATGCTCAAGCCCTGGGGTGCCTGGCCCAGTCCCATGCACGTGCGGGCAGGGGCCGCAGGGACCAACACTGAACATAACCCTGGGGTGAGGCTGAGACTTCTGAGCCAGGGCCCTGAGGCTGTCGGAGGGAACAGCTGGCTGAGGAACCTGAGAGCTCTGCAGAGGCACCCACCCTCCAGCCACGGGGATGGGGGTCACAGACCTCAGTTCCTTAGCTCCAAGGCTGGGCATGGCATCCAGGTCTGGCTGCAGCACCGGAGTCCCCTGGCCACAGCAATGGTGTCATCGGTGCATGCAGGTCAGTGGGAGCCAGCCGTGATCTTCCCTGGAGCTGAGCGAGCAGTTTTCTCACTCCTGGCCTGGCTAAGCTGGTAGGATATGCCTGGACTTCCTGGGAGCTGTTTCCCAGCAGTCAGGGAGTGCTGCCCTCAGAGGGAGAGGCATGGGGCCTCGTGACATCATTGAGTCTGTTTCTGTAGATGTTCGGTTAGGGTCAATATATCCCTTTAGCCTCCCTTAAGCCAGTTTCATTGAGATTGTTTCTTACCACCTGGAATCCAGGCTGAAAATAAATTTTCACTCCTGTTACCAGGAGTGTGTGCTGTGAGAGATGCTAACATGCAGACTTGGGTGGAGGTGAGGACAGGACTGAGGCCCCCCCATGCCTCAGTAAAAAGCCGCACCAGCCTGGCCAACATGGTGAAACCCCATCTCTACTAGAAATATAAAAAAATTAGCCGGGCTTGGTGGTGCACACCTGTAATCCCAGCTACTCGTGAGGCTGAGATGGGAGGATCACTTCAAACCAGGAGGCAGAGGTTGCAGTGAGCTGAGATGGTGCCACTGCACTGCACTCCAGCCTGGGTGACAGAGCGAGGCTCTGTCTCAAAAAACAACAAAGCTGCAGCCTCTGTTACGTGGTACCAAGCAGTGGCCAAACTATTGCCCACAGTATCTTCACGTGGGGCTGCTGTGGGAACTTGCACCTGCGTGGGCCGTGGGACCGGTTCTCACCAACAGAAAAGGAGCATGGCTAACCTGTATGCCTTTCCCAGCAATGAGTTAGGGAGCAGGTTTCCCTTCACTCCCCTCCCCCATCTGCCCACTTGGTGCTGGGACCCCTGAGGCCCTGGGGAGTGACAGCACCCTGAACTTGGAAGGGACCTGGGTCCAGGAGTAACTTGGTGAACAGCTGCCTGCCACTCTGAACATCCACATGTGACAATAGGCATCTCCTGTATTAGGTCATGGAGATCCTCCATGCAACAGACCCCCTGCATCTTCAGCGAAAGCTACCAAAACATGACAAGCTCGGGTGACACTTGGGTGGCTGAATGGAAGGGGAAGACAAGACAGCAAGGGGGATCCTCTCAGCCTCCAGCCCTTGATCTGGGACCCTTGAGTCAGAAAATCAGGAGCGCTGCAGGCCGGTGTGCCCTGATACAGCTGCAGTTCCTACAGCTGCTCTCGGGCAGTCCAACAGACCACAGGCCTCTGAAGAAGAAATGTTATCTCTCGCTTCTGGAGGCTGCAAGTTCCAGAAGAAGGGGGTTCCCCTGTGCCTGCTCCCTGCTCTTGGCGTGCTGCTGGCCATCTCTGCACTCCCTGGCTTGCAAATGCCATCACCCCATCCTGTCTACATGTGGCAGTCTCCCTGTGCCCAAATGCCCCTTTTGGTAAGGACACCAGGGGCCAGGTACAGTGGCTCACGTCTGTAACCCCAGCAGTTTGGGAGGTCAAGACAGGTGGATCACGAGCCAGCAGATTGAGACCATCCCGGCCAACATGGTGAAACCCCATCTCTACTAAAATACCAAAAAAAAAAATTGCTGGGCATGGCCTGTAGTCCCAGCTACTCAGGAGGCTGAGACAGGAGAATTGCTAGAACCCAGGAGGCGGAGGTTGCAGTGAGCCAAGATCGTGCCATTGCACTCCAGCGTGGGCAACAGAGCAAGACTCCATTCCAAAAAATAAAACAAAAATAAAAAAACTAGGGACATAGACTGGAGTAGGACCCACCCAAATGACCTCATTCTCACTTGATGACCTTTGTAAAGACCCTATTTCTAAGTGAGCTCACATTCTGGGGTACTGGAGATAAGGACTTTTAACGTCTTTTTTTGTCGGAGACACAATTCAACCCCCAACAGTAGGAAAGGCCCAGTTCCTCACTCCAAGCTCAATTTGGTGAAAGCAAATGCCAGTCAAGCGACAGACGGGGAAGAGGACCCCTGTTCCTCCCCCAGCCACCCCACCTGGGGTGAGGGGCAGATGGCCAAGCGGCTGGGGGAGACCCCAACACAACCGCCTCCACGGAGGCCGAGACCACAGCAAAGGCCAGTATTGACCAAGGGCCTCCGAAGATCTTTGGGTCTTTGTGCCAACCTCAACCGGGCAAAGGACGGCGGCCTCTCAGACCTTGAAGCAAACACCTCACATGCCCCGGCCTCACCCAGAGGGGCTGGATCCATGTCGGCCAGGAGGGGCCCCTTCTTCCCCTTCACCCGGAGCCACATCGAGCACTAGCAGAGCTGGTGACAGGCTGGCGGTGCAGGGACAGAAGGCTGCTGCTGGCTGCTGTTCTGTGTAGCTGCCCTAAGGCCCTCGCCCAAAGCAGAGTCTTGGTCGTAGCTGCCCTGGGGAGCAGTTAGGACTCACAGCTGCATGGGACCAACGGCAAAGCAGCAGCAGCTTCGTGAGGTGTTCCTCACCGAGGCCAGGGCGGCTGGGCAGCAGACTCCTTTTGTGCCCAGAAGCTGAATGACACCAGGGTTCTAGCCAGCGATGATTCCTGTGACCTCACCACACCTCATCCATGATAGCCTCCCACATGGGAAAGAAGTGGGTGGGTGGTCTCACTTTTTTTTTTTTTTGAGACAGGGTTTCACTCTGTCACCCAGGCTGGAGTGCCGTTGTGTAATCATAAATCATAGCTCGCTGCAGCCTCAACCTCCTGGGTCAAAGCGATCCTCCCAACTCAGCCTCCTGAGTAGCTGGGACTACAGGCATGTGCCACCATGCCCAGCTATTATTTTAGTATTTTCTGTGAAGATGGGGTTTCACCATGTTACCTAGGCTGGCCTCAAATTCCTGAGTTCAAGTGATCCTACCACCTCAGCCTCCCAAAGTGGTGTTGGGATTACAGGTGTGGGCCACCATGCCCAGCCTGCTCTCTCATTTCCTAAAGGGAGAAAACAGACCTCCCAGAAATGCTCAACAGCCCCCTGTGGCACCCCAGGACTGTGCTGGTGAAGGAGAACAAGCTGCCCAACAGGCTCCTCGGCACTGGCCTGGCCCCGGGCACACTCCACCTGCATGACACCAGGGCTGGCAGGGACAGGCTAGAATCTGTTCCCTCTGAGGGACAGGTGACTGGCAGAGCCACACCACATCCAGCATCCTGGGATCCTAGACCTGAAGCTGGGAGGTATTCGGGGCCCATCTCTCCCTGCAGAAGAGATGGGTGTCAACTGGCTGTGAGGTGGCTGTATGAGACACTGGAGCATGGACACAGAGAAGAGGAGACTGTGGGGGAAGATGCCTGGTCAGCCTCCTGAGCCCTGCCAAACACTGTGACAGCCTGTACCCAGCCCACCGCAGCAGCCACCCCCAGGATCCCCATGAAGCAGACACTGGGCAAAGTGAACCCAGCCCCAGTTTATTAGAAAAGGTGTGAACAGAGGTGCACCGACAGGAGTAGCCCCAGCCCTCTGCCCACCCTCACCCACACCCACGCCACCCGCCCCCAATGGGTTGTAGTGCCTCTCAGGGCGCAGCCTCCAGTGGCCTGGACAGCAGGGTCCCGGAGTGCCGGCTGCTCCCGCCCCAGCTCCCTGATAGATTTATTGCACTTGAGAAAAAGAAAGCTCTGATCCTCTGCACCCATCCCCCCACCCTGCCTGGCCTGCACCATCTGGGGCTGTTCTGCGAATCTCAACCACCACCAGCACGCACCGCCCCTCCCACACCAGGCTGCCTGCCCAGCCCTGTGCCCGGGGTCACAGGGGACCATCCCATCACCACCCAGGAACCCTGCCCTCTGCAGGGTAGGCCTGGCCCCTCCAGAACAGGTGCCTGATGTCTTGGAGACCTCCTCCTCCTCCCATTCACCCTCCAGAGTCTTCTAGTGGTGGGCTCATAAATAGAAGTGCTTGAGTAGCACAGGGAGGGCCACTCCCTAAAGCTCCTGCACCTCTTGTAGTGTTGCTGTGGGCAGAGGGGGTCCCCAGAATGGCCCCCACCCCTGGCATCCTGGCCCTCAGGAAGGCTGGGGGGAAGGTGAGCAGATTCTCATGGCTCTGGCCTCAGCTCGTCGCAGACCGACCGGAAAAAAGAACTTGAGGAGAGATTGGGGGAGTCAGCGTCAGAGCCAGGGGCCCTCTCAGCCCCTCCCCAGTGCCCCGGGCCCAGGCCTGCCCTCACCTAAAGTGTCACAGTGTCTCCTGTCCGGATTCCTGACTGGCTTCCAGAAGCAGCTCCTCGAGCTCCTTCTCGTTCTTGGAGCAGCTCAGCTCTGCGTGGGAGGACGGGCCAGCCCCCGTCAGCCAGGTGGGGCAGATACAACCTGTTCCCACAGCCCAGCCCCAGCCAGACCCTTGGGGCCTGTAGAGAGCCCGGGGACCACTGGGCCAATCAGGCTCAAGGCAGCACACCTTACATGCCCACCCAGGGAGAGCACCCAGGATCCAAGGGAAGCAGGGTGGAGCCCCGGGACTAAGTCCCACTTCCCTGCAAGAACCCTTTTAGAGGGAGAAATGGAGGCCCACAACCGGCAGGGGCCTGCCTGGGGTCACACAGCACCCAGGGCCCCCTCATCACCTGCCCCAGGGCCCCTCTCACCGTGCTCCAGGCCGCAGCTGCCCTGCTTGGCCTCCAGCCCCGGGGGCGGCTCTGGGGGCAGTGCCAGGGCGAACTCGGGCTTCAGTCCGTTGGGCAGCGGTGGCCCTGACTGAGGCGGCTCTGGTGGTGGCTGAGGCTCAGAGGACCCTGTGTCCCAGGTGTCAGTGGCCCCAGCTGGGGGTAGGGCGGGTGAGGTGGGTGGAGAGGGAGGGGGTGGGGGAGAGGGCAAGCCAGGGGACGAAGGGGGCTCTGCCCTTTCAGGTGGGCTCTCCACCCGGGTCACCACAAACACCTTGTGGCCCCGGCCCGGGCTGGACACGGAAATCCGCTGCTCAGTGGGTGGGGAGGGGCTGCCTGGGGGACTCCTGTCCCCAGGGCCCAGGGAGTCCATGGGGGGCACCAGGGCAGGACAAGGGGTCTCGCCCCTCTCCCCATCCTCTTCCTCCTCATCCTCCCCATCCGTGTCCGAGTCTGAGTCCGAGTCCGGGCTGGGTCCGGGGCTGGGGGCCCCATTCTGCACCCCGGCAGCGGGCTCGTCGTCAGGCTGGGGCTCGGTGGCGGTGGTCTCAGGCAAGGAGGCTGACAGCTGCTGCGGCTGCTCCTTCTCCTCCCGCTCCCGCGCCAGCACCAAGTTGCGCTTGCAGCCGTTCTGGATCTCGGCCAGCAGCGCCTTCTGCGTCTCGATGAAGCTCTTCACCTGTAGCGGGAGGGCCTAGCTAGGGATCTCAGGCTGCCCCGCCACTCAGCCTTCCACCCGCCCTCCTGCCCGCGCAGGGCCGCAGGGCAGTCCCCTGCTCACCGCCTCCTTCTTGGGCTCACGGTCGAGGTCTAGGCGCAGCAGCGAGTGGTTCACCTTGAGGGCCAACGACAGTGCCATGAGCCCGCCCGTCTTGATCTCGTTCTCCCGAAGGTCCAGTCTCAGGAGGCGGGGGCTCTCAGCGATGAACTCCGCCACCGCCACGGCGCCTGGGGGGGGCACCGCAGGGGCTGGCCATGGGCCCCACACCTGGCTGGCCATCCCCCAAGCCCACCAGCCCACACCCGTCCTGGCCCTGTGCCCTACCCTCGCATGTGAGCTTGGTGGAGGCCAGCCCCAAGCGCAGCACACTGCGGTTGCTGATGAGCCCGTTCTTGAGGTGCCGCACACCCTCGTTCCCAATGGGGTTGTGGCCCAGGTTCAGCGTCTCCAGGCTCTGAGTGTGCGGCTGGAAGGAGGGGGTGCAAGGGTGAGGAGGGAGCCTTGATGGCCCAGGAGGCCAAGTCAGGAAAGAGGCCAGGACGAGAGCCAGGCCAGGGCATTCCTTCTCCTTGTCTCGCCGGCATGAGCAGCAGCACCCTCCCGCCCTGGGGCAGGCCTATCCTGAAGTCTCTCCTGTGCCTGGAATGTCCCCAAGGGCCAGGTCCCCTGTCCACTCCCAGCCCCCCAGGCACCCAGTCAGTCTCTACCCCCCACAGCCAGAGCCCCTGGCCAGGGCCTGGACCTTGAGCACCCTGAAGCCCCAAAGGTGGGTGACTCTTACGCAGCAGTTGGGCAGGAGTGCTTGCCTGCGTGGCCTGCTTAAAGCACCGCACAACTAAAAACTGAAAACTTAGCCAGGTCTGGTGGCTCACATTCATAATCCCAACAGTTTTGGAGGCTGAAGTGGGAGGATCACTTGAGGTCAGGAGTTTAAGACCAGCCTGGCCAGTATGATGAAACCCCATCTCGACTAAAAATACAAAAATTAGCTGGGCATGGTGGTGGGCACCTGTAGTCCAGGCTACTTGGGAGGCTCAGGCATGAGAATCGCTTGAACCCAGGAGGCGGAGGCTGAAGTGGCTGCAGCGAGCCTAGATGGGACGACTGCACTCCAGCCTGGGTGGCATCATGAGACTCAGTCTCAAAAAAAAAAAGGCCGGGTGCGGTGGCTCACGCCTGTAATCCCAGCACTTTGGGAGGCTGAGGCGGGCGGATCACGAGGTCAAGAGATCCAGAGACCATCTTGGCCAACACGGTGAAATCTCGTCTCAATAAAAAAAAGAAAAAAAAAGGAGACAATTAAAGAAGGGTTCCTCCTCAGGGAAACAGGGCACAGAAGCTGAATGAGGAAGCAGGTGGGGCTGAGTTTAAACTGTCTGGAACCTGCAGGATGGGAAGGACAGAAGCTGTCCGTGGGCAGTGACTGTGCTGAGAGCTGGGGTGGGAGGTGGCAGTGGGGTCGGAGGAGCCTCCCTCCCCTGACAGCCCGACTCACCAGTGTCATGCCCAGGAAGGCCATGCCCGTGTGCGTGAGCTGGTTGTTCCACAGCACCAGGGTCACCAGCCCCTTCCTCTGCTCCTTGAGACCCTCACAGATGTAGGCCAGACCTAGGGGAGGCCGCCAGTTAAGAACCCCGTCTGGGGTCTGGGTGCTTCCTCAGGGGGGACTGTGGGGTAGGAGTGGCCCCTCTGCTTAGGACCTCCATGGAGGCCCCACAGGCCCAGGCCCTGCCCTGCAGCCCTGCCTCAGCCTGGCACCCCTGGGCACACGTCTATGACCCCTGAGCTTGGGTGTCCGGATGACAGCCTTCCCCAGATGCTTCCGATCTTTGCTCAAATGTGACCATCTCTGGCCCACCTCACCTCGCAGCCAGCTCACTCCCACCCACGGTCACCGCTGTTCAACGCAGCTCCCACCTCTGAGAGGCTAGAGAACTCATTCATCTTGTCTTTGTCTCTCTAGACTGGAGACAAGCTCCTGAGGGCAGAGCCCTGTGTCTCCCTCTGGGCTGAGCCCAGAGGCTCACAGCCATGGCCCTCACAGGTGCTACGCAGAGCGGACTCCGGGCCTGCCAGCTGGGGACATGGCGAACCCAACCTCAAACACCAATGCTACTGCCACCTCTGCATGCACTGCTCCTCCGTCTGGATCCTTTCCCAGACTTCTCACGTGGCTGGTTCTGCTCCCAGCCTCTGGATGGAAGCCTAGAGGCCCTGCCCCACGGTGGTCTTCCCTCCTCCACCATTTGAAAGCAGCCTCCAGCATTCCAACAGTGTCCCTGTTATCCCAGCAACACTGCTTCCTTTTCAGATTGTAATTATTCACTTCACCTCATCCTGCAGCTGTCAGCTGAGCTGTCTCCTCCTCCAGGAAGCCCTCCCTGGCCCCCAGACTGATCAGACCCCCTGCCTCTGGCCTCCATCAGTCCCGCCCTGCTCACTCTGGGTTGTCACGGTCTAGGGCGGGTCTGTCTTCCCCCTGGGAGCCCCAGCAGGACAGCGTTGGGGTGGCCTTGGCCACGTCTGTGTCCCCAGCACCACCTAGCACAGGGCCAGGCAGAGTGGGTGCTGGGTGACGGGTGTGGGGTGGGCCACTGCACCCACCCGAGTCCAGCACGTGGTTGTTCCGGAGGTCCAGGATCTGTAGGGAGCAGTTGAACTTGAGCAGGTTACCCAGCTGGGCTGAGTCCTGCAGGCCATTGAGCTTGTTGTCCGCCAGGTACAGCTCCCGCAAGTTCATGTTCATCTTCAGGGCCGTGGCTGGCGGGGGCAGGGCATGGTGACTGGGTAGGCCACGCCCAGACCCAGTGCACAAGCCCCGCCCCACACAGACCGCACGTCTCTCACCCTCCCGTGCCCAGGGCTCACCAAGCAGCATGAGGGGCCGCCCCGACAGGCTAGCGTTCTCCAGGTGCAGCACCGCCAGGCTGCTTCGGATGCGCAGGGCACGGGCCACGAAGGGTGCAGAGTGGTCCAGCAGGGGTGTATTGCGGGCGTCCAGGTACTGCAGGCAGCTCGTCTGCAGGGGCAAAGGGGACAAGCGTGAGGCACTGGCTCAGGCCTGCCCCAGCGCTCCCTGGCCCTGGGACCTGCAGCCCTACATGTCAGCAAGCGATGAGGCCACAGCTGTTGTCTGGCAACGTCGTCTGGTTTTATGATGGGGAAACTGTGGATGGGGAGGGAAGGCTCAGCCTGTGGTCCCGGGGTGAGCAAGGCAGGGCTGGTGGCAGCCACAATCCCCAACTCCTGTGTGTCTGGGAGGTTCCCAGATAGCCCCATCCCCTCCCTGCACCCAGCCTTTGAGCATGAGTGAGGTGAGGGTGGAGTCCATGGCCACCTCCAAGGGGATGATATTACAGAGGGACGACATTACAGAAGGGGAAAAGGGGGGGTCACGGAATGCCACACAGGGAGAGAAGGAGCCAGGGGGCCTGGGGGCCAGAACACCTCTTGGCCCTGTTTTCCTCCTGGCCTGAGAGCCAGGCCCAGCATGTCCACGGCAGCCCACACCCCAAGAGCTCATACAGCCAGTGCCTACATCGCCCCTGCTGTGAGCCTGTGCCTCTTCCTGGAGGCAGGAGGCGCCCACCTTGCGCATCATGTGGGCGGCCGCCTGCCAGCCCCGGGTGCCGATGTGCTTGTTGAAGGAAATGTTGAGGTGCGTGGCCGACTCGTAGTACTCGATCATGTCGAAGAGCGCCGAGGCACCCTGCAGGTAGAGATTCGGGGGCCCAGCCTCAGCTCAGGGCTGCTCTGGGGGAGAGGAGTGGGCCCTGACACTGGGTCCCACCAAGAGACAAGAGTTCCTGGGTCCAGAGAGAGCCTCACGGGAACAGAGAACAAGCACAGACGGCGACAAACCCTTTCCCTTCTCTGCTGAAGCCAGTCTGTTTTCTGTCACTTGCCCTCCAGAATCCTTGACTGATGAGCTGAGTGACCAGGACAGGCCTGGGCGTTCCTGAGCCTGGGCCTCAGTTCTTCAGGGCCCCTGCTTCTGGATCCCGACACCTGGGGAGCCTGGGGACTCCTAAGGCTGGGGAGGTGATGACAACCCTTGGGGTTTGATGGGAGGCTGCTCTCAGAATGTTTCCCAAGCCCACCCATAGGAACTGTTCCCTCCGGCGTGGTTCCTCAAAGGGCTAAGGGACATGCCTGCCCCTTAGCCCAACTCCTCAAGGCTCTCCTTGCTTATGAGGGTAGTCACAGGGGCCCCAATGCACCCTCCACATCCACTCTGGTCATACTGGATGTCTTCCTCTTGCTCTGCAAGAGGCCCCGCCCTTGTGCCACCCCTCAGCCTTCGTCTAGAGGACCCCTCCTCCTGCAGTGTCCTCTCCCCACCCAAACCTCGACGGGGCCCAGGAGCTCAGGAAGCCGAGTGGGTGGTGGCAAGGCCGCTCACATCTTCGTCCAAGTTTGTCTGCTCCAGGTCCACGACCTTGAACTGTAGCCTCTTGAAGACCTCTTCTAGGGCCTCACAAGTCTTGTAGTCAAGCTTCTCACCTGGGAGGAGACAGCAGCCATGTGTGTATCTGAGACAGTGTGCCTGTGCCTGTCAGGGACTCAGGGCCAAGGGAGGCTGGAAGAGTCCTCTGCCCCCAACCTCCCACCCCCGACCAGGCCAAGCCCCTACCCTGGCTGAGCTCAGCTCCAGAAGCTGCTGACCCCCAGGCAGGTTCTCAGACCCATCTCTAGGGAGCCCTTGACCTGCCCACGACCCAAGGGCTCCCAGCCCCTGGACAGACACACACCTTTCAGGTCCAGACAGTCGAGGCGGTGCCCGAGGTCTGTGAATTCCTGAGAAAGCAGAGTGTATGGGGGTTAAGGCAGGAAGACATTTGAACCTGGGGGCAGCTGAGGCCCCGTATGGTTATAACGCCTGAGGTCAGGCAGAGTTCCAGGGTGGGGTTTGGGGGAAGGCACTGAACAGAGGCTCAGAGGCCACCCACCAGCTGGAACCTGGGGTGCGGGGCCCTTAGATAGCAAGAGAGCTCTGCACCCACATGGCTGAGAACCAAAGCCCCTCAGCCCCAGCTGGACTGAGTGAGGGAATGGGCCCAGCATCTCTAGGGGATGTCCCAGCAGAGGGGGAAGTCAGTGCAAAGGCTGAGGCCCAGCACCCAGTCACAGCCCACCCGCCCTACAGATGCTAGCTCCTGCACTCTGGGCTTTACACACATAACCTGTGGGGTGGGTGCTGCTGGTGTGAACCAGGCCGGTGGGCTCCAAGGACCCACTCTCTTAGCCACCACATTAAAAAGCCACGCTTCCTGGGACCTGGCAAGTCCCTCTTCTGGAATCTTCCAAAGAACCGACCCTAACCCCAGTGAACAGTGTTAGACAATGAACATGGCTGCTCCCAGCATAGGCAACCCTGGAACCCTCGGGACCAGTGGTGCTTCACTGACTGACACCAGGCGGGGCCCGCAGGAGAGGCACCAAGGGGGCGGCAGGTGGAGAGCGACTCATGGAAATGGAAAACCAGCAGGCACCTCGCATTTAATGCCGAGAAGACAGGAAACGCTGAGTGGCCAACAATGGCGGCTCCCGAGGAGGGGCCTTGGGGCAGGAAATAAGAGGTAGATTTGGTTTTTCAGATGTGTAGTATTTTAATTTTTTTTAAATCTGAGGATATGTATTACTTCTGTAATTCAGACTTTTAAAAATATGCCGGGTGTGGTGGCTCACACCTATAATACCAGCACTTTAGAAGACTCAGGTGGGCAGATCATCTGAGGTCAGGAGTTCGAGATCAGCCTGGCCAACATGGAGAAACCCCGTCTCTACTAAAAATATTTTAAAAATTAGCTGGGTGTGGTGGCTCGTGCCTGTAATCCCAGCTACTTGGGAGGCTGAAGCAGGAGAACTGCTTGAACCAGGGAGGCAGAGGTTGCAGTGAGCCCAGATTGAGCCACCGCACTCCAGCCTGGGCAACAAAATCAAGACTCCATTTCAAACAAACAAACAAATAAATAAATTTTGTAATCAGACTTACAAGAATCATATACATGCCTTTTCCCCAGGGTTTCTTCTGGGGCTGACGGATACCTGAATTTCTTACTTGATATAATTCCGTGTTCCTCATATTTATGAAGAACCTGATTAGCTGTCAAGTTGAACAGCAGGCTTTCAAAGAAGTATTCATGCAGGTCCTGGGCTAGGGAGTAGGAAGCCCTCTCCTGCTGGGGTGGCTCCACCACAGGACACCCCACACCCACACCTGACATACCCCACCCCGCCCCACCCTACCTGCAGCTGCCTGAGGAGCTTGGGGATCTGCCTGCAGTTGAGCTTCTGGCAGGCCTGCTTGTAGGCGCCGATGACCTCGTCCACAGTCACGTTCTGGGCTGCAGGCACAGGGGACCCAGGCCTGTGACTGTCCACAACCTGAGTCCCTGATGGGGCTCCACCCACTCCCGCCCCGAGGCCTCTGCCCACAGTGCCCTCTTCAGCTCTCCCCCAACCACAGGCTGCCTGAGCTCTATCCTCCCTTTCAGGCCCCTGCTGGCCACTGTCCTAGGGAAGGTAGCTAGAGCACCCCCACCCCAAGTCAGCACCGCCCTCCACGCCTCATCTAGGCTCCAGGCACCTTCCCACAAATACACAGTGAACAGCATACAATCCTATGCATCAACCACCTCCCCTACTAGACTGGGAGCCCAGGAAAACAGGACTGGGGCTGTCTTGGTCACCACCCTATCTCCAACACTGACTGTCTCGGCGTTTCGTTTTTGAGACGGGGTCTCACTCTGTCACTCAGGCTGGACTGCAGTGGTGAGAGCACAGCTCACTGCAGCCTTGACCTCCCAGGCTCAAGTGATCCTCCCCAGGAGCAGAGAACAAAGGCTCACACCGTCACACCCAGACAATTTTTATTTCTGGTAGAGATGGACTATCACTATGTTGCCCAGACTGGTCTCAAACTCCTGGGCGCCAGCAATCTTTCTGCCTCAGCCTCCCAAAGTGCTGGGATTACAGGTATAAGCCACTGTACTTGGCCCTTGTTTTTTTGTTTTTGGATGAGAGAACGAATCTTCACTTCAACTCTATGAGGAAACCAAGCTCAGCAAGAGAAAGCCTTGCCCAGGATCACACAGATGGTTATATGGAGCTGGGGTTTGAACTCAGCTCTTAAGAATCCCCACTCCCAAAACACCCTCAGTAGCTAAACATCCCGGTACAGCTATTCAGGGCCAAGCCCCTTCACCCAGACACAGAAGCAGGTGGAAGAGACAGGCCTGGTCCCAGGTGTTCCCAGGGTAACAGGCAATGGCTCCCACGATGAATGAAGGGAGGCAGCCCAAACCCAGCGGCTGCAGCCCCCGTCCCTGGAGGCCCACAGCCACCACCACACGGAAGGGAGGGCTGGACTTTCCAACTGCACAGATTTGCCTTTTCTGGACATTTCGTTAAAATGGAACTGAAACTGTGTGGCCTCCTCCAGTTGGATTCCCACACTGGGCAGAATGATCCCGTTTCAGTCCCTTTACACTGCTGCAGAGTAATCATAGGATGTGCTGCATTTTGTTTGCCCATTCACCAGCTGACAGGAATTTGTAGTTTCCAGTTTTTGGCTATTAGAGCTTGAGTTTTACCCCAGAGTGACCAGGCGAGCAGGAAGGAAAGGCTATGAGCAGAGGAGGGAGAGGTCAGGCCTGGCCGTCAGAAAGATCTTCTTTGGGCCAGCAGATCTTGGGCATGGAGATGACAGGACGGGCAGGGAAGGGGCCAGGAAGAGGACTTGTTGGCAGCTTCCTGAGGGCTCTCACCCTGCTGCTATTCCCCTGCTGCAGGAGGCAGCAGGAGTCAAGAGAGCTTCCAGTCCAGTAACATCTCTGTGCAGACTCCTCCTCCCACCACGCTGGTAGGCCAAGGGCTCTGCACCCCGGTCTCATCAAGCACTGCCCCATTTTCTAGGGGAAGAAACTGAAGTCCAGGTTAGGTATGGTGATTCCCTGGAACTAGGTGGTTGGTCCTGGGCAGAGTCTAACATCAGGCCCTCTCTGGCCACTGTGCTGGGTGGCGGTGGATTGCTGAACTATGGTGCTGGAGGATAGAAGCCAACAGAGACCAGCCTCCAGCCTCCCCAGAGGTCAGGCCTGGTCCCCACCTGGGCACTTCCTCCTCCTTGTGGGTGGAGGCCTGGGAGGAGCTGCAGGTAATCAGCAGATAGCAGGTGCCCCTCCTGCAGACAGAGGGAGCCCACGCGCTTGGTGACCCTGGAGCTCTAGGGGACAGGAGCTGGCCCTGCCCGGGAAGGCAGCCCCCATGTCATGGACAAGCCCATGCATGCCCCCATCTTAACCAGTTGGGGTCCACCAACCCCCAAAGGTCCATGAACTTGAGAGGAGACACTCATCTCTCTTTTTTTTTTTTTTTTTTACATCTTGGGAGCTTGTCTCCCAAATAGTCCATTATTTCTGAAGTATGTTTCAACAACCTGGGCTTATCTGTTTTTTTTTTTTTTTGAAGTTACATGTATATTTCTCATGTATGTTTGAAATTAACATAAATCTTTACAAATTCAATTCTGAAAACCATTACTTAGTTCCTATATACAAAAAATGATTACAAAGTCCTCAAACTTGATCTGTTTATCCCGAGTCACATAAAAATATGTCAAAATGAGCTATTATAATGTCCTTATATAAAGTTAAATCAACTGATTTAGTGAACATTTTCATTGCACACATTAAGAAAAGTATCTTTTGCAATCTTCAATAAAGTGCCGATGTACTGATTGAAAGGTTAAAATAAACTATATCATAGTTCATTCAGTAAACTATAAAGTGCAACGTTCTGCAAAGACCCAATGCCGTTGAGGTCAGTGTCACCTCTAAGCTCGTAAAGGTGTTCTACTGCACTTCCCTCTCACTTCTCTCTCCACTGACCGCTCCCCTTTTGGTCTTTACACCTCATCTTCTCACATCTCTGGTCAGACTCTGTGCTTCTTTTTTTACAGGGTCAAACATTTAATTAATTAATTTATTTATTTTTAGAAAGAAAAAAAGGAGTGAAGGAGAGGAAGAAAGAGGAAGAAAAAGAGGGAGAGAACGGGAATGTTGCTTTATTCTAAAAATGGGTATTAATAATGGCCGATCAATATTTTGTGTATTTAAGGTGGAGAATGTACATTTTGTGTATTTAAAGTGGAGAGCTCTATAACTATTTATTAAGTTTACTTGTTCTGGATCTGAGTTCAAGTCCTGGATATCCTTATTAATTTTCTGTCTCGTTGAGTCTAAATCTCTTTATGGGTCTTATGTATCTTAGGATCGTTAGCTCTTGTTGCATTGATCCTTTTACCACTATATCTTTGTTGCTTTGAAATGTATTTTATCAGATGCAAGAATTGCAACTCCTTTTTATTTATTTATTTATTTTTGCTCTGCATTTGGTTGGTAAATCTTTCTCCATCCCTTTGTTGTGAGTCTTTGTGTATCTTTGGATGTGAAATGGGTCTGGATATAGCATACCATTAGGTTTTGGCTGTATCTTTTGATTGAGGGATTTAGTCAACTTAAATTTAGGATTACTGCCATTTGATGTTAACTGGCAGTTAACATCTTTATTTTCACAAACAAAACTGAAATTTAGCATTTCCTTCTTATTAACAGAGGCCAAAAAGGAGAGAGAGAAAAGAAACAGTGTTTAGCAGACCTTGAGCCTGTCATAAAAGAAAAAAGTGACAGATCTTTTCACGTTGCATTAGTTACGGCAGATTCTGAATGCCCAGCACTACCCGGAGCCTTAGCACAGCTGCTGCTACATCCTATCACTTCTCGTGTCCGTGAGGAAGAGCATTTAGCTCATGATATTCCAACTGGCATTCTTTGCAATCCCATTTAATGTTTTGCCTTAAAAATCATTCTGGGCCAGGTGTGGTGGCTCACACCTGTAATCCCAGCACTTTGGGAGGCTCAGGAGGGTGGATCATCTGGGGTCAGGAGTTTGAGACTATACTGGGCAAGATGGCGAAACCTGGCCTCTACTAAAAATACAAAAATTAACCAGGCATGGTGGCACACTCCTGTAATCTCAGCTACTGGGGAGGCTGAGGCAGGAGAATTGCTTGAACCTGGGAGGCAGAGGTTGCAGTGAGCCAAGATTGCACCACTGCACTCCAGCCTGGGAGACAAAAGCCAAACTTCTTTTCAAAAAAAAAAAGGAAATGCAAAATTGGAGGAACCATCAGAAGTCTAAGAAGAATTCTCATGACACACAGAGCATTGCTGCCACGGACTTCGTGCCAGGTGTTTCATCCAGGAGCACATCGACTCTGTGAAGCAGGGAGCCAGGCTAGGCCCACCCTAAGTTGTCCTGTGTGGTGGCTGAAGCCAGGGTTCAAGTCCTAGCCCCTGGCTCTGAAGCTCTGGAGCCACTCTCTCAACTCTCCACGTTTCAGCTTCCTCAAGCCTTAAATGGGGAAGAGGAGAGTAGCTGTTTTACAGGGCAGGTGAACTGACGGAACTAAATCACTTGTGGAGAAAGTCCGGCCCCAGGCCCAGCACTGCTAACATGTCACAGCATCTCGAGGGCCCAGGATCAGGCTGGGGGTGCATCTGGCTGGGGCAAGGAGGTTGGCCCAGCGCTGGCTGTGGCATCAGGCTGGATACCACCATAACCCCTGACACAATGGCAGCTGGGTCTCATGCACATAAAGTGCTTGAGATGGTGCCTGTTCTTTTTCTTTTGCATATAAATAAACTATTTATTAACAGACAAGGTCTACAGACTTACTGCTTGGACACACCCCCAGTGTGGCCACGGTGGCCAGTGGTCTTGGGGTGCTGGCCTCGGACACGAAGCCCCAGAAGTGGCGCAGCCCTCTACGAGCCCGAGTCTTCTTTAGTCGCTGCAGGTCTTCACGGGGCTTGTTGTCTAGACCTGGCTCTATTTTCCATCCTTTACATTCTTCTGTCTGTTCAAGAACCAGTCTGGGATCCTGTACTGGCGTGGATTCTGCATAATGATGATCACATGTTCCACCACATCCTCAGTGAATTCTCCCGCCCTCTTGGTGAGGTCAATGTCTGCTTTCCTCAATGCCACATGAGTGTATCTTCGGCCCACACCCTTAATGGCAGGGATGGCAAAGGCTATTTTCCGGCGCCCATCAATATTGGTGTTGAGTACTCGCAAAACATACAGGGACTTTTCAGGGCTCACTAGAGACACAGCGGTAGCACAAGCAGCTGCATGTAGGTCTCCTGTCAAAGAGCTGTTCTTTTTTTTGAGACGGAGTCTCGCTCTGTTGCCCAGGCTCACTGCAAACTCCGCCTCCCAGTTCAATCAATCCTCCTGCCTCAAGCAGCTGGGACTACAGGTGCACACCACCATATCCGGCTAATTTTTGTATTTTTAGTAGAGACAGGGTTTCACCATGTTGGCCAGGATGGTCTTGATCTCTTGACCTCGTAATCCACCCACCTCGGTCTCCCAAGTGCTGGGATTACAGGTGTTAGCTACCGTGCCTGGCCAAGATGGCACCTGTTCTTTGTTCCAAGAGCCTCCAGGTGAGCTTGAGGCCCAGTTTCTAGACTGGCAACCTTCACTCCCTACACAGTGATCAGAGCACACCTTCAGCTGGGCACCTACGGGGTCTGGAACCAGGCCTGGCCTTGCAGGAGTCACCACCAGAGGCAGAGCCTGAGGAAGTCGCATCTGCCCAGGTGTTCACAGAAGATAAAACTGAGACCACGGGATAGGAGGATTAGCCATCCCAGAGGAGGCTGGGGAGTGGGGCTCAAGACCTCAGAGTGACTTGGTGATCCTGGAGACATGAATGACAGTTGCATCTTGTCAATTTCCTCTGAAGCCAAGAGACATCTTTGAGGTAGGAACAGACACAATAAAAGGACAAGAGCAGGGCTCAGGTTTAGTCTTCAGTGTCCCCACAGTGTCATTAGCAAGTCCCAAAGTTTAGTTAAGATACAGGAGAGAGGCTGGATGCAGTGACTCACACCTGTAATCTCAGAACTTTGGGAGGCCAAGATGGGCTCAACCAGCCTGGCCAACATGGCGAAACCCCATCTCTACTAAAAATACAAAAATTAGCTGGACATGGTGGTGCATGCCTGGAGTTCCACCTACTCAGGAGGCTGAGGCACTCTCAAGTAGAATCGCTTGAGCTTGGGAGGAGGGTGCAATGAGCTGAGATGGCAACACTGTACTCCAGCCTGGGTGACAGAGTGACTGTCTCAAAAAAAAAATTAGCACAACAAAACTAAGATTTTACAAATACTATTGCTTAGAAATGAGACTAAATGTGTTCAAATAAAAAAGAAACCAATCTATTAATAGAAAAAAAGAGAAAGAACAGCAAGAGCAGATCAAAGAATGCATCTCACTTACACAGCACTCACACCACACCAAGCCCAACCCAAGCACTTCCCATGCAAATACACAGCTTCAATTCCCTGAACACCTCCATGAAGGGAATATATTAGTATCCTCCCACTTTAGAGAGGAGACTGGGAGCATGGCTCATGCCTGCAGTCCCAGCACTTTTTAAGGTCAAGGCAGGAAGACTGCTTGAGGCCAAGAGTTCGAGATCACCCTTGCCAACAAAGCCAGTCTCTACAAAAAATTTTAAGAAAAAAAAACAAGAGAGGAGAAATGGGGCAGAGGTGCGATGACTTGTCCAAGGCTGCATGATGAGAAACTGGCTGGCCACAGGAAGGTACACTATACATACCTGCTCATTTAAAATGTGAGGAGGCCAGGCGCGGTGGCTCACGCCTGTAATCCCAGCACTTTGGGAGGCCGAGGCAGGTGGATCACCAGGTCAAGAGATCGAGACCATCCTGGTCAACATGGTGAAACCCTATCTCTATTAAAAATACAAAAAATTAGCTGGGCATGGTGGCGTGTGCCTGTAATCCCAGCTACTCAGGAGGCTGAGGCAGGAGAATTGCCTGATCCCAGGAGGCAGAGGTTGTGGTGAGCCGAGATTGCACCATTGCACACCAGCCTGGGTAACAAGAGCGAAACTCCGTCTCAAAAAATAAATAAATAAAATAAAATGTTGTGAGGAGGTGGCTGAGAATGAAGAGAGTGGCAGCATAACATAGTTCATGTGCAGGTGTGGGTCGAAATAACTGACTCTGGCATACTGAGCACTAACCATGAGCAAAACAATGTAACCTCTGGGCCTCAACTGTTTTATCCCTGAGATGGGGATGAGCGTAACTAACTCCCGGGGTCATGTGGTGAGTTAGCAGGGTCCCTCCCTAGAACCAGTGCTTAGCACACACACATAAATGCTCACTTGGTCCAGGGGTGGCGGCTCACACCTGCAATCCCAGCACTTTGGGAAGCCAAGGCAGGAGGTTCCTTTGAGCCCAGGAGTTCGAGACCAGCCTGAGCAACATAGGGAGACCCTGTCTCTCCAAAAAACTAAAAAATCAGTTGGGCATGGTGGTGTGTGCCCGTGAGTCCCAGCTACTTGGGAGGCTGAGGCAAGAGGATCACTTAAGGCCAGGAGTTTGAGACTAGCCTGGGTAACATGGTGATACCGTCTCTACCAAAAATTTAAAAATTAGCCAGGCGTGGTGATGTATGTCTGTAATCCCAGCTACTCAAGAGGCTGAAGTAAGAGGATCACTCAAAGCCAGGAGTTCGAGACCAGCGTAAGCAACAAAGTGAGACCCCTTCTCTACAAAACAATCAAACAAAAATATAAAAATTAGCGTGTGCCTGTGGTCCCAGTGACTTGGGAGGCTGACGTGGGAAGGTAGCTTGAGCCTGGGAGTTTGAGGCTGCAGTGAGCTGTGACTGTGTCACTGTACTCCAGCCTAGGCAATAGAGTGAGACTCTGTCTCTTAAAAAAAAAAAGAAAGAAAAATAAAAAATACATAAGTGCTCCTTAGCTTTCACATTCCTGTTGTGTTTTACCCAGCATGCAGTCAATGCAAGATGTGCATGCGTGTACATGGGGTGGGTAAGTGTGCGAGTGTGGGTCTCAAGGTCAGGGCTCAGATGCATTTGCTCAAGTCCAAGGCTCTAAAGGCCCATTAAGCAGGGGCCAGAATTCAAATGGCTGTCAGAGAGGAGGTGGAGAGGTGTGTTCAGAATATGAGTGTTTGTATTTTCTAAAAAGCAAGCCTGTGCTGGGGATGGGTCTGCAGAGGGAATGGCTTGGAATAAGAAGACCTGAGTTTCATCCCTGGCCTGCTGAGGCTGTGATAAACGATCACAGCAACCCTCTTTCCCTCTCTCAAAGGGACACCTGTGGGGTCGTTGACACCAAGGGATGTGAGTGCACCCATGAAGTAGGTGGCACCAATGTCACAGTGCTGCCTCGGTCAGCAGGAGAAACAAACAGAGAAAAAGATGATGATGGTGGTGGTGATACTGGCAGCCACTTCCCAGTATCAGAAACTTACTCTGTGTAATGCATAGTTTTTTTTTTTTTAAAAAAAAAGCAGAGTCAAGGTCTTGCTATGTTGCCCAGGCTGGTCTTGAACTCCTAGCCTCCAGCAATCCTCCTGCCTCAGCCTCCCAAAGCGCTGGAATTACAGGCATACGCTGCCTCGCCTAGCTTCTAAGTACTTTCCATGCACAATTTCACTTAGCCAGCTCAGCACCCCTACGATGCTGGCATAACCAGATCTCCATCTTATCAGGGAAGCAATCTTGGAGAGGGAAAGACACCCAGCCAAGTCATGGAGCCAGGAAGGCGCAGGACTGAAACACATCCCAGGCCTGTCTTGCTCTGAAACCAGAGCTCAGCTCCTTTGTCTGGCCTGAGGAGGAGGAAGGGCCAGGGGCGGAGGCAGGGTGTGGGAACCCTGGGTAGAACAGTGAAAGGCATGAGCTCCAGGGAGAGACTCTGCTGTGCAGCAGCCGGTGGGCAGGGCCTTGCTGCTGCAGGGATGGGGCTCTGCCACTCGCCCAGCAGGTGGTGGCCAGCTCCCCAGGGAGAGGACAAAGGCCAAACAGAGCTTGCCTCCCCATCCTGCTGGGCTGTGGCCCTCACAAAGGGGCAGACAGAAACCTGATGCCAGGCATCAGGTGACAGACAGAGATGTTTGTCTGGCATTTGCACACAGGTGCAATGGTACCCACGAGATGCAAGGACAGGTTGGGCACCAGGGGGCGGTGATGACTCACACCATCCGTGCCAGCCTTGTGGGGGGGGAACAGACACAGTCATCCAAGTGGGAGTCAAAACACCAGAAAGCAACACTGTGTGGGGCAGGGGACATGGTGGGAGGGCATCAGCTTTCAGAAGACAGATGGGGAGGGAGGATGTCCAGTCGAGCCCAGAGGCAGGAATATTTAGGGTTGTTCCCTGACAACCATGCTGACTTCTGGCTGGAGATGACCTTTCTGTGCTCAGTGTCCACCACATAAATCAGACATCTGTGAGCTCGGTTCACAGAGCACCAGAGTCAGGAAGTCCTAGCTAGAAACCAGGAGCCCAGATTTTAACAGGCCCCCATGTGACTGTGATGGCAACCAGGCTCAAATAATCACGCTTTGCAATGCAGGTGTTATTTTGTTATTTTAGAATGAACAGAAAGGAGATGGAAGTGAGCTGGCCTTGAATCCCTTCTCCACAGTCGGACTTCTGCTCCACCTCCTTGCCAAGGTCTCCCTCAGGCAGATGAAGCTCCTCTCACACCTCCCTGCTGTCCTGGAGCAGTGCTGGTACCTGTCCTGGATGCCAATCAACATCATTCCTTTTGATGTTGGGGACACCCACATTACAAGGCAACAGGCAGTCATCTTTATGTTCTTCCCAGTAAAGATATCAATACCAACCAGGTGGACTTTGGCGCAGCCGTGCTTGCCAGTCTTCAGAGCAGATCTTATAGGGCCAGACTCTGAGCACCAGGAAGCCATTGTTACATAATGCTGAGCACTGCATTGGGAAGGAGGCCAAGGCTCCTGCATCTCTTGTCTCAAAGTCCAAATCATCTGCCATTTTAAGAGGCTTAGATTCCAACTCTGGCAAACACACTGACTCAACCCCGTCTACTTGCTGCGAACCCAACCGGTGCCTCTGAGCCTGCTGCTGCCACTGCTGCTCCTGCCGCTGCCTCTACCACCCTGCCTTGACTTTAGCAGGCATGGTCAGACTAAGCTCTACAACGACTCAACTCTGCCTTATAGCACGAAGAGTAATGGATGGTATATAAACAAATGAGCCTGGACATGTGCAAATAAAACTTTATTTACAAACTCTGTCAGCTGGCCTAGGCTGTGGCTGCTGTGGACTGTCAGCTGAGCTCCATCAAAGATCTTCTGGAAGGACATATAATAAACTAGATGGCTACTTTTAGGAAGGGGAGCTGGCAAAGCTGAAGGAGGGCAAGGAGGAAAATTTACTTCTCTCTGTATACCTTTTTAAAAATGTTTATTATTGTACATACTTATGGGGCACATGTGATATTTTGATAAATGCATACAAACTGAGTTAGGGTAATCAGCATATCCATCACCGTCAACACTGATCATTTCTTTATGTTGAATCTTCATCCAGCTTGTTGTATCTTTTGAATACTGTGGCATATACAGGTACAGTCATGAGCCATATAAAGACACTTCAATGATGGACTGCATATGTAACCAGTGGCCCCCACTGGTTCCCCCACTATATTTTTATTGTCTCTTTTTATTTTTTTGAGACAGAATTTTATTCTTGTCGCCCAGAGGCGCAATCTTGGCTCACTGCAACCTCTGCCTCCTGGATTCAAGCAATTCTCCTGCCTCAGCCTCCTGAGTAGTTGAAATTACAGGTGCCTGCCACCACACCTGGCTAATTTTTTGTTTCAGTAGAGACAGAGTTTCACTATGTTGGCCAGGCTGGTCTAGAACTCCTTACCTTGTGATCTGCCCACCTTTGCCTCCCCAACTGTTGGGATTAGAGGGATGAGCCACCGGGCCTGGCCCTTACTGTTGTCCCTTTTCTATGTTCATATACACAAATACTTACCACTGTGTCAGAGCTGCAGAGGGTACTCAGCGCAGCCACGTGCTGTGCAGGTGTGTAGCCCGGGAGCTCGAGCCTATTCCAGGTAGCCCCGGTGTGCAGTAGGCTAGGCCACCTAGGTCTGTGTATTGTCCACATGACCATAAGATGTTCACACAACCATGAACCCCCTAACAACACAGTTCTCAGAATGTATCGTCATTAAGTGATACAGGACTGCAGTACTACACAACTCACACATTAAGGTAAGAAAAACTAACACCACCAGCCCCTATGCAGCCTGGCCCCAGGCCCTGCTCCTGTGCTCAGAAGGCTCCCATTCCTGAGGCTTCTGGCAGATAAAATCAACAGGACTTGGTCACCACCACATACACAGGGATGGGCAGGGTCAGGGGGAAAGCTGGGAAGCATCTGGCTTCAAGCCTGGGTGACTGGATAGCTGGTGGAGTCCCAAGCCAGGAAACACCACAACACATGGAAATGGACAGAGATGTCATCTTCTACTGACAGCATGGAGGCAATTATTATTTACATAATTTCAAAAGAGAGAAGAAACACTCATTGTGGTATTTTCCAGAATTCTCAAGCCGGGGAGGTAGGGCAAGGATGCAGTAAAGTCACACCAGGAAACCAGGCCTGAGCTCTTGTTCACGACAACAAATAACCATCAACATGGCAGAGTCCCATTCCCCCAGAGCATGCATACATGGGGGGCTCAAAGCCAGGGGCCTGTGTTCCAATCCCCACTCTGTTGCCTAACAGCACAAAGTGGTGACTGCCCTGCGCCTCCTTGCTGCGTCACCGGTGCTTCCCCCAGGAGGGTGTGGTGAGGTCACCCAGCCTGCCATTCAGCACTGCAGGGCACACAGGAAGGGCCCCTGTTCCTGCCCCAACTGTGTATTACAGTTGCTGCCACCACTCAGTGCCTGCCACATGCACCTATCCCACAAGGGGGCACCATCATCATCGTTCCACCTTACAGGTTCCACAGGCGTCTCAGCTGGAATCTCATAGCAGGTGGGTGACCGGCCCATGAGGGACAGCATCTCCATGAGCAGCCTGGAACCTGGTGCTGGGACTCTCTGCAGGACTCTCCACACTTGTCTGAACCTCCATGACTTGAGCACCCTCCTGCCCTGCCCGGGCAGTTGACCTGCACAACTTCGGGCAAGAGCCTGGGGTGCAGGGGATCTGGGCCACCTGCCTCGAAGCCTGTGCACTTGCAGCAGCCCCACAGGTAGAGATTTCAGGTCAGGTGAGAAACTCATCCTACAGGGAGCTCTGCCTTGGTGTGGGGTCTGTGAAAGGACAAAGGGCCTCAGGCCAGAATGGCCCATTTCTCTTCCTGTCTCCTGCTGGGCGGACCAGCCTTGGTCACCCCATCTCTCTCACCTCAGGACCCTGGGCAGGCCTGTCCACGTTACTTGACTCCCCGCTGTCCTCCTGAAAGGTTCTAGGAGTGGACAGGTGTCCTGTCCCACAACCTCTGATACACTAATTGGTTAGGGACAGGAACGTTACCGAGCCAGCCACAGCCGGTCCTAAGGCCTGAGATGGAACTGTCTTCCCACTGGGGTGGTTAAGACAGCATGCCATTTCTAAAGCTACTGGCAACCATCCCTGCACCCACCAGGGTGGAGCAGGCTCCCAAGAATGAAGCCAGCTCAGAGGAAAGCCAAGTTCAGAGATTAAAGAGACACTGTTTGAGACCCTAGATCCAGCCAGGCCTGACACCACACTATTCAGGACCCTTCAGATCGATAAGATAACACATCTCCTCTTCCTGCTTTAACCATTCTGTGTCAGGCTTCAACTATAGGAGACTTCTAGCTTAGGTACTATCTTTCTTCTCATCTGGTAAACATTTCCCAAAACCTGTTTTTTTTTTTGGGGGGGGTCCCCGTCTGTCACCCAGGCTGAAGTTCAATGGCTCAATTATAGCTCACTGCAGCCTTGCACCCCTGGGCTCAAGTGATCCTCCCACCTCAACCTCCAGAGTAACAGACTACAGACATGCCCCACCATGCTTGGCTAATTTTCTTTTTTCTTTTCTTTAAGTAGAGATGGGGTCTCACTATGTTATATAGATTGGTTATATAGTTCTATGTTATATAGAACTCCTGGGCTCAAGTGATCCTCCTGCCCCAGCCTACCAAAATGTTGGGATTACAGGTGTGAGCCACCAAGCCCAGCCCCCAAAACCTGCTCATGCCAAGCTCTGTGCTGGCGCTGGGGAGACAGGGATGGCTCTGACCTGGTCCCTGCCCTCCAGGGGTTCTTGCCTGCTGTGGAAGGAGCACACAGATGATGTGTGAGAGTGAGGAGGGGGCTGTGCACGCACTGGACTCAGTTAAGGCCAGGCAGACAGGTACAGTCAGGTCTCATGGGCCACCTTTCAAAAAATCTGGACCTCTCATGGGAGGATTTCTAGAATCACTGGGGAAAGAAAAAATAAATTGAAAAATCTGGACCTTTCCACTCACTGGGCAACCTGCTCTTGTCACACCCCAAATTATTCCGTTTCCCAGAAGGGCCTGGTGCTTCCCAGCACCTCACATTCTCCCTCCCCTTTACGTACTACATGGTACATGCTCTCACTTCTTACTCCCTCTTCAATTCTCAGCTTAGTGGGGGCCTTCTTCAGGAAGCCTTCCATGTCCCCCATGGTAGGTCAGGCCCCACCCCGTAGGCTCCCGTCTCAGCCCTATCCCCTCTGCGTTGTCACCATCTGGAGATCTGTTTATCTCCCCCACTGGGGACCAGGCCTGACCTGGTCTTCCTAGGACTATGAGCCCCAGGAAGACAGCATGGGGTGGTCTGTGGTCCACACTGGTTCCCAACATTGCCCCGCACAGAGCCAGGCACAGAGAAAGAGCCAAGACAGGCACAAAGAAGGTGAGTGAGTGGACAGAGGAGGTGCTCACATCTGGCCACTGCCGTAGACCCTGAAGGTGAATGGGGGTATTCTGAGGAGGGGCCCAGTCTCCATGCTTGGGAAGATTACTGAGGGGACCTGGAGGGAAGGCCCAGTGAACAAGGAAGCCTGCAGGCAGGGGAGAGGGATGCCAGGGCCTTGAAGCTGCACGAAGCTACTCAGGTAGTGAAACGTGCTCTAAAATTCTAAAACATGCCCTAAAGCGCTCCCTGCACAGAATGGCACAAGCAGCTCTTCGTTGAACCCCTTCCCTACCAGGCACTCTGCCAAATGCTTGATTACTGCATTTAATCCTCATCATAATCCTGCAAAGTAGGATTTCCAGCCTCCACCATGCTACAGAGAGGATGGTCTTCTGAGGCCACACCTCCAGGAGGGGCTGAGGGAGGCTTGAACCAGGGCTGTCTCTGACCTGCATCAGTACCCTGAAGTCCTCAGGCCCCTGGCTTCAAACCAGACAGACAGGTTGTAGGGGCCTAGAAATGCAGCCTTCTCGAACCTCAAAACAGAGAGACTGCCAGAGAGACTTTCCCTGTTGGGGTTCCAGGATGTAGAGAACAGGTCCTGGCCCTCAGCAGGGCTGCCCTCCTAAGTCTCTTCCTGGTGCCTGCAGGAAGACCCAACCTCCAGAGGCCCTTTGCAGGTGCCGGTGCTGGGCGGGAGAGGTGTGGGCGCCTGGCTCAGCCTGGGGTGCTGGGACAGCTCCCAAATGTCTCTAATAGGCAGTGGTCCCATCCCCCACAAGCTAGCTCTGTCCCAGAGCCTTCCGCACAGTCAGGGAGACAAATCCAGGGGCGGTGGCAGAACAGCATTAGTCTATGAGAGAAAGAGGGAGGGAGGGAGGGAGGGAGGGAGGGGACATGAAGGCAAGGAGGATGGCCAGGCTGGATGAGCTGCAGAGGGAGGTGTCTGAAAAAGTCTGAGACGGCAAAGATGCAAAAGGCGTCCCTGGCAGTGAACTTTGTGAAGAAAGTGCAGGTGCAGGAGGCTGCCCAATACATCCAGCAGTGAGCTACGCAGATCGGGACCTGGAGGGTGAGATGAGAGGTGTCAGCAAGGAGGCTGGAGGGGCCCAGGTCCTGCTTAGGAAGCAGGGGAGGCAACATGCACTTGAAAGAGCTGCACAGCCAGACCTCACCTGAGGGCACTGAGGAGGGGCTGCTACAGTCACTGAGGTCCTGATTCTTGACACTGGCAGAGCCACCTGGACACAGTGCCTCAGAGCCTTGGCACCTGTCACCTCCTGCCCAGAGCACCTCTCTTCCTCACATTCCCACAGCTCCCTCCCTCCCTGCCTGCAGGTCTCCACTCCCAAGTCACCTCCTCAAAGGCTTTCCCCGGTCACCCTCCGAAAAGTCAGCCCCTTTATCACTATGAATCCCTGCTTCCTTCTCTAGCTGGCATTTCTCATGACCTAGCAGGAAGCATAATAATCTTGTGCATTTATGCTGTGATGGGGGAAGAACTCTTACCCCTTTTTCCACAGAAATGTCCTCAGAAGGGTCTTTACTGGGCACACAGTAAGTGCTCAATAAATATGTGTTGACTGAATGAATACGAAGGTGGGGCTGGGGTGGGTCTCTGAAGTCAGCACAGATGTAAGTCCCCAACTCAGACGGGACCAGCTGGGTAAACTCAGGGAAGCTCCCTTCTTGTCTATGGCAGGCTTCTATGGCCCTGCACTCAGACAGTGAAGGAGTGCACATGATGAGGTCACGAATGGGTGTGCTCAGCCCAGAGCCAGCATTCTGCAAATGCCTTCTGCACACCTTCACTGAATGTCCAGTTCCTTCCTGCGCTCCCACAATGCCGCGGCCTGAGTTGGGAAGCCGAAGAAGGATAGAACCACACAAGGCCTCCTGGGGCCTGAAATAGGGAGGAGGAGGCAGAAGAGCACTCACAGAGCTTTCTGTGGGAGCCCCACACACCCGAGGCCTCATTACCTCTGCAGATGTCCCTGCAAAACCACACAGCTACACCACCCATGTGCAGACTGTCCTCACTCTCACCTCTAAGCCCTTCCCCAGGCTGCTCCACACAGAATCAGTCTCATCAGTCACGTGAGGCTCAATGCAGCCAGCTTCCCAAGACCAGGCATTTCTCACGGGAGTATCTTTACTGAAGCGGGTCCAGGGCAGGCTAATGTGTACTCAAACCCAGATCTCTAAGTCCAATCCTAGAACAACTGGAGAAGGACACCTATGGAGGGCCCAGCTTCCCCAGAGGTCCCTTGAGAGCAGGGCTCACACCAGCCGCTCACCTCTGGACTCCCTGTATACACTCCATGTGGCAGCCTACACACCTCTCAGGTCTTTGCGTGAGGACCCTGTATATTCACTGCATGGCACAGTGGATATGTGGGGAAGGCTCTTCTTGCCTCTAGCCTTCTTCCTGTATTTGGGGAGCTCCCTACCTAAGGAATCCAGTGGCCTCACTGCTGCCATCTGAGGGCCCAGGTGTCTACCTGCTGGTGACATCCTCCCCACACATTCCCTTGCGACGAACCCTGCAGGGTTCTGTTTCTGGACTTACAGGTGAGAGCCATGGCTGACACATGCACTGCCTCTCACAGGGGAAAACAGACACCCTGAGGAGGAAAAGTCCCTCATCCCAGAGTGGAAGTGTGAATCCAGGCCTGTGCTTCTGACCCCCTCCTTCCAGCCACTGCCCCGTATGTCCTAACACTGATCATCCCCACCTCTCCCACCACCCCCACAATCCCTGGAGGTACTCAGCAGAGAAGGATGGGGAAGAGAACACACACTGCTTGGGGCCCTTCTACTGAGCTTCATCAGTGGAGCCGTAACTTTGCACCTAGTCCCAAGACTAAGTGACTGACACACCTGATCTCGTTTCCAGGTCCTAACAGCCTTGAGAAGTCAAAATTATCTCCCCAACTTTCCAGAGGAGGCTTAGAGATGAAAAAGGACCTGACCAAGGACACAGTTCCCTCTCAGAGCCAATTTGGCAAGACCAGTCAGAAGTACAAATGTGCCAAGCGTGGTGGCTCACGTCTGTAATCCCAACACTTTGGGAGGCCGAGGCTGAGGAAGGCGGATTACCTGAGGTCAGGAGTTTGAGACCGGCCTTGGTCAACATGGTGAAACCCTGTCTCTACTAAAAATACAAAAACTAGTCGGGTGTGGTGGTACACACCTGTAATCCCAGCTATTCAGGAGGCTGAGGCAGAACTTCGTGAACCTGGGAGACAGATGTTGCAATGAGATAGAGCCACTGCACTCCAGCCTGGACAACAGAGCGAGACTCCATCTCAAAAAAAAAAATGCATATACCCTTTGATCCAGCAATTCCACACCTGGAGATTAATCCTACAGGTATACTTACAAAGATGCAAAATCATATACATGTAAAGACAGTCACTGCAGCAGTTTGCAAATGCAGAACTGAAACCGACCCCAATATCCACCAACAGGCACCAGCCAGTAACCCACAGTTCATCCACACAGTGGAACGCTGCAGCCAGAGAATGAATGTGCGCTCTCTGAGCCAACAGAGAACAGTTTTCCTCAAGACACAAATGAAAAAAGCAAGGTGCAGAACAGTGTGCTCACGAATGCTACCTTTTATGCAAGAAAGGGGGAAAATAAAAAGTCTGTGCTCATCATTTAAAAGCAAATGAACACAGAGATGGAGTAGCCAGTGAACAAAGAAGGACCCCAGCCCCTTCTCCGGGCCTCTGGGGGACCCCCTTCTAGGGCAGTGGCCTCCTTTAACCAGGATAACTGGCTGGGCGCGGTGGCTCAAGCCTGTAATCCCAGCACTTTGGGAGGCCGAGGCGGGTGGATCACGAGGTCAACAGATCGAGACCATCCTGGTCAACATAGTGAAACCCCGTCTCTACTAAAGATATAAAAAATTAGCTGGGCACGGTGGCGCGTGCCTGTAATCCCAGCTACTCGGGAGGCTGAGGCAGGAGAATTGCCTGAACCCAGGAGGCGGAGGTTGCGGTGAGCCGAGATCCGGCCATTGCACTCCAGCCTGGGTAACAAGAGCGAAACTCCGTCTCAAAAAAAAAAAAAAAAAAAAAACCAGGATAACTATTCGTGGTGCTGGGGTGGAGCTGGCTCTTCTCTGAGTGCCACACCCAGCAACCCCTCATGGGTTCAGAGCCACAAGAGAGTACAGCCTCTATCTGGCCACTTTCCCAGTGGTCTGATCCTGAGTCTGGGGCAGAAGACAGCGGAGGACAGAGGGCGCTGGCTTGTGGCCGAGTCTTCCCGCTGTTTCAGAAGCATGTGTAGGTAAAATGACAGCTATCTTAGAAGTGCTGCAAAATAATGCAGGTGACAGTGGCATGGGGATAGACAGGGACAGACCAGCCACGCAGTCTTCAATTCTGAAGCTGGAAAGCGGGTCAGTCCATAGGGCTCATTATATTTCTTATGTCTGAAAATGTCCATCAAAAAACAGTTAAATGGGCCAGGCGTGGTGGCTCATGCCTGTAATACCAGCACTCTGAGAGGCCGAGGCCGGCAGATCACCTGAGGTCAGGAGTTTGAGACCAGCCTGGCCAACATGGTGAAACCCCACCTCTACTAAAAACACAAAAATTAGCTGGGTATGGTGACATATGCCTGTAATCCCAGCCACTCAGGAGGCTGAGGCAGGAGAATCTCTTGAACCTGGGAAGCAGAGGCTACAGTGAGCTGAGATCACGCCACTGCACTCCAGCCTGGGTGACAGAGAATGAGACTCTGTCTGAAAAAACAAAAAAACAAAACAAAAAGTTAAATGAAGAAAAGAAAAGCAGCAGTTACTGCTGCTGGTGGCCCACAAGGAGCCCAGAGGCAACAGGTGGGCTGGGAGGGAAGTCAGGCTCCAAGGAAAGTCTCTCATGACAGCATTAGTTACACGGCCCAGCCCGGCTGTGGTGGCAGCCACCTGGGTGGCTCCCTGGGGCCTGGCCAGCAGGTGCTCAGTGAACATGGGCTGAAGGAAGGAAGGAACCCCCACGCCCACACCCTGAGGGACAGGACAGCCAGATGGAGGGCTGTCAAAGGAGAACTTTGAGGCACATGGTGAGGGGTGGCAGGAAGCTGGGGCTCTTGGCACAAGCCTGTAACTATGGTGCCCCAACATTTGGCTGGAAGCCCACCAACAGCTGCCATTTACTACACAGTGACCTCACACAACCCCCTTATGTGCCCCAGCTCAAGGAAACCCTAGGACATCCCTGGGAAGGGGATACGATTGGGACCCACAACCCAAGACAAGGAAGAGGAGGGTCAGAGAGATCACATCCCTGAGTGACCACACAGGTCACACACTGTGGGGATCCTCCTCTTTCACTGCTGAGTCACTACGACCTTCAGAGTCAGCCTCCTAAAGGAGACTCCAAAGTCAGCTCTGTGGCTACTCAACCACCTTCCAGGAGCAACTCCAGATGCCCTGTGACACCGGTCACAGGCCCTGGGCTTCCCACCCACTCTGCACCTCTCTCCTGCTAGGGGAGCTTCCCCGGGCACTCTGGGGACAGCGGCTGGGTGGTGGGAGGCTTGGACACAGAAAGGGGCAGTGATACCAGCCAGCCCGAGGGGAGGGCTGCAGCGGCCTCTTCAGGCAGTCAGAAGCCCATGCAGGGACTTCTGGCCACTGAGCCTGTTTGGAAAAACCTCTGCCTGTGACTCCTTGGGAAAAATGAAGAGATGCTGGTGGTGAGTTCTTCTTCCCAGTGAACAACCATTGGGCACCCTCTACCTCCACCGACCTTTCAGTAACCCAGAGGCCTGCAAAACGCAGATCGTGCGGGGGGGCTGGAGTTGTAGGGCTGAAGAGGGCACATTCCCCAGCAGCCTCGGGCTCATCATCATCAACAATGCCCAGGATAAGCTATGGCTGACGGAGCCAGGCTCCTGCAGGTGCTGCTCTAGGACCACCTCCATGGCCTCACTCTTGCAGCCCAGTCTACAAGCTGCCCTAAGCCTTTGCTCAGGTGGCACTGGCCCGTCCCTGCCTAGGGTGGGATGGCTGGGTCAATTTCCAGGTTGGGTTTCCCACCACCAGTCAGCACTTCAGAACTATATGCTTATGGCGGGCACACAGGAGACCTGGCGGGGACCAGTATGCAGGGAAACTCCCTAAGATCACCCCTTACTATGAAAGGAAAACCCACGTCCTGTGCAGTTCCTGCCATTCAGACCCGAGGCAGGCGCACCATCGGCTTAGGAGATGTGCTGAGGAGTGGGCCGGTTGCTGCCACAAGCTTTCACTCTGCAGTGAGAGTAAAACCTCAACTCCTCAGCCCAGGACAAGGTACCCTGATCCAGCCCTCCGCCTGGGCCCATCATGGGCTCACGCACGCCTCCCAGCCACTCCACAGGCTCTGTGGTTTGTTCCTGCCTCCGGGTCTGCAACTGCTCTTCCCTCCCCAGACAGCTTCCCTCCTCTCCTGAAGCTGACTTGTCATTCGGGTCTCAACTCAAAAGTCACCTCATGGCCAGGCGCAGGAGCTCACGCCTGTAAATTCCAGCACTTTGGGAGGCTGAGGCAGGCAGATCACTTGAGGTCAGGAGTTTGAGAGCAGCCTGGCCAATTTGGTGAAACCCTGTCTCTACTAAAAATAAAAAAATCAGCCAGGTGTGGCGGCAAGCACCTGTAGTTCCAGCTACTAGGGAGGCTGAGACAGGAGAATTGCTTGAACCCAGGAGATGGAGGTTGCAGTGAGCCAAGATCGTGCCACTGAACTCCAGTCTGGGTAAAAAGAGCAAAACTCCATCTCAAAAGAAAAGAAAAGAAAAAAGTCTCCTCTGAGAAGTCTCTCCTGACCCCTTTCTATAGTAGCACTCCACCCCCATCCCACACACACACCCAAGATACACACACGCCCAGGCAATGCTCCACCTGCCCTGTCTCCTCACCAGACACATCCCAATCTCTAAGGATCTGTCCTAGACCAAGAGCTCCCTGAGTCTAGGGACATCACGTGGTATCTGTCACTGTGAGTTTGTGAATGAATGAATGTACTGACTCACTCTGTGAAATGAAGACAACTTCCACCCTTCCCTTCTCCCCAGAGAACCACGGGCTGGAGGGAAGGGAGCTCGCAGTGCATCCTGAAAAGTTAACCCACTCAGGAGAGGCTGGGACGGCTGGTCCTTCCCTCTCAGACCCCCATGCCCTCCTTAGGCCTACTGAGGGGCCGTGAGTCCTGCAGCTTCCTGGGTGAGAGGAGCTGCTCTCTGTCCTTCCATGGAGGGAGGCACCACCACTCAGCCAGCGGGTGCCATGGCCACGTGCTGCAGGACGGTCAGCTGCAGGGGGCGGGCTGAGCTTACATAACCAACAAGGAGCCAGGCCTCCAGACCCCAGGCCTCAGGCAGGGACGTGGGCAGGGCCTGCCCACTCCAGTGAAGGGCACAGATGGCAGGTGCCACAGGCCTGCCTTCCTTCTCCCCCTCATCCTGACCTTCCCAGCTGCCTGCCCCGGCTGAAGATCCTGTTACAGAAACACACGCAGTCAGAACACACCCACGTCTTTCCAAGTCTCCTGCGATAGAAGGAACCAGGCAGATTGGGCACGACTTCCCTCATGCCAGAGTGTCTCACACACAGCAGGGGCGTGGTAAGACCAGTGGCAGGCTTGGATGAAAGGGAAAGTCAAGGCCTTAATCCCTGGGTCCCCAGCCACACAGAGCGTGCTAAGCACCCAAGTTACCCCTGTGTGACATACAACCTTTTTTTGTGGGGGGAGACAGATTCTTGCTCTGTTGCCAGGCTGGAGGGCAGTGGCGAAATCTTGGCTCACTGCAACTTCTGCCTCCCGAGTTCAAGCAATTCTCCTGCCTCAGCCTCCTGAGTAGCTGGGAGCGCGCATCACCATGTCCAGCTAATTTTTGTATTTTTAGTTGAAACGGGGTTTCACCATGTCGGCCAAGATAGTCTCTATCTCTTGACCACATGATCCACCCTCCTTGGCCTCCGAAAGTGCTGGGATTACAGACAGGTGTGAGCCACAGCCGGCCACAACTTTTAATAATAAATTAATATTAGGAGCAATGCCAAGCACTTACGCATATTACCTCATTTACTCTTCAAGAACCCTAAGAGGTAGGGTTTATTATCACCATTTCAAATGGGGAAACTGAGGAACCTACCTAAGGCCACAGAACCAGTAAAAGTCAGAGCTGGGATTCAGCCTGAGCAGTCTATGGCTCCACAGTCCTCATTCTTAGCCAAACGCTTGACCTTTCTGTTCATACCACAGTTTGGGGTACAGCTATCCCTCTCCCACACTTTCCAAAGGGGGAAACTGAGGCACACAGAGATTGAGCACATGCCAAAGACACACAGCACAGGCAGGCCTAACTTCAAAGCCCTTTTCATCTGGCTGGGGGACCGCATGCCTCACTGGACAGTTTAGGGTGCCCAGTATCCTGACCTAAGCCAGATACTACCCGCCAGCCTCGCCACTGTCTCCTCTGTTCCAGCCTCGGTTTATTTCCTTCCACACCTTTCTCTCAATCTGCAATGGAGCTGTTTGATGGTTGGCCAACTTATCTCCCACATCTCCCTCTCTGGACAGGGAGCCTGGAAGGCAGGGCCGGGTTTGTCTTGCCACTGCTGTGTCCTCAGTGCAGGACTGGGCACTGAGCTCAATACTGGCTGCATGCATGCCTGAGCCGCTAAGAAAATACAACCAATCCTGTGGTGGAGACTAACCACACCCTCAGAACACAAGTGCCCAAGACTGTCCCCTAGCCCAGGGCTTTCTGCCGGGATATGTGTGTGTGTTGTGGGGGAGGGGCGCAGTTTGGGGATTCCTTTGTGGCCTCCACGAGCTCCCAGCTGGAGGGAACCTCTCAAAGGGATGTACACATCTGAGGACGCTGGTGACTTGCTGCCTTGTGATGCAAATGCACCTTTAAAAATTTTTATTTCTTTTTGGTGGAGACATGGTCTCATTTGTTGCCCAGGGTGGTCCTGAACTCCTGGCCTCAAGCAATCCCCTTGCCTCAGCCTCCCAAAGAGTGGGAATTTAGGTGTGAGCCACTAAGCCCAGTCTGTGAATGCATCTTCTAACCACATGAAACAGCAGCCTAGTGAGGGCAAGGCTTTTGGAATCAGACTTTGTACTCAGAGCTACCTCTTTGGGGTGTCTGCAGAACCTCCTTCTCTAAAAACGCCCTCTACCACCCATTTGACAGGGAGAATGTAGGGTCCTAGCTAAACCTGCATGAGCTGCCCGGGTCAGGGAGTTGGCCTGGGTGGTCCCGCTCCAGCCACCAGGAGGGTCGGGCTTGTGTGGCCCACAGCTAGCCCAGTGGAAGAAAAAGTTCTGAAGAGAGAAAGGGAAACAAGGAGAGCAGGTGGTCCAGAGAGCAGGTGCCAGACCTGGTTCCTGCCATCTTTCAGGACCCCTGGGAACAGGCAGAGGCCTGGCTTCCATCCAGTGAACACTCTCATTCACCTCCTGTGGCCCAAAGTGGATTCTGGCCCTGATAACTCAACAGACCCCAAATGTCACAGGCAAAGGCTCTCCACCTTTCATGGCTGAGTCTCCTCATCTGCAAAATGGAGCCAATGAGACTCCATTTTGAGTCTCATTGAGACAATGACACACAGACTTCTAAAAACAGCCCCTGAGCTCCCTTGTGGAAAGGTCTAGCACGGGGCTGGCGCTTGGCAAACGGAAGCCGCTGTCACCGCAGGGCCTGACGCTTCAGCAGCGCTCGGGAGAGTGGGTGCTGGATGAGCAAAGAGCAAGCAGTGCCGCCAGCTCAGCCAGGGGCCTGCCAATCACGACCCACCCGCTGCCTCCGCCTGCCCCCGGGCTCCGAAACACTGGCCACACCCACTCCTGTCTGCCCTGTGACAAATATTTACCCAGGGCTGGGCACCTGAGGGTACAGAAGTGAAGACCTAGGGATAAATAAGCAGCAAGAGTGGCAAGGGGTGGGAGAGAAGAACTCTCTAAGGGAGCTCCAGGGTGGGGGTGGAAGGGAGCAACGACTCAGGGACAAAGGGAGCCATGGCCCAGGGCTGACCCTGCCTCCCCAACTCAAAGGCACCACTGGGGTCAGGTAACTCTGTTCCTCAGTCTACGCATCTGCAGATTTGCCACAAAGAGTCAAGAGGACAGGAGGCAAAGTTCTCTGCGTGCACAGCGCCCACAGACAGGTTCTGCTACCATCGTGCAGGGCAAGGGGCCGGGCTCTGGGGTCTGGCTGCCTAGGAGTGAAGTTCAGATTTGCTACTGACTAGCTGGGCAGGGAGGCTGGATCTGTCGTTCATAAGTAAAATGGGGCAGCAATTCCACCTACCTCGTAGGATACGGATCAGATAGAACCAGCTGATGCACAGAGGGCTCAATGCCATGCGTGGCACCCAGTGGGAGTTCAGCCAACGCTAGCTATTAAGGATCCTGTTACAGATCTGAGGGCCCACGGCGGCCCACACACAGCCCTGACTGCTCTGGGACTGCGTGAGAAGGCTGGCCCTTTCCACTGTTTCTGTAAGAGTATGCACGTCTTCCTGCCCTCACCATCTTCAGAAAAGACACGCCAACACTTGAGCTCCAGAAGGCCGGGTGGGCCTCACATTTCTCTGTGAGGAGTCTACCGGCCGCACGGCCCCAGCCCCACTATGGAAGGGGTGTGCGGTTAGACAGTGACTCTTCTCTAAGTTGCCGAGGGCAGGAGACATGACCCCTCCCTCTGCCACAGAGGCCAGTACAGGTAAAGGAATCTTGGACACTCACAGATTGGGGAAAGTACAAGGCTTTGGGCTCACATGGCCTTGGGGTCCAGCTCTTACACCAGAAAGTCCTGGATACTGGAATCCATTTCTTCCTCTTGATCCCACCTGCCTCAAGCTCAACAGTACCTGCTCCACCGAGCACCTGCTCTGTGCCCTAGGCAGGGTCATGCTGGAAACAGTGTCCAAGACAATCCTAACCCTGGTCCCTGCCCACACAGGGCTCCTAGTCCAGTGGAGGAGGCAGACCCAACCCCAGACAGTGACAAGCCACAGTAGACAGAGCTGGGGCAAAGGGGACCCCTAACCTGGTATAGGGGTTGGGGTCGTCCTGAAAGAGGAACCACTGGAGGGCAGGGACTGTGAGTCTTGTGCCCAGTGACCACCAGAACATAACTGTACCAGGCACACAGCAGGCACTCCCCTAAGTACCTGCTAAGGGAACGATCCAAGATGGCCAATCGCTAACATCTCGGGATTGCAGCTCGCAGTTAAAGCTCATAGAACTAGAGGACGCCACACTTTCAGACAAATTCTGGTCGCTCAGGAGCAGAAGATTCCCAGTGGAGGAGCCACGCGGGGCAGTAGTTTCGCCGGCACCTCCGCACGGCAGCTCTCGGCGGGGCTGGCTCCCCTTCTGACCGAGGTTTGGAGGAGCCGCGCGGGTTCCCAGCGCTGACTCCAGAGGCCGGCGCAGAAGCTGTGCCGGCACCTAGGCGCAGAGTGAACGCAACTGGTTCCCCTTCTGACCGAGGTTTGGAGCTCCGGGAAGGCAGACTCGCCTATTACGGACACAAGAAGGAAGCCAGACAGGAGAAGCCTGGGCAGAAA